>OU015745.1:137803884-137869419 GCA_907169655.1 Acomys percivali | reverse complement strand
TGATAGAGGCCAAGTGTGCTCAGGTACAAGCGAAGATAGAGGCAAAGCAAAAGGTTAATATTCTTTATCCCAATTCATATTTTATTTTCCTCTGCATCCCAAAACAAATATAAGCAGCAAGCAGGTTAAGCATGCTCAACAACGTCATCTATCCTACGGCATCTTCATCCTAGCTCGACTATTAACATGTGAGATGGTCCTCCTTGTAGACTTGGTTTTGACCTGGTCGGTTTCTTGCTAATTTTTTTTTTTTCCGAGACAGGGTTTCTCTGTGTAGCCTTGGCTGTCCTGGACCCGCTTTGTAGACCAGGCTGGCCTCGAACTCACAGCGATCCACCTGCCTCTGCCTCCCGAGTGCTGGGAATATAGGCGTGCGCCACCACTTCCAGCTAGTTTCTTGCTAATTTAAGACCATTGTAAATGGCTTTAAAAAGACATGGCTCTCCAGGTTGGTTTGAGTTCAGCAGTTCATTTGGCCATGACTGACTCACTGACGTCAGTTCTACAGTTGAGAAGTTCTGTCTCCAGGCTTACCACTACAGGTCGCTCATTCCTGAAGTCAGCTGATGCCCTGGGGATGCCCATCCTAACTGTGGTCCTAGGGGAGATCCAGGGGTGCAGGGGGTGAGGAGGAGGAACCCTCCTGCTGTAAACATTGGTCAGTGCCAGTTCTACTTGCTGGCTCCTCTGTTGTCTGCGGGGAGGCCCTCCGGAGGCAGAAGGGAAGGTTGAGGCTGTGACTCCATGGACATATTTGGTGGGGCTGGGGACTGTGCCTGCGGACAGAGCAAATGAGAGGCAAACATCAAAGGACTGGCTAGAGAATGGCCCTTAGCTGGAGGGCCTACCTGTCCCTCCCTGCCTCGAGCCTGTGGGGAAGCCAGGGAGCCAGAGACATGAGTGTCTTGTTGGGAGCCAAGCCTTGAGTCCTTCCTTCTGTGCCAGCTCTTGCTTCTGTGTTCATCTCTCCTCAGGCGTCCAGCCACATACCTGAGTCAGTTCATTGCTTAGCCACACTGTCTTTAGCTAAGCTATATATCTTCACTGGATTTCCAGGCCCTGGAGGTGCTGGACACAGTGAACATGGCTGCCTGGTATAACCTCTTGGATTTTATTCACAGAATGGGATGATGCTATCTCATAAGTGGCATCAGGGTGAGCAGGGGCCAGGGACAGGCTAACAGGAGACCCATCATGTGGTTACAATGGTAACAGTGAGGGGCACAGGAGGGGAGCTGCTGAGGGCCAAAGCCCTTCTCTTCAGATGCCCCAAGATCTCTATGAGCCTTTTGTTTCCGGTCCTCCCGCCTTATCTTGGGGTGGGGGTCCTCACACAGTGCCTGGGGGGGGGGGCTTTTCTTTCTTTTTAGGTTTCATGTCTACGTGCCAACATCAAGTGTATGCCACCCAGAGAGGCCAGAAGAGGATGTCAGATTCCCTGGAGTTGGATATCAGGCAGTTGTAAACTGCCCCGTCTGGGTGCTGGGAACCCAACTTGGGTCCTCTGGAAGAATAGCAAGTACTCCTAACTGCTGAGCTACCTCTTCAGTTCCAAATATACACATGTGCACATGTGTTCGCCACCCCTCCCAGCAAACACACACACCTACACCCCTTTAGGTGGGTTAGAACTTAATGTAGACCAGGCTGGCCTCAAACTCACAGAGATCTATCTCCCTGCTTCTGCATTTCAAAAGTTGGGACAGCAGTTACAGGGTAGAATAATCTAGAAGGTCAGTTACCCAGCCCCAGAGGATCTCCCAGGGCTCATCTCTTACTTAGCCAACAGGGCTTGACCAAGAGACAGTGACCAGAGATGCCTAAGTTAGGCTCCTGTGTCCCTAGGGAGCTCATCAACAGCAGTTAACTGGCACCTGGGGTTGTTTGGGCATTTTTTTCCTTTGGCAGTTCTTTATTACAAAATCCATACATGTAAGGTGTTACCCAGTGCTCTGTAGTATGCTTATTGCCACACTAATTTTAAAGTAATGACATCGTTCCCAAGAGAACCCCATTTTCACTCCCTTCATTTCATCTGCCTTCCTCTAACCCCTGGGTAACTACCAGCCTCCACTCTGTCTCTGGCTTCACCTATTCTAGAAATTTCCCATAAAAGGAATGAGAGGCTACATGGTTTTGTGTTTGGCCTCTTGTACTCAGCAGGATATCTCTGAGGGATAGTCATGAATGGCTCACTGATGATCCGTGCCGAGGAAGTGGCTCCCTGGGTGGTCTCTGTGCAGACATCACAGGCTGTACTCACACAAGCGTGTGGAACCACTCCTATATGTACTGATGGTCGCTGTGAGGCCATCGGCTGCTCATCCACGGTCACCGGGAGCGGGGCTGTCCCGACACGGTGCCCTCCTTACACTACCACATCCGCGTTTGTCCCAACGTCTGCCTTCCTACTTACCTCATCTGTGGGGAGCCTGACCAGGCCATGTAGAGCAGGATGAGGAAGAGGAGCACCACGAAGGTAGCCAGGCTCACCCAAAAGGCAATGACGATGGAATCTGTGGGAAGAAACAGCATCAGCCGCGTTGGCCTGACGCAGAACGGTCCTCAGCAGGAAGTCGGGAAGGGAGGTGGGTTCCCTGTGAGCTGTCATGACCAGCTGTGTCCCGGAACAGCCTTGGGAAGAAAGGGAAGTGTGCGAGCAGCTTCTCAGTTAGTCACAAACTAACTGGAATCTGGGGCCTCCCCACAAGCTTTTTCCTGTGCTGCTGCTGCTTGGAGGAAGAATCCTGGGGGATGATGTACAACCTCCTTTTTGCAATGCGTGCACTACTCTGTGCAATAAGACTCTTGCTGAACCGGGCGACAGGTCCCAGGAGGAACCTTGTAAGGGACCACATCCTCAGAAATCTAGGAGAACTTTATAGGGCCACTGGGCCCTGTTGGAACTCAAGGCCCTTACCCCTGTGGGTGGGGCCTGGTACCAGGGAACTGGGTAGTGACCCTCTCTCAGGTAGAAAGGGTTGTAGCCAGCACCATGGCCATGTGTGTGGCTCTGGGCAAGTGGCAAACAGGAACCTTACTTAGTGTCTTCCATCCTTGTGCAGAGCCTGGCAGGGAAGAAGGGTCTGTCTCTGAGGCTCCAGGTCAGAGTCATTTGGCAGGTAGCCAGGGAATTTTCATACTATGAAGGTTTTGGGGTGGTGACCTATGGTTATGAGAACAACAGGGTAACCTCAGGACAAGATGCCCAAGCTGGGAGAATCTATACACCCCTCAATGTGTGACATAAAGAGACCACTGAAGCATAGTAACCCAACAGGTACTAAGCACACAGCCCTGCAATGCAGCCGCCTGTTCGTGAATTGTAATGCTACACAGATGGGAGGGCTAACACAAAGGGAAGTGCTCACACATTGTATCAAGGCAAACAGTTGTTCATGAATACTGTACAAACAAACGAGCAACCATCCCAAGAAATGATGAGAGACGTCAGCTAAGTGGAGATGGAAGTGGGGCTCTGGGTGTAAATAACGGCATCTCTGCTTTTCAGAATCCCGGGCCTTTCCAAGGCCCCTAGTGAGTACCAGCATCCTCAGATCCTCAAGTCCATCATGGAAGCCCACACTGTGTGTGCATATAGCCTGTGCATATATAGCACTGCCCATGTTTGGAGGGGAAAAAAAGGTGCCATCTCTGCTTCCTATGACCCAGATAAGTAGAGAAACAGATTTGCAAAAGTGGACCTTGAACCCTAACAGTTAGTGTCCAAAATGAGGCTTAGGGCGGAGGAGGTGACTCAACTGGTGATGAGCCTGCTGCACAAGCATGAAGACCTGAGGTTGGATCCCAGGCATGCATGGAAAAGTGAGGTGCTCATCTGAAACCCTGGCCACTGAGGGGTGAAGACAAGTGGGTCCCCAGAGATCACTGGGCAGCCAGCCAGGCCAATTGCTGAGCTGCTGAGCTTCAGGTTTAATTAGCGACCCTGTCTTGGTAAAATTAGGTGGCCAGTGATTGAGGAAAGATGTTCAGCATTGAATCTGGTTGCCCAGGCATATGTGTACTTGCACACTATACTACACACACACACACACACACACACACACACACACACACACACACACACACGGGTGGAAAGAGAGCACAACACAAGCCCCTGCCTTTTAATCAATTCTTAACAGCATTTACAGGAAGCAAAGAAAACAAAGATCCGGGCTGAGTCCCTAAGCTAAGAAACATGAAGCAGTTTAAGGGAATTTCTGGGGTACTGGGAAGTGGAAAATGAAGTCATCGTGGATGTCCTAAACTGAAACATGTCAGGTCAAGAGGAAACTCCAGTTCTCCAACCCCCAAAAGGCAGTCCAAATATTCAGAAACAAGCTCAGCCTGGACTGTGAGGTGCCTATTAGCACATGAGAGCTCACACTGGCCTCCAGGCTCCCTCAGTACCACAAGTACCTGTTACACATGCGAACTCCATGCTAGATCCCAGCTCTTCTCCCCTACTACCTTACCCTAAACTCCCTCCAGCTCACGGCCTTCCTTCCCCCAGATACGCAGCCTTGTAACCCCGCTACTCTCTGTGTTCTCCCCTGCTTCTCTCTATCCTTTCTCTGTTCTCTATCCTCACTCTCACAGATAGCGCTGGCCATGTTCAGTCTACTTTCTCTGCTCTGGGGACTCTTGCAGATGCCTCTAACTGTTCTCATATTTACCATAAAAACCTTCCCTGTAACCACACCATGGTCACCTTATAAAAGAAAATCCTTTTCAAAGCTGGCCAGTGGTGGTGCACACCTTTAATCCCAGCACTTGGGAGGCAGAAGGCACGTATATCTCTGAGTTTTAGGCTAGCCTGGTCTAGAGTGGTTCCAGGACAGCCAGGGCTACACAGAGAAGCCCTGTCTCAAAAACAACAACAACAACAACAAAAAAAAAACCTTTTCAAACGATCCCTTTGGCTTCCTCAACATGCCTTGCCATGGGCCTATACTGCCAAAGAGTTATAATTCATTTCATAACTCCCAAGTATGAGCTTATACTTTCTGAAAATTTAGAGTTTAGTTTGGAATTTTCTTCTGGATGGGTATTTCTGATTCCTGTGGGCATTGATGCTCCTTTTTCCTCTTCCCTAAAATGATGCGAGCTTTGAGGCCCTTAGCTCCCCAGTAGTTCCAACCAGCTGCTCAAGGGAGCGGCTTCAAGCAGTCAGCGGGCAAGAGCCGCCTCCTCACAGCTGCCTGCCACAGGCCTGCTTGTTAGCCCAGATTCTGAGCAGGAAATGAGGCGGCCTCTCGCCTGAACCCATTGTCTATGGATAAGTAGAATTTACATTTTGTTGTAGACCAAACTGAGGATCATTAGCCACCAATCAATTTCTATGCTAAACTCATGCTCATTGTGTTGCTTTGAAAAAGAAAGCCAAGAAAAATAGTTTCTTCCTCTTCTACTGAAAGTTCATGAGTGTTCACTGAGAACATTTTGTTCTAGAGGCAAGAACCTCCATCTGACTGAAAGGCTCTCACAACCACGGGTTTGTTTTCACAAAGAGGCTGTGGCCTGGCTGAGAAGGAAGCCAGTATTTATGGAGAACCGCCAAGTTCCTTTCCTTGCCTCTTTCCTGCCCGTTCTTTTCTCTTCCATCCCTCTTTTCCTCTCTGACCCACCCTTCCCACCCCTCCTTTCCTCCTCTCTTCCCCCCTTCCTTCCTCTCCTTCCTCTCCCAGTTCACACTATGGACTGTGAAGGACCAAGCACCAACAGAGAATCCACCAGAAAAGATTGTGAGGCACATGCAGCATGCTGTGGTCCCAGCTACTAGGGGCACTGGTGCAGGAAGATTGCTGGAGCTCAGGACGCAGGGCCAGCCTGGTCAACGTAGAAAGACCCTGCCTCTCAAAAGGCGCAGATGCCAAGCATGGATGGCTTCGCTTTGTGTTGGAGGACTTCTCTAACACTGTGACAAAGTCCCTGCACATGCAACTTAAAAGGAGAACTAGCTTTGTGGGACACAGTTTTAGAGATGGCAGTCTGTGGTTGCTCCAGGACTCCAGTATCCTCCTTAAGGGTATATGCCAAGGACCTAACCTCCATCCCCTAGGCTCCGCCTCTTAGAGTCCTCTCACTTGTCAACAATACCTCAGGAGCTGACTGAGCCTTTAGTGTAAGATCATACAGATCTTAGAATGGAGCTCATTAAAGCATCCCTGATAATGTGCTTCAATGTGGCTGAGCTAGAGCGAGCAAACTCTAGTTTTGTTCTGGCTTCACTAGCATTCCAGGGTTCTGGTAGGAAATCGACTTCAGGTTTTTTTGTTGGTTGGTTGGTTTTGTTTTTGTTTGTTTTTCAGAGACAGGGTTTCTCTGTGTATCTCTGCCCTGGAACTTGCTCTATAGACCAGGCTGCCCTGTCTGCTGGGATTAAACCCACTGTGCTGGGTTTATGCAGATTGGTTTTAGGGTCACATTTTAACCCTTTCATTTCCTATTTATGACCTTGTTCATTCTGAGATTTTTTTTTTACATTCTCTCCTTGTCTATAATAGTGTCTATTATCAGAATTCAGATGATTACATGAAATAAATATAATTCAGGATAAATCCCTGGCATGGTTTCTTGTTCAATGGTTATGACCTCTGACCTCACTAAAATGTGCAGTCTGAATAAACTGTTGTTATGAATCCTAGGGTCTGTTCTTTTTTTTTTAACAATTTATTTATGTATACAGTGTTTTGCCTACATGTACACTTTCACGACAGAAGAGAGCACCAGATCTCTTTACAGATGGTTGTGAGCCACCACGTGGTTGTTGGGAATTGAACTCAGGACCTCTGGAAGAGCAGCCAATGCTCTTAACCTCTCCAGCCCCTAGGGTCTGTTCTGTATCCCTGTTTCATCTGGGCTCAAGGCTATCTGAAATAAAAACTGCATTTCCCAGCCACCTTTTCAGCTAGGTTTTGTCTGTCTAGACTTCCTGCACCTTGCATCCTTCCTTATTCCTTTACTCCAATTTTCTGCTCAGCCATGGACTGTGATGTCATGAGCAAAGCCTAGAACATGAGGTTGAGTGACGTGTATCAGGGATGGTAGAGGAGTGAGCCAGAAGCCGCCTAAGTCCTGAGGATTTCACGGCACCAACTCGCCGCCCTGCTCTGGCAGACGTGTGTGAAAGAGGGCCACCAACTGGTACTGCGCCCTGCTCCTCTGTGAGCTGCCATCAGGGTTTCTCATGGAAGAGACAACAGCAGTGGCAGATTCAAATGTCAGCTCCCATTCTACCATGGAGAGAGAGAGATTTCCCCAAAGTCTATGTATTGATCAGATATTGAGAGCACTCTTCTCACTAGTTCCCAGAAACAGGTCACCCTCAACGCTTGCACATCATTTTCCCTCTGAAGATGTTTCAGAGAGTGTGCTGTGGTTGCCCAGAGTCCGTTTCAAATCAAAGGGTTCCTGCAACAGAGTCACTCCAGTACCGTGCCCCTCCCCTCCCCTCCCCACCCTCACCCCCCCTGCCCGAGGCCATTTGGTGAAAGTTCATTCCAAAGCAAACATTTCAACATCTTTCTTTAAACGTCATTTTCAGGATTTATGGCATGGGCGTGGGATGGGCCATTTGCTGAAGACACTGAAGTCATGAGTAAAGTCTGACACTGATTGTGCCTCATGTGAGAAGAGAGGTATCTGTGGCCCTCTGTGTTGTGTTTGTGGAAGCCCCTGTTGTCTTCCGAGGAGCATGAGTGATGTAGGTGTGGTTCTGCTCCCTTAGCTCAGCTCCTAGAGTAGCAGGTAAAGAGCATCATAGAAGCTGCCAGAGAGCCGGGCGGTGGTGGGTCACGCCTTTAATCCCAGCACTGGGGAGGCAGAGGCAGGTGGATCACTGTGAGTTCAAGGACAGCCTGGTCTACAAAGTGAGTCCAGGACAGCCAAGGCTACACAGAGAAACCCTGTCTCGAAAAACAAACAAACAAACAAAAAAAAGAAGTTGCCAGAGGCAGGGCAGCAGCAGAAGTCAATGTGGACGATGACAAATCCTTCCTAACCCATAATTACAGAGAAGGAGACATGTGGAAGCTGATAGAGCATTAAAGCCGGTTCTCCTTGAGGGAAACCAAGTCACTGGAGGTCCATTTTATTAGGATAATTCGCGTTGTCTCTGTAAGACTAGCATGTAGGATTGGTTTTCTTCTTAGTGTGGCCCCTCCTCCCTCAAGAAAGGGACAGATATGAAGTCAACCCGCCAACTCCTATGGGTTCTTCGAAAGCCTATCTGCCTGTTCTACTGTGTTGACACATCTCCACGAAACAGACATGAGCTGCACTGAAAACTACAAGGTTAACACCCTTGTAAAGAGCCTGTAACAGAATCACCCCAGATTTTGACCTATCACTGACATATGGCAGCCCACAGCCTCCGGCTCAGTCCTGATTTCCTCTGTATCGTACTTAGAACTAACCTCCTAAGAACCCGGGGGGCACTTGAGAAGCTAATATTGTACATGCGTGTGTCATGTGTGTGAAGGCATGCATGCATATGCCATGGCACACATGTGGAGGTCAGATGTGTGTTGGCCATTGCCATCTGCCTTGTTTGGCACAAGATCGTGTTGCTTCTGTGTACCCCAGGCTAGCTAGCCTATGCGTGTCCACAGGAGTTCAAGGCTACCACACCCAGTTTTTATATGGCATCCAACCTCTGGTCCTTATCGCTTTAAATACTGAACCACGTCTTCGGCTAACAAATTAATATAGTCTTACTACGTTTACTCATTGTATGTGCACAGCCCAGCGTGTGTGTGTGGGTCAAGGACAATTTGTGGAAGTCAGTTCTCTTCTACCACTTGAGTCCCAGACACTGAGCCTCAGCCACCAGGCAAGGCCAAGCTCGAAGACCCTGAGACAGCCAGGGGTCCTCCCACCCAAAACGGTGGAGCAGCTTTACAGAGCTGGTGGTGACCAAGTGGGACATCGTCTTCCACACTCAAAAAAGTCACAGGATCTGAATGTCCCTGAACTCTGCATCTGAGTGGTGTTCATTTTAAAAAGCTATTCTCAGGGTTGGGGGGGGTGACTAGAGAGCCGGCTCAGAGGTTAAGAGTACCGCCTGCTCTTCCAAAGGTCCTGAGTTCAATTCCCAGCAACCACATGGTGGCTCACAACCATCTATAATGAGATCTGGTGCCCTCTTCTGGCATGTAGGTGTACATGCAGTCAGAACACTTTATACATAATAATAAATAAAATCTTAAAAAAAAAAAAAAAAAAAGCTTTTCTCAAGGCAAACCCGCATTTTGTCCAGACCAACGTGCATCCTCAGGTTCCGAACTTGTGGCGGTATTTACAAGTAGGAATGTTTTTCAATCCCACCACTTTCTCCCTCCACTTGCCTTCCTTATCGTGAGTCCGCGTGTACAAACACCTGCCCCTGAACATCACAGTTATCTACCTGGCATCAGACAACACACAGCAAAGCTACTGTTCCCACCAAGGGCTTCCTGTGGTGTTGGGGACAGGGAGGTCCACAGGAAGCATGGACAGGCGCCTGCATTTGATGACTGCAAGTTGGAAACAAAACAGGAACTTCATCCCAGAGAATGTGCTAGAAGAAGGCGGTTCTGGGGGGCGGGGGTATCTGCCCAGCCTTTGCTTACTTTCTTAAATACTAGCATTTTTGTGTTTTGAGCTGATGCATAACCAGTTTTCTCCCATCCATATGGAAATCATTCCATCCCTTTGAGGAATTCCATTTATCTTCTGATAGACACATTATGTGATTCTAGTGAGAGAGATAGTCACACACCCAAGAATTGTTACAGAGTACGCAGACTCAGTTCCCCAGCCAAGAGCACTACCAGAGCTGGGCCTTTGTGCTCACTTCCTCCGCTGACGTTTGACCTTGACCACATAGCTGGACTGGCCAGGCAAGATCATCTGCAAAAAGCCAAGACGCCCGAGAGATAAATAAAAGCAGATGAGTAAATGGATATTAACTCCTGCTTGCTTTGAGGCCAGAGAGGCTGGACGTCTGTTGTCAGTTCACCAGAAATCACTACAGATAGGTCAGAGGTGGTGGGAACACAGCTCCCAGATCTCAATATGAACAGTGAGAAAATGTGAAGTCTGCTGCTTGAAGAAACTTATGCAGCTTACTGGTGCCCCCAACAAAGGCAACTTTACCAGGAGATGTACTTTCAAGACAGAAGTGAAGGGTGCTCGGGAGGCTCTTTGGTTCAATCCCCAGCATCACAGGGTGAGTGAAAATAGGAGGGCAGCTATTTGGGGGAAAGGGGGCTAGGGGGTGAGGGAGGGTAACGGGGGCTGAATATGATCAAAGCCCATAGTTGGCCATGGTGGTGCACACCTACAGTTCCAGAACCTGAGTGACTGAGGCGGGAGGATTGCTGTGAGTTTTGAGTACCAACTGAGCCAAAGCTATATAATAAGACCCCTTCTCAGAGGAACAAAAACAAAAAATTATACTATCTACATGTATGAAAATGTTATGACGAAACCCATTATTCTGTACAATTAATATACACTAATCAAATGGATAGAAAAATAAAGCATAAAAGTGTGTGTATGTATGTGTGTATAATGTGTATGGTTGTGTGTGTATAGTGTGTATGTAGTGTGTGTAATGTGTATATGGTGTGTGTGTGTGTAATGTGTATATGGTGTGTGTGTGTAGTGTGTGTGCATGCATGCGTGCGTGTGTGTATGTGTGTGTGTGTGTGTGTGTGTGAGAGAGAGAGAGAGAGAGAGAGAGACAGACAGACAGACAGACAGACAGACAGACAGACAGACAGAGCACTCAGACTAGGAACCCATTCAGTGGAGAAACAGAACAACTTCCTCAAGTTGTCCTCTGACCGTCACAGATGCACCATGGCATTCCAACCCCTAAATAAATGTATATGTATTTTAAAAAGAAACATTCAGGCTTAGAGAGATGGCCCAGTGGTTAAGAGCACTGGCTGCTGTTCCAGAGGACCGGGGTTCAATTCCAAGCACTCACATGGCAGCTCAGAACTGTAAGTCCAAGATCTGATACCCACAGACATACATGCAGACAAAACACCAATGCACATAACATAAATACATTATTAAAAAGATAAAGGAACATTCTGCTTAGTTTTATGGCAAGTTAATTCATAACCTTACTACTGCATGTACAGTTTGAATCCCATGCCTGTACACCAGCCATATTATCACTGCTGGGTGGGTCTTCTGGGGTCAGTAAGTGAAGTCAAAGCCAAGAGCACCTCATCTAGGGCTCGGCCGTAGCCTCCTCTGTCTGGCCACCTTCCCAGGCTCTAACTTACACTTGTTGGCTTTCAGCTTCTTCTCATCCACGGGAATGAGGTCCATGTAGTCCAGGTAATATTCATAGCTGGTGTCCAGGACAGAGGCGTTGGTCCTGTTGGCCATGACTGTGGCTGTGGAGGCCAGTGTCTGTCAGAGGCTCATATCCGGAGCTGAGCCGGGAGCCCAGGGACGAGATTGCTTAACTAGTTTCTGTCAGACTCACCCAGACCTGTCTGTGGGTCTCCAGACATGGAGCCTGCCTACTTATCAGAGCTGCTTGGCTGGAAGGTCAGGGGGCTGTTCCCTTGTAGAGCCTCTGGTTCCTGCGTCTCCTGGAGAAAATTCCATAGAGAGAAAAGCCGGCTGCTACAGACGCGGCTTCCTGTTCAGCTACAGCTTGCCTCTCAGTGGAAGGGTGGGGGCCTGGGCAAGAAATCAGATGGCAGATGCAGAAAATGACTAGCAGGGCTAGACTGAGCCATCATTTTTGCCTCTGATACATGAAAAGTGACTAAAACTACAAGGAGACCCTGCCAGTGCCCTTGACTTACATTGGGGCAGTTCCTGGTATTATTGAGCAACCCGTGGGCCTCTGGCTTGGATTCTGAATGCATGCCCTGTATTTGCAACCTCTGTCATGTGCACAACCAGTTACCTAAAACCCCCACATCCCACTACTCAGCTGAATGTACCCCCAGCTTTTACCCAAGCCTCTAGCAGCCACCTGGGTGGCCAGCTGCGTCTGTTCAGACCAAAGAGGCAGTATATCCGTGTCAGCATTCCACAGAGCTGCACTCTCAGGAAATATGCCACAGGGGTCTTCACAGCTCTTGACTGACACCAAGTGTAAGGAGGAATCCAGGCTTCTTAGGGGCCTACCCCTAAGTTACACACTCACACGATCCCTAGATAGTCCCCAAGAATACGAAGGATACTGGAACCTGCAGCTAATGCATGAGACACCCTAGGAGTTGCCTTTGGGGGCTCTGTTCTGGTTCTGGGTCTTTTGTGCTACGTCTTTTTTAAGTATTTCAGTCTTCACCCCTGGGTGTCAGCAGGCATATTCTAGACAACTTGAGCCCTGCCAGTTCTGATCAGCCTGCTGTGCCAAGGCTGGCATCCACTGGGAGCTCTCTGAGGTCCTCAGTGGACTAGAAAGGGAGGAGATTGGATTTCCAAACAAAGGGGCCACTCATTTCCTGGGAAGACACTGGGGAGCTCGCGTTTCTTCTGCTTTGACCTGCACCAGAAGTGTAGGGTTTCCTTCTGAAGCAAACTCCTGTTGTCTTCAGACACTCACTCACACCTGAGCTCGGCGCTGACGTCAGCTGCCCACAGTTGGAAGATCCCTAGGGTTGTGGGCGCAGTCGCACAGAACCAACGCATCTCTCCCCACATCAGCTGTTAATCCCAAACCCCAGGTTGTCACCTCAGTTCTGACCTACTAGCTAGACACTGAAGGCTCAACAAGCCTTTCCTCTGGTTCAGTCACGTGCTGGGATAGCTCCCAAGACTCAGGGGACTGGTTCTGTTATCATTAAGAATGAGATGCCATGCAACAGATATAATATGGAGAGATTTACTTGGGGGAAGGGAAGGGGAGAGGAGGTAGGGCCTGAGTGAGCCATGAGGGTAGAGAGGGACAGAGACAGAGAGACAGTGGGAGAGAGAGAGAAAGGGAAAGGGGGCACCCCTTAGAGAGCGTGCAAGAGAAAAAGAAAGGGGTAGCTGGTTGGTCCTTTTATATTTGGTGCCTCTTGCACACACCTGGTAGCGGGTGGCAGAGATGATGTCAGAGGTTGCTAAGCAACCAGAGGCAGATCAGATTGGCTAGCAGGCCAGCAGATTGGCATGTGCACTAACAAGTTCTTTACTGGATTCCTAGTGTATCATTCTTGTGGATGGCATATTGGACTCTAGCGGGCTTCTCTATCCCAGCTAGTCCCCAAAGAATCAAGACAGAGACCTTTTAGATTAATAAACGCTTTAAAGGACCATAACTGGACAGATAACAACCTTCTAGAACTTTTGCTGTTTCCCAGCTATAGACCCTAAGTTACTTGCCATACATAATTGGTCCTGCCTGGGCTGCTTCTGTTCCATTAGGACAGCCTTCACGACCACGCGCTCATGGTCCATACTTCCCTGCATGGCATCTTCCTTCTCTCCGGTGTCCTCTCTCTTCTGCCTCCTCTCTCCTCCTCCCAGCTTCATGGTCCCTGTAAGACCCAACGTAGGGAACCGAAGCTCCGCCTACCTCTCTTCTGCTCAGCCTATCGCGGTCAGCTACTTTATTTAACCAGTCAGAGAACATTGGCGAGCCAAGTTTACACAGCATCACTGTTTTAACTTCTCTGAACACTTCACAAAATATGTAAGACAAAGACCATGATTTACCTATTATAGAATTTATTGATAATATCAGACTAAATATGTTCCATAAAATTAAAACAAAACAAACTGGGCATGGTGGTGCACGCCTTTAATCCCAGCACTTGGGAAGCAGAGAGGCAGGCTGATCGCTGTGAGTTCAAGGCCAGCCTGGTCTACAAAGTGAGTCCAGGACAGCCAAGGGCTACACAGAGAAATCCTGTTTTGAAAAACAAAAACAAAAACAAAAAGAAGCCCCCCCCCAAAATTAAAACTAAACAAAACAAAAAAAACAAAGATGCAAAAATGCTGTAACTGTCAACTAATCTAAATTGTTTACATATAAAAGTATCAAATTAAACCAATCAGGTTTTTGTTTGTTTTGTTTATTACTCCTGTTTTGGTTTTGGTTTTTTGATCCAGGGTTTCTCTGCGTAGCCATGACTGTCTTGAAACTCACTCTGTAGGCCAGGCTGGCCTGGAACTGAGAGCTCTGCCTCTGAGTGCTGGGACTAAAGACATGCACTACCCCCACTACCTGCCGGAAATATGTGTGTGTGTGTGTGTGTGTGTGTGTGTGTGTGTAATTGTAGAGTAGCACATATCCTACTAATGGGTCTCCAGGTAATAAGTGCAAAATATGGATAAGCTATAATAAAGCAAGTATTCAGAGGCACTGGAGAAGGACCGAAAGCCACAGAACAAAAGAGAGATCCACACGGGGGAAAGGAACACCACAAGAAACAGCACGGATGAGGTGTGTGTTTTTCAACGTCTGTCCTGGGTGTGTCCTACAGCCATCTCAGCAGAAGCCAGTGGGAACTCAAGCAGAAAACAAAGTGGAATAATTGGTGTAGCAGGATCCAGAAGCCTCAAGCCAGACCAATGACTTACTGCAGGGAACACCGGCAAGTTAAGAAGTGTGGACAAAGGGTGTACTGTGGGACACACTGCGACACGCTACAGCGTCCACAGAGAGACGTTTTTCCTTTCTTTCTTTTGTGGGGAGGGAGGTTGCAAGAGTGGCAGGAAAGTACAAAGGGATGGTGCAGGATGTGAAATTCCCAAAGAACCAATAAAAGTAAAAAAACAAAACAAAACAACAACAACAAAAAAACCCAAAAAAACAAAACAAAAGATTTGGGGGTAGGACTGGGCCTTATGGTTCAAGGAACAGTTTCCTGGAACTTTTGGGCTTTCCTAGAACTGGTCAAGTTTACACAAGTAATTAGTTTTTTTTTTGGGGGGGGTGGATTTTCTTTTTTGGTTTTTCAAGACAGGGTTTCTCTGTGTAGCCTCGGCTGTCCTGGACTCGCTTTGTAGAGCAGGCTGGCCTTGAACTCACAGCGATCCACCTCCCTTTGCCTCCCGAGTGCTGGGATTAAAGGCATGCACCACCACACCTGGCACAAGCCCATATCTTTGTGTAGGCATTTTAGTTTATTATTTTTGTTTTGTATTGGTTTTTCGAGCCAGGGTTTCTCTGTGTAGCCCTGGCTGTCCTGGACTTGCTTTGTAGACCAGGCAGGCCTTGAACTCACAGTGATCCACCTGCCTCTGCCTCCCAAGTGCTGGGATTAAAGGCATGCACCACCACGCCCGGTGGTGTAGACATTTTAAACCAAAGAATTATAGGCATTTCCACCCTCCTGATCTCCTTCATTTCCAATCGAGCATAATTAGATTAGTTTGAAATTTTCACTTCTGTCTAATGGATTACTAATTGTTAAGACAAACTTAGTGGTGTGACAATAGTCCTGACTTAAAAAAACAATGTGGGGGTGGTGGTGGAGGGGGGAGGCGAGGACACACACACAAATTAAACATCTCCTCTCACCTTTTAGCTTTAGAGAAAACAAATATCCCTACCAAGGTCAACGCTTTGAGATAACAATGACATGCTTATACTAGCAAATACCTCCAAGACCTTGAGTAAGTACTAGCTGTGTTTCTGTCCTTTTAAAATGGTGACCAAGATCTGGGCGGTGACCTTGTGCTTTCCTAGGTATTTCTGTGAGGAAAGGAAGCAGCTTTCCTAGAAGGAGAGTGTGCCATGTGCCCACTTGCCCGCCCAATATTTATCAGTCCAGGCTCTCATAAAGGCCAGCCAGGTGCTCTTGAACCCCACAGACCCTCAGCCTTTTCATCTTTAGAATGAAATACATCAATGAAGATGTGCTGGTTTCTCGGTTTCACTGTATTATGGTTTTTGCTGGAAACTACGTTCTCCCTCCTTGTTTTTAAACTTTCATGAGAATCAAGGATGGGTGAGGGGTGGTAAATCGTGCTTTCACTCATTAGATAGAAGAGAGAAGAAACCATGTAGAGAGCATCCTGCCTCTGAGGATGCTGTTAAGGGGAGCCATTTCTCAGTTCCTTCTGGAACACTGATGCGAAGATCTCAATTCACACCCGTTTATCCCACAGCACGTTGTATCCCCTAGGAAGGGCCGAGGGCACAGCGTGCCATTCTCCTGGTGCCGCTTGGACAGGGAAGGCAGATTTGGATACCATTTGGATCCCAGATACACACCCACCTAAATGATCTTTGAATGTGGCCACAATCAAACCAGCCTGCTAGGGAAGTGAGCCACCCACCTCCGGGGACCTTCAATCACATCTTATTATCATCCTGGAGTGCGAGTGTTAGGAAGTGCATGCAATTAAAATCAGTCTGTGAGTGGAATCAGCAGTTATTAATTTCTCATTTTCCTCAGCTGCCAGTGCGCTTTTGAGAATACATAATGAGGGCTCGTGAGATGGCTCAGAGGTTAAAGGAACTTGGTGTCAAGCCTGGGTTCAATGCCCAAGAAGTAAAAAAAAAAAAAAAAAAGAAAAGAAAGAAAGAAAGAAAGAAAAAAGAAAAAAAAAAGAAAAGAAAAGTGACTCCAAGTTGTCCTCTGACCTCTGACATGTTCACGCCCTCACCCAATAAATGCAAATAAATACGAATCCACAATTCTGCCAGCAGAATGGTCAGGGTCTTATCCATTCACTTCTCCCACTTTCTTGGCTCTCTTTCTTCCCTCCCGCCCCCACCACACCAAGTTCAGCGAAACATGGGTTCTAGAGTGTCTGGCAATGACCGCTGTCCCCCGCATCTGCTGAGAGCCTGGAACCCTGAGGGAAACCCTGGAGAGAAGAAGAGTCTACAAAAGAGAACCGAGGCCTCAGAACTTCAGAGGCCGGAGGGGCTGGGATGCTGTTGAGTTCAGAGCTCAGTTATTTTGGGTTATCTTTAGTCTTCTTACATGGCCGTTTAGAGCCCTCCCCTGTATGAGGCCACTTCTTTAAGACTATTAGGTAAATACTTTAATATATACAAACAGATCCCTAGCTTCGAGCCCAAATATTTAACATATAGCCAGAGAGTGTCAGAGGTCTACAGCAGAGGGTTCCCCTTGCTTTGCTGTAATCTGCCTACCTGATAAACCTTCCAGTGTATTTGAGATGTTTGTTGGTTTATGGCACTTTGTTCTGTTACCTTAATGTTAGGTCTCAGGGAGTGCATATATATCCAAAAATGATAGTCTTGGCCCACTTCAAACGGGAACACAGAAGGATATCTGGTGGTTAAATAAAAACCAGCATTTTTTAAATTTTAATTTTATTACTTTATTCAGATTACAACTCAGTTGTTTTCCCATGATTTGTATCCTCCCATTCTTCCCTCCCTCCTGCTTTCATCCTATTCCCCTCCCCTAGGTCTATGACCGAGGGGGACCTCCTCCCCCACTATATGGTCATAGGCTATCAAGTCTCATCTTGGTAGCCTGCTTATTCTTTCCCACCAAAGGTAGATGTGAGGACATCCCATTGGGACTCTAGGTAAGAGAAATATAAGAGATGGGGAAATAGAAGGACCCAGAGGGTCCTAGAAACCTACAAGAAGAACATCATGATGGGTGGATCGGGGCCCAGGGGGGTCTGCTCAAGCCATTGCACTAACCAAGGACAATACAAATAATAAACATTGAACCCCTACTCTGATCTACCCAATGGACAGTTGTGTGGAGAGCGGGCACTGCCTCAGACATGAACTCTGAAGGCCAGCATTTCTTGCCTCTGCCAGAGAGGACATGTAGCTCTCCTTTGAGCCATATCTGTGTTTGCATATCAAAGCCCATGCTTGCCGCCAGGTTCCTACAGTCCCTGTCCGCAAGTTCCTGTCATACATTTCAAAGCTCTGGCTCTGGCATCCTGGCCCATCTCACCTCCTCCTCTACCCTGAGTTCCCAGGCCTGTTCCAGACCCCAGGCTTTTCCTCCTCTGGGGACCCATTTGTTCTCATATAATGGAAAGGTCCCCTGGCCGCTGTCTTGCCATCTCTACTATTCTCTCCCACTCTTCTGCCTTCTCTTCAGATGGCACCTGCCATGTCCACTCGGCTTCTTTTCCTCTCTGCTCTGGACTCTTCCAGATACCTCTGGATATTTTCTCTTTCTTAGCTACAATAAAGACTTTCCCCCCTAGTTGTTGCATGGCCACGTCAGTGTTATTTACTGTGCCCCTCATATGCAACTAAAACTTCATCAAACAGATGCCGTACTGGGGCATGGAATTTGGGGAAACATCAATCTGTTTCTTCTAGGGCCACGGCCACTCATACTTGGGTCCAAAATAGACTATCTGTTGGGATTCAAGCCTGGGACAAGCAGCTGAGTTGCCTATTTAACATACCAAGGTGGATCTGGCTTCCAGGTTCTCCCGGCATCCCTCAGTCCCTACCTGTTACAGGGCATGGCTGGCATGCCCCGCCCTCTACCCTGAACTTTCCAGCCCAGGGGCGGGACTTCCTCTCCGTAGCCCCCAAGGTCTTCATTGCGTAGTCCAGACATTTGGGTGCTCTCTCTCAGTCTCTCCCTTCCCCTCTGAACCTTTCTTCCCTCTCTGCCCTCCACTTTTCTACCTCTGTGGGATCTGTGAACCCACCGGAGAGCTGCCCCCCAGTAAGCATGCCTTTATATAGTTTAATTTGGCTTGAACTGGCTCTTTTTGTTAGTAGAGAGAAAAGCTATCACTCTCTCTTCACCACTTGGAGGTGAGAGCTGTTTCTTGCAACAACAGGATGTCTTCTCTCAGAGTAAAGGACTACTGTACTGGGATGTCCCACGACAGAATTCTAAGTATTGACCATAACATCCCAGAGTCTGAGGCGAAAAATCAATTGCCCGTTGCTTTCCAAAGACACCCTCCTGATCCACAGCTCATGTGGGTTGTATTACTCATGGACCACAGATAGGGTAGGCCAGGCAGCACTTCACAAGAGTGGTAGGAAAGAAAACAACTCTATGGATAGGAAAATCCTCTGTTCTGTGATGCATTTTCTTCTACTTGGAAGGTAATTGATTCAGGCACAGTTTCCTTGTACATATTCCATTGCTTGGCCCTCATCAATAGTCCAAGAGGTTACTGATCATTTAATCCATGACGAATCAGACTCAAAGGCATGTGGGAGGCTGAAGCAGGAGGATCACTGTGGGTGAGTTCCAGGACAGGTTGAACAACAACAAAACAAAAAAAAAACCCAAACAAACAAACAAAAAACCAAACCAAACCAAACCAAAACAACCAGACTCAAAAAACAAAAAGCCAAAATCATGCATAGAGAAGGAAAAATAGTCTTTCCAGTTTCCTGGCCTACTTACCACCTCGTGGAGTAGGCTAGGTCAACGTGAAGATTTTGGATTTGAAACCTTTTGCTAGTGGCTAAAGACACTAAAATAGGAAGCAAGTTTTTATGTAGTTTAATGAAGCGAACTGGGTAGTGTTAAGGTAACTTTCAGTCGTCTGATTTAATTGTCATCTATGAGGCTTACTGCCTCCATCTGCTAACCTAGGCCTAGTCCTGGAAGCTTCTAGCCTCCATGCAAGTACTGTAGGCTCAGAATGTTTTTAGCCTCTGAGACATACTGCTTAATAAGCTCACCCTTCCTAGTATTGAGCTCTGGCTGGCTGGTTCAACTCAGCTGTTCTAGCTCAAGCTGACTGATTCAAACTGGTTTCTCTCTGCTTCTGACTAAATTGCTCTACTTTGCCTCACACCAACTTTGGCAGCATGCAATAATTTTCTGGTTCTTTTTATTCTCTGGCTCACTCTTTCTTCACCTTTGTCTAGCTTGTTCTTTCTCTGCAGCCTGTATCTGTACTGCTGGGTTCTGGGTAGAAGCAGAGAAAACTCACTTCACATGCACTAAACTTAAAATGAAAGCTTTATTTTCTGAGCTGAGGGAGGCGACCAGTTCAGGATCTGCACCATGTCCTTGAGGGACAGTTGTATTGCATATTTAAAGGTGAAAGCTTCAATTAGCTAACAAGGGGTCGGGGGCTGATGGTGGAACAGAGTGGTCAGCTCTGACTCAAGTTATTTTTCTAACAAGAAATTCTAGCCGGACGTGGTGGCGCACGCCTATAATTCCAGCACTCGGGAGGCAGAGGCAGGTGGATCGCTGTGAGTTCGAGGCCAGCCTGGTCTACAAAGCGGGCCCAGGACAGCCAAGGCTACACAGAGAAACCCTGTCTCGAAAAAAAAAAATTCTAGGTGACCTTGAGACAAGTGTGCCTGGCAGTTGAGGGCAGCTGAGCTTGTTTTTGTTGAGTTTTTGCTGGTTAATAAGGCCATAGTGTATGCTGCTCGTCAGCATAGCTTATGGCCAACCTGACCTTAAATATAAGATCCTCTTATATCAGCAACAAGCTGAGAGGATGTGGCTGGTGGGCCTGAAATAAAAATATCTATAGTTAGGCTACCCAAAAGGAGCAGGCCTCAAAAGTACGTACAACTGTTCTGGAAAAAACGGGCTCCTCTCCTTCTCCCCCTGCACTGCTCTCTTCAGTCCTCTTTTTCCTGTCTCTTCTGGTGAGAGTTGGGCGTCTCTGTCGAGGCCTGCTCTTTGACATAGCTGCAGCCATTTCTGCATTACGATTCCATTTTGTTTATAAGGTGAAGTTAAGTTCAGAATTTTTAAACTTGTCAACTCTGCTTCCTAGAAGCCATTACTCATAGCTGACACTAACATTCCCTGCCAGAGGGTCAAGTTCACCTACACTAGATGATTCCATGGTGTTGTAATTCATACTTTGTTATCTACACACTTGGCTTTGGCTACCCTCTGGTTGTACTTTTTTTTTCAAGTTTCTCTGTACAGTCCTGGCTATCCCGGACTTGCTTTGTAGACTGAGCTGGCCTCAAACTCTACAGAAATCTGTTTGCCTCTGCCTCCTGAATGCTAGGATTAAAGGCTTGCACCCCACTTCTTAAAGTCAAGAGACAAGCTGCACCCTTGTTTCCTACACACTTTGGATGTACCCTAAGCATTGCCTTGTTTATTTCCCTTAGGACTGTTGGGTGATGATCTAATCTGTTTCGATGCTAATTACTGCTTGCTATCTCTGTGACCCACCTTTTGATTAATAAAAAGCCATCCCACCTGGGCAGGGCAGAGGAGATAGAGCGGTAGCCAAGGGTCCCAAGAAGGAGAGAGGAATTCTGGGAAGAAGAAGAAGAAGAAAGACCATCATGAGGAGGAAGGAGAGGGTCCAGAGAGGAGTAGAAGGCTGCCATGGGTTAGATGGAGGAGAAGCACATGGCGTGGATGGAGAATCCGGCCCAGATGAAGAACATTAGCAAGCATTTGGGATTATGAATGGGAGGTAGCTTGATAGAAGTTATTGGAAGCAGATGGCGTGGGATCGAGGCAGGCATCACATACCTGCACCACTATGGGAGTAGTTACAGGATTAATATCCGCCCTGTCCCAGGTTAACTAAGGCTATTTTAAAATATAACAAGTGTCAGTGTCTTAATTAATTGCTAACCAGGTCTACAGATAATACTGATAATTTAAAAACAATATAGGACCAATCAAATTAAAGGTCAGTTTGAACCGATTGTTAGCAAAATAAGAGAGCTGACCACGATGTTCCACTATCTGGCCCCCTGTGTGAGCTAATTGCGGTTTTTGCCTTTATAAACTGACTCTGGAAAATGGGTTAATGTCACATTTAGGCTCCTGAGTCCTCTCTGTGGTCCTGATTGCAATCAGCCTTGTCTTGGGTGTGCTTTCACTCAATAAACCGCCCATATCTAACTGAGACTGGAGTCTGAGTGGTTTGTGCGGCCACTCTTGTACTACAAATCTCCTTATCTCTGGCTCATTCTGTCAAATATTTTTCTGATTTATCGTTTTTTCTGTCTCTCAATTACACATCACTTTCAAATATGGCTTCTTCCTTCTACCTAACTGTGCCTTCATGGTTTGGGATTAAAAGTGTGTCCTGAAGGGTTGTCTGCACTCCAGCTGGATCACACAGAACTAGAAGGTCTTTGGATGTAATGAGAGCAGCTATGTTGCTGGATTAAAATTCCTCTGCAGGGAAGTATGACTTGGTAGAAAATAGATATTCTTTGTTTCCCACTGGTGCATCCAGGCTGTTCACAGTGGCTGCCCTTCCGCTCTTGGGCAACCTTCCTCTTGCCTGTGGTCTTTTCTAGTCAGAAGCTGACTTTCTGAAGTCTGTCTTTCCCGCCCTGGAGGATAGGGTGTACCACACGATGACCCAGACAGTGGGTTTTTTCTAGCCAGTTATGCTGCCCCGCCAGCTTCCCACCCCCACCCCCTTGCAGTGTTAGCCTTAGTGATGCCACATCCTTGAGGCCGGGAGTGTCTTTGGCTCGCCTTCAGTCCCTGCTTTTCCAACATCAAGGAAGGCGGCTCCCCGGGAGCAGACAAACTAGAATCAGAGATGTGGTTAGCAATACACAGCATCGAATTTCTGAGTCTGCTTCTGGCTCCCTGAAGGCTGGCCGGCCAGCTCAGCTCACACAGCACGGTAATGTACACCCGTGCTAACGGTGGGAAAGAACTACGTGAACGGTTGTTGACTTAACTTGAGGCCCTCAACTTTCTCAGTGGCTGCTCAAGGACTTGAGACACAGATAACCCTCCAAAACTCAGCTCAACTTCCTTTGCCTAGAAAGATACGAAGACGCAGGCGCAGCGTGCACAGTTCCGCCAGCCGGACGGTGAGCATGCGCATTAAGTCGCGTCGGGCCCTTCCTCATGCCCTTGAGAGTGTCCGCGCATGCTCAGCTGTGCATTTCCGGTGGAGCTGCGGGGCGCGCCAGATTCGTAATTCATGGCGGCTTCTTGTTCTCAGGGATGCTCCTCTACTTCTGGTGTGTGTAAACACCAAGGCATATGGAGCGACTCCTCGCTGCTGGAGAAGCGGCTGTCGGAAGACTCGAGCCGCCACCTGCTTCTGCAGAAGTGGGCGAGTTTGTTGGACTCGCCGGAGCCGGAGCCGGAGCCGGAGCCAGAGCGGCGCAAGGAGGCGGCTGCGGCCGAGGAATACCCGCTCGTGTTCCTGTGCGCGCGCTGTCGCCGGCCGCTGGGCGACTCGCTCACCTGGGTGGCCGGCCAGGAGGACACCAACTGCATCCTGTTGCGCTGTCAGTTCGGGCCGGGGACACAGGGGTCCGCCATCCCGCATGAGGGGGTTCCTTGATCCTGCCCGGGGTTTGGGGGCGTGAGGTGTCCCAGCAAACCCGGAGGAGAGGCGTTGCTGTAGGTGGTTCACGAGTGACAGGTCTTTTCCTGGGGTCTCCCATCCTCAGAAGGGCCTTGGTTGAGCTTCGTCATGAACATTATTCAGAAAGAAGTAACCAAGAGTTTTTAGCCAAGTGCCTTCTTCAGGGAAGTGTCCAGAGTTTTCGGGTCTGATGGGCTGTCAGCTGCTTTTGGGGAGAATTGCGGGCCACCACCGACTTAGCTAAGTGTACTTGGGCAAACTATTCAACCGCTTGTGCCTCAGTTTCTCTTCTCTAAAATGAGGGATAATGCAATGGGATAACGGGGAGGATTAAATGGGTTAGGGATTTCTGTACCGGGTGCTCCACCCTGTCAGCCTTTTGATAGAGGCTTAGTCTGGGTCAAGCATTGCCACCATATGGCTTTAAAGGAAGTAACATATTTTCTTCCACACCCTGCCCCCATTTTTATAATTTTTCTATCTTGCTTCCTATGTGTATTAATACTGCTGTTAGGTTTTAACATTTAACCTGTATAAACTAGATAATTTTGTTTATCCCCATAGTAATTAACTTCTGCTGAGTCTTTTAAACAGTAGGAACAAAGGTTTCCTGTAGTGGTTCACTGGGATTACCCCTTTGACCTATTAATACAGAAGGGTTTAAAAATTGTCTAAAGCCTGGCGGTGGTGGTGCACGCCTTTAATCCCAGCACTCGGAGGCAGAGGCAGGCAGATCGCTGTGAGTTTGAGGCCAGCCTGGTCTACAAAGTGAGTCCAGGACAGTCGAGGCTACACAGAGAAACGCTGTCTCAGAAAACCAAAAAACAAACAAACAAAAAGAAACCCCACAAAACTAAAAAATGACATCTCAGATTAATTTTGTCTCAATTGGAGTGTTTTATTTACCTTTGTTCACGTTTATGACACTAACAGGTTTTTGTTTTGTTTTTGTTTTTCGAGACAGGGTTTCTCTGTGTAGCCTTGGCCATCCTGGACTCACTTTGTAGACCAGGCTGGCCTCGAACTCACAGCGATCTGCCTGCCTCTACCTCCCGAGTGCTGGGATTAAAGGCATGCGCCACCACACCCGGCTCATGCCGCTAACAGTTTTAAAAGACTGTTTTCCTGTTTTGCAATGGGGATTTTGATGCGTTTCCCAGGGTGGCTTTGAACTAGTGACTTTGCCTCTGCTTTCTAAGCAGTGGGAGGTTATAGATGTGGGCCCCTGGGGCTGGCTCAGTACTTAGCATTTTATTTATGGCCGCAACATGGCGACTTAATTTTCTTATGATGCTCTATTAATTCACTTCTCAACCCCAGTAGTTTTATTAATATATTAAAAGCATTAGGGGCCGGAGAGATGGCTCCGTGGTCAAGAGCACTGTAAAGGAGCAGGGTCCAGTTCCCAGCACTGATGGGACTTATAACTGTTAACTATAATTACAGGGGGTATGATGTCATAGGCACCACACATGCACTTGGTGCACACACATGCATACAGGCAAAACACTAAAACATTAGTAATTAAGAAAAATTGTTGCCGGGCGTGGTGGCACAGGCCTTTAATCCCAGCACTTGGGAGGCAGAGGCAGGTGGATCGATGTGAGTTCAAGGCCAGCCTGGTCTACAAAGTGAGTCCAGGACAGCCAAGGCAACACAGAGAGACCCTGTCTCGAAAAAACAAAAACAAAAAAACAGAAAAAAAGAAAAATTGTCATTTCCCCATTTTGCTTATCTGTTTTTTGAGACAGGGTTTCTCTGTGTAGCCCTGGCTGTCCTATACTCAACTTTGTAGACCAGGCTGGCCTTGTATTCACAGTGATCCCCCTGCCTCTGCCTTCTGAGTGCTGGGACTAAAGGTGTGCATCACTGCCCCTGGCATTTTCCCCATTCTTGAAATATTTAATCCTTACAAGTGTCTTTCCATTCCTCAAGATGTCAGGTTTGAGTGCTGGAAAATTTTTTATTATCTTTACATGTAAATGCTAATTTGGGTCCTGCCGGCCCTCTGCCCCTTCCCTCCCTGGCTTGGTACCATAAAGGGTCCCAGGCTAGTGTGGCCAAAGTGTGGAATAAAGACAAGTGTTAGAGGCAGGAAGTGAAGGGACTTGTAGACTGTGGTAAAAACGAGTGAACCCTGGGCAGAGGAGTGACAGGAGTCTGCCCTTCTGGGACAAGCAAGGAGGGAACACTGGTACTACTGTAGCTGTGCTACCATAGCAAGTGCTGATGGGTCTGGGCTTGCCATAAAACCTAACAGAAACCCACAGAAAACACCCCAGCTTCTACTTTGAGCAACTGAATTTGTGGGTGTGAGACTTAACATAGCTAAGGCATGGTGGAAACGGGGAGGTCAGGAGGTTTCTCTGGCCATTTACTAACTCAGGTGTCTCCTTGGAATGCTTTGAAATGCCTCTCTGGTTCAGCTGTGATGTGATCCAAGCACAAGGTGTCTGGCTGGGGACCTGGAGGTGCAGTGACATCCATCTCCCTTGGTCTTGGTCCCAGTTTCACTGTGCCCAGGAGCTTTTTGTAGTTTATAGCTTGTGACACTCACAGCCCAAGCTCCAACATTGATGTTCTCTGGTAATTTTGTTCATTTCTTTTTTTTTTTTTTGGTTTTTCGAGACGGTTTCACCGTGTAGCCTTGGCTGTCTTAGACTCGCTTTGTAGAGCAGGCTGGCCTTGAACTCACAGCAATCCGCCTGCCTCTGCCTCCTTGTTCATTTCTTAATATGATTGATTTTCATAGAAGGGTATGAAGTCACTGGTATTTCACCTCTTTTCCTAGAAGGCCCTGATACCTTTAGTGTTGAGCCATATGCATACCCTCACCAGCTTTTTTCTTTTTTTGGTTTTCCAAGACAGGGTTTCTCTGTGTAGCCTTGGCTGTCCTGGACTCACTTTGTAGACCAGGCTGACCTCAAACTCACAGCGATCCACCTGCTTCTGCCTCCCGAGTGCTGGGATTAAAGGCGCGTACCACCTCGTCTGGCCTTCACCAGCTTTTAGCCTTTTTTTTGTTCCTAGTCCTCTGAGTTCTAAAATACAAGTTAAAGTTGAGTTACGGTTCCCTGTCGGCAGACGTGTAATAACCAACCGTACAATAGAGCGCTGCTGTTCTCATTACAGGTGTTTCCTCTAACGTCTCCGTGGATAAGGAACAGAAACTGTCCAAGCGCAAGGATGAAGATGGTTGGTAAGTAAGGTATTTGTGTGACTATGTCAGAGGAAATTTTAATTCTAAGGAAAAGTCTTCCACCATTCTGTGAGATTGCTCGAACTAGAACTTTCATCATAATTGAATACATATAAAGGAAGCAGAAGCCCGTTGTTTGATGGTGATGGCCCCGTTAGACGGGAAGGGCGATGTTTGACGCTACGGACGGTGGATCAAACACTGACTTTTAGAGCTTTGAGGTTGGTGCTGAAGGAAATGAAAAGTTAATGTAGAAAACATCTCTCTTAAAATCTCCAAGTCAAGGGTGTTCTGTTCCAGTTCTGCCTACCTTTTCCATGCCCTGGCACAGAGAGAAAGTACAAATACAGAGCCACACCACAGCTGACAGGTACACAGACTAGCTGTCTGTGACCGCAAGCAGCTACTCCCAAGCCTACAGTGATCCTAGGTTCCATGTGGCCACTGCAGGGCCTGAGGGGACAAAGAACTTGTCACAGTTGTCATCCAGTGTCTGCAACAGCCCGTCTCAACAAACTAATGGCAACCCAGCTAGGAACTGTGTCCTGCCGAGTTGTAGAAACTAACCTAGGTAGTGCTCATAGATGCAAAAGGGATGCTGGCTTTAAAGTTTAATCATGCTAGAATATCCACTTCAAACACTACAGTTAGTGTTCCAGAAGCTTGAAGGAAAATTACATTTTGTCAACAAAGATAGTGTGTAGGTGTGACAGATTATGCTGCTGGCAGGTAGATGACTACAATTTGGAAATCTCAACTTCATTTATTTTTTAGACTTATTTTATATGTATGTGTTTTGCAAGTATGCGTGTACATTTACCGTGTGTGCCTGGTGCCTTCAGAGGTCCACAGAGGGTGTAGGATCCCCTGGAATTGGGAGTTAACAACGTTGTGCACTGCCATGTGAGTGCTGGGAATTGAACCTGGTTCTCTGCGAGAACAGCCAGTGCTCTTGGCCATTGAGCCATCTCCCAGCCCCAGAAGTCTCAGCTGTGGATGAGGTCTGGTTCTGTGGCTGAGGAAAACAAGCCCGAGGACTTAGCACCTGTCTAGGCTAGAGCACTGATTAGTGATCCGCCATCTTGGTGTTTGCCTTCCTGCCTTGCAGAGTTCTCTTCTCTCTGATTCCCAACTTGAGTTATTTAATGTCACCTTCTCGTGTTCGTCATGTCTGTACCAGGTCCACTGTTTCCTACTTAGTATGTTTTCATTAGATCAGCTTAAAAGTACCGTAAGTCAAATATTAGAGCTCATGGTTACTGCATGCTGGCTCAGAGCCTGTTGTCTGGTCTCTTGGTGTTGAACACCTTGCAGCAGTGCGGTGTGGAACTGAGGTGTTCTTCGCTGTAATCGGAATTGGTAGAGGTTTGAGAAACTGACTTTGTCACCCAGTGATCTGGACGTTATTTGATGTTCTTTACTTGTGTCACCTAAACTTGTCATTTGTATTGCCTAAATTGTCTCGGGTTTACACTAGGGCCCTGTATTGCTGTAGGATGCTTATGAGCTTTTCAAAAGGAGCTTCCCACTGAAGGTCTGGCTGAGCCACTGCAGTGGTCAAGCAAGGCACAGGGGTGGGCTGCAGAAGCGGGTTGTGGAGCTAGCAGTCCTGTCTCCATGTTTTTCTGATTCCATCCTTTGCTGAGGATCTTACAATTGAGTCAGTTCCTTGTTTAAGGTCACTTTCTGGTCTCCGGTATTGATTCTCAGTCTTGTGCAGTGATAGGCTGATTCAGGCCAACGATAGTGACCACCCACACCCTACTGTTCCCCAGGGTGTTCTAGGGTCTGGATTAGTGTGTGTTGTGATGGAGTGCCTGACCTTGCTACCTTACAAAGGAGGGAGGCTTGCTTTGGCTCAGGGCTCTGGGGTGCATTGTGTACGGGCCATGCTCATCGACAGCCTTGATGACAGTCCCAGATGGTGTATAGTATACCACCCAAGACTGAGCCTTCCGGGAGTGTGTGTCTTCCAGTCTCCCCTCTT
The DNA here is from genome assembly GCA_907169655.1 of Acomys percivali. Classification (NCBI taxonomy): domain Eukaryota; kingdom Metazoa; phylum Chordata; class Mammalia; order Rodentia; family Muridae; genus Acomys; species Acomys percivali. Next base: position 137,841,067 of record OU015745.1, on the reverse strand, counting down.
CTTATCAAGTCAGAGACCCCAGTTCAGAGGATCACGAACCTTAAGTGCACACCCTCTCACGGTCTCACTCAAGTTTCTTCATGAGCTTCATGAGGAAGACAGACCTCAGGTGTCATGATGGATTTTGAAAATTCAGATTGTGTGTTTATCAGTAGGACTCAAATCTCAGGTTTTTATAAATATTTTTTTCTTGATTAATAATCTTCCTCCCCACCCCCAAGACAGGATATCTCTGTGTGACAGCTCTAGCTGTCCTGGAACTCTCTCGTAGACCAGGCTGGCCTCGAACTCACAGAGATCCTCCTGCCTCTGCCTGTCAAATGCTGGGATTCCACCTGGCTTGATGAATAATCTTGATAGTTGTACACACCTTTAATCCCAGCACTCAGGAGACAGAGGCAGGTAGATTTCTATTAGTTCAAGGCCAGCCTGGTCTACAGAGTGAGTTCTGTGACAGCCAAGGCCACACAGAGAAACCCTGTCTTGAAAAACAAAACAGGCAAGGCCTCAGAGAACCCAAATTCGATCATTTGTGGTAGCTTCCTAGTTATTATGAATCTTGATGTATATAGCACGTAAACTTGCCTGTTCACTGTTGGTAGTGTAGGTGGGTCTTTCTACTTGGGATCTATTAAGATGTTTTTGTTTGTTTATTATTTTATGTCTGTACATGTTTTGCCTGCATGCATGTATATATGTGCACCACATGTGTGGCTGGTGTCCACAAAAGTCAGAAGAGGCCATCAGATCCTCCAGAACTGGAGTGTGGTGGTTATGAGCTGTACTATGTGGGTGCTGGGAACCAAACTTTGTTCTCTGGAGGAGTACCAAGTGCCCTTGACCATTGATCCATCTCTCCAGCCTAAGATGGTTTTATATCTCTTTTTAAAAAATATATTCTTAGTTATTTATTATGTATACAGTGCCTGCCTGTGTATACACCTGCAGGCCAGAAGAGGGCACCGTATCTCATTATAGATGGCTGTCAACCACCATGTGGTTGCTGGGAATTGAACTCAGGATCTCTGGAAGAACAGCCCAGTGCCCTTAACCTCTGAGCCATCTCTCCAGCCTTAAAATTAAAAAAAAAAAAAAAAAAATTTAATGGTATGTATATGTGTGTGGGTTTGTGCATGTGAATCCGGGCCAGCAAGGCTGGAAGAGGGAATTGCATCCTGTGCTGGTTAGTTTATGTCAACTTGACTCAAGCTGAAATCATCTGAGAGAGGGAATCTCAGTTAAGAAAATGCTTTCACAAGACCCAGTTCTGTGCAAACTTGTAGTTATTTTCTTTCTTTCTTTTTGGGGCACAAACATTTATTGGCCGCAGACTTCCTCATGGCTGCTAGCTCCTTGCTAAGCTCCTCCTGCTTCCTCTTGGCCTGGTTGTGTGTGCCTACCCTTTTGATGAACTCAAGTGTGCTTGTCCTTGGGCACTTTGAGCAGCTCCCTGGTGCACTGTACATAGGGCATGAAGCCGCACACCTCTCTGATCATGTCCCACACAAACTTGGTGTGTTAGTGGGGTGCCCGCAGCCCTGGCTGTGCCTTGACTTGCTGACGCTCGTCACCTTGTGACCCTTGTTGAGGTCCAAGACCATGGCGTAGAACTCCCAGCCCACTGTTAATGGAGCCATCCCTGGCCTGATGGTTCTGGGTTCCATAAAAGAGCAGGCTGAGCAGGCCACGGGGAGCAAGCCAGTAAGCAGCACCCTCCATGGCCTCTCAGCATCAGCTCCTGCCTCCAGGTTCCTGCCCTGCTCGGAGTTCACGTCCTGGCTTTCTTCACTGATGGACTACAATGTGGAAGTGTAAGCCAAATCAACCCTTGCTTCATCAACTTGCTTCGTCAATCCTGACTAAGACAGACCCCCTGGAAGTTGGAGTTATAGGGAGTATGAGCTGCTGTGTGGGTTCTGGGAGCCTAACTCAGGTCCTTTGCACGAGTAGTGTGTGCTCTTAACCACGCCCCATCTCCTTAACCCCAATAGCTCAGCCAACTGTCACTGATGAAATCTTACCAAATGGTGATCCATTTTGATCTTTGTTCCATATATTACTGCGATAATTAAAGAGCATCTCTGAGTGTGTGCAGGCAGACAGTGGCGCTGAAATAATAAGCCTTTGTGGTGTACGTCTTAGCTCTTTAATCAAGAGTACATCTAGAATTCTAGTAATAGTGAATTTGGTGCATGTTGGGACTGTAGCTTTCCTATAGAATGGTTATTTAAATACACTAATTTACAAAGGCTTTTGGGAAACACTGGATTGTAAGAACATTTTAAAGGTGTTGATGGGCACAGAGGGAGAGCCAAATGTGTGGAACAGGAGCTGAGAAGACTGGAGGAGCAGTTATATAGAGAAATAATGGAAAACTAAGTAAAACGCTGTGAGTCACCTGTACTGGACATAGCTTTAGTTGGAGTACAGTGTTTGTGTCAAAAAACAGTGTCCGGAAACAAGACAGTTCTAGCAAACACATAACAAATGCATGTCGGAGGTTGACTTAACTAGCTGGGTGTAGTGACACACATGGATCATAAGTTGACAGTTATTCATGATGACATAACAAGTTGAAGGCAAGCCTGTCTCAAGAGGACAACAGAACGGGGCAGAGCTGCTCAGGAGGACACTGCTTAAGGGCAAACCTGGTGACCGCTGCAAGGGGCGGCGCAGCCCAACCTTCGCCGCGGCCTTTTCTCTTAGAGTGGTTTGCAACTCCACCAGGACATCTTATTTGCAGTTGACCTTTCCATCTGTCCTCACCCAACTTTAAGTCTACAAACCCACCTGGCCCCACTAGAGCAGGGTTGCAGACTGGTGTGGGTGGGGCGTGTTTTTGTTGGGTTTCTCTTGAGTGTTAGCGACAGGGTTTCTCTGCGTAGCCCTGGCTACCCTGGGACTTGCTGGGTAGACCAGGCTGGACTTGAACTCAGAGATCCACCTGCCTCTGCCTTCCAAGCAAGTACTAGGATTAAAGGTGTGCGCCACCATGGCTGGGCTGGGCTGGCCTTGTGTTTGTGGCTGTGTTTAGGAACATAGATGACTCAGTTCTGTGAGTCTGGCTGGTTTTGTGCTATGGCATGAAGTTGATATTCACACCAGACACCAGGTGGCCTGAAAGCCTTAAATACTTATTTTGTGTTTCATTACAGAAAAGAAACGTGTCCCTTCTTACCCACAGTGTTAATGACCCTGGGTAATTGGTTGGACATTGTAAAGGATACACAGAATCTTTTTCTTGCTTTTCCAGTTCTAAAAAGTTTGTCTTAATACCAGATCAAGGACTTCATATTCTTTAAAAACCATGCCTTGGCATTTTGTTTATGTTTCTCGTCGTTTGTTGTCTAAGGCAGTGTGACCTAGAGCAGACTGTTTGCATTTCTCCTACAATCATCTTATCTTTTTTTCCTTCCATATACATGTAAGTATGTATGTATGTATGTATATCAGAATCAGAATAGCTCCTGTCTACCTGAACTGCCTAAGGGCTTATGGAGTTTATTTAGTTTAATTTTTATTTCTTTAAATTTGTGTGTTGGTATCTGTCCGTGTCTGTGTCTGCCTACGGAGGTGAGGGTACAACTCTCCTTTCACTGTATGGGTCCCTGGGTCAAATCAAGTTGTCCTGCTGGGTAGCAAGCACCTTTACCTGCTGGGCAGTCTTGCTAGCCCTCAACTTGTGGATTTTAGGAAGGAGGAATTTCTCATACACATTGCTACTTCCTCCCTAAGTGGTGTCGTTTCTTTATTGCAGCATTCTTGAGACTTTGTACTGTACCGGCTGCTCCCTCAGGCTTGGCTATGTGTACAGATGCACTCCCAAGAGACTGGATTTCAAGAGGGACTTGTTCTGCCTCAGTGTGGAAGCCATTGAAAGGTAGGTTCAGCAGAGACATAGCAGTCTCTGACTGCTTTCTCACAGTTACATTTGCAGAAATTGGCATAGCAGTACTAAATCAACACTGTTGCGTTCTTATATATTTTTGAGTAATAATTTCTGATAAAGCTAGTGAGTCACCCCCTACCCAACTTTAGGTTGAAATGTGAAGCTTTTTTTCTTTTGTTTTTGTTTTTTTCAAGGCAGAGTTTCTCTTTGTAGCCTTGGCTGTCCTGGACTCGCTTTGTAGACCAGGCTGGCCTCCGACTCACAGTGATCCGCCTGCCTCTGCCTCCTGAGTGCTGGGATTAAAGGCGTGCGCCACCACCACTGGCTTCTTTTTTTTAAAGAACCTATCAAGTCCAATTGGTGTTGCCTGTCTGCGCCTGTGTGGGTGGCGGTGTGCTGGGGTGTGGTCACCTACCAGGGCTACACCCGTAAAGAAGACTGACTTTCCTTCCTTTAGATGCTGTCGGCCACCTGTAGCTCCTTAGATCTTTTGAAAAAGCCGTGTGAAGCCTGCTATTGTTTTATATGTTTATGTGTGTGTGAGTTCAATTGGAATTGTCCTACGCAGAGAATTATGCTCATCCCAGAAGCCTGAGCCGCCACATAAAGAACATTACCCCTCAGAACAATTTCAGATGTCTTCATGGTCTTCTAATCGACGAAATTAAATCAGTTGATACAACATCTTAACTCATCCTTGCAAAGATGTGACCCTAATATAATTTAAGAAGAAAAGACCTATATTTTCCTTACTTGAGCTATTTTTATCATGCTATTTAATTTCATAGCTTTTTCTCCTAAAATTTTTAAATAATTTTTTATCCAAGTATTAATTGATAACTATGTATCCAATTTTGAAAATAGCCAAGTTTAAATCAAAATTTTATATTCTACAAACCAGTTTACATGTAATAAGCAGTAAGCAGTGAGTGGTGCTCCCTGTTACAGAGATTGTTGTATGTGGTGCTCCCTGTTACAGAGCCCGTTGTGTATACGGTGCTCCCTGTTATAAACCATGGCTGTGTTTGGTGCTCCCTATTATAAAGCATGTCTGTGTCTGGTGGTCCAGGTTTGAGTAGAAGGCCAGATCCCAGGCACATGCTCCTTTAATCCATGAGATGCTCACTGGGGTCAAGGAGAAGGGACTGAGAGTACGTGCAGAGAAAAGAGAGAGCATTTCAGCCATGTGTGGCTATGTTGCCTGTAATCTCAGCACTCCAGAGGCTGAGGAAGGAGTGTAAGGCCAGCCTTGGTTAACCAGCAAGCTCTCTCCTTAACAATGATAATGGTAAAATGGAAGATATAAATTTTAATCCTGTCGGATTTGAGCAAACCCTGTTTTTTGTTTTGTTTTAGGTTTTTTTGAGACAGGGTCTCATGTAGCCCTGGCTTGCCTGGACTTGCTGTGTAGACCAAGCTGGCTTTGAACTCAGATCCACCTGCCTCTGCCTCTACCTCTCAAGTGCTGGAAGTGAAGGTGTCACACTCAGCTGACCTTTTCTTTCCCTTTTTAAAGAAGGAATTGTTTGTTTGGGCTAGGACCTTGAGGGTACAGTTGACCAGTGGAGTTGTGTTACAGGATCCTCAGCCTGGTGGTTGCATTGCAGCTTTAGGCATGAAGCAGGGAGATGAATTCCCAGCTTATTTTATTTTTCTCATATTATTTTAACACTGAAGCAGGGTGGTAGCATCTCACTGTGAGTCCCTTGCTGGCCTTGAGCTCAGTGATCCTCCTGCCTCAACCTTCCAAGTACTAGGATTACAGGGATGTGCCACCATGCCAGGCTTAAAAAATTTTTTTGTTTGTTTGTTTTTTGAGATAGGGTTTCTCTGTGTAGCCTTGGCTGTCCTGGAACTCACTCTGTAGATCAGGCTGGCTTCGAACTCAGAGATGCATCTGCCTCTGCCTCCCAGAAGGCTGGGATTACAGATGTGTACCATCACACCCGGCATTCTGGCTAAACAATTTTAAAGTGATATTATCTGTATAAAAGAAAAAGTAGAGAATATTTTGCCCTAGAGGATCACAATATTAAAGTTACTTTTCTTCTTCAGAGATGAATTTAGCACTCAGGCAGAGGCAGGCAAATCGCTGTGAGTTCGAGGCTAGCCTCATGTACAAAAGAGTCCAGAACAGCCAGGGCTACACAGAGAAACTCTGTCTCAAAAAACAAAACAAAATAAAGAATTGAATTTAAGGCCTTGTGGAGCAAGGTTTTCATGCTGAGGAGTCTGGGTTTATTATAGGAGTGTTTGCCCAGTGTAACATTTATATACAGTTTTTAAAAATTACTTAAATGAGCAGGGCGTGGTGGTACAAGCCTTTACTCCCTGCACTTGGGAGGCAGAGGCAGGCAGATCTCTTAGTTCAAGGCCAGCTTGATTTTGCAGAGTGAGTTCCAGAATAACCAGGGCTACATAGAGAAACCCTATCTCAGGGAGGGGACGGGGGGAGCAGGAATTACTTTAAAAATGGCATCAGATTTTTTTTAAGTTCATTTCTTCTTTTTTTTCTAAAGAACATGTTAACTGCCTTTTATGGTTTTATCTACTATGCTCTTTTTTCAGAAATATAATTCATAGGGTTTCCAAAAGGCGGCTTATTTGTCCTTTATGATCTTATGTGTGTGGGTGTCTTGCCTGTGTGCATGTCTGTGCACTGCGGGTACAGGGCCTGTGGAGGCCTGAAGAGAGCGTTTGATCTGGGGGTGGAATTGGGTGTTGTGAGCTGCCGTGTGGGTGCTGGGAACCCAGACCCTCCAGGAGAACAGCCAGCGCTCTTAGCTGCTGAGCCATCTCACCAGCCCCAGATGACTTCTTACTTGACAGAATGACATGACGTTGCTGTGTGAATAAAAGAAATGGGACGGAATAGAATGTCCTCCTTATGTTGAGATCTATGCGGTAGTTGGCACCAGACTTCTTTCTTTCTCGTGGGCCAGGTTGGTCCTGCTCCGCCTCCTTTTTTTATTAACTTTGTACTACTATTTCAAATGATAACACCCCATAACCGTAGAGAGCTGTGGAAAACAAGTTGAAGGACAGTGTTGAGGTTGTCTAAATCTGTTTTTTTTAAACTTTCTTATTTTTATTTTATGTTCAAGGGTGTTTTGCCTGCATGCATATGTGCATGCCACATGCAAGCCTGGTTCTGTGGAAGCCAGAAGAAGTCACGGATCCCCCAGAACTGGAGTTAGGGAGAGTGAGCTGCCATGTGGGTGCTGGGAACCGAACTCAGCTCCTACAGGAGCAGCAAGTTCTAACTACCCACTGTCTCTCTAGCCCCAAGGTTGTCCAGATTTTGGTAACTAAGAGACTGTTTCACAAATTATGACTTATGAAAGTCAAATGTGAAAAACCTAGGTTTGCCCTGTTTGCCCTTGGTCTCCAGCTGTCATGGTATTTTGCAACCTGTCCACTTGAGGAGGAGGCTTATTCCAATAGTGAAATATTTATAACAGAAAGAGAATGGGCTATGTGGACAGAGCCATCAGGGAGGGGTGAGATGCTGATGTACGGCTTCCTCAGGCCTCCACGGAGAGAGGATGGCTGTGTTCAGTTGCTTAGAGTAATGGCCTTAGCTGGCACTGTGAGCTGCTGTTGGTGGTGTTTGTTCCTTTCCATACTTTAACTCTGTGTTGTACTATACCTCAGCTACACTTTAGGGTCCTCGGAAAAACAGATCGTGTCAGAAGACAAGGAGCTTTTCAATCTTGAGAGCAGAGTTGAAATAGAGAAGTCTATAAAGCAGGTAATTTTACTCTAGCCTTATGCCTTTGAAGAGTTAACTTCAGGGATCAGATAATCCCACCACACAACCCTGAGATGTAGTCTGTGTGCTCTTAGCAGTTCTTGTTTGGGAGCTGAGCTGTGAGCTAATGTGTCACAACACTGAGCACAACCACAAGGAGACCCAACAGCATTCATTCTAAACCAGAGCTGCAGCCATGAGCAAAGCAATATATAAACTTTTAACTCTTTTTCATGTGTCTGGGTGTCTGTGTGCTTTGCCTGCATGCATGCATGTGCACCATTTGCACAGTTGGTACCTGGGGGCGTTGGAAGGTGCCGGGTCCCCATCAGGTCTCAGAGTTGACCCCAGGTTGTCAGGCTCAGCAGCAGGTGCCTTTACCTGCTAAGCCATCTTGTGGCCCCAGTTGATTGGCTTGCCTGGTGTAGCACTTATTGCTGAATACTAATGTTTCTTGAGACAGACAAGATGGTGAGTGCATGTGTGGCTGTAGATAGATGGTGAGTGTGACTACGCCAGTGAGATTATCAGTATGTTTCATTCAAGAGAATTTGTTAGACCAAACATCTTTATGTCATGCGTAACATTCAGAATGACATGGATTATTATAGTCATTAAACTATGAGTAATCAATCATCCTCACACTTGTATTTCTTCATGCCTTTCAATCTGACAGATGGAGGATGTCCTGAAAGCCTTGCAAACAAAGCTGTGGGAGGTTGAATCAAAACTGCCCTTTGCCGGCCACTGCAGCTGAGCTGTGCTCTGTAGCCCACCGTGCCCCACCCTTGTTCCGGACACATTGTTTCTATGGCTGTATTTTGGAGTAAAGAGGTAGCTGTTCCTGTATGTGAATTTTAAAGCCAGTTTATGATATATACTGAAGTGGGATTTGGGAGTTTTTATTTTGATTGAAAAAAAATGGGGTCCTTTTCTAACTGTCTCATTTTTTTGTTAAACATTGTATGTGTGTATATATGTATTTGTTGTATATTTTTCTATTTTTAAACCTTGAGTACTTTGGATAATTAAGAGTAGAGAGAGAATCTTTTTTTCTCATCTACTTTGTAGCGTATCCTTTGAAAATTAGTGCTTAAGCCTCTGTGAGAACTGTCAGTTGACTAGTTACGATGATTTAACGCTTTGTGTAGAATAAAGAACCATGTGTGAGTGAGACCCCGCCTTGCTGTGCACTGCTTCATGCTTAAAGGGTCCGGAAGGATACTTGCCCAAAGAGCCCAGTCTCTGGGGTAAGATTTTAGTGGAATGTATTAGATTTTGATTTTCTATAATGTAAAACTTTTATAAAGAATTTGTATTAGTTGTTATAATAAGAGAATACAGATTTAAAAAGCATTCTAACATTCATTTGTTTGTTTCTTTATGAACTAAATTGTTATTTAAGTGAGATAAAATATTGGGGCCCTGAGATCTACATAGTCAGTTTGCATGCTCTGTGATCGCAGACCCAGACCCAGGCTCGTCAGGGCCCCCTGTAGGCTGACTCAGCTTCTGATCAGCTCTCCTGAAGCATTCTGGGAATGCTAGCGTTTCAGCAAGTGCAACCCAGGGTGTGCCCTGGTGACTGGAAGGCTTTGGGGGACATTTCAGATCTGAACTGTGACATGGTATGAACTCCACGCTTAGTGGATTCATTTAACAATTGCATCAAACCGAATATGGACCATAGCTGTGCCTTTGGTGTGCGGGGCTGGCGTTTGAAATGGTAGCACTATCTGAGCCGCTGGTAAACCCCTGGCAGCTTGAGGCTGGCCGGAGCGCTGTGTGTGGGCATTACACTAGAGAAATCGACAAGTACTGAAAAATTCAGGGTTTCCCGCTTCCTTCCAGCCTGGTTTTGGATGGAGCACCAAACACACTGTTTCAATCTTGCTCCATAACTTAACGCTTAGAAGAAAATATTTCACACAATTCTTTTTTTGAGCCAAGGTTTACTTTTTATTATAATTTTTGAGATTATTATTATATCACTTCCCCTATCTCCTTCCCTTCCTCTAACACCTCCCATGTAACCCTCCTTGCTTTTTTTTTTTTTTTTTAAATTCCTGTCCTTTTGTTGTTGTTGTTGGTGGTGGTGGCGGTGGTGTGTATGTATGCAACACACAATTCTTACCATCTTAACCATTCTTAACATCTCATTTGTTAAAGAAAAAAAAAAGAAAAGAAAAGGTCTTACAACCATGGGGATTATAGTGACGTTCTTCATTTTCTTCCAGAGAAAAAACATGTGAAAACAAGTGACTTGGAGTCTTAAATAGTCACTGTCTTATATACGGCTTTTATCCTCCCTGAGTAAGGAAACTGGTCAGTGTCCACCGGTGAGCAGCTTGCCGTCACTGCAGATCTGTGGGCAGAGGACAAACTCACAAGTCATGTAACCACACATGTGGCTGTTCCTTAATCTTTGTAGTGACACCTTTTCTCTCCTCTGAGCACATGTGCTCGCCTGAGTGTGTGCATGCATGCTTTCAGGAGCTTGCTCTCTTACTGCGGGCCATGAAGAACCCTTAGGGCTTCAGGTTTGAGCAGCCCTTGCCAGCCCCATCCTGTTGATCGGGTCCTGTGTTGTTCTGCCTGTAACTGGCTGGGCTTTGGCTCATGCTGCGTCTCATAGCCGCTTCTCTGTAGTTGTTGTTCGCTTGGAGTCCTTCTAGAGACTGCAGATTGCTCAGGGGTGGTGGTGACTATTCCTTGATCAGTAAATCATTGCTTCTCTAACTTGATTTTATACTCTGGACTTGGGGAACTGATCCTTCAAGATTTAGGTGCCTCCCCCCTCCCCAACCCCACACCCTCACCACCTGTGAACCCAAAGTGGCAGACCCTGGACACTGAATGGAGGCCGTTGATGCTGGTTCTTAAGCGAGAAGAACAGTTTTCACCCCATCTACTTGCTCATGAGTTACAAGGGTGGCCTGCACCGTATGCGCAAGCTAAGCTGGGAAAATGTTTATGTCTAACCCCCCCGCCAATAGTTTAGAATGAACATATAAGAGGAAAAAGAAGCTGCCCCCAAATGACGCGGTACTGCAGGGCTTAGCACCAAATGTTAACTGTAAATCGGAATTCAGGGGGAAATTAGCAAACTCAGCCCATTTGCATGTGCAGTTACCACCTGCTATCATTCTACTGTTGTGCCTGTTCCATCCTTCCCCTCCCACACGAAGGTAAAAATAATTTCTATTAAAAATTGTTTGTTTTTTCTTCCCTAACCAAATACAATGAATTCTTAGAATTGGAGGTAAAAGTGTGATGACTTGAGTCAGGGCTCTGATCCCAGCAGGTGCTCACCGTGTGTGCCAAGTGTAAGCGACAAGTGCAGCGGGCAGGCATCATAAGCGAATCTCAAGAGGGGATTTTGAGGTAAATAGGCCAGAGAGCATCCTACTGCACCCAGTGGTCCCGGTGCCCCGAGAGCCAGCCATAGCTTTGTTCGTGTAGAACCCGCAGGGCACAGATACAGGCCCCATTGGTAGGAAGGCTCCCAGGATGATCTCAGGCTTGGAGGAGGAAGTGGTCCCAGCGTCTCAGCATTGACCAGGAACTACAGCACCGCCCCCGCCCCCGCCCCCAGCCTTGCCTGGGTTGGCAGGATAGGAGTCTAATGGCAGTGCCATCCTGCGGCATGCTGTCCCCAGAGTGAAGAGGTCTAAGTGGAGTGATGCTGGGGCATCCCATGTGGCATCCCCTGCAACCTCCCAACCCTGGAGCTGCTCAGGGTGGATAACTCATGTGGCCCAAGTCTCAGACACCCACACACCGGGCCTCTCCTTCAATTAGCAACTGAACTTGTGCTTCCTGAGGCTCTGATGGCCCCTGTCACATTCAAGAGCATGTCACTAAGGTAGAGTTAGATTTTTTCCCCCTTTCTGAATCAGACCACAAGGGGGCCACATTTCACCACATAAATAGTCACCATGTCTGACTGCTCACAAGCACGGGACCAGCTGAGAGGCTGCTCCCATCTAACCTGGAGCAGCAGAAGCCTCTTAGTTAACCAGCACAGTCAGGGCTCCCCAGCCCCTTTGCACCCCAGCCCCCATCAGATTGCTAACAGTTTTTCAGCTCACCCCTAAAATTGTTTCTGTTTATGCTCCTGAAGTTAATTATGGTTGCTCTTTTTTTTTTTAAAGATGTATTTATTTATTATTATGTATATAGTGTTCTACCTGCGTGTATGCCTACAGGTCAGAAGAGGGCAACAGATCACATTATAGATGGTTGTGACCTACTGTGTGGTTGCTGGAATTGAACTCAGGACCTCTGGAAGAGCAGTTAGTGCTCTTAACCTCTGAGCCATCTCTCCAGCCCTATGGTTCCTCTTTCACTGTTTCCAGGACTCAGGTACACTACTAAGCCCCTCCCAAATGCTGACTCCCTCAAACCTGCTCCATCTGGAATTGCCAACTGAGGGTATCAGGCTGTTGGAGAGAAACACTTTCTAAAAATTAAATTTATTCATTTTACATCTCAATTGCAGCTCCCTCCCTCCTCTCCTCCCTCTTTCTCTTTAGAAAAGGGAAAACACACACACACACACACACAAACACACACACACACACACACACACACACACACTTCTACAAACCTACCCCAGCACATCGAGTCACATCAGGACTAAGCACATCCTTTTCCACTGATGCTGGACAAGGCAGCCCAGTTAGGGGAAAGTGATTCACAAGCGGGCAACAGAGTCTATGTCAGATATGACCCCCCGCTCCACTCACTAGGGGACCACATGATGACCAAGCTGCCCATCAATTACATATGTGTCATGGGCCTAGGTCCAGTCCATGTAAGTTCTTTGGTTGGTGGTTCAGTCTCTGTGAGCCCCCGTGGGCCCATGTTAGTTTACTCTCTTGGTCTTCTTGTGGTGGTTTTTTTTTTTTTTTTTGACTGTCTTAAATTGCTTATTAGGTATGAATTTCACAAGCATTACGTGTGTTAGTGATAATGGTGGAGCTGGAGGGTGCTGTGTTTTCTCCAGGCTGCACGGCGAGAGCCACCAATAGTGTGGTGGAACTTGTGGCCCTTTCCAAGGCCACGGCTCTTGCGGCCAGCAGATGTCAGCCCACGCAGCCCACGCATCTTTCTATGTTTGTGGACTAGTTTGGTGATCCACTGGGTGTCAGGGTTTCTTCTGATAGCTTTATGGAATGGATCAATGAGGATAATCTCAAAAAATGTATATGTGGGATCTTCACCAACCCAGTAAGAATTCAAGGCTCTCAAAGTCCCACAGTGGTGTCCAGCTCTCTCCTCGGCAAATTTCTGGCAAATTTTAGTTGGTTAACACCATGGTGGACAGGCTTGCCCTAAGTTGCACCCGTAGGAACTGGGTGTTTGCGGCCACCATGGTGGACACGAAGCCTGTGGATGATATAATCTTGCTTCGCCTTGTATCCCAGCCTTCCAGCCTTATCATGCCCAGTGTGTATTGGGGAGGGTGTTGGGCTGTCCTGTGCAGTGCAGAGAGCTGGCGGTATTGCCAGCAGTGGACTCAGAAAACAGCGTATCATGTCCAGCTGCTTCTTCCTCCATAGCTCCTGCAGGCATTTGTAATGCATCCATCTTGGCTTACCTGGTGGCTGCCGCTAGAGGAAAACCTTGTGGTATTCTTGACTCCTCTGGGATCTTCTGTCCTTCCCCCACTCTTCCACAGGGCTCCCTGAGCTCCACCTAATGTTTGGCTGTGGGTCTCAGCATCTGTTTCAGTCCACTATTGGGTGGAGCATCTCAGAAGACAGTTATGCTAGACTCCTGTCTGCAAGCATAGGAGAGTATTGTTAACAGTGTCGGGGTTGTCTCTCTTATGGGGTGGGTCTCAGTTTGGGCCAGTCATTTGTTGGCCATTCCCTCAATCTCTGTTCCATCTTTATGCCTGCACATTTTGTAAGCAGGGTAAATTTTGGGTCGAAGGTTTTGTGGTTGTGTTGGTGTCTCCTACCTGCTCTGGAAGACCTGCCTGGCTAGGAAGTAGTCACTTCAGGCAATATAAAGCAAGCCTATAGTCAACATCAAATTAAATGGAGGGAAACTTAAGGCGATCCCACTAAAATCAGGGACAAGACGAGCCTGCCCACTCTCTCTGTATCTTCTCAATATAGTACTTGAAGTTCTAACTAGAGCAATAAGACAACTAAAGGATATCAAAGGGATATGAATTGGAAAGGAAGAACTCAAAGTATCACTATTCACAGACGATATGATAGTGTGCATAAGTGACCCCCCAAAGTTCTACCAGAGAATTCCTACAGCTGATAAATACCTTCAGCAAAGTGACTGGTTACAAAATGAACTTAAACAAACAAACAAACCAGTAGCTCTCTATACAAATTATAATCTGGCTGAGAAAGAAGTTAGTGAAGCAACACCTTTCACAATAGCCACAAATAATATAAAATACCTTGGTGTAACTCTAATCAACAAGCAAAAGACCTATGTGACAAAAACTTCAAGTCTCTAAAGAAAGAAATTGAAGAAGATATTAGAAGATGGAAAAATCTCCCATGCTTATGGACTGGTAGGACTAACATATTAAAAAAACATCATCTTACCAAAAGCAATCTATAGATTCAATGCAATTCCCATCAAAATTCCAGCACAATCCTTTACAGACCTTGAAAGAACAATTCAGTTTCTTGTGGAAAAGCAAAAGCCCAGAACAACTAAAACAACCCTGTACAATAAAAGAACTTCTGGAAGTATCACTGTCCCTGATTTCAAGCTGTACTACAGAGCAGTAGCAATAATAACTGCATGGTATCGGCATACAAACAGACTGCTTGATCGATGGAATCAAATCAAAGCCCCAGAAATAAACCACACACCTGTGGACGCTTTGTTTTTGACAAAGAAGCCAAAACCATACAATGGAAAAAAGAAAGCATCTTTTTGGTTTTTTGTTTTGTTTTGTTTTGGTTTGGTTTTGGGTTTTTGCTTTTTTTGTTTGTTTGTTTGTTTGTTTGTTTGTTTGTTTTTGAGACAGGGTTTCTCTTTGTAGCCTTGGCTGCCAGGCTGGCCTCCAACTGACAGTGATCCACCTGCCTCTGCCTCCCAAGTGCTGGGATTAAAGGCATGCACCAACACAGCCTGGCTAAGAAAGCCAGAGAATTCCTGGCTTTAACAAGTGGTGCTGATCTAACTGGATGTCTGCATGTAGAAAATGCGAATAGATCCATATTTACCACCCTGCACAAAACTCAAGTCCAAGTGGATCAAAGACCTCAACGTAAAACCAGAAACACTAAATCTAATAGAAGAGAAAGTGGGGATCAGCCTTGAACTCATTGGCATAGGAGACAGCGTCCTCAACAGACCACCAACAGCTCAGGCACTAAGATCAGTAACTGATGAATGGGAATCATGAAACTGAAAAGCTTCTGCAAGGAAAAGTCTACTTTCAGTAGAACAGAACGGCAGCCAACAGACTGGGAGAAGATCTTCACCAATCCCACATCTGACAGAGAGCTAATATCCAAACTATATAAAGAACTCAAGAAATTAAGCACCAACAAACCCAATAATACAACTTAAAATAGGGTACAGAGCTAAACAGAGAATTCTCAACAGAGAAATCTCTAATGGTCAAGAAGCACTTAAAGAAATGCTCAATGTCCTTAGTCATCAAGGAAATGCAAATCAAAATAGCTCCAAGATTCCATCTTAACACCCTTCAGAATGGCTAAGATCAAAAACTCAAGTGACAGCAAATGCTGGTGAGGATGAGGAGCAAGGGAAACACTCCTCCATTGCTGGTGGGAGTGCAAACTTGTACAACCACTTTGGAAATCAATCTGGCACTTTCTAAAAAAATTGGGAATAGCTCTACCTCAAGGCCCAACTATACCACTCCTGGGAATATACCCAAAAGATGCTCCACCATACTACGAGGACACTTGCTTAACTATGTTCATAGCAGCCTATTCATAATAGCCAGAAATGAGAAACAACCCAGATGTCCCTCAGTAGAAGAATGGATAAAGAAAATGTGGTGCATTTACACAATGGAATACTACTCGGCTATTAGAAACAAGAAAACCATGCAATTTGCAGGCAAATGGATGAAACTAGAAAAGATCACCTTGAGTGAGGTAACCCAGACCCAGAGAGATAAACATAGTATGTTCTCACTTATCAGTGGATATTAGCCCTATATATATAGTGCAGGATAACCAACCATACTACAGTGCACTGACCCAGACAAGGTAAGTAGTGAGGAGGGCCCAAGGGAGGATGCTGGAATCTCACTCAGAAGGGGATGAAGAGAGGGTGGGAGAAGGTGTGGGAGGAGAGAGGATAGGGATCAGATGTAGGGAGAGCTTGGGTGGGAGAGGAGGGAAACTGAGGGGGAGGGCGTCACTGAGATAGGCTGGAGACCTGCCCCAGGATAGGCTCCTGGGAGGAGAGGGGGGTGACTCTAGCTGTAGGGACATGGAGACACTCTTCCAATCACCCCACTAAAAGGCCTAGCTCCTAAGAGGCTCCTTGGGAGTCTCCATTAATCTCCCTGTCTCGAGTTTCCTTGGAAGGCCAAGGGGGGCAGTGCTTTACTGCCAATGTAACAGGACTTCCAAAAGTCCGCTTTCCAAAATGCAAGTGCATGGACAGCTTACACGAGCATGAGGTCAGAGGACCCTTTGCAAAGTATGGGAGGGACCCGGGAGAGAGCTCGGCTAGCCTTGAAAACATAAGGATCCTGGGCCCCACTGCAAGGGCTGGCCATGAGTGCCTGTAACCCTCGCACTGGGGAGCTGGAGACAGGAGGAGCTCTGGGCTCAATGGTCAGTCAAGCTAGCCTCACTGGTGAGCCCCAGGTCCCAGTGAGAGACCCTGTCATAACGTAAAAACAAGGAAGATGACCACACCCAAGGTTGAACTCTGACCTCCACTGTGGTGGTGTCATTTTACCTTCCCTCCTTCCCCCTTTTCCTCCCTCCTTCCCTCCCTCCCTCCTTCCCTCCTTCCCTCCCTCCCTCCCTCTCTCTGTCTCTCTCTCTCCCCTATGTCTCTGTCTGTCTCTGTCTCTCCTTCCCTCCCTCCCTTGCTCTTCCCTCCCTCCCTCTCTTCCTTCCTCTCTCTTCCTCTCTCTGTCTCTGTCTCTCTCCTATGTCTCTCTGTCTCTGTATGTCTCTCTCCCCCCCTTTCACATACACCCTGTCCATTTTCCACAAGTACTTGAAAAAAAAATGTATCTGTACTGAACAGCTGTGGATTCCTTTTCATTGTTAGTCCCTAAACAATAGCATATACCAGCATTTGCATTTGCATAACATTTACATTGTGTTGGGGATCAAAAGTAATTGAGAGGTAACTTAAAGTATAAGCAGATGTGCCTCAGTTATGTGCAAAGCATAATTCCACTTTATAGCAGAGACCCCTGTGGGTGGGTACTGAGGACGGCCCCCCTGTGGGTGGGTACTGAAGACGGCCCCCCTGTGGGTGGGTACCGAGGACGGCCTGTGCTTCACGGTTCCATTTGCTGACACACATTTGCATTCGTGGATTAAATTATGCTCAACATGACAGCAGAGGCAAAGCTGGTTCTGTGAGGTCCTACCAGATGGAGGAGCTTGGAGCTCTGTGGTCCAGCTCCTGTCACGCCTCAGACAGATGTGCACCTATATCCTTGGCCTCTCGTCTCCCAGCGTTGGTGTCCTCAACTGTGTAAGGAGGAATTGGACTCAAATTACCTGTAAAGTGACTTTTCAAGTTTACTTTTAAAAAGAAGTAGAAAATGTTATGTTACTTTTTATAATGTTTAGTGTGTGTGTGTGTGTGTGTGTGTTTGTTTATGTGTGTGTGTTGGGGGGTGCATGCTACAGCACATGTGTGGATCTCAGAAGACAACTTGTTGGAATCAGTTCACTCCTGGCTCCCGAGGGTCAAATTCTAGTGGTCAGGCTTGTCAGCAGGCACCTTTGCTGTGTGGCTTCTCTCGGGGCCCTGCTATATTTGTTTTAATTAAGTGAAGGTTCAGTGTTACTACCATGAAAGCCTAAACTCTGAAAAAAAGAAAGACTTTTCTGAGGTATAACATAACCCCACGAACGTAACCTCATCAGCCAGTGTCATGTGATAGGTCACAGTGAAAACGCTGGAGGGCTAAAATTATTGTGCGGCATTACCTCCGCTCAATGTAGAGAAGACGTATATGGAAGCGGTATTGATCTCCTGTTCAGCCTCTGCTCTCGTTCCCCAGGCAAAGATTTTAAAACCTAAACATATCTGAAACATCAAACAGTTCTTTCCCCAAGCATCTCAGAGAAGAGCCACTCAGCTGATACTGATTTGAAGTGGAAACCACACCTGGGCAGGCGGAGATTCCCATGAAGCACTTGTGTCCTGGTGGACATCGACCACAGCCTGCTTATTAGAGCCGGAGACCAGAAAAAAGAGGTTCGGAATAGAAGTGCCGCCCACGCTGCTGCTGGCTGGCAGGTGGCTTGCCGGTCTTGAAGATATTTTTGAGTCGGCTCATGGGATTCTGAATAGAACTCAAACACTGGCACGTGAGCGCTTTGTTTCCCAGCGTCTCCGGTCTCCAGTGTTTCAGTCAACATCATGATTGTCAAAACGCGCTAGTGATTTCTCTTGTCACAACTTGCTCTGTTAAAGAGAGCTATCTTGCTACGGTCATTCCACGTGCCCAAGTTCCCCTGTCCTTTCCCCTCCATCATTGTGTCCCCAACAAAGCCATAACCAAGTCACACTGAATTAGTCAGCATTGGCTGTCAGCCCTGGAGCAAAGTCTCGTGATGCCAGCCTGCTGGGCACCGTCTCCAAGGCAACAGGGGCTGCCTTTCTCTCTCTCTGAAGGGAAGCCTAGGAGAATCTAGTCTTGATGCGGCTCTTCAGAGAGCCAATGTGGGGGAGATGGTCCGTGAATGAGGAGCCTTGCCTGGCTTGCTTATTTTTCTTCGCTAAGGATGCCTCATTCACATTAATTTTCCCTCTCTGACATAAGCGTTTGAATTGACCTGCTACTGGTGGGCAGTTACAAGCATATTCAAAATGCACCCAGGCACCAGTCTGAAATGGCCGGGGCCATTGTCTACTTTAGAAGGCAAGAGGTTCAGAATCCTTTCAGAAAAAGCCCAGATGAGATTAGCATGGGCCACAACACTCTTAATGAAAGGTGCAAGTCCCCGAGCACAAGGGCTCCCCCAAAATGCTGCTCCTGCACTTAGGACTAAAAAGTTTATTGTCCAAATTTGGGACACATTACACAGTGGAAGAGGAAGTTTCATACATAATTAAGCAACACGACAGCCTCACACTGTCCCTGTCATCCGAATGTTTGTCACCCTCCACCTTGCCTCACATTGGGAACTTCTTTAAACAAATGCTTTCCCAGCCAGAGTGGCATCTGAAGACTTCTAGCCTCAAGTGATTAAAGACTCTCCTTTGGGCTGTGGGATAAGCTGTAGTCAGGATGGATCAGAGAGGGTGCCCCAGCTCGGAGGATCAAACCGACCGAGGGGACAAGGCTTTGCAGCTGCCTCTGAGGAAGGAGGGGCAGTTCAGCTGGCTGTGTTAGGGGAACTGCGACTCTGTCTAGTAGAGAGCACAGCCATTTTGCTTTATATCTGAGCAGGGTCATGTGAAGCAATCCCAACACAATAAATAAAACAGAAAAAATGTGGTGTTGATGACAAATTGTTTCCTAAACATTCGCTAAAGGGAGACATCAGCCAGCCTGAGAAACATGCTTAGCTTCGACCAATAATGGTAAGAGAAACTGGGAAGGCTGTGTGCATTAGTCAGGGTCCTCTGGAGGAAGAAAGCTGATATAGGATGAAAATCTCTCTCTCTCTCTCTCTCTCTCTCTCTCTCTCTCTCTCTCTCTCTCTCTCTCTCTCTCTCTCTCCCCACCCTCTCTTTCCCTCTCTCTCTCTCTCTCTATCTCCCTTTCCACCCACACCCACACCCCTACACAAAGGTTTACAGGCTATGGACCAGCTCGTCCAACAATGGCTGTCTACCAACAGAAGGCCCAAGAGTCCAGCAGTTGCTCAGTCCACAAGGCTGGATGCCTTGGCTGGTCTTCACTATGCCCAAGAATCCTGAAGAAGTCAGCTCTAACGCCAGTGAGGGACTGCCTCGCCAGCAAGCAGGCAAAGAGCAGGCTTCCTCCTTCCATGTCTTTTTACAGGCTGCCGGCAGAAGGCATGGCCCAGGTTAATGCTGGAGCTCCACACCTCACAAGGTCTGGGTCAAAGGTGCATCTTCCCGCCGAAAAAGATCTGCATTAAAAGTGGGTCTTCCCACTTCAAATGATTTAACTGAGGGGAAAAAGTCCCTCCCAGGCATACCCAACTGCTTGGGTTTTAGGTAACTCTCAGTGTCGTCAAGGTGACAACCAAGAATTGCCATCACACTGTTTTCCCGCTGTAAAGTGTGCCCATCTCAGGTGTAAATGTGCTTTTCTCTAACCACACATAGGCTGCCTGGTAAAAATAATCTCACAACTCTCATAAATTACCTAAGAAATGCACTTTGCTGTACCCAAACCAGACGTGAGGATCCAGGTCTAGCTCAGGGGTTCCCTATCATACACGGCGTCCTGGGTTCAATACCCAGTACAGCTCAGTCCCAGCCTGCTGGTGCGTGCCTGTGCTCTAACACTGCAGGCCAGAGAAAGGAAGATCAGGAGTCCAGGGCGCCCTCCTACACAGTATGCGGGAGAACAACCTGGAAGGCCTGAGCCAGTGTCTGAAAAGTGAGCAACATGGAAGCCCAGGAAATGGAAACGCAGAATAAAATGAGCCCCAAGTAGCCAGAAATGGCCACTAATAGTGTAACAGCGCACACCTGCACTGAGGCTTACACACTTTATTTATAGACAATTACAAAAAGCAGCTAACTGCATTTTCTGTATTGTTTTATGGACATCAAATACACACGTGTAGCTCAATGGCATTTCACAATATTGTGTGGTACCAGAAACTGAACTCCAAGCCGGGTGTGGTGGCACATGCCTTTAATCCCAGCACTCAGGAGGCAGAGGCAGGTGGATCTCTGTAAGTTCGAGGCCAGCCTTGTCTACAAAGCAAGTCCAAGACAGCCAAGGCTACACAGAGAAACCCTGTCTCGAAAAACCAAAACCAACCAAACAGAAACTGAATTCCAAGCATCAGGTCTCTGGCTCTTCCCAAGCTCATTCTGCCATAAGTGGTGAAGTGTGCATGTGCCTGTGTATGCACAGTCTTGGTTGCACGAGTTTGGAGGGTCCCTGCCGTTGCTCCCTCTGGTTCTGTTTGTGATTCATTGGTGGGATGGACACAGTAGAAAGCAAAAGATAGACGAGCTCCTAATTCTCAATCAGACACAACCCTAAGCACAGCTCCAACCCCCTCTGTTCCGTTTCTTACTTGTCACATTACAACGATCAGAGAAAATGAAGCCTGCTAAAACCCAAAGTTATAAAGCAATTTATTTCTATAAGGAGTTGTTACTTTCTTTTCAAAAGGATGTTAGCAATTCTATCAAAAACAACCCCTTCCAGTTTCATTGTTGTTGTTGAACCAATTGGTAGGTGACTGGGAAGTCAGGTGCCTGAATGAGAACTTGTGGGGGGACAACAGGAAGGTTTGGGGCCCATCAGACTGGTGTCTGCCTTCTGAGCCTTCACAAGGGGAGGCCAGGGGAACAATTGGCTCGCGAAGGTCCCCCGGGTGGAGGTGGCAGTGAGCTTGCCTTGTGATGTTGGTGGTGGGTGGTCTCCTGGCGCTCCCCCCTTTCCCCACTACCCTGGAGGAGCCTGAGCTAAGGTGACTGTCAGACTGCAGTGCATGTCAGGTCTGATGCTGTCCAGCCCTAGAGACAAAGGGCAACCCGCTCTCAAGATAAAAAACAGCTGCTGGAAGGAGAGTCTGGGAAAGTATTTTTGATAAAGAATCCAGGAACTCCAGCTTCACAAGGGAGAGGGCTGGGGGTGGGGGAGGGGTGATATGGATGAAAAAAAAAAATCGGCAGCCTGTACTAACCCTCATAAGACAGCTGTGTAGCTGGGATGGCGTGTGTTCTGAGTACCTGTGCTTTCTCAGTGCAATGGGAAAGCAGTGGAGGAAATAGCACAGACCACACACAAAGACGCCTGGCGTTTTCCTTTCCTCCAGTGCTCCTTATGGGCTACCAATGTGAGTGGTAAGTCCTGCTGGGGATGCACACACTGGGATAGGGTTACTGAGGAACCTCTTTTCTTAGTTCTGCTGAGACCAGATGAGATCAGCCCAAGAAGAAAATCTTTTACTCATACCAAGTGCAGAGATAGACAGGGTTGAGTCCCGAAAGTGGAGGCCACGAGCTACACCCACCCCATGACTGGTCTGACACCACCAGCTTACACCAGGGAAGCCTGTAGGGATCTCACAGTTCTCTAGGCCTCTCAATGGAACGATAGCTCTTCCTATCCACGTAGGAAAATATTTTGAGTTAGAAGGACATAGAAACCCAAATTAACGGAGACAACATTTTTTGAGTTTGCCTACAAGGTAAAGCATTTTCCTTTCCTGGCCAGACTCCCCAAAATTGACCTCGAGGGCCAGGGAGATGGTTCTGGGGGGGGGTAAAGGCACTTTGCTGTGCAAGCCTAGTGACCTGAGTTTGATCCCCAGAACCTGTATTAAGGTGGAAGGTGAACTAACTGGTCGGCTGAGCGCGGGGTGACAGGAGCTCAGTTGGGTTGAGTGATGGAGAAAGGAAGGCATCTTTCAGGCCGTGGTGAGTTGGGTTTGAAGAAGCAGGCAATGCTGGGGTGTAGAGCTTCGCAGAGCCTTTCCTTCACTGTGGACGGCCCCCTGATGGTCATTCAAAGTTCCTGAACCATTCATTATAAGTTTGCTACGCGATGCTGACCATAACGCTGTATCAAAGCATTTCCACCAAGTTTTGAACCATATTGATGACTGTCCGGAGAAGAGGTTGGGACTAGGAGTCCCCCTTAACAATGATTTAATTGCTTTTAACCAGCCCCCAAAGGCTTCTAATGTTTGCCCAGCATAGGAGGCATAAAAATGGCCTCTGGTTCAGTAAGGAGAGCCTGGGAAGACTCTGGTCGTAATGGCCTTTTGGGTTTGGCGTCATAGTTTTCTTGTGTTTGGTGATTTCATCTTTCCATTGACTGGCAAGTCATAGAGAGAGAGATGGATGCTCTTGAATGTGACAAGTCTGAAGAGAGGTACAGAGACACCCTACCTTGGGTGTAGAGGATTTCTAGACTTCAGCTTTAGAGGCTTTGGGTGGTGGGTGGGTAAGCTGGTGACCTATCAAGGTTGCCTCACATGAAGAGAGGGTGTGTGGGAGAAAGGGAGGAGGTTGGGCAAAGACAGAGTGGGACAGGAGGGCTGAGTTGAACTGGCCACACAGGACCCTCAGAGATGCTCTGGGTCATTGCTTTCCACCCAGTGAAAGACTGTTGCTTCACAGGACTCTTTCAGCTGCATCCGGGCCACTGGTTCTTGTCCTGAGATGGTTGTAAGAGGAGGGAGGCCGCCCAAGGAGTCATCAAGCCAAGGAGGAAGGGAGATAAGATTGTCTCACATCCATCCCATTCATCTAGAATCGAAGCTCGTCCCAGAGGCTCTGAGGAAGCTGGAGAAGACAGAGGCAGCTGTCCCTGGGTCACAGGGAGGCCTGTGTGAGTGACAGACCATCAGGGGTGAAAAAGACAGGAGGTCCAGAGTCTCAAGGAGGAGGGCCGAAGTCTTGGAAAGCTGAGAGTCAGTTTAAGGGTGACCTTGTTTTGAACTCAGTGGGTAAAAAGGGATTCTGAAACCTGTAAATACCTTTAGGGATTTGTTATGGGTTAGAGGTTTAGTTGGTATCAAACTTCTGTCCTAATAATTTCTTTTACAAGTATATGGTTTTAAAATGATGATGATGCATGTTAATGTAACTCACTGACATTGCATATATTGGGATCCCAACTACCCCCTCTCATCTTCCACCTCTCTCCCTCTTCCCCTTAGTCCTCTTATTTTATAAATAGTCCTGATACTTCAGGTAGTCACTTAAAATTTTCAGTTGACACAGGGAAAGAACAGGCAATATTTGTTACTCTGCATCTTACTGGTTTTGCTTACTAATGACTTCTAGTTTCATCTGTTTTCCTGTCAATGGCATGACTGTGTTGTTTATGGCTGCATAATATTCCACTCATGTATATATGCCATATTTTCTTAATCATTGACCTGCTGGTAGGTATTTATACTGGTTTCATACAATAGGGATTATAAATAGTGCCATGATAAATATAAGTATATTCTATTTAAAAATAGCACAAATGTTTACAGTTTGCAAAAAAAAAAAATGATGGAGCAAGATTTGAGTTTTAAATAAATTTAAGTGCATTTACACACACAAGTAGCGGCTAGAATTTTGGTACACTGGCCAGCACATTGGTATGATTACTTCTCTTCCTATTGAGGGTGGATCTACTGTGATTCCTTCTTGTCACTCATAAAGGTCACAGTTTATACACACCTGAGCCACAAACATTGCGAGCTAGGGCTGAGGGGGTGGGGGCAGGGCACAGCTGTTGCACTTACAGTGAGGTTTTGCTCATCTGTGATCCCTTACATGAGGGGCAACCGGTCTGTACAAGGCTCGTGCTGCCCACTGTCTGACTGAACAGAAGCAGAGAATAAGCTGCCTGCTGGTGGCTGGTGAGGCTGAGCAGGGATGGACAGCCCCGCGCCCTCTGGCATGGACAGCACCGCCCCCTCAGGTATGGACAGCCTCACCCCCCTCAGAGATGGAGAGCCCCACCCCCTCAAACATTCAGCCTGAAAGACTGTGTAGGATGGCAGTACTCGACACACTTGCCTGCCAGTGGGCCTTGGAGTCTTGGTGGGTCAGGGAGACTTAATGACAGCTATGCAAATGATCTTGGGTTTACTTTGGGGTCATTCCAAAGCAATGTAGGGGAAAAAAGTAATTTTATTTGTATAAAGAAGACAGAAATGCTTAGAAATTCACAGCCCGCTGAGCCCTTTTCTGTTGTTTTTCTGGTTTCTCGATTTCTGTAACTTCCTAACCCTGGGATAAGTCAAATTTACTGCTCCCAACAAAGGATGGTCTATATGCTTTGACAGTAGGAGAAATGAGGGAGAGGGAGAGAGCAATCCGGAGCCCAGACCTTTCTTTCCGGAGAATGCCAAGTTCTGAGGTGGAAGTAGCTGCTGGGTCAAAGATTAAATAAACATCAAACGGCTGTGAGGAGTTAGAGAGGCTTGGGAACCTGCTGGAGTCAGAAGTGAGTTTTAGGGGTCACTCGGTGAAGGAAAGGGCTCTGTCCGCACACTTGGTTTCCATCTCTGGCTTTGTTAGGGCTGGACAGAAAAGGAACAAGGTGAAGGGTTTTATCCCCCTTCCACTCCCAGTGGCTTGAACAAGCAGCAAAGTCATTGATGTTTGGCTATCAATGGAATGTGTGTGTTCTCACGCTCAGCTACCCTAAAGGGAACTTCACTGAGCACTCCTGGCCTGCCCGGTTCCTAGCTCAGCACTTCAAGGTATATCAAACAAGTATAGCATCATGGATAGTGTGGAGAGAGGAAAAATGCAGTACCAACCCCCAGAGCCATCTCTCTCCAACCCCCAGTGCCGTCTTTCTGGGAGCTTGGGCCAGTGGCACCATGTTAGTACCCTTTGACACCATGACAGATGCCTCAGCAAGAAGCATCAGAGGCTGTGGTGTGCGTGGCTGTGGTCAACTGCCAGGCTGTCATAGGAAAATGCCTTGGACCATGTGGCTTAGATAACAGACACACGTTTGCTTAAAGTCCTAGAGGCTTTAAGTCTAAGGTCTAAGGGAGCTCATGCCTTCTGCAAGCTTAGCCATCTTCTCAGAACGTCCTAGTGGTGGTTTGAACAAGAGCCCCTCCCTCCCCCCCATAGGCTCATGTATTTCAATACTTGGTCCTCTCTATCTGTGGTGTTATTTGGGAGGTCTTGGAACCTTTGGAGGGTGGAGTCTGGCTAGAGGAAGTGCGTCATTGGGGAGGGCTTTGGGAGTTTATGTTTACTCAAGTTCTAGTTTGAACTCTGCTTTCTTGTTTGCAGGGGAAGGTGTGATCTCTTAGGTTGCTGACACACCTCCCCTGTTAGTATGGTCTCCTCCTCCAGAGCCATTAGCGTGGATAAACCCCACCTTCTATAGCTGGGCCTTGCCCTTTGTCTTTCATCACAGCAACAGAGAAGGAACTAGTACTGTTATCATGTGTCTGCGTCTTCTCTGTGGAGCCTCACGAGTCTTGTGTGTGAAGGTCTGTGTCCCACTGTAAAAGTCTCATTTTAACTTCATCATCATCATCATCATCATCATCATCAATTATTTTGAAACAGATTTACTTATTATTTATACAGTATTTTCCCTGCATGTGTGTCTGTACACCAGAAGAAGGCACCAGATCTCACTATAGATGGTTGTGTGCCACCATGTGGTTGCTGGGAATTGAACTCAGGACCTTTAGGAAGAACAGACAGTGCTCTTAACCTCCAAGCCATCTCTCCAGCCCCATTATTATTATTATTATCATTATTATTGTTGTTGTTGTTGTTGTTATTATTATTAGTTTTGTTTTTTGAGACAGGGTTTCTTTTGTGTAGCTTTGCCTGTCCTGGACTCACTTTGTAGACCAGGCTGGCCTCGAACTCACAGAGATCCCTCTGCCTCTGCCTTCTGAGTGCTGGGATTAAAGGTTGTGCCACCATCGCCTGGCTCACAATCCTCGTATATAGTAACATTCTGGATGCTGGGAGTTAGGACCTAAATACACGCATTCTTTTGTGGTCCCTAACTCTAGGCCATGATGTGGGTCTTGCTGGGAAGCCATTGCCCTCAGGTAGCATTTCTGTCTTACCCTGGTGCATGGCGTTCTTCCGTCAGTGTCCACCCTTTTGGTTCTGCAGAGCAGTGGCTTTCCTCACGCTGGGCTCACTCGCTGCAAGGAGGATGGCACCCGTAGCCATGGCGATAGGTACCAAAGCCCTAACAAGTATGAGGGCTCAAGATTTGGGGGTTCTGGTCTGAATCATGTCTCTGCCTACCTGGCGGCTTGGAGGTAGTTTCTCATGTGTAAAATGGGGGTGATCAGGTAGAAGAGAGTAGGCACAGTGGCCAGTTGATCGCCAGCTGGTGGAAGGCCAGGGCCAGGGTAAATGATTGGCACCAGCTGGAATTACTGAGCAAGGTCATGTGCTTGCTGAGGTTGGAGGGTTTCCCGTCCATAGTGGGCTGCAGCCAGCCACCAGCTGTGACTGGCTAACTTTTTGGTCAAAAGTAGCTCATCTCTTTTTCTTCTGGGGTAAAATAATACTGGCCTTCTGATTGCAAGTAGCACATGTTTAATTGGGACGTCTCAGAAAAAGGCACTTCCCACCCCTTCCCATCAGCCACCAGCTCGTCTGTCCTGGTGCCGGTGGCCTTGGCTCAGTCTCAGCACAGGCCTTTGGAATTCTGAAGACCAGTTAGTGAGACAAAGAGCCTGTGTGAACTCTGGTGACACAGTGATGGAGGGGGGACAAGAGCCAGACGGAGGCGCGCTCGATCCTGAGTTCTGGAAGGAATGGTTCTCAGGGACTCAGCCTTCCCCTCACTGTTCCATATGGATACTTTATTTTTGCTTTTATTGTTTAATTTTACGTGCATGAGTGTTTTGCCTGCATGTGTGTGTCTGGTGCCCTTGGCGGTTATAAGAGGGCATTGTGTCCCTGGTACTGCATTTATGGATAGTTATGAGCCACTGTGTGGGTTCTAGGAATTGAACTTGAGTCCTCTGCAGGAGTGATGAATGCTCTTAACCACTAAGCCATCTCTCTAGACCCCTGTGCGTGGATTTTAAAAACAGATTTTTATATTTATTTAGTTTGTGTACACGTCTATGTGCACACATGCTTACACACACATGCAATGCACACATGTAGAGGTCACAGGACAACTTATTAGAGTCAGTGCTCCTCTTTCACTGTGTGTGTATTCTAGGAATTGAACTCATGCCATCGTACTTGGCAGTAGACATCTTTACCCCTGAACTGCCTTAGCAGCACACATGCACGGGTCTTGAAATGCTTACTATAGACATTGGGTTTCTTTTTGTGGCTGAGTAAGTCACATCCTGTTATCCTGGCCAGACTTGTAAGTCAAATGAATGCTAGAACGGAAGAGAAGAAGACTGTGCCTTGGGGCGGGGGAGGGCCAGTAATGACTTAATAGAACTTTAGATCTAGATAGAAGTGGGTAAATGTGGCAGAGGGGAAAACCAACTTAAACAGCATGGTCTCAGATCTAGATTCAGGTGGACTTCAGAGACAAGTGTGGGGACCAGTCATGCTGGCACATGCTCCTTCCTCCTAGCAACTGGGAGAGGAGTGGCTGCAGCGATTGGAATGTGCTTTGTTCTCCAAAGTTTGAATGCTTGGACCTGAAGTAGAACTGACACTGAGGCCAGATCAGCCTGATCTGCGATTTGTTCTCACTCACCCTTATCTTCGACAGCACTGAGGTACAGTATGGTTCCTTCCATTGCTGTGGGTTTGACCAGCAAGAGGGTACATGGGAGGGGACTTGTCCTAGCATGCTCACTGTGTAGTGTGTCAGGAACTGCTGACGCAACAGCTCTCATGTCAAAGCCAAAGAGAGCTCATTTACCCTCAAGCTGAATAAAAGTGGCCCATGACACATTGCAAATAGTTTTATGATATATATTTTGGGGGGAGGGTGTTTGAGACAGGGTTTCTCTGTGTAGCCTTGGCTGTCCTGGACCAGGCTGGCCTCGAACTCACAGAAATCCACCTGCCTCTGCCTCCTGAGTGCTGGGATTAAAGGCATGTACCACTACGCCCAGCGGTTATATGAGATTTTATTAGTTCCAAAACAAGGGAGGTAAAAAAAAAAAAAAAATCAAGACAGTTATCAAATCCATTGATGACAACACAGGGTTAGTACATTACAGCACAGCGGCAAAACTTGGCCACTGATCCCAGGTGTGATCTAAAGATGTGTTTGGTGGAAACTAGTCATTAAGGATATATTTTAAAGATTTAATGGTCTAAGGTCGGTCGAAGGGCTGGGCAATGGGTGGCACTGAAAGGGACTAAAGTGACCCAAGGAAATTCAACCTGCAGGATTCTTCCTAACCATGAAATTCTAATCAGTCATTTAGCTTTGCAGAATCTTCAACACAACTATGCTACCTGCCCCTCCCAGTGGGGGTTTCAGTAATACGAACAATAACGATTTTTGTTCTTGAGGTTTACAGGGCAGGAAAGCTTTTGATGATAAGCAAGCTGGGTCGGATGCGCCTCATCTGTCCACAGCCTCCATAGTGGGACGGTGTCCACCAATCTGATCTCGTCTCCTAAACTACCCCTGTATCAGCACGCTGCTCTGATGGCTCCTTAGGATGCCTGCCCTTTTCCCATTAGCTAGCTCATCACAATAAAGTTCTTTATCCACCACTACCCTGTCTCCCAACTGTATGATGGGAGCATCATATGGCAAGCAGAGTGAACCTTACACGTGGTGAAAGAACCCTCAGCAGCTGGAACATGGTGAGAGGCGTTAGGTTCTTGGGGATAACGCCTGTGGTGGTTTGAATGAAAATGGCCCCCATAAGCTCATCATAGGCATTATCAAGAGGTGTGGCTTTGTTGGAGGGAAGTGTGTCACCTGGGGGTGGGCTTTGAGGTTTCAGATGCTCAAGCCAGGCCCAGTGTCTCATTCTCTTTTCTTGCTGCTTGCTGGTTCAGATGTAAAACTCTCGGCTCCTTCTCCAGCACCATATCTGCCTGTACGCCGCTGCCATGTTTCCCGCCGTGATGATAACGGACTAAGTCTGAACCTGTAAGCCAACTCCAGTTAAATGGTTTCCATTATAGGAGTTCCTTCGTCATGGTTTTAGGTCCTTGCCCGTCCTGCCCATGTGGGGAGAAGGAATAGGAATGAAAAATGTCCCTCTGACACTGCTGATCTCATCAAAACCATCCAGCAGTCGAGATACCCAGGATGAGAAGTTCTTGCTGAGGGCTTGGCATGACAGCAGGGGGCTCGCACCACAGGACCCCAACAGCTTAGCCGTGAAGATCAGCCATTAGCTCTCCTTGTCTTTGGTAGTCCACGGGCTTGTCTGCTGTTGATAGCTCCTCATCACTCCCTTTCCCAAGCTGTAGTTTCCCTTTATAATGCTGGAAGTCCTCCCGGGCCTGAGGGATGGTTTCGCTCTACGCTCCTCTACAGGACGCCAAGGAACATTAGCGAACTCGGCTAACTCAGGCCAGGCATCCACTGTCTGATTTCACTGACATCCCAGAAGGGCCAGCGGGGACCTTGACATTTCAGTACTTCCCCTCCCTTCCTGTCTGTGTGGGTGGAAGGGGCACAATTTAGATATTTATCTTCCCACTGAGATAAATGGTGCCATTCCCATCAGAAGGCAGTGGTGACTGCAATCAGCGTAGCTGGTAATAGCACTCTTTTCTTTTATAGTAAAATCTGATCATAGGGTAATCAGTGGGCTCCTAAACATTTAACAGGGTTAGGAAATGAACACCGTGAGCCTTCACAGCTAGGTCAAGGATTAGAGAATTCATTTTCTATTTTGGAGCATGATGTGCCTTGTGAAGATAATTTTATTTTTGAATGAAATCCGGACTTGCTCTGTACAAACTGAAGAGTCCATTTTGCCCACTCAGTTAAGTCACCATTTACTATGGACATTGTTCTGCTTTGGGACTCCTGATGTCAATCAGGCTATTTGCCTATTGCTGCACCAGTGGAACACTTGAACAATTATGGTAGCTTGTAAGGCTTGATGGCTCATTTCTGTAACCCCAGCACTCAGGAGGCTGAGGGGGTAGGACTGCCTTGAGTTTGAGGCTAGTCCTGGTTACAGAATGAGAGCCTAGCTAGAAAACCAAACCTAAAAACACACAACAGACAACTTGGTAATTATGCGGTATATTCTGATCACTTCCAGTTCTTGGCTTCATGTATGGTTACTTTCTCCCACCCCACCAATTTTTTAAAAAATATACTTGGATTTGAACCTACGGCTTTGTTATATAAATGCTCTACCAGCCGGGCGTGGTGGCGCACGCCTTTAATCTGAGCACTTGGGAGGCAGAGGCAGGTGGATCACTGAGAATTCAAGGCCAGCCTGGTCTACAAAGTGAGTCCTAGAAAGCCAAGGCTACACAGAGAAACCCTGTCTTTAAAGACAGAGAGAGAGAGAGAGAGAGAGAGAGAGAGAGAGAGAGAGAGAGAGAAGAAAAAAGAAAAGAAAAATAGATAAATAAATGCTCTACCACTGAACCGTATCCCCAAGTTCTTTTCATCTTTTTTTGTTTGTTTGTTCATTTGCTCCCATTTGGAGATAAATCTTACCTGTTGTAGGATATTTGATCACACTGTGAATCCTGCAATTGTGTCATTTACTAGAAAAGCCGGTTTCTAGTTGTGGTGTGGCTCAGCCCTAGTACATACACATTCCTTTAATCCAAGAGCTTTTTGCTTGAATATTGTAGACAGAATTAAATAAGGTCAACCATAGGTCAACTAGTTGACAGGAAGTAAACATTGGATTATCATCATCATCATCATCATCATCACCATCATCATCATTTTGGTTTTTGAGACAGGGTTTCTTTGTGTAGCCCTAGGTGTTCTGAACTCTCTTTGTAGACCAGGCTGGCCTTGAACTCACAGAGGTCTGCCTGCCTTTGCCTCCCAAGTGCTGGGATTAAAGGCGTGTGCCACCACTGCCTGGCAGGATTATTAAGGAAAACAAACAAACAAACAAAAATGAAGAGAGTAAGAGGAAGTCAGGAGAATGGATAGAGAGATGGACAGGAAGTAGAAGGGAGGGGCATTCTGTTTGAAGGAGGGTGTTTGAGAGGAGAGGGTGCTTTGCTTCTGGGACATCAGCTGAGGAGGAAGGCCAAATGGCTGCTTTCTGTCTCCCGAGTCTTTATTGATGAAATCGAACAGTTAAGATTTTGTTTAAAACAACACTTATCAAGTTACCCAGGTGAGCCTTGAACTCACTCTACAGCCCAGGAAGGGCTTGAACTGGTAATATTCCTGCTTCAGTGCCTCTCATGCAGCTGGGACTTACAGCTAGCATCACCAAGCCTGATGGAAATCAGGTGTGTGTGTGTGTGTGTGTGTGTGTGTGTGTGTGCGCGCGTGCGTGTGTCACTGGGAATCAAACCACAGCTTTCAGTATGCTAGGCAAGCGCCCTATTACTGTGCTGTATAATGTCTATTTACATGTATATGTGTGTATATATTCTTGATGTATATGTATGTATATATGTATATATATATATATATTCTTGCTTTCCTAATGCATAATTTACATGCAATAAAATCGGTAAAAAAAAAAAAAAGAACCTAATGTACAGTTTTTGGTTTTGACACATGAACATAGTCATGTAACCACCCTTATAGTTATGGCATATCACATTTCTATCATCTAAAATAAATTTCCTTATGTTCCTTTGCAGTCAACCTCTCCATAGCCCTGGCTCCAGGAGGCCTTTGTTCTCGCTTCCTGTTCCTGTTAAATGAAGAAAATTGTACAGCATGTTGTCTTTTGTGTCTGACTTTTCCTCACTTCCATATGCTTTCTGAAACTGTAGGGATTGCTCATTTGTTCCTTTCTATAGCTGTTGGCCATTCACGGCGCTGCGGATATACACAATTTGTCGAGCCATGCACCTGATGATGGGGGTTTGAGTCATTTCCAGTCTTTGTCCACCATGATAGAACCTTCTAGCTCACAGACTTCTGAGTAGACATCCAAGAGCAGGTTTGCTGGGTCATATGGTCAAGCTTGAGTTCACGGGGAGTGTTTAGATGTCTCAGCTTCTCTGCATCCTCACCAGCATTTGTTTTTGTCAGATTTTTTATCTGCCCTGACATTTGTGCAATGGTACTTCACAGTAGCTTTAATTTTCATCTACTTAATGACAGATGGTAAACATCTTTGTATGTGCTTGTCACCCATATAGTTTTGGTAAACTGCTCAAGTGTTTTGGCCATGCCTTTTTAAGTTGGTATGTTTTATTACTGCTGGGTTCTTACATAAGTCATTTGTCTAATCTGTGACACTCACTTACCCTTCCTCTTGGGTGAGTCTGTGTCTAGGCTCCCAGTTTTGTTCTGGCAGCAGCACATTACCTTGGAGAGCTAGATACACCAATGAATCAGTTAATCACGTGCTAGGACTCAGCTGAGAGTTGCTAGGTCACTCTGTCTTCCACTTTTGAGTGTCCGCTGCCCCTGTGCATCACAACCTCACAGCCCAGGGAGTTTCAGAAGGACAAGGACATGACTCTCCTTCTTCTATGTGGGACATATGGCCTGCTGCCTAGCAGGGACGCAAGGCTTGCTGCCTAAGTGAATAAGGGTCCACCGACTGAATACGGCCTGCATTCTAAAAGAGAGACATGAGGGAAGTTCTTTGCTCCCATGGTGACTATTTCAGAAACGAGGGGCCGAGACAGTTTTCTATGCTGCAGTGGTGGGCAGCTTTTTCTTTTTTCTCTCTTTTCTTTTCTTTTCTTTTTTCTTTTCTTTTTTTTTGTATGGCATAGTTCTAGAGAAAACAGTATACTCCTGGGCTGGATTTTTCTCCCCCTCCATCAAAATGAACTAATTATGTTAAGTCCCATGGGGAAAATAACATATTTTTGTACCTAATTTTACCTACTCTATTCTGTTTAAACTACAGTGAAAGACAGAGCAGGCATTGCTCCCCCAGCCGTTGCTCTTTGAGGCATTCTGTGGGATGGGGGTGGTTGTGTACTGGCTTTTGTTAGGACGCAGTCCGTACGAGGTTGCCTCTTGCAGCTGTGACACATTTTTTGGTAAAGAATTCATAAGAAATCAGCCCTAACGTTCTGTGTCATGAAAATAGCATGATAAGACAGATTTTTTTTCCATAATGGGGGTGGGGGTGGTAGAGACAGAGACAGAGACACACAGAGATTTTGAATCCAGGAATTTGTGCATGTTAGAGACGTCCTTTGCCACTGTGAGGTTCCCCCAGTCCCATGGTGAACTTCTGTCTATGAGTCTCCTGAGCTCTTGGAGCTGACATATGTATGTCTCATCTCTTCCCCATTTAGGCGATGAAGAACACTAGGAAGGCAGCCGCAGAACTCCCAGTTCCTTCTCAGATGCTCGGTTTCTCACGTCTCTGCTTCCGACAGTCTGGTGCAGTAGACAGTCGACAAGATTGGCCCTGAGTCTAAAAATCTCAGAAACTTCATGTTCTTTCCTTTTGAAGGCAGGGGAATATGGTGATCTGTTGCTCAGTGACACAAGCGTGTTCAGCAAAATGTGGAATTAGGCGATTCCACCATTGGGCGAACATCAGAGGGTGCTTACACAAAGGTGCTAAGACATCACAGGTGATGCAGTGCAGTGGACCAATACCACCCACGCACTTGGTCACTAACGGTAATGCGATGTACACTGACTGCGCATCACCACCCTAGCCCGCCATCTTCAGAGACTGACTCATAGGGAACGATTATTTTTAAGTTGGCACTTGGTGCCCCCCCCCATCTGTGATAATTAGCTCTCTTACCCTTTCTCACTACCCCCCACAGGACATCATGTAGCTCAGCTTGACCTTACACTTGAAATGTGGGCAGAACAGGCCCTGACTGCCTGGTTCTTCTGCCCCTATATCGCAAGTGCTGGAATTATAGGACTGCACCGCTGTGCCCAGCCCCTGACTTTTTTTTTTTTTTTTAGTATTCCTGACTGTCAGCCACATGACAAAACACTTTCCTTCCTGGAGTAAGTGGAACGCCACTGAACCCTTCCTTGGATTTTAAATCCACCGCCTTTGCACAGTGAAGAATTTGACATTATACTTTCAAAATAACTATACCAAGCTACTTACTTAAATCCAAAACCAAATAGCTCTATGCTTTATTTACAGAGCCATAAAACCACATATGAAAGTGGTGGTTGTGAACAGATAAACGCTGTCTGCATGGACCTTGAAAGCAACAAGCCGGTCTGTCTAGAACTGCATCTAAAAGTGGTCTAGCTAGAAGTCAAATGCAACTGTCGTGCTTAAACGTGGCATTAAGGAATAGGACTACATTTCTTAGAAGCTTGAAAGGCCTCCATTTCAGCTCCTTTCTCTAAAGAAAAATGTCTAAATATTTAACCAGCATTTGTCAAGCTTCCCAAAAGAGTCAGGCAAAGCTTTGACATCCAGTTTTATATTTTAGATAGATAGGTTCCATGTAGTTCAGGATGGCCTGGAACTTGCTATTCAGCGAAAGATAACGCTGGACCCCTGATACTTCTGACTCTACCTCCTAAGTGCTAGACTTACATAGATGTGCCACGATGCCCAGTTACTGCGGTGCTGGACTTCGGACATGCCAGGCAAGCACAGCACCAAGTGAGCGCCACTCAGAACTGAGCCACAACTAAGACTTCAAATTTCTGGGTATTACAGTAGCTTCGAGAAAAAATGGCCAATAAATAAATCCAAGGATGAAAGATGCACATATACTTTGTGGTGACAGTTCACTGAAAAGGGATGGCACACATTGTCTTGACTGCACAATTAAAAAAATAAATCTAATG
This sequence comes from Acomys percivali, assembly GCA_907169655.1. Lineage (NCBI taxonomy): Eukaryota > Metazoa > Chordata > Mammalia > Rodentia > Muridae > Acomys > Acomys percivali. The sequence continues at coordinate 137,805,787 of OU015745.1, read as the reverse complement.
CCAAGTGGGATTTCCAGGCATCTGTGCCTGTGGTACCTTCATTGTCCTCGTTTGTAGATGGAGTGTGTGCACAAAGAAAATATATCCATGTGCTGAGAGGACAGGATAAGTGAAGCAAAGAGGACAGGGACACACATTTGCTGCACACTCAGGTCACAGATACCTGTGGGGCGCTGTGATCATCGTCGTACAGGTGGTGAAACCGTCTCGCTGTATGCCATGGCTTTGCCTGAGGCCACTGTCTTAGTCCTTCTGGGCTACTATAATGGAATGCCGTAAGCCGGGTGGCTTTCAAGCAACAAAAATCTATTTCTCTCTGCTACACAGGCTGGAAGTCCAATGTCAAAATTCTGGGAAATGTAGTATCCGGTGTTAGCCCACTTCCTTATCCACCGTGATGGAAGGCCAAACTGTGGCCATTGCAGCTCTTACAAGGACACAGATGCACTTCTGAGGGCTCTATCTTTACTCACAGCCACCTCCCAATGGGCAAATCTTAGTGTCATCACTAAGGTTTTCATCCTATGGATTTTGGGGGCGGGGACAGATTCATTCCAATGTAGGTGCACATTGGTTCATCTGTCTCTACCATCTCACCATGGTGACATAAATATCACTGTGTGTTTCTCACAGACAAGGACTTCTTTCTTCCCTATAGGTTCCCAACAACTGAACCGCAGCTCCAGCATCCTTACAGACATTCGTTTCCTCAGCTACAGCTTCCTTTGTTTGCACATTGCCAAAAAAGAACTAGAAGTCTGTGGTTCAGGAAACACAGTGGGGAAAAGCCAGTGTCCCTTTCAGTCGCCTCACACTATGGTTCTCTTTGAAACAACTGAAGATTTTCTCCTCAGGAAAGTGCCCTCAGCATGTCACTGCGGCTTCTGCAGGAGCTTTCCCTCCACTGAGTGCTCTGTGGAGTTCCAGCAGCAACAAATGCCAACCCTGAGGGCAGACTCAAGCTGGGCTGCCGTCCTGGTCTGTGTTCTTTCTCTGCAGGGCTCTTCTGGGGCCTGGATAGTCTAAAAGCCTCAGGTGACTCAGTCAGTCAAAGACCTCATTTCTCTTACAAGACAGCATGCACACATCGCACGCTGCGCCAGCCCTTTCGTGGAAGCCTTTTTATGGTTAAAGTCTTATGAGTGATTGAGAGAACAGCTTTCAGAAGTCTTAGTGATGGGGACTCTATTTTCCCTTTGGCTTTTTTATTTTTTATTTTTTTTGTTGTTGTTTTGCTTTATTATGTAGAGATTTTGTTTTTGTTTTTATTTTTTAATTATGCGTGTCTGTGTGTGGTTTGTATGTATGAAGACAGTACACAGGACGGAAGAGGGTGTCACATGCCCCAGGAGATGGTGGAGTTACAAGCAGCTGTGAGTCTGGGGTTCGTGGGCGCTGGAAACAGAATGAAGATCCTTTGGAAAAAAAGCACAGGCTTTTAACTGCTGAGCCATCTTTCCCAGCCCTGTTGTGTTTTTGAGTTGGTGTGTAGGGCAGATTGCCCTGAGTCCAGGAGGTCCACACCATGCTATTGCCTCAGCCTCCAAAGGTGCCCTCCACAACCCCAGCGTCTTCAGTGTTCTCTGTTGCTGAATGAAAGTGATTGGGTTTTCTATTTGCTTAATAGAATGTTTATGGATTTTTTTTTTTGTATCATCCCTGCATAGGAGCCAGGCTATTTTCTGTATGGTTCTGAGTTTTAGCCTATGTGCTATCAAAAAATAAGCACAAATATTTATTTATTTACTGATTTTTATCGTATGAGTATTAGTTTTGCCTGTACATATGTATGTGCTTCACATTAGTGCCTGGTACAGAGACAAGAAGAAGAAGAAGAGGAAGAAGAAGAAGAAGAGGAAGAAGAAGAAGAAGAAGAAGAAGAAGAAGAAGAAGAAGAAGAAGA
>OU015745.1:137785030-137803703 GCA_907169655.1 Acomys percivali | reverse complement strand
GGAGGAGGAGGAGGAGGAGGAGGAGGAGGAGGAGGAGGAGGAGGAGGCAGCATTGGATTCAATCCCCTGGAGCTGGGGTTACAGTTGGCTGTGAAGTACCAAGTGGGCACTGGGAACAGAGCCTGGGCCCTTTACAAGAGCTGCTAGTATCTTAACTATTGGTATATCTCTCCATCCCTGGCCTTTTTTTTTTTTTTTTAATCTAATTTTATTGGTATGAACTAGCCTCTGAAGAACTTTTAGGCCAATTGGGAAATTGTCTCTGGGAGTTAAAAATCATGTAAATGGTTTCAACTTTAAACTCAAGTAAAATATCTTTTCCCTTGTTCTTGGCTCCCACCTTTTCACTAGAAAAGATAACCAGTCTTTTAAAAAGCAATATTTATTGTTCTCAGAACGAACGAACGAACGAACGTTGGGGTGTGCCTGCAAGCAGCTGTTCCATAGCTGATCCTTCAGCGTGACTTCCATGAAAGTAATTACTCTCTTCCTCTATCACTGAGGGACCACATCTGTACCCCAAGAAGAAAATGAAGCTGGGGACACATGGGCTCCACCACATGCTGCCGACCTGTTGGCAAGCAGCAGTCAGGAAAGGGGAAACATGACATGCAGTGAGCACGCATTGCTCAGTCCACCAGGCTCTGAGGCCAGCTCAGGAGCACACCAGCCACCCGATTAAACCAAAACCAGTCAACAGGAGCAAGAGATTTATAGGGAGGAGTGGGGGCTGGTAGGGGTGAGAGAGGGATAAAACAGGTAATGGGGGGTCCTGCTGGATCTATGGCACTGACCAAGGACAATACATGCAGTCATCATCAAACCCCTACCCAGATCTAGCCAAGGGCAGTTAAGTAGAGACTGGGGACTGACTTTCACACGGAACTCTGGTGCCTCATATTTGGCCACATCTCCTTGATGGGGAGGCCTGGTGGCACTCGGAGGAAGGATAGCAGACTACCAAGAAGAAACTTGATACCCTAGCATCATATTCAAGGGGAGGAGGTCCCCCTTAGTCACAGTCATAGGGAAGGAGAATGGGGTGAAAGCGGGAGGGAGGGAGGAATGGGAGGATGCACGGGATGGGATAGCAATTGAGATGTAGTATGAATGATTTTATTTTCCAATAAAAAAAACAGGTAATGGTAGTGAATGGACATGTATGACAACATGAAAGAACAAACTTTAGTGACAAAAAAAGAAAATGAAACTTAATCATCATGTCACCATACAGGTATAAATGTTGTCAATTTTGCTAGGATCTATTTTTTTCTTTTTCTTTTTTTGCAAACTATTGTCTTCTAACATGAACATAAAGGTGGTAGCTGGGGCTGTGGCAGCCTTTCTGTAACCATGAGGAGAGCATCATAAAGATGGCAGAGCATAAATATAAAAAACACTGGTGACCCAGTGACACCTTGAAGCCACTGATTGGTCAGTTGAGGAATCAGTCTGGCTGATTTTTCTCCATTCCCAGTCTCCCAGCTGCCCATCTACTGGAAGTCGTATATTGTCAGTAATATCATTAACATTGTGGCATTTTCTAATTATCAGACAAATCATGTTTTTGTTTAGTGAAAAACTAAAGTTAGAAAATGTATTAGTGTGCAAAGTTTAGTCCTCTGCAGTTCCTTGTTTTATATAAAGCGTCATCAGACAACTTGATTCTAAGTATCGGTAACCCGTGTGCATTTGTATGACCAACTAAAGGGAAACTGTTGGAAGCATTCTTCAAGTGAGGTGGAAATGATTTTTTTCCTTAAAATTTTTTTTGTTTTGTTGTTGTTTTTTTCTGTTTTGTTTTTTAAGATGGGGTTTCTCTGTGTAGCCCTGGCTGTCCTAGACTCACATTGTAGACCACGTTGTCCTCCAGCTTACAGAAATCTACCTGCCTCTGCCTCCTGAGTGCTGAGATTAAAGGCATGTGCCACTACACCGGACTGAAGTGATTTTTGTTACAAATTGATTTTCATTGCATTAATAACATCTGGGCTCACCGTATTCAGTAAAGGGCAATGTTACTGTTCTATTGCTGTTGAAAGAGACAATGACCAGAATAACTCTTCAAAAATACAGCACTTAGTGGTGGGCTTGCTTCTAGTTCTAGAAGGTTAGGTCATTATCACCATGGCAGGGCACTGGGGCAGTAGCTGAGAGCTTTACATCCTGATCCACAGGCAGCAAGCCAAGAGAGGGAGGGAGGGAGAAGGGGAGGGGGAAGGAGAGAGGGAGGGAGAGGGGGAGGGGGAAGGAGAGAGGGAGGGAGAGGGGAAGGGAGAGGAGAAGGGAGCCGGGGAGGAGGAAGGACACAGAAAGAGGCAAAGACACAGTGTAGGCTCAATTTTCTTAACAAATATATTTTATTACGAACTTATTAACCGAGCGTATGTCCCTTACAACCCGACTAACCTAAACAATAGGAGAAGGAGATTAAAGAATACAATAACAAAACTGTAAGGATATCAGTTCTGAGGAACGATTCTCCTGGCATAATCAGCAGGATTTCTTCTGCTGGAACCTGGAGTAACCCGCACCCGGAACCTCAGCAGGAGCCAGAGCCCTGAAGCCTTCCCTTGAGTGGTTCTCTCTAGGAGCATCTCAAAGTGGAGCAATGAACAGCCAAAACTATCCCAAGTTTCCAATGGCCCCGCCTCTAGTTTTGGGCTCATTTATATATCTCCTCCCAGAGTTTGTTCACGGATCTCTTCAGCTAGCAACAATCAAGCTCCCACATGAGGTGGTTTGTCTTCTAGTGGATTAACATCACCTGTTCTCTCACAAGACCATTCTGATCCCACACTTGGGATCATAACAAAAACAGGTTTATCTCTCCGTCAAAACACACACACACACACACACACACACACACACACACACACACATACACACACACACACACAGAGAGAGAGAGAGAGAGAGAGAGAGAGAGAGAGAGAGAGAGAGATGGAGGTGTGGACTGGGAGACTGGGCTTGCTGTGGGCTTTGAAACTTCAAAGCCCACCCCCAGAGATGCACCTCCTCCAACCAGGACACACCTCCTAATCCTTCCACACAGCTCAACTAGGGACAACATATGTATATAAACTATGAAGAACATTCTCCTTCAAACCGCATTGGTACTAGGTAGCCCCAAGTACTATTGTGTTTATGGTTTTGAACAAAACTTCTATTATCAGTCTACTGTGAAACACGCTGCCACACTGAGCACCGGTCTTCCCGTTTCACCTAACCCAATTAATTAGGCTACCCCTCCCAGGCATTTCCCATCATGCTCAGGGGCCCATTTCCCACGTGATTTTGTCAAGTTGACACCACCAACCACCACAATGAAGAATCTAGAAGCCCAAAATGGCTTCTAGATGTAGTATTGCTCCTGCCAGGCTAGTCCTGAGCATGCTGCGGACATGCCAATAACCAGACCCCAATAATTTAGTCTAGCAATTATTCCCGCTGATGCCCATCCCGGGTCTGTGCAGCTCTGAGATTGGTGGAGCCTGTGTGCCATCTTACTGCATCCCTCACTGCTTTCAAAGGCGGAAAGAGACTGGAAGCAGTGTGCCTGTTTTTATAGACAGCCTGAAAGTGACTCGCACCGTCTCTGCCGAGTTTTCACCCATCAAGGCAAACTGATGGCAAGGAATGGGACATAGTAAGAGGAAAGTCGAAGTTGGTGATGTCCAAGGAGATGCTATTTCTCTCCAGCCATTTGATGCACCCCTGGCAGCAAGCTCCCATTAGCTGGCCTCTTAGAGCCACCATTTTTTTTCTCTCGTTGCAATAATATGTTCAGTTTGTAGATGGACTGTGGCTATTCTGGGTTTCCATCAGTCCTACACAGTTCCTACCTGAACCTATTTAGAAAAAAAAAAAATAGACTCAGCTGGCATTAAACAATAGCAGAGGCAAAAAGCCAGGCTATATTTAGTAATGAATATATCCAACTGTGGGGTTGCTCCTGATACCACTTAAGGCGATGCTTTTCAAACAGCACACCTGCTCCTACAAGCACACTCAGCCAAAGAGAGAGAGAGAGAGAGACCCTGTCTGTTGTGACAAAGGATCGCTGGCTGCTGGAAGGAGGGGCCACACGTCTTTAATGTCACCTTCTTCCACGTGGTCCTGTAGGCATGATTCCTGCGGAGAAGTTTGTTGTGAATAACGATAGAAGCTGGGTAGTCTAGAGGTCTATGAGTGACAGACAGGTCTCTAGACGAGGCCTAGATGCTGTGCATCACCGACCTTTTCTGAGAGCAGTAGATAAAACTGGGAGGCCATTTTGGGTTTCTAGATTCTTCGTTGTGGTGGTTGGTGGCATCAACTTGACAGAATCACGTGGGAAATGGGCCCCTGAGCATGATGGGAAATACCTGGGAGGGGTAGCCTAATTAATTGGGTTAGGTGAAACGGGAAGACCCGTGCTCAGTGTGGCAGCGTGTTTCACGGGCTATGTCCTGAAAAGGAGAGAGGGAGCGGGGAGTCACACAAGCTCTAACCCACCGCTTGCTGAGCTGGACTATGGGTCACGTGATCAGTTCTCTTAATCCTTTCCCATTGCTGCTTCCCTCTTTTGATGGACTGAGGCCTGGAACTGTGTGTGAGCTGAATAAGGCCTTTCTGCACTTATTTGTTTAGTGTGTCTGTGTGAAGGTCAGACCACACCACGCAGGAGTCTGTCCTCTCTTCCCGCCATGCAGGTCTTAGGGCTCAACCTCGGTCAGTCAGTCTTGGCAGCGGCCGGCCGGTCCACTGTGTCCTGTTCTCTTAGAACAAGGCCAGAGTGGCAGAGAGTCCTCTCATTACAAGCCATCTTGATTACAATATCACTGCACAGAACAACATGACAAAGCCCCAAATTATGGTTTCCCACCAATTATAGGGTAGACCTAATTTGATATTTCTTTTGTTTCTCTCCCCTCGCCTCATAGGTTGCAGAACAATTAACGCACTGGAGCCTTGGCTTAAAAAGCCATTGAGAAAATTTAGAAGTGGGTCTGTTTTGAATAGGTCATTTACATAGCGGAGGACTGTGGCGCTCACTCAGGAAACCCTTATTGAAAACGTCAGGAGTCCAACCAGGAGGGCCGTTCAACTTGGCTTTGTGTTTACAGGAATCTGCTGTTTCTTGGGGAAGTGGACCACAGCTTTGGCCTTGAAGGCTAAGTGAGCTTGGACTATTTCGTCTTGGTGGCCATATCAAGCTTTCAGACAGAAATTACTGCATGGAGTATGCCAAAGCCGGAAAGATAAAACCATCTCGTCTTGGTCCCTCATGACGCCTCTTGCCTCACACTGCCTGACAGCACCTAGAGAGGAAGACAAAGTCTAAGGTGACCGTTTTCTGTCTGTCACCAGCTCCACTGAGATATAATTCATAAGCCTCTGGATTTACCCGCGCAGTGGCTCAGCGTCATTCTCAGAGCTGTCAGACCACGACCACAGTCTGTTCTTACGACATCCTTGTCACTTGTTCAGAAAGGCAGACTCCTTTCACCGGCGCCACTCGCTCTCTCCCAAGTCTTCTGTCCTAAGCAACCTTCACTCTTCCTTCTGCCTTTACGGCTTCACCTGCTCTGGATACTTTATGCAAATGGATTCTATAAAATGTGCCTTCTTTCCCTTAACATAATGTCTTAAGAGTCCCTCTCTGTTGTACGTTTTATTACTTCGTTTCCTTTTTATTAGCAAATGTTATTTCATTGTGTACAAAACAGTAGACCCCCTTAACTGAGGTTTCCCTCACTCAGGTTTAGTTTCTAGAGGCTAGCCATAGTCCAAAATAGCAAGTGAAAAGTTCCAGAAATAAGCAATTCATGGGTTAAAATTTTATTTTATTTTTATTATTTTGTATATATGGGTATTTTGCCCATCCTACAGGTCCACGTACCACATATTTATGGTGTTCCTCTAGTCAGAAGAGGAAACCAGAATCCACAGGACTGGAATCACAGAAGTTGGTAAGTCATCACGTACCATGTGGGTGCTGGGAATTGAACCTGCGTCCTCTGGAAGAATAGTCAGTGCTCTTAACTGCTGAGCCATCACTCCATTCCCACTTCATGACTTTAAAATTGTATAGCTTCCTTGTTGTATGAGGAAATCTCATAGCATCTGGCTCCGTTCTGCCTAGGATATGAACCTTTTCTTCCTTCAGCACAGCCTTGCAGGACATACCACCCGCTCATTAGTCACTCATTAGTTGTCTTTTGGTTGGCTCAACCATCTTGGAATTACAGTTACTGTTTTACTTAATGGTTCTAAAGTGCTGCTGGTTCAGGTAAGCCAAGGAGAAATTATAACCTACAAGCTTGATGAGAGAAGAGAAAAAAAAATCATTGTGAGCTGAGGTTGCTAAGACCTGTAGCAAAACAGGAGGACTGTGCAAGATTGGCTACCACGCCCGTTTCTAGGTATGCACGGGCTTCTGTTGGGGTGATATACACGGGCTTCTGTTGGGGTGCTGAAACGCCATGACCAAAGCACCATTGGGAGGAAAGGCCTTATTCCATCTTACACTTCCAGGCAATGGTATATCAGCGAGGGAAGTCAGGGCAGGAACTCAGGTAGGGCAGGAGCCTGAAGGCAGGAACTGAGGCAGACGCTGTGGAGGATGTCTGTTTACAGCCTGCTTCCTTTCTTTTTCTTTTAGTTAGTTTGCTTTGATCTCCCTCCCTCCCTCCCTCCCTCCCTCCCTCCCTCCCTCCCTCCTTCCCTCCCTCCCTTTCTTCCTTCTGAGAGAATGAGGACACAGCACTGGGTGGGGAGTGTGGCAGGCGGGGAGGGTCCGCCTCCTTATACCACCCAGGGCCACCTGCCCGGGAGTGTCACCGTTCACAGTGTGCTGGGCCCTCGTACATCAGTCATCAGTCAAGAACAAGGTTGATGGCCTTGCCCACAGGCCTGTCTAGTGGGGCCATTTCCTCAATTGGGGTTTCCTCTTCTGAAACAACATCAGCTTATGTCCTGTTCACCGAAGACTAGCCAGCACACTGGGGACCCTGAGCCGCATCCTTGAGCAGCTCACATTTTATTTAGCTATTCAGGTTTGGATGATTTTTTTTTTTTTTTTTGTTTTGTTTTTGTTTTTCAAGACAGGGTCTCTCGGTGTTAGCCTTGGCTGTCCTGGACTCGCTTTGTAGACTAGGCTGGCCTCAAACTCAGTGATCTGCCTGCCTCTGCCTCCCGAGTGCTGGGATTAAAGGCGTGCGCCAACACACACGGCTGGTTTGAATGATTTTTAAGCCCTTGGGCTTTTAGGAATAATAGTGCTAGGAATATTTGCGTATACATTTTTGTGTGAACATATGTTGCCTTTTCTCTCTGAATAGGTCTTTAGAGTTATATATTTTAAGGCATATAGATGCTGTTTGTACAGGAAAAGCTCTAGCCACTTCAAATAGACAACCCTTGGAATATAAGTGGATTTTACATGCATATACTGAAATATCACACTGCGCCCCTATTAGTATTTACAGCTGCTCTATTTTAGTCTAAAAGGGGCAATCCCACATAGAGCAATACACATACTGTGACAAGCACACATATACAGAGATTATTTACACACGTCCGTTGTTTCTGTCACTTGATGGGACATCCCAGAGGAATGGTGGTGACCGGGCTCAGCCACGAGCAGCTCCTGCCTTCTCATCCCCCATGCCCCGACACTTACTACGACATCTGTAAATTACCTAGCTCAGGTTTTAATCTCTACAATTAAAAGGAAAATCCTACCTATCTCTTAGGGTTTGGAGGGGGGAAAAAAAAGACACATAGAGTGCTGACCTCAGTGTGTGGACTATCTGAGCACCGCTCTGTGAGCTGTTCTGCTTCCTCATGCCTTCCAGTTGACCTAGCAAACCACCCTGTCACAAACTGTGCCACTGTACAGGACTATCCTCGGAGGCAAACTGCCACTACCTTCAGAGGTCCAGCTGTTCCTGCTTGCCAGAGAGCATCACAGCTGGGCTAGCGGCCTGATGGCCTCCCTCTTGGAAGGAGGCGGTAGGAAGGATCATGGGACCCTCACTGGAGTATCCAGCCACCCCTCCCAGTCACCTGTAGGTAATGCTGTCTTAATTTTGAGCGGCTTTGTCTGGGAGGAACTAGAGCATATGGGTGGGGGAGGGGCTCCATGTACACAGCCGTGGGAAGCCATCATCCCTGATGGGTGCTGTAAAGCCACCTCCTGCCCATAACCACTCACCCACTGCTCTGTAGCCCAAGGCTCATTGGTTTTTGCCACGCTGCGCCCCCCCCCCCGGGGGTAAGATTTGGAGGAAGTGAACATTGGTTTGTCAGTGAGCAAAGGGGTAGCTATGTATCTTTCCCTAGGGAAAGGATTTTTAGCAACATATACATACATACCTTTGAGCTATACATGCACACACTTCTTTCTGAATGTCGTATTTCTTTAAGCGGAAGTAGACACAGATTTTTGGTCTTGATAGAGACTCCAAAGGCCTGCCCTAACTTAGCCTTCCACTTGCTGCGTATGTGAAGGCCTCTTTATTGCCTTGGGAACATTGGTCCTGATGCTGCCTCTCTAAGTTTTGGTGGGAAATTTGGCTCAGACAAGGTGAGTGTAGGAAAAAGGGAGGCATGGGAGGGAGAGATGTTATGACTGCTCATGACAGACCCCAGGCCCTGGCTGTGACCCTGACTTGCAGCATCTCTTTCAGAGGCTTTCAAGTCACATTAGGCTCTAGCTGTCACTGACTTGATACCCAGTGTCAGGATGGCCAGAGGCAAGAGCGGTTTCAACTTGGCTTAAGCCCCAGGGAGGCAGTGTTTGCAGCCCTCAGCGTGATTTACCCCTCCTCCCTGCGATGGGTCCACCTACTTTCTAGAGCCCTTGGCTCTCCCTGTCTCAGAGTCCCAGATAAACCCCTGGGCTCCCTGGACCCTACTAACCAGACATGATCCAGGGTGTTCTCTGACCTTTCAATGGGCTCACTAGAGACCTTGGAAAGAAATCCCATGGTTTGAATCCCTCTCTGGGAAATTAAGTGGGAGATTCAGGGAAGGGGTTGTGTCATAAAGGGGTGTCCTGGGCCCTATGCTGGTGAGCAGTATCCTAGCTCACACAGCCTGTGGATGGCAGCACAGGCACCAGAGCAGTTTCTGGCTCAGCCTAGTTCTTGCTGATGTGAGGCTCCTCCCATATCTTTGGGGCGTTGGTTCTAGCACCACTGTGGCATGAAAGCTCCCAGGTTCTCTGTTTCCTTCCACAAAGTGATTTAGAATTTGCATATACTACACACATGTCCTTTGTAAACTTGAAAACATCTCCACATTGCTTCTAATAACTATGTGCAAGGTAAAGTCTGTGTGAGTACTTGACATATTGTTCTGTTTAGCGAATAATGATGAGGAAAACAAAGTTTGAGCATGTTCAATATAAGTGGGATTATCCCGCCCCCCAATATTTCCCACTCACGGTTTGTAGCATTGGGAGAAGTAAGCTCACAGACAGAGGGGGCTGACTTCACTGCTGTAGCCACTGCTATTGTTTCTGCATCCAGACTCCACCTCAGACTGTCAAGAATGCATTCCTTAATAGGTATGATGGTGTGGCTGTGTGTGTGCTATGTTTTGGTATTTTTAAAAGCTTAATGGAAATTATGCCTTAATCTGAGATTAGATTTATACTCAGGAAGTGTAAATGGCTTGGAAGATCAAAAGCTTCTAACACCCAAGAGACCATGAGAGGAAAATGGTGTCATGGATCAGTCTTTTTCACTGAACAAACTAAAGGTTAGGAAGTGTGGCACCAAACCTCCCTGATGGGGACCCATGTGCCTGTTGGGATCCTAGCTGTTGGGCCCACCAAGGGTCTAGCCAATGGAAGTCACACTTTCAGAACTGCCAATGGACCGGGTCTGATGTGTTAGGCTGGTCTCACACAGCTCTGAGTTAAGCTCTGGGGATGTGGTGGAGGCTCAATGCCATTCCCATGGTTCCCGTGAGAGAGACTTTCAGCCTCCTCCAGTGGACCTGGTCACTAGGCTCCTCAGAAAAGCAGAATGTTTATTCTGCTTACACGTTACAGTCCATCAGTGAGGGAAGTCGGGCAGCTCAAGCAGGAATTGGAGGCAGGAACTGAAGCGGAGACCATGGAGGGAAAGCCGCTGACTGCCTTGATTCCAGCCTCACCTCCCTAGTTACCTGCCTAGATGGCACCGCCCACAGTGGGCTGGACCTCCTACATCAATTATCAATAAAGAAAACGTCCTAAGGACATGCTCACAGGCCAGTCTGATAGAGGCAATTCTTTAAGTGGAGTCCCCTTTCCCCAAGTGTGACAAATTGACCACCAAGATTAGCTATCACCTCCAGCTTCTGGCCGCACAGGAACTTTACATTTTATCTCTTCTACCATCTGGAGACTTTGGCTAACTCAGAAGCTGAGTGTTGCCAGTGTGCGAGCCTGGAAGGCCTCGTGTCTTGCGTCCTTGGCACAGCTGAGACCAGCACACTTGTTTTCCTGTTTGTCCCTCATCTCCGGGAAGTGCAGCCGCAAGAATGATTTCTCTCTGGTTCCATTTTTAACAGCATCCCAAAAAAAACTGGATGAGATAACTCACAGCTGGGAGGGGAAGCCCGGGCCATGCGAGGACAGGGTTATAGTGGTGAGCTGCCGCAGGGTCCTGCTTCATCCTGAGAAGTAGGGCGAAGGCATGGCTGCATTTTCAGGGCACATTACAGTCTCACCTTCTGATCGCTCTGCATTTGACACTCATCAAATCTCTCCCAGTAATCTGAGTAACAACTTCATATAAGGGGAAGTCACCCAGTGATTAAAAAAAAAAATGCACCAGGGTGTTTTGATGTTAGTTTTTCCTCCCTGACTTGACATGTCACATTGCCCTTCCCCTGCCCCCCCTCCAAGCAGGTTTATTTCATAAGTACCCATTCAATCAGCCCAGACAAACACTTTCCAACTCACAATGGTTTAAGTTCATGATTTAGCAACTTCATCATGATGCGAGGAAATGTTGTTCGGTAGTGACCATGGTGGGGGAGTAAACAAGTGTGTTGCTAAGCAATGGTATAGAATAAGTGTGTGATGTGCATTTTCAACTGACTACGGATTTATTGGGATATAGCCCTTTGCACGTCAGGAACATCTGTAGTTCTTCAAATGTATCCATTATTGTACAACCAACATGAATGGGATGTGCAGGCCATGGATTCTCCCTCCCTCTCCCTCTCTCTCTCTCTCTCTCTCTCTCTCTCTCTCTCTCTCTCCTCCCTCTCTCTCTCTCATGGGATGCTGACCCACTAGACAAACAGATGTTAGGATGATGGGAGATCATTTAGGAGGATTCATTTAATTGACAGAAGAGAAAGATATTGGCCAAGTAGGAGGCAGGGATATAGCTCAGTTAGAGGGTGGCAGAGCTGGTGATGCGGCAAAGCATCAGCAGACCACAGGAGTTGAAGACTCTGTACTTTAGGACAGCGCAGCCTTCTTCTTAGTTCCTCTACTGACAACAACAGGGTCATGTGTCCATTCTTTCTAAGGGCCACAAAACCACAAATTCTCTTAGTCGTCAATGCAAATAGCTCAGCTCCCTAACATTGTTCCAAGCAATCAACAAATTTAATTTGCAAGGAACCTTTGTGCTGTGACATCATTGTTAGGCGGATTGTCCAATCTGCAGATGGAAGAGCATTATACTTCGCATGTGAACTGTCCAACGTTCTTGGGTTTGACTACTTGGCGCCCAGCTGGTGGTGCTGTTTTTAGAATGTTGTAGAAACTTTAGGAGGCAAAGCCCAATTGGAGAAAGTGAGTCACTGGGGGTGGGCCTTGAAGTTTTTTTAAAAAATTTATTTATTATGTTTACAATGTTGCATTTGCATGTACAACTGCGCACCAGAAGAGGGCACCAGACCGCATTCTAGATGGTTGTGAGCCTCCACGTGGTTGCTGGGAATTGAACTCAGGACCTCTGAAAGAACAGCCAGTGCTCTTAACCTCTGAGCCATCTCTCCAGCCCAAGGGCCTTGAGGTTTTATAGGCCCATTATGGCTCCCCTTCTTGCTCACCCATTACTTCCTTTTCTACCAAGATAGGAGGAAGAGACTTCTATGTGCACTTCCTCCTACAGTGGTACCACTGTGTGTGGGGGGGGCATGGTGGTTCCTGTGCTCACAGATGAGCCCCAGGGGATCCAGGAGTGGTAAACACACAAGGAGAGGGATACATAACCTGTTGTCCACCTAGGAGGCTGGGAAGAGTGGACATGCTGACTTTTGGACTGTGTCACTGTGTCACTGAGACCATGCCAGATCCTGCCCCAGACCCTTATCACGAGCTTATCAAGCTATTGAAACTATCTTTATGGAAGGTGCCACATGCAGTCAATCTATAGCATCCATCTTGACGGAAGATGTCACATGTACTTTACAAGGAGTTTCTATGTAATCGTGTCTTAAGCTTTGCCGTGCCACATGACATTCAGTTAATTACCACCAGGAAAGTTTTTGCCAAATTGTGCTGTGTCTGAATATGCCTAAAATAAACTACTTGGGGTCAGACTTCAGAAGTTTGGGCCAACACCAGCTGCTTGTGGTTATCCTTGCTATCTGTGATGGTCAAAAAGACCCCAGCACTACCACCATGCCGTCCCCTCCGCTGGACTTATCCTCTCACACTCTAAGCCCCAGAGAGTCTTCTACACCCTCTTGTCAGGCATTTGGTGAAAGCAACAAGAAAAGTAGGGTTAGGATGTAGCTTAGTGGCAGAGAGCTAGCCTAGCACTAGGAAGACTCTGGGTTCAATCCCCAGCATCACAGAAGGAAAAAAAAAAAGTAACAATCGTGTGTGTGTGTGTGTGTGTGTGTGTGTGTGTGTGTGTGTACGTGTGTGCACGTGTGCATGCGTGTGATGACTCTTGCAACCCTCACCATGGGGTTCTTAGGTCTTTGAAACTGGTTTGCAGATGAAATATGGGAGAGTTTGGAGCTTTGGGCCAGAGAATGCTGCAGGGGGAACTTACCAGACCACTGTGGTGGGGGTTTGGAGAACTGAGTGCCCTGAGAAGCAGACAGCGGAGTCTGGCTCCCGAGGCTCTGGAAGGTTCCTAGGGGAGCAGGGGCTCTATTGGAAACATGGCTAAAGGCGTTTCATCTTACATTCTGGGGCCAACTCTGAAAACATTCTCCCACTGTGCCGAGGACCTGGGTGAGGCCTCTGCCTTCTGTTCTTTTTGGGATGGGGTGGGGGGTGGGGGCTCTCTTAAGCAAACTAGCCTTTGGGTTTGAGGCAGGAAGATCTCAAAGGGTCCATTCAACTTATCAAGATTGTAACACTAAATAAACTCTGGCAAATGCTTCCTAAAATGCTTTAACACATGCAGCCCTTCTCCAAGAGCAGTTCCCCGATGTTCGGCTGAAGTTGCAGCCAGTTTTAACACTTCCTGAGTCTATGCTTTCAGAATTTACTGATACCTGGAGGATTCTGCCACAAATAGCTCTTAAAGCCGTACTGTATTAAATTAATTTCCTTTTAGATGTTCTGCCTCACATGGCCAAAGTGTCTCCTTTTAGACAGAGAGCTACAGTGAAGCCAAATTTGCTGGAAATCATTTGCTATTTGGAGCTGAGAACTCAGCTAACAGCTGTGCCTTTCCCAACCATTTTGAACAAAGGAAGTTTGATGACTGTTTGGCACCCTCTTCTATGGCGAGGGACACCTGGCATTGAGATATGCAAGCACGTGGCTCAGCTGACAGTGAGCCCTTGACGTAGCTGTACTTAACGTGCCATCTGCCTCCTTCAAGATTCAGTGGTATAGGAAAGTGTGCACCTTTGTGCTGAGTTCTTAAAGAAGAAGCAGAAGGCCAACACCTCCTGGGACTTTTGAGGGTCAACTTTGAACTGCAGGTCAAACCCAGCGCCCCAGCAACGCTATAACAGCACTCGCTATTGCTGAGTCACCCGCCCTGACCTTAGAACCTCAGACCCAGCTCAAAACTAGGAAGAGTCTCTTCAGAAAAATGCATGGCCATAGATCTTCAGAGAAGTTTATACACAACTTGAGGGGTGCAAGGAGAGGGAGTGTGGGAACAGGAGGACATGAATTCTGAGCACAAGCCTTAAGCACCGAGGCCTGGGACTAAGGCTGCTATGCAATTCCTGGACCCACTGCCAAGTGAAACCACAGGGCCTTGGTTCAAAACGTACTAAGGCTTTTGAGATGACAGTAAGAATGCCTGAGACCAATGTCAGGGTCCTCCTGAATGTGGGGTCCTGGGTGCCTGTAGGATCAGATGCTTATGAAGCAAAAAGCCACAGTGAGCTCTTTCTGAAGCCCTAGCCACGTCAAACAGAATGTTCTGCCTGAGTAGCCATTCTAAGAACTTGGTGCAATTTTCTTTCTTTCTTTCTTTCTTTCTTTCTTTCTTTCTTTCTTTCTTTCTTTCTTTCTTTTAAAGATTTATTTATTATTTACACAGTATTCTGCCCACACCTGTGCCTGCCCACCACAAGAAGGCACCAGATCTCATTACAGGTGGTTGTAAGCTACCATGTGGTTGCTGGGAATTGAACTTGGGAACTTCGGAAGAGCAGATGGTGCTCTTAACCTCTAAGCCATCTCTCCAGCCTCCACAATTTTCTTTTGCATCTCAATATGAAGCTAATGTTTATGGTAGATGAGGGGGGAAAAGGAGAGAAAAAAAGAAAGAAGGAAGGAAGGAAAAATGTTATGGAGTTTGTGACACCCCTGGGAAAAGATCATAAACTCAGTCCGATTATAATTAAAGGACTTATTGACTAGCTGTTAACAAGATCAACAATTTTGAGATTGGCATGAAGAAAGGGTATGGGGAAGGTCTTTTAGAAGGCAAAACTACACCAGGACTTTCAAGATCTAGCCATGCAAACAAGTAAAAACTGTTCTGTTCTGCCAGTTAAGTGGTTAAGGCAACTCAAAACAACTGTCTGTATAAACAAGCTACAGAAGAAAAAAAAAAAAAAGCAGTTAGTCATATCATAGCAAGTAGATAGTACGTTTTTGGGTCAGTCCCAGGGTCACTGAGTCAGGGTTGCTGAGAACTTATCTTCCAGGTACTGGAGTCAAAGACAAACAGCTGGTGTGTACCAAGATGGACGCCCAGCATGAAATGAGCTTCTTTAGTCATAACAAAAGAAAGGAAGGAAGAAAAGAAAGAGCAAGCAAGAAAGAGAAAAAGAAAGCAACAACATACCCCTCCCCCCAAAAAGCCCCAAAGAAACCCCCAAACCACTCCATTGTCCCTCCCTCCAGACCTGACATTGGTTGTTAGGTGTTATGGCTGCCCCACTGGCAACTGTGGACAGACTGGTGGAACACATTATTTGTGGTCAGAGCACCTATCCTGGCAGGCGCCTCTGCAAAGCCACCTGCACCGAGCTATCTATGGAGCATATGAAATGTGATCTCTTTAACGCTTTTATATTTATTTTTAAAAGTTATCCTCATCACCTGCACAGCTATAAAAAGAGACACTTTCTAAGAACTATGAAACCCGGTTGTCCTTGACCTGTCCCCTTCCCTCATGTGTCTTCCCAGGACCTTTAACCCTGAAACAGTTTCCCCTGTCCTCACCATCATCTCTCTACGTGAAATGCTGACCTACAATTTGGGGATTGTTCCATTTTCACCTGTCTGCTGGCTTCCTTGAAGCAGACATTTTTTATTTGTAGAAGCTTGATATTTTTTGAACATGCATCACATCTTGGTAATTTCCTGTGTGGTTCCCAAGATAGAAGCCATGAACTACGTGTTCTGTGTCTTCCCTGCTGTCAAGTGGTATCACGGGATTTAGGCCTCACCCACTGGATGCACACCTGCATTCAAGAATGAGTTCATGATGAAAGGGGAGGAGGAAGGGCTGTCCTGTGGTGGCATGAGGTCTGGCTTGTGAGCTTGAAGGGCAGAGCCTCTGATAAATGGTCCAAGTATCAGCTGTGATGTCTTGGCTGTTGGGTGGGTTCTGGGCCCTAGAGCTGGTAGGAATGCTCAACATGCCTAGGAACTTCCTGATAGCCTCTAATGATGTCATTTCCTACTTTAAAAAGCCCCAGTGGAGTCTGTTTGAAGGCTGGAGCTCCATCCTACAGACTGGCAGGTGCAGCTCTCACCCTACACACTTCTCACAGTGTGATGTCATCATCAGTTTTTTTTTAATCAATTCCCAGCATTTACATTATTATGATAATGTAATAATTGTTTACTGCTGAGACAAGTTGTATATTATGTGCAGCTAGGTGTTAAAATAAGAGTCCATACACTCCCAATTTAAGGTGAAACTGAGGTAAATGCAAACGAGGCCCACAATTCCAAGAGAAGTCCTTGGCACAGGCCTTCTATAGAGAACCCAATAATTAGTGTTTATCATGTGTTAATTAGCTTCTGTCCCTGTGATAAAGAACCAAGGAAAACAACTGAAGAGAGGAAAGGTTTATTTGGGCTGGCCATTCAAAGGTGTCAGTCCATGACTGGCTGGCTTTGTTGCATTTATGTTTGTGACATAGCAGAAAGTTCCTGAAGGAAGGTCACAGGTGGAAAAAGCCACCAAGAAGCTAAGAGGAACATGAGGAAGGGGCCAGGGCCAGGATAAACTCTTCAGAGGCCCAACTCTGGAGGTTCACTTCCAACTGGCCCTCACCTTCTGCAGGACTACTGTCTCTCTGTAGTCTGTTCAAATCCTGATTCTGTCAATGGTTTAAGTCATTGATTAGGTCAGAGCCCTCGTGGTTCTGAAAGTGTCCTCAGAGATACAACCAGAAGTGGAATTTTTTTTTGTATTTTTTTCAATTAATCTCCTAGGTATCTCATGATGCAATCAAACTGACAGTCAAAGCTAGTCAGCATAGGGAGTTGGAGACTGGGTGAGTATATTAACGAGGAATGTTAGAGTTCATAGAATCCTGACACCACTTACCCTGCCCCACAACATCTCCTAGGCTTCACCTCCAGCCTGGGGAAGTGGGCTTTAATGGGTGCCACCAGAGGGGACTTAAGTGATAGTGACCGAGTCACTCTGAGGTTCTGAGTCATGGGAGGCACATGACGGGAGTCATCTTAGTTCTCAGTGTGTGTGTGTGGGGGGGCACTGCTGAGGAGCTGAAAGGCAGATGGTTCAGAGGTGACTAAGGGATATTTACCCAGATCAAGAGAATCATGGTGAGGAACCCCAAGAATGGTGGCAATTGGGGCTTTTCTACCCTTTCAACCGAGAACAGTCTCGCCTCCTTATGAGAGAACACATATGGGTTCTCTTGTTACTTTAAAATTTCATTTCTGACCTCGCCTTCCGGTAGGAGGGACCCGAGAACCCTTGTCTAACACCCTGAGGGCAGTGTCTGGGTCCAGCGCTCTGCAGGCAGCATGCTTGCTTCTGGGGTGTTCTTTAACCTGAAATAAAATTCAGGCTAGCAGGCAGGTCTGGAGATTTAATTGCCAGAACAAGACATTTTCTGACTTTTGATCACCAGAGAACATCTAATTTTCATAATACAGACCCCCTCAGCCAACACACACACATGAACCCTAGAGTTTGCACTAAACTTCATCCAAATGGAGCTTTGTGAGTCAGAGACTGAGGGGAATCGGAATAAGTTTGTTTTTAGTGCAGAAAGTTTATTTGTGATGTCACCCAGGAGGGAGACAAAGGAGGATAAACTCTTACAGGTGTGTCAATGAGGCCATGAGGGAGCCAAGGAGACTTCCGGTCTGCAGGAACCGCGTGCAGAAATGTTCCCACACTTGCTCACCGAGTGCAGAAAATTTTATCATCAATTTTTTTTTTTAACAGCAGTCCTAGAGTTGTTTTTTAAATTACACATGCATTGTGAATTTAATATAGGAACTACATCCACATATTTTCTTTTCCACAAAACTTTTATTTCTTCTCCAGAGTTAGCTTCCTCCTTCCCTCCATTCCTCCCTCCCTCCCTCCCTTCCTCCCCCACTTTTTTTTTTTGTTTTATTTTTTGTTTTTTTTTGAGACAGGGTTTCTCTGTGTAGCCCTGACTGACCTGGAACCTGCTCTGTAGACCAAGTTGCTCCGTACTCAGACACCTGCTGGCTCTGCCTTCTGAGTGCTGAGATTAAAGCCGCGCACCTGCATCACCACCTCCGCCAGGCTCACTTCTGTCATCACTTCAATGGAGTCTTCCAGTTATCCATCTTTCTGCTTGCAAACTGATAATGTCTCGAACATGTCCCCTCCCTCATTGGATTCATTTTCCTTCCTGGTGACCCCCAGGGACTGCTAAACTTTCCGCAGGACAGACAGCTGATCTAACTAGTTCCTGCCCTTCACTTCTTTCTGGAGTCTTCCTTGTGTTTCTGTTCCTGAAAGAATGAAGCCATAAATCCCACAGATCAGGCCTGCACCTTTCTATTTCTTAGTTCATCTTTTCTTTAAAAAAAAAAAAATGCTGGAGGGTAAGTGCTATGGTGCTCGCTTTTCCTGGAGCCGGCAGGAGGCTCAATGGGTAAAAGCCTTTACCCCACAAGCCTGGCTATTTGAGCTCCATCCTGGAAACCATGCGAAGGTGTAAGGAGAGAGTCAGCTCCATAAAGTTGTCCTCTAACTGCCATATGTGTGACTGTGGCATGTGCCCACCCTATAACACACACACACACACACACACACACACACACACACACACACACACA
>OU015745.1:137748130-137774676 GCA_907169655.1 Acomys percivali | reverse complement strand
TCTCTCTCTCTCTCTCTCTCTCTCTCTCTCTCTCTCTCTCTCTCTCTCTCTCTCTCTCTCTCCTCCCTCTGTGCCCCTGCCCCCTCCCTCCCCTCCCACCTCTGTCCCAATACACATAACCCAAGTTAGTGTTATATGCTTCAGACTTGTCTTGCTTTGATCTGAAAACTGAAGTGTGTAATGTTTACCCTCAAGTGACAAAACACCATACAGCTAATCCCTGATTTAGCGTGGTTTGGCTTACAGTTTTGAGCGTTGTAAAGTGGACGAGATAAACATTGACCAGACATTGTACTCCAAGGGATAAGAGACGGTATCCCTGGAATCCCAGCATTTGGAAGGATGAGGCAGGAGGACCATGAATTCCACACTGTTCTGAGCTGTACAGCAAGTCCCTAACATCTAAAGCAAAACCAGGGCCGGAGAGATCGCTCAATGGGACTGTACAAATTACACCAATGTGAGGACTGAGACCTACGTAAAGTCAGGTGCAGCAGCAGACATCTGTGATCTCACGTGCCTATAGCAGGATGAGAGGAGAGATACAAACAGGAGGATGACAGAAACTCATGGGCCAGCTAGCCTGATGCTCACAGTGTTGTTACGGCGGCTAGCTTGGGGTTTCTGTGGGGCCCCTAACAGTGGAAGTGAGTGTGTCTCTGACTCTTTTGCCTGTTCTTGAGACTCTTTTCCTCCTATTGGGTTGCCGTGCACAGCTTCCATGTGAGGGCTTTTGCCTTGTCTTATCGCATCTTGTGTGGCCGTGTTTGCTTGCTGTCTCTTGGAGGCCTGCTCCTTTCTGGAGGGAGACAGAAGGGAGGGGATCTAGAGGAGAAGGGAGGTGGGCGGAGCCTGGAGGAGTGGGGGGGGGAAACTGTGCTTGGACGCATTGTATTTTCAGTAATAAACAGAGAAGTGGCAACTCACTGCAGAAGACGGGCTCCAAGGGAAGGGCCTTAGAGCTTTTCTAAGTGTTCACACTGTGCCTCCTGACGGTGGATGTGGTGTGGCCAGCGGACTCACTCTCCTGCCACATGCCTCCCCACCATGACTGACTATAGCCCTTCAGACCACAATCGAAAATCAATATTATTTCTTTTAAATTGCTTCATGCTTGGTATCTGGTCACCATGAGAAAAATAACCAATGCAGCAGAGCTGTTGTGACCTCAGTCAAGGCAAGAAACAGACCTGGGCACAGCAGCACAGCGTTGATCTCTCAACACTCAGGAGGCTGAGGCGGGAGGAGCAGATGCTTCGGGCTAGCCTGGGCTACATCATCAAAAGGCCAATCTCTAAAGGCTAAAAAGAGAAAAGAGATTGAGCAAGGATTGCAAATGTCCCGTTTCCTGAAGAAAAGCCCATGAAAATCCCTATCTGGCATTTTCTAGTCAGCCTGCTTGGCAGAGTGTTAAGTGAGTAAGAAGATGGCATTTGGGTATTTTATTTGTCATTTCCTCTTTTATCTTCTCAGTGTGGAAACAAATCTCTAGTTTCTTAGCTTCCGCTAATGATGTCTTTGGAAATGTCTCTCCTCTCAGCCCCTCTGTGAGTGGGTGTATAAACAAGGAAATCATGTTTGGAGGGTGACATCAAAATCTACAGAAGCCTCAATCCAGGATGGAACGCTTGGTGGGATCCCAAATGTGACATCTATGATGCTGGGGTTTTCTGAAATGCCAGTTTTGATGCAGTCAACTTTAATGGGATTAAAACAACAACAACAACAACAACAATAACAACAACAACTGAGTAGATGTAGACAGAACAGAGCATCAAAGACCAAGTTTAGTAGGCTAGAGAGATGGCTCAGTGGCTAAGACCATGCACTGCTGCAGGGGCTGGTCCCAGGCTCTCAACACATATGCAGCAGATGTATAGCTTGGTCATCATGTGGATCCCCAAGCTGGGCTGCCCTGTCTGGCCTCAGTGGGGAAGGATGCACTTAGTTCTGCTGTGACTTGATGTGCCAGGGTGGGTTGGTGCCCATGGGTACCCTTCTGAGGAGAAGGACAGTGGTGTGTGTGTGGGGGGGTGAGACTGGGAGGAGATGAGGGAGGGGGGCTATGATCAGGATGTAAAGTGACTGAATAAAAAAATTAATAAAAAAAAAAAACCAGAGCATACACTACTCTTAGAGAGGACCTGAGTTCAGTTCCCAGCATCTATGCCTGGCAGCTCACAACCACCTGTAACTCCAGCTCCAGGTGACCCAATGCCTCTCTAGCCTGCTTTTGCACCCATGTGCACACAACTATACGTACACATAATTTTAAAAAACTGATCTTAAAAACTGTCAAGTTCAGAATACATGTTTCTCACATAACTTGGTTTAAAAACCTCAGAACGAACGCCAGCTCTTCAAACATGGCTGCCTTAGAGACGTT
Source organism: Acomys percivali (assembly GCA_907169655.1). Classification (NCBI taxonomy): domain Eukaryota; kingdom Metazoa; phylum Chordata; class Mammalia; order Rodentia; family Muridae; genus Acomys; species Acomys percivali. Next base: position 137,772,290 of record OU015745.1, on the reverse strand, counting down.
ACAGCATGGTTTGCTTGTGTTCCGTCCCTCCCCGCCCCCCACCACCATCTAAGGTGTATTAGACATCGCTCATGAGGACTCAGCTTGGGGAAGACACTAGTTAAGTGTTCGTAAGGAAGTCTCCGTAGACAGTGATGGGATTTAAAACAAGCGAACCATGCAACTGCCGTGGCTTAAGAACACCACGACACCATGCTTCAGCAGCGGTGGTCCAAGTTCCTCCCGAGACTCCTAACTGGTCTGATGCTTGGGAGAAGGGTTGGAAGAAACCACCACACACAGGGAGGTGGGCACTCCCATAGAGATTCCTTTGGAAGAGGTCACTTCTCCCTCACAGAGGAGAAGAACTGATGGTTGTCAGCAGCCATTTTTATGACCTTGACTGAGTACTTGATTGGGTTATATCGTTGTATATGAGAACAGAGGTGTGAACTAAGGCTTGCTACTAGCTGTGGATGTTAGGAGAGCTTGCCGCCTTCCTGTTTATTAAGCGTAGCGAGGGTTGTCTTGTCACATGCACTGTAACCCTTCACGGTTGCAGAGGTGGCTGCTCTCATCATCCAGGCGCCATGAAATGTATTAATTTATTATGTCGCTGAGGTCCATCTTTGGTTCAATGGGTTGTTGGTACAGGTGAGTTGATGTGTGTGGTGCAAGGAGAGAAGGGCATGGTTTAGCCTTGAAGACAGAGCACAGTCTCCCCATGGACCCACTTCTCGAGGGAACTTGCCCCGCAAGCTGTCCTGACGTATAGTCTCATCTTTGACTCTGTGGACCTCAGTGGGAAGCTGGGATGCACAGCCATCTCACCACTTGTCAGTCTAGGAAGGAATGGAAGCAAGCCTAAGTCAAGTGTCTCTTACATGTGCATCTTGGCAAACACCTGCTGTGTTTAACACAATCTCAATTGTTCGATTTTACCAATAAAGACTCTGGAGCTGGATGTTGGGGTGAAAGCCTGCTAGCTCAGAGAGGCAGAGAAAGCACTCAGCTGATCTTCCTTCTCAGGTGATGTCCCAAAAGAAAAAGGAAACCTTCCCGAACTGTTTCAAAAAACCTTCAACTGGATGCTCTTCCCTTCTACTTCCTGTGTGTGTCTCTCCATCACCCCCCTGACTTCCTCTTACTCTTTTTTTTTTTCCTATGTTCACACCCTGTCAACTGGTTGGTGCACCTCTTGACCTACAGTTAACTTTATTCAATCACACGATTAAATAAGGGGCCACACGATTCTGCGTTGGTAGCCCCGACTGCAAAGGCCCAGTGTGTCTCTGCTTGTGAGGGGCTCATCTGAGCGCCATCAGCCGCTGCAGGGGCTAATAGGGCAGAGAGATGAAGGATGAGAGCATGGGAAATCCTCCACAGAACTCACACCTGACTAGGAGGCCACGTCTGCTGCAGTATATTTAAAAAAGGACCCAGTGCGGTCGCCCTTCCCTTAGAAACCATTCCTTTTGGAGGGTTTGTTTATAGGCGTTGCCATAGAAACTAGAAGCGGGAAGACCAATGGATCAGTGTTCTCTGTTAGGTACATCTCTGTAAGATACAGGCCCCAGGGAGAGGGCGCATGTGTGTCTCCTTCCACTCTCCATCACTGGCCTTAACAAACACTGCCAGTGGATCATGTTCCATGTGCTTAGTGGATGAACGCAAGTGAGGTCTTGGAATTCTCAGTGAATAGTCACTAACAATCAATCAATCAATCAGTCAGTCAACCAATCATCGGACTATATGTACGAGGTGCCACGCCTGATGTTTCAGTTTGTCCCAGTGAAACTAGTCATGGGCTACAAATTGAAATAATAATGCTGGTGTTCAGAGCAACAGCTGATGTTACCTGGGGTCTCGCTAGACACCAGCTCCTCACAAGCATTCTGTTCAGAGCATCTCATTTCTTTTCAGGGCAACTTTATAGACTTATATAAATGCTCTCACATTGTTGATAAGGAAGTAAAGGCAAAGAGGGGTTAAATAGTCTGCCTAAACCCGTGGATGATGGGCTTCTGCGGTCACACCCATCCTTTTATCTTTGCTTTGGACACAGACAGGCACTAGTCTCCCCTGGAGGTGTTCACAGAGCTCTCTCAGAACATTCCCTGCTGTCCTTCCGGCTCCCACGTTGCCTTTTTGCCTAGCTTCCTTCTGATCATCCCCTGCCACCAATATGTCAGCTACCCATCAGGACATTCTGTTTCCCAAATCTAGATGCCCTTTCATTAGGTTAAAGGTGGGTAGGTCCCAGGTAAGGTGCTTCATTGACTGAAGAATCAAGCTGTTGCTGACCTCACCTCAAAGACCCAAGCGGCATGGCAGCATGAGTGACTGTCCCAGACCCCCGGCTGTCACAGCCTCGCCTCACTTCTGTCTTACAGAGCGTACATTTTCACTCAGAGTAACCAGTTAACTCTGACGTGTTAGCGAAGGTCCTCTGGAGAAATACAATCAATAGGTTATCGTCTAACTGTATCTGAGAAACGTATTTATTATAAGGTATTGGCTCATATAATGTTGGGAACTGAGAGCTGCCGGAGTCTGTCACAGGTCGTGGACACAGCTTCAATGGAGACCCAGAAAAACTAGCGAATAGTTCAAAATCTTGAGATGTGGGGAGCCAATGGTGTAGGCCTCCGTAGGAGTCTGAGGGCGGAAGTATCAGCAGGACTGAGATGGGCGCTTCAGCTGAGCTAAGTGGAGGTCCTTTAACCTTCCTCTGCTCAGCCCCTGAGGAGGCTGCACGACGCCCACCTGCACTGTAGCGGGGCCACCTCCTCACTCAGGCTACCGTCTCGAGTGCCAAATTGCTTGTGGAAGAATTCTCCCGGACACACCTACATTTAGCCAGCTCTCTGCACATCTCATAACGCAGTCAAAATGATACATGAAATTAGTTATCACTTGTCCTTTTATGAAATGGAATTGATAGATCTCAGCCCCCTCATCAGGGAGGAATGCAGGTGCCTGGTCTAAGATCCAATGTCTAGAGACTCCAGAACAACTTAATTGTGTTGCTCATCACCGGTCATCATCAGGTCAGAGGGTGGGATGACTGGAAAGCATCCTTAAGAGTCACTCTGCAACAATATCACCATTTGCTGGGGATATGGAATGCAAGGTCTACTTATCCCCTGACTTTGGTGACATCTAGGAAAAGAAAATGTTTCCCAGTAACTCACCTCTGGGCCTGTTCCATTGTACAAACTTACACACTTCCCAAAATTTGTTTATTTCAGCATTTTCTGATGGTGAAAAAGTAGAAACAACTTATACGATGATGGAGATTATGGGAAAGAGGGTTGAGTGGGAAACTCTGAGGATTGTGTGGCGGGAAGCAGCAGGAAAGTCTGCCTTGGGTGGAAAAGGATGTGAAGTCAAAGAAGCTCTGGGAGATAAAAGAGGCTTGAGGAGGCCTGACAGCCAAGGCCTGACAGCGGAGGCCTGATAGTGGAGGCCTGACTGACAGTGGAGGCCTGACCATGGAGGCCTGACAGTAGAGGCCTGACTGACAGCCGAGGCCTGACCATGGAGGCCTGACCGAGGAGACCTGACAGCAGAGGCCTGACCGTGGAGGCCTGACCACGGAGGCCTCTGCTACCAGGCTTCTGCCTCCTGTCACTGATGAAGAGGTGTACAGAGTCCTGCTTTGGCTGCTGTGATGCTGTTCTTGGTTGTCAACTTGACTACATCTAGAATTAACTAAATTAACCAAATGGCCTAGATACAGCTTCCACAGGCTAGATTATCAAAGAGGGGTATAAACAATGTGTCTTAAATATTTAATGAAATAAAACAGAGAACCAAAAAAAAAAAAAAAAAAAGAATTGCTGATCAAGACACTATCATAAAGAGCCCAAAAGGTTAATGTAATTTTACATATAAGTAAATATAAGAATTGGCATTAGGAACCCAAGTGGTTGGTGTTATAGTTTGAACGGGAAGTGTTCGCCATGTGTTTGAACTTGGTAGCTGCTGGTGGTGATGGAGCCTTAAAGACCATGACCTACTGAGCAGGTCATGAGTAGTGAGTCGCCATGGGTGGCCCTTAAAAGTTCTGTCTTCCTCTGGTTCCGTCCCCAATGGTATGCCCACGAGAATAGAATGCATATTCGGTGTCACTGAGTATCACGATTTTTTCCATGTCACTGAAGTTAATTTGGTTGAACACTTGCTGAAATTATTCGCATTCTTTCTGCCCTTTGTCCTGTTGACCCTGGTCACCATGAAGATCTATCTTTTCAACCATTCATTTCAGCCCTCCTCCCTTGTGCATTATGTATTTTGAATCTATGTTATTAAACCCATCCAAATTTAGTTTTGTTATGTCTTTTTAGATTAACCTATGACTATTCATTGAGAAATGTTTTTCTTTGCCTCCAGCAACGTTTCTTGCCTGGAAATCTACTTTGAGGGCTATCCTCCCTGTACTCTTAGGTTGAGTGTTAGTGTAGTATATATTTTTCATTCATTTACTATCAACTTGCTTATATTTATTGTATTTTTAACTATAATATATATTTTAAAATCCAATTTGATAATCTTAGCTCTTTTAAATACTTTTCTTGAGGTTTATTTCACATAAATCATAAAATTCACTTTAAGATGCAAATTTTTGTCTTTAATTATATCCGCAGAATTTTGCCACTGTTAAAATTATCTAAATTTTTATCTTTTCTAGTTTCCTTTTTGTTGTTCTGATAAAACAGCCCTGACCAAAAGTAACATATGGTAATAAAAGAATTGTTTGGCTTACACTTCTAGGTCATAGTTTTTCATTGAGGGAAGTCAAGGCAGGAACTCAAGAAAGAACTTGGAGCAGAAACCATGGGAGAATGCTGTCTGCCTGCCCACTGGCAGACCCCTGATTAGCTAGATTTTTCGTACATCCTGAGACCACCTGCCAAGGTAATGGTGCTGCCTGTAATGGGCCAAGACATTCTATAGCAATTATGAGAACAAACAACCTCCCCACAGACACACTCACAGGCCAATCTGATCTGGGCAGTCCCTCAGTTGAGCCTCCTTTCTTAAATGACTCTAGGCTGTCAAGTCGAAAGATCATTTACATAACTTCTTTTTTTAATTAATTCATTCATATTACATCTCAATTGGTAATCCCATCCCTTGTATCCTCCCATTCCTCCCCCCTCACTCTTTCACCCTATCCTCCTCCTCTATGACTGTCACTGAGGGGGACCTCCTCCCCCTGTATATGATCATAGGGTATCAAGTCTCTTCTTGGTAGCCTGCTATCCTTCCTGTGAGTGCCACCAGGCCTCCCTATCAAGGGGATGTAGTCAAATATGGGGCACCAGAGTTCATGTGAAAGTCAGTCCCCACTCTCCACTCAACTGTGGAGAATGACCTGTCTGTTGGCTAGATCTGGGTAGGGGTTCGATGTTTATTGCACATATTGTCCTTGGTCGGTGCCATAGTTTGAGCAGAACTCCTGGGCCCAGATCTGCCCATCATAATGTTCTTCTTGTAGGTTTCTAGGACCCTCTGGATCCTTCTATTTCCCCATTCTCCCATACTTCTCTCACCTAAAGTCCCAATAGGATGGCCTCACATCTATCTCACTTCCCTGGTAGGTGAAGACTTTCATGGGACATGCCCCTTGGCCAGTTATAAGTGAGTATATACTATGTGAGTCTTTCTGCTTCTGGGTTAACTCACTCATTATGATAATTTCTAGTTCAATCCATTTGTCCACAAATTTCGGGAATTCCTTCTTTTTAATAGCTGAGTAGTATTCCATAGTGTAAATGTACCACAGTTTCTTTATCCATTCTTCTACTGAGGGACACTTAGGCTGTTTCCAAGTTACTTTACGCCCTTTAGCACCCACTCTTCATCTCCCATCACCCCTAATTAGCACTGATCTGGTCTGCTTTCCTCCAGTGTGGACTTGCTTCCTGTGTGAATGTAAAGATTTCATGCAAACGTAGCCATGCATCATGTGGCCTTTTGTGACTAGCTTTCAGGGGCCATCACCAGTACTTCATTCTTCCTGTCACCAAGCCATATTTCAGAGTCTTGACATTCCACATGGCCATTTGAGTTGTTTCTACTCTTTGTCTGGTATGAAAAAAATGCTGCTAGGAATACTTCAAGTACAAATTTTGAGTGTGCACATGTTTCCACCTCTTTTAAGGTATGTATTTGAATAGAACTCCGTGGTCATGAGGCTATTCTGCACGTGCCATGTTAAGGAACCACAGGGTAGTTTTCTGGAGTTGCTGCTCCGTATCATGATCCCACCAGCAGTGCATGAGGACTCCAAGTGCCCACGTCCTCGCCCACACTTGGTATGTGCTGTCTTCGCTCTAGCCATTCTTGTGGGTGTGACGTGCTGTCTGTTGAGGGTTTGATTTGCATTTCCCTAATGACTAATGGTATTGAGCACCCTTTCATATGGTGCCTACTCTGTGAGGTGTCTTTCCACTTTTCCTAATGGTGCTCTTGAAGCACAAAAGGCTTTGCTTTGGCAGAGTATCATTTATTATTTGTCTTTTGCTGTCTTTTGTTGTGAAACCTAAGAAAGCACTGTCCAACTCAAGACCCCGTTTCTCTACGTTTTCTAGGTTTGGCTTTTATATTGGGTAGATGGTCCGCTCAAGGAATCTTGGCTCTGATGGGAAGTTGTAGAGTTACTTCCTGGTCTCCACGTGGGTATCCAGTTGTCTCAGCAGTGTATTAAAAAGACAATTTCCCTATTAAGTAATCTTTGACTCTAGTTATGAACAAATTGATTACATATGTGCATTTTTATTTTTGAGTTCCCAATTTTGTTCCATTGATATATTGGCCCATCCTTACACAGTAACATACCACTCTGAAATTGGAATGGGATCCACTAAATTTGTTCCTGTCTAATTATTCTACATCCTTTGTGTTCTATTCTATGTCCTTTACATTTTCATATGGATTTTAGAGTCATATTGTCAATTTCTTTAAAGAAAGAAAGGAAGAAAGGCAGACAGCTGGGTTTTTGATAGGCATTGTATTGAATCAGTAGACCAATTTGGTTTTAAAAAATCATTTATATTTCGCACATACAACATGATGTTTCAATGTACACAGTGAAATGACTGCTGTAGTAAATTAACATGTCCATCATCTCACATAGTTACCGTTTGTGCATCTATGTGAGAGGTAAGGGCACTCAAAATCTAGTGCTGTGTCCAACTTCCAGTACACAGGACAGCCGCTGCAACCCTCCTGGTGTGCATCAGATACCCAGACAGCCTGCACACCTGCATCCCTGTTCCCTCTGAGCTACATCCCTGTTCCTCTTGCCCACATCACCCCACACTGTCATTTTTGCTTTTGTTTCTGTCAAGACTCTGCATCTAATGGAAACAGTAGTTCTTCGGAGTCTGGCTTTGTTTACCACATCTTCAGACTCGTTCATGCTTCCGGATACAGCAAGATCTTCCTTTTAAAGTCTGGATAAAATTGCATCACACGTGCGTATCACAAGTTCTTTACTGATTTATCCACTGAGGGACATTTACATTGTTTCTATATCCTGGCTAGAGTGAGAAATGCCATGGTAGACACCGGAGCACAATCCTTGCCTTCCTGTTTGAGGATGGCCTCTCTTCTTTCTGCCATTGTGATGGCCTCTGAGCCTCTGGTCTAGGGGACTCTCCTGGCTCTGTCTCTCTCACTGTAGGAGTGCTGGGATTACAGATATGCGTCGTTGCTCCTGGCTTTTAATACATCTTATTTACACATATAGGAACAGTGCAACTGATTATTTTATGCAATGAATAGACATTTAGTTTTGCCATATAGCTATGATTTCTGTGGCCCTTAATTTGTACACACACACACACACACACACACACACACACACACACACACACACCAAATCCCTTTAGTGCCGTTTTTATGTAAGTATGCTGGCAGACATTAGAAAAATCCCTTTCTCTCTCCCTTTTAAAGGGTATTTTTCTTCTGAGTATAGATTTCTCTGTTGACATTATTTTCTGTTAGTACCATAAAGATGACATATACCTTAGTCTGCTCAACCACTATAATAGAATGTCATAAACTGGGTGGTTTAAACGACAGACACTTAATTCTCATCATTCTGAAGGCTGAGGAAATAGGGTCAGGGTGCTAGTCAGTTGAGTCCCTGGTGAGGGCTCTTTTCTCAGCTTGCAGATTGACTCCTTGCAGTGTTCTCATGGGCTGGAGAGATAGATGCTCTATGTATCTCTTCATGTAAGGCCACTTATGGTATGAGTCTCCAAGCCAACCACTCAATGACTTGCAAATGCCACTGCTCTGGGTCAGTCCACTGGGCCCTGCTGTCTTCTCTGCCATGCCTGGTGTCACAATAGTCTCATGTATTTACTCTTTGGAAGGTCACATATTCTCTTTGGCACTTTAAATGATGCCTCTGCTCATCCTTGGTTTTAACACTTCAGTCTTGTGGGTAAAGTTATGGTTGCTCCTCTTTTGCCCTAATCACAGTTTGTAGAGCATTGTGAGCTTGTGGCCCCTAGCTCACTATGAAAGTCCTTGTCCAGGGTCATTCCGCACAATGCTCTACTTACATGCCTGGAAGCCCTTTCACCAACTGACGTGCCCTTTGTGACACCTCCTGACTTTGTGTGCTTCCTGTTCCTGTTTCACGGCAAGGATGCCTTCTGGTGACTTAGCCCCCAGCTCATGGTGCTCATTTGACCTGTGTTCAACCTGGCATCTAACTCACAGTATGTTTTTAATTTTAGTCATTATAATTTTTAATTTTATAATTTTAATCTGTGTTTTTCAAGTTGATTCCAGTACTCTGGCAAAAAAAAATTTTTTCCCAAGGTATAGTCTAGTTCTTGAATAAATTAATGAGGTATTTAAAAACCTGTGTTGGACAAACTTAATCTGGGGCTACCTGTCAGCCTTTTCTGGTTGCTTATTGGTCCCAGCTTTTCTTTGCTTGATTATTTGTTTATTTGTTTGTTGTAACTGTAGCTGAGTGATGGATGTTGTACATAGTGAATCACAATAAGTTATAAAGCCTTACGTGATTTCTCTCTCCCTGGAGAGGATCTACTGTACTCTGCTGGACAATGGGAGAGAAGGACACTCCATCCAACTGGGGCTGAGAAAACTCAAGGTTGACTTAAGTTGTCCTCGTTAGGATTATTCTAGAACTAGAGCATGCCTTGGGCTCCTCCTCCTCCTCCTCCTCCTCCTCCTGCTCCTCCTCCATGAGTGGAAGCCTTGTGAGACCATTGCAAGCTTTTTGCTCTTTTCTGGTTGTTTTAGCTTGGCTTCCTCACCTCTCACCTGTGGAGAAGAAAGGGCTCTATAGTTGAAAGCTTGGTGCTGGGAGCTGCGGAGATAGCTGCCAGTGAAGTATTTGCCCTGTAGGCATCGAGTCCTGAACTTGATTCCTAGAACCAACATTTTAAAAGTCCTGGGCATGGAAGCGCAAGCTTGCAACCCCAGCAGTTGGGAAGCAGGAACAGGAAGGTCCCTGGGGCTCACCTGCCTACCAGTCTCCTCTATGTGGTGAGTTCCTGGCGAGGTCATTGGGAGACTCTATCCCAAAAACAGAAACAACAAAAGACAAGGTAGATGGCACCAGATGAGTGACATCCAAGGTTAGCCTTTAGCATCCACACGTGGGCATACACACGCGCCCATACGAAAGTGCACGAGAGGTGGGGGTGGGAGTGGGGCGGACAGATGGGGGAGGAGACTGGTGCTGCATAAATCTGGCCCCTCAAGACCTGTCTGCTCTGCGTCCACACTCCTCGAGCTTCTGTGTCTTGCAGCCGTGGGCTTTTGCAAAGCTCTGCTGGCTTTTCGGCCTCATAGAAAGACTTCGAATGCGTCAAGGACGGGTGTGAAGTCTGGGCTTCCTCCACGAGTCTTCTTCCTTTTGGGGTCAGCTGCCTCAAGTCTCGCCAGCCTTGAAAACTCCTTCAAAGCCCTGCACATCTTCAAGCAGGTTATTCTTTTCTTTTGAAACACATCTCTTTAGTGTTTATTTTTATGGGAGCGTTGACCTGCTAAGAAGAGACTCCATCATAGCTGAGAGTAAAAGTTTGCTGGTATTTATTATTAATGACTTGAATCTTAGAGGAGCTTTAGGTTCACAGCAAAACTGAGGGGGAAAGTACCAAGAATTCCCAGATGGCCCCCGCCCTGCAGGAAGAACCTCCCATTTCCAGTCTGCTCCACCACCCGGGCATATTCATCACAGACACACTTGGATCAGCTCAGCCAAGCCTGAACCTGAACTCTTGGTGTCCTGCATCTTACTGCTTCTGAGAAATGACACTTCATTTAGTTGAAGCTTTTCTTTCTAAAGATTTTAACTGGTTAATGAATATATATATATAATGAATTTATATTCATGTGCTTGTCTGCTTGAGTTTGTCTGTGCCACATGCAGAAATGAGCTCATAAAGGCCGGAGGTTACAAATGGTTGTGAGGTGTCATGTGGGTGCTGGGAACTGAGCCCGGGTCCTCTGCGAGAGCAGTAAGATCTCTTACCAGCTTAGCTCCCTAATGTTCTTTTTTTCATTCAGGGGTATTTTTCTGTCTCTGCATGGGTCTGTGCACGTGAACACAGTGTGTGCATAGGTGAGAAGAGGACGCCAGGTCCTTAGCAGCATGCGTTGCACACCACTGGGAGCTGCCTGAGGTGGGTTCTGGAAACTGACGTTGCGTTCTCTGAAAAAGCAATCGGTTCTTCTAAACCTGAACAATCTCTCCAGCTTCCCATTCTAATTTTTTTCCAAATAAACTTAATTTGAAAACTATCAGGGGCTGGAGAGATGGCTCAGTGTTTAAGAGCGTGTACTGCTCTCGCAGAGGCACTGAGCTTGGTTCCAAGTGTCCACATTAGGAGGCTCACAAGTCCTGTAACTCCAGCTGAAGGGCACAGAATGCTCTCCTCTGTGGGCACTGAGCTCATGGGAACAAACCCATCTTTACACATGCACACACACACATGCACACACACACATGCTGCACACACACACACACACACACAGAGTTTAGATGGGCATAAAATTTGCAAAGACAGCTCTCTGAGAGGTGCCCTCCACACTTTACCAGCCTTCCCTAACACTGACATCTCATCACTGTGGAACAAGAGAAACCACTATGGCCCTAGGTGCCTAAAGAACCTCCAGACCTGACTTGTAGTTTTTTGTAGTTTTATCTTTAATATTTCTCATGTGTTTTAGGATCCAGTCTAGGACCCTGCCGTGGATGTGGCTGCTGTGTTTTATTTTATTCTCTCAATAGGCCATAGTTTACTGAGTTACATTGGGTCTGGGAGGGGAGGATATTGAATTGATATTTTATAGACTAAACCTCAGTTTGGCTTCATTTGATGTTTTTCTTGTATCTATAATAAGGTTATGATTTTTTTTTTCAAAAAATCACAGGGTTGAATTGTCTTTCCAGTACAATCGAGTCAGAGGTACTTGTTATCAGCACATATTCCAACCAGTGAGGTCAGCCTTGACCACTTCAGCAGGGCAGCATCCACAAGGAGTTTCTACCACCAAGCTACCCTCTCTTTAATTCTTTCCTTTCTTCTTGTTGGAATAAATCCCTGAGGTCCATACTTTAGCAAAGGAGCCGATGAAGGTAACTAGCTTCTCTTTTGGATGCTGATACAGAAAAGATGCCCAAGGCTATAACCCTTACCTGGCTTGACCTGCCAAGGCTAAGGCTCCAAGTCCTTAGAACCAGGCCTATGAGTTAGTCTCCCAGCACCATGAGCATTCTTCCATCTTTAACTGTTTTCAAAAATGATGAAAAAAGAACCAGAAGGGCTGATGGAAGACGTAGGATGCTTGCAACATACAGGAAGACTCACCAGGAGAATTGGATAATTTGCTTGTAAATGGATCCGTCGCCTCAGGGCTCTATCTAGCCAGCAACACGGTGAAGTGGAAATTTGGCAAACGTGATCATTAATTATCTAATTTGGCTGTTTATTCCAATCAAGTTAATTGGTTAGCTGCCAGGTTTCCACTCCACTTTAAACTGCTGAGGGATAGCAAGAAGGAAGGGATTAAGCCATGCATCGGGTTCTTTTATGCAGAGCTGATGAGAATCTCTTCAAGGAATTGGTATTTGGCCTGTAAGGTAGTGCGAGATAAAGCTTTTCCTGTATTTTCTTTGCAAAATGACAGAAGAGGCTCAGCTGGATTTCCGGGTCCATTAACTCCCTTGGAGTCTGAGATGAAGCCAATTCTTCACTCGCAGATCCCCGACGTTACTGTCCAAGGATTCCACCAGATGCGTTTAACAGCAACATCAAAACTCCTGTGGGAGAGAGGAGGGGGGCACTCAGCTCATTGCTGGAGCTCTGTGTCCTCCCGCGGCATCTCTTAGTGTGCACGCCTTCACGTCCCCCCACTTATTCATCCCTATGGTGACGTGCTAGGCACTGAGCCAAGCATGGCAGACATAAAGGGGGGTGTTAAGGGTCCTTACCTGACCGAGTTCCACGTCTGCTTGGAGAGCAGGCACTAGAGCCTTAGCAGGTCTCTGTAATATGATTGACAGGATGATGGAGGCTGCCGATATCCTGAGTGTGAGCGAAGAGGAGCTGAGGACGCTTGCTTGGACGCAGCATGTAAGGTTTGGTTGGGAGTTGGGTGTTAAAACTGATAGACCTCTCTGTCTTTGAGAGCTGTGAAGAGGTTGGAAGGGAAATGTGGGTTAGGCATGCTAACAGTGCCTGCAGCGCCGCACTGAGCAATGAGCCCCTTGGGGTGCCTGCTGTACCCAGAGTCTGGGATGTAAGTGGGAAGGTGGGCTGAGGGTGCCGAGGGTGCCGAGGGTGCTGAGGGCAGAGAGTCTGTCTGTCACTATGAGGGAAAGTCCTGGAGAGTGCTAAAGAGGAATTACACAGTCATCTTTAGATGTCCACCTCCAAGGCCATAGAAGAACAGACCCTCTAGGAGTAGCTATGGTTGGCACAGACCCCATCTTGTAGCCTTAGAGAACTGTCACACAGCTTCAGAGCAGGCGGGACAGTACTGCCTCCCATAAGGCGTTATTGAGAGCATAAGAAACAAGTCTATTAGGTGCCTACAAGACTCAGCATTTGTCACTGTGACTATAACGGGACCGAGAGACACACTGGAGAGAGGAGCAGTTTCTTAGCCAGACAATCCTGGATTATGATCTTGGCTTGGTTCTTCCTCGGCCCCGTTCACACTGTGTCCTTAGTGGATGTGTTGTGTGGCCACGCAGCCTCCTTTTCTGTTAACTCAGTCGGCATGCGGAGCCGACTACAAAGCCTTTCCGGTTGAGCAGAACCATCGCTGCCTCCTAGAAGCAAACATGTCTACACAAGCGGTAAGGGCCAACTCACACAACCTAGAACCTTCTGGGAATAGAGTCACAACGAGGGATTGTCCAACTGGCTGTCCTGTGGACTGTCTGTGGGGAGTTATCTTGATTGTGTTTACTGAGGTGGGCAGGCACACTTCCTGTGGTGGCACCATTCTGGGGTTTGGGTCCTGGACTGTACAGGTGTAGAAAGGAGGCTGGAGCACAAACAAGCAGGTGTGCACCCATTCTCTCACTATCCTGACGACAGACGTGAGCAGCTGGTTCAAGCTCCTGCCTCGACTTTCCCTCTGTGATGGACTGTAATCCGGAACTGTGAACCAGAAAAACCCTTTCGCCCTAAACACTGCTCTTGTCAAAGTATTATATCAGAGCATCAGGAAGGGAAACTGGGACACAAGCGAGGCCCAAGATCATGGGAATGAGAAGCAAACATTTCCTTTTGTTGTTGACATCCAGACATCCGAACTGATGAAAGAGATGGCACCCCTTTATATTGAGCTAAGGAGTATCACTTTCCGGAGTCCCACGAACAATGCCATCCAGGCGGGACACAGCAAAGCCATCAAAGGCTACCTCCTCATTGCCCAGGTCAGATACTTCAGGATAGCTGGTGGACTAGGGTGTTCCTGGAGTATGAGCATATTTTTATATTTCGTATGCTGAAATGAGCCCCCATGTCCGAAACAGGACTGGTTGCAATGCCAGTACACTAAATAAAGCATCTCTAAGCCTAGAGATGTTGGCTTTAGTCAAAGCATTATAGATAGGAGAGAGAGAGAGAGAGAGAGAGAGACAGAGAGAGAGAGAGAGAGAGAGAGAGAGAGAGAGAGAGAGAGAGAGATGAGATAGCTCTTCCAGGGACAGCTGGAAGCAGGGAAGACTGAAGAAGAGAGGACTGTAATAAATGTGTACAGTGTGGCCAGCTAGCAACCCAGGGTGGTGACATGCCAGGCATTCACGGCTAATCTCATTGGTTGGCTGGTTGGGTATTTGGCAGTGACAGTGTTGCCTGTCAGTGTGGCTAAGTGAAATCTCTCATTGCTGGTCTCAGGCACCATCCCTACCACCGTGTCCACTGGGCAAAGTTGAGGGGATGAGCATTGCAAGACTGATCAATGACCTCCACACATTGTGCTATCTTGACTGCTCTCACGTGTGTGTGTGTGTGTGTGTGTGTGTGTGTGTGTGTGTGTGTTCTCTTCTGAGCATTTCTATGATATATCGATAACCTCATACTCCACATATATCTGGAGACATTATCAATTTTCTTCTTCTTGGCCTTCCCATGACAATCTGGACACACCATCTTCCATGGCCTACAGCCCGGAGAGATCCCTAGGTCTGCCCACTTATGAGCTTTCTCAGCGTGTGCACTCATGTCTCAGGAAATCTGGGAAACTTTCATCCATTACTTAATAAATTTGTTTCTGTTAGAGTCTTTCATAGTTTTCCTTCTAAGACTCCAGCTGCTATAGGTTTGTTACAACTTTTTAAACTGGGTCTTGAGTCTCTGTTGATTATTTCATTCCCCCCACCTGTGCTTTTTTTCTTTTAGCAGTGCAAACGTAGATTTATTAAGAAAAAAAAACTCTTGAGAGGGGGAGAAATTCTAAGGGAGGGGACCCTGCTTGTTTCCTTCAGGTTCACTGACTATTTCTGAGACTATTTCCATTCTTATAGTGGGTTCTTTGCTGGGCGTTGGTCTGATGTGCTTTGATGCTGATTACTGCTTGCTATCTCTGTCCCACCTGTACGTTGCCTAAGAGCCTAACCTCTTTGACCAATAAAAGGCCATCACACCTGGGCAGGGCAAATGGGATGGGTATGGCTAAGGTTCCCAGGCTTTGGGAGACAGAGAATCTTGAGAGGAGAAGAGACCAGAGGAGAGGAGAGGAAGAAGAAGGCTGCCCCATGGGTTAGGTGGAGGAGAAGCACATGACTGGCGTGGATGGAGACTTGGCCCAGATGATGATAATTAGCAAGTATTTGGGATTATGGATGGGAGATAGCTTGACAGAAATTATTAGAAACAGATGGCATGGGGATTGTATATGGGATACCTGCCCCACGATAGGAAGTAGTTTAGCAGATTAATATCTGCCCTGCCCCAGGTTAACTAAGGCTATTTTAAAATATAACAGGTGTCTGTGTCTTGATTGATTGCTAGCAAGTTAAAAAACTCTGCTGTAATAATTATAGGCCATACTGGTAAATTAACTGCAACAATTCTTGATTTAACAAATTGTGTATTTTATTTTAGAATTTCTATTTGGGTCTTTTTATAGTTTCTGTTTTTCTACTAGGCTTTCTATGTTTTCCTTCATTGCATATGTGTTTTCCCTTAGTTTAATGAATATAGTTCAAGACCTGTTTTAGAATGTGCATCTGCTATTTGAGCCTCTGAGTTTTCCCCATTGGTTGTCTTTTTTCATAGGACTTGGCGATATTTCTTTGGTTCTTCACATATTAAATAAATTTTTAAAGGCAACAAGCCAGAGGTTATAAAGTTTATGTTGTGAAATCCTGAATTCTGTTGTTTTATCTGTTTGTTTATTTTAGCAAACTACAAACTACTAAATGCTTATAAACCCTATTTTTTAAGTATTCTGGGTATAACTCTTTTAGGTACTTGGTGGCAATAGGTTTAAGGGTGGGTCTTCTGCTACTGAGTAGCTGGGTCTTGCGTGAATCTCCATCCCAGGCACAATCATTATCTTAGTCATTCATTCATTCATTCTTCGTTCATTCATTCAGTATGCCTTCGTGACCCACAGGTCCAAGCTGTAAGTATAATCATGAGTCAGCACAGCCCCTGCCCCTAGGAGTGAGAGGTTAGGCCCCTGCCCCTTAGTGCTATTTATCACTATAGCAAATGTTCATGGAACAAGGATGTGTGTGTGTGTGTGTGTGTGTGTGTGTGTGTGTGTGTGTGTGAGAGAGAGAGAGAGAGAGAGAGTGTATGTGTGGATGTGACTGTGTGTGGTGTGTGTGAGTGTGTGTGTGGTGTGTATGTGTATGTGAGTGTGGGTGGTATGTATGTATGAGTGTGGATCTGAGTGTGTGTGGTGTGTGTGAGTGTGTGTGAGTGTGTGTGGTGTGTGTGAAAGTGTGAGTGTGTGTGAGTATGGTGTGTGTAAGGGTGCGAGTGTGTGGTGTGTGTGTGAGTGTGTGTGGTGTGTGTGAATGTGGGTATGAGTATGTGGTGTGTGTGGTGTGTGTGAGTGTGGGTGTGGTGTGTGTGAGTGTGGGTGTGAGTATGTGTTATGTGTGAGTGTGTGTGTGGTGTGTGTGAGTGTGGGTGTGAGTAAGTATATGTGCACAGTGGTTTGAGTGGGAATGGCCTCCATAGACTCCTGTGTTTGAATGCTTGGCCATAAGGAATGGCACCATTAGGAGCTGTGGCCTTGTTGGAGTAGAAAGTGTGTCACTGTAGAGGTGGCTATGTGATCTGCTATGCTCAAGCTCTGTCTGGTGTGGAAGACAGTCTCCTCCTTACAGCCTGTGGCTCAAGAGGCTCAGCTCCTTCTCCAGCACACTGCCATGTGTCGTGCCCTTATGGTAATGGGCTAAAGCTCTGAAACTGTGGGCTGTAAGCCAGCCCCAATTAAGGCAAGGTCATGGTGTCTCTTCACAGCAATGAAACCCTAACTAAGACTGTGTGTGTGTGTGTGTAAGATAGGAACTTGAACTTTTCAGGGACCCAGAGATCCAATAATGAGATAGTGGACAAGCCTTTGCCCTTAAGGAGTTCAGAGTTACTCTGAAAAACAAACCAGGGGAATTTTCCTTACATTTCAGTCATTTAAATACCACCTACCCTTCCTTCTCCTGTATCTCTCTCCTCCTTCTCCCCTTCTTTTTCTTCTTCATCCTCTTCTTCTCTTCCTTCTCCCTCTGTTCCCCCTCTGTCTTTTCTTCCTGGTCTGTACAACACATGCTGCTCATTCTTGCTTCTCTTGAGTCACAATCTTCGCAGGCTTATATAAGGCTAATGTAACAGGGAAGACTATATCACAAATTGGAGATGTTCCTTAAAAGTTATGAATGCACATGAAAATAAAGGCATAATTACTGCAATGCAAAATGACTAAATGAAAATATCAAGTATTATATGTCCCACACTTTGACAAGCACTGCTTTAATTCTGTTGGATGTTGGAGAGACATTTATAAAGTGAAAAAAAAATACAGTGGGACTATAAAAGGAATTACTAATCCCATTTTGTTTGTGATGAAGACTCTGAAGAAATATCCCCTTGATGCAAATGACAGTATCCCCATGTGACAGTAACCCCATGACCACTCCACTCCAACCCAAGCCATCTACAAGTGAAAAACTGTATCATGTTACATGGTAAAGGTGCCTTGAGGATGGAGCTTCCAAACGGTCTGAAGGCTTCATGCAGCTACTGTGTCTTTTTTTTTTTTTTTAAGATTTATTTATTATGTATACAGTATTCTGCCTGCAGGCCAGAAGAGGGCACCAGATCTCAGTATAGATGGTTGTGAGGCACCATGTGGTTGCTGGGAATTGAACTCAGGACCTCTGGAAGAGCAGTCAGGGCTCTGAACCACTGAGCCATCTTTCCAGCCCGTGCTCTGTCTTTAAGAGTCAAGGAGGAAGGCAGAAAGGAGACAAAGCCAAGTGTGGTCCTCACACCTGTTAGCCACAGGCTTGAGGCTGGGTTGGACCACATAATGAGTAGGAGGCCATCTAGGGTTAGAATGTGGCCCTGTTTCAAACAAAACAGAACAGCCCAGAGCAGCATAGAACAGAGCTGACAGGGGCAATATGGAAGACTCTAGAACAGCCCCTAACCTCACAAGTAGAGAGAGGATGGGGCTAGGATCCCAGAAAAGCTTATCACCTAGTGGGGGTAAAACAGGTCAGGTAGTCATGCACCCCTGCTGGCATCTTGCTTTTAGCCCAGTTAGATCTATGTTGAACTACAGAATTGTACAATAATAAGTTTGTAGGGAATAGCTCAAGGTTAGAACACTTGCCTAACACTCAGTGCTGCAAAAGTAAGGAATCAATACGTTTATGTCGTGTTAAGCCCGTGAGGCTGCCATAGTTGTGACAGCCACCTTTGGAAGCTAAGAAACTTTCCAAGGCCAGATATATATGAGGCGGCAGCTGAGGCTGTGGCGAGGCAAAGGACCACGAGGACCTCTGCTCTCCTTTGCCTGTTTCCTGTGAGAGAGAGAGAGAGAGAAAAGAGGCGTCCTCCATGGTATGAACAGGAGAGAGTGAAGAAAATTCACTTAACCAAAGTCATGACACACGGAAGCCTCCAGAAACGAAGACCTGAGCGCCAAGACTAAGCTTGAAGAGCAGGCAGCTGCGTGCATGCCGAAGTGGACAAACCAGGAATATGAAACAATGGTGATGAACGAGGGGAGGTGGCACCTCCAGGGCCTATTTGTTGACTCCGTGCAGCATTCCCAGCCTCTGGGTATAGACCAAGACACCTGTCACCAAGGGTCTTGTGACTTGCTGTCTAGGGAGGGTGGCCAGAGAGCTCCAAGTCCAGTATGCGCATTGAAAACAGAACATCAGAGAATGACCTTGCTGGTTTCCTCAGCTCCTGTGGGGACATCGAGTTCTGAGTTCACCACTTGACGTGGAATTTTCTGTGTGTTCTGAGTGTACACGTGCTTTGTTGTGTGCGAGCAAGCCTGCACGGAGATCCAGATGTGGACTGGAAAGGGGGCTTGCAAGCTGAGGCGGAGGCATGAACGTCTGTGTTCTCATCTGGCAGGAGACAGAGCTTAGGGAGGAGGAGCATTTGAATCCAAGGCGGTGACAGAGAGCAGACCTGGAAGGGCCTGTGTGGCCTGCCAAGAAGCCAGGCTTTGTGTCACGAGGCCACAGGGAGTGGGGCATTCATTCTGTCCTTCTGTGTGGCATGAAAGATGACACGCTTTGCTTTCCCACAGGCTGCTTTATTCACGGAACCCTCTGCAACCTTGGGTTTCTGGATTCCTGAGATCCTGGCCTCTTTTGCAGACACTAAGGAAGCAGATCTGACCTTGCTAGGCTTAGGTTCTTGGGCTGGGGTCAAGTGCTGTCTGTTAAGAATGGCTGGACTGTGGCCCAAGCAGCTAGGTGACTTGGATACTCTCTGAGCTGCCTCCCTGCAAGAGCGGGGAAAACTGTCAAGCTTTCCATCCTAAAGCCATGTGTTTGCAATAGGGCTGCAGAGCTGCTGGAGGTGGGGGTGGGTGTGGAGGAGGGGGGGCGGTCAGGGAGTTGGGGCCGCAGGGGCTTAGCTCTGGACTCCTTGCTTCCTCTAGTTCACCGTGCAGTTCAGACAGCTTATTTTCCTTGCTGCGAGTTACGGCGTGGAAGAAAGGGACAGTAACGCGTTCCAGATGCTTTTATTTTTCTCCTGCTATAATTGGAAACAAAAATATAGCATGGCTTTTAAATTGAAAGTGCCAGAGAGGGGTGATGCTTTTAGTTCTGGGGTTTTAACCATGATTTAGAGCCCGGCATGAGGCTGTGGCCCGTCATCACCGCAGCTAGCTGGCTCACGCTGTTCCCGGCAGACCAGCTCAAGGCTTTATCTCAGAGCCTGGGTGAGCTTCAGTGGTGAGTCCTATTTTAAGAAACTCTAATACATGAACTGAAATGCACAAAGCAGACGGATTTGGGCGGGCTGAACAGCCACATATTCAAAGGATGATTGTTTTGCAGAGGGCCTCAGCTCAGGCCTCCCGAGTGCATCCATGTTTCCTAGCACGTCGTTAATCTCCGAGGAAAGGGACAAAGAAGGGTTCCGAGTGGGGAACTCCGAAAGAAGATGAATTAAAAAGCCCAGAGTCAGGCTCATGCAGGATAGAGGCCTCAGGAAGGCAGCACCCCAGTTGCCACAGGCCCATCGGCCCCCACTCAGCTTGGCAGGAGCCTTCATAAGTCCTGATGCCCAGACCTGACCTCCAGCCCTGTTAGGTGTTGCAGCAGCCTCCTGCCAAGTTAGAGATCAGCTGGTGCTAGCAGGGCCGGATGCCTGACTCACCATGATGGAGAGCTGTAAGCATCTCTTGGAATCCTTTGTTCTCCCCACTGACCAATCACGGTGAGCAAATGGGATGGTGGAGGAAATCAGTATTTCTTATACCTAGGAAAGCCTGGCTTCCACCAGCAAGTAACAATAACAACAGATCCCATCTCCTCCAGGACATCATCTTAACATAATGCAGATCCAGAATCCCAGTCTGACAGCAGGGAATGAGAAAGCTGACTAGCCATGGCATCCTTAGAAAATTTGCACATATGCCCGTATGATTGGGGTGCTGAACTCTGTATTGGATAGTCAGGTCTAATCCCATGTCTTTTGTCTACTGCAAAATAGGTACAGACAACTTTCTGTGTCTGTGACTTCTATGCCCATAAATTTAACCAGCCTTGGATGTTAAGTAGTTTTTAAATTGGCTTTGCACTGACCATGTAGCCCTGCTGATTCACAGCCACCATTAGCTCGATGTAACAATTATTTACACTGTATTTATGCTGCACTAAGTACTGTGTGGGGTTTTAGATCATTTGCCAACCTGACAAGGTCTAGACTCATCCAGGAGAAGACTCTCTGGGCGTGTCATGAAGAACTTTCTAGATTAGATACTGAGGTGGGGGAGACACACTCTACATGATGCTGTGCAATTCTATGGGCTGGGATCCCAGAGTTCAGTAAAAGGAGGCGCTGAGCCAAGCAGCAGCGGTCTTCACTCTCTGCTTCCTGACTGCGGGAGCGAGCGATGCGAGCAGCCGCCTCACGCTCCTGTTATCAAGCCCCCCTCACCACAACAGACTGTACCATCAAACCAGAACAAACCCTGGATTTGATCACAGCAACGAGACAAGTATTATACAGCAGCATAAAGAACCTGTAAGTGATAAAGAACCTGTTTATGAGATGGGATGGAGAGACGGTTCAGCGGGTAAAGCTCTTGCCACACAAGTTGGATCTCCCAAAACTATGTAAAAGTGGGGCACAGTAGGGCGTGCCTCTGTGATCCCTGTGTGGAGAGGAGGATCATCAGAAACCAGCCTGGTGTATACAACAATGAACAAGAGACCCTTGTCTTGAGCAAAGTAAAATGTGAAAACCAACACCCAAGGCTGTCCCCGGATCTCCACATACTATATACTGTAGTACATGCCTGCATCCATACACATACACACACATAAGCATGAACACACACATGCAGACACATATCTCTCATATACACATATCTCACATGCATACACACATGTGCATGCAAATAAGTTATGGATACAGGTTGATGTGAATAGTTAATGTGCAAATACTATGCCATTTTTATGAGAATTGAGTAACCGTGTATTTAGGTATCCGTGGCAGGTCCTGGGTCACTCTCCTGCTGACATTGAGAGACAATTCTCATCCTAGTTACCATTTGATGTCAAGGATCTTACATCAGTCTTGACAGACAGTAGGGACTGGCCTGCCCCTCCCCCACACCTGTTCTCCCATTGCTGTTTCTCTTGTCCTCCTACAACCAGGCAGCTGCTCTTCTCCGTGCTGACTCGGAATCCTTTGGAGATGCGCTGTGTATAAAAAGTATGGTCCACTCCTCTGGAAGATGCAATTTTATTTATTGATTTGTTCGTTTGTATGTGTGTGGATCTTGAATGAGCCTTGCCACGTATGTGTAAGAGGACAACTTTCAGGAGAGTCACTTCTCTCCTCCCCCGATGTGGGTCCTGGGAAGGGAACTCAGGTCACCAGGCTTGGCAGCAAACATCTTGCCAGCCCAATATAATCTATCCTTATTCTCACTATCCAGGACTTTGCATGTATTAGTCACTTCTCTAGTTGTTGTTATTGTTGTTGTTGTTGTGGTTGTGGTTGTGGTTGTGGTTCTTCTTCTTCTTCTCTCCTCCTCCTCCTCCTCCTCCTCCTCCTCCTCCTTCTTCTTCTTCTTCTTCTTCTTCTTCTCTCCTCCTCCTCCTCCTCCTCCTCCTCCTCCTCCTCCTTCTTCTTCTTCTTCTTCTTCTTCTTCTTCTTCTTCTTCAGACTTTTGAAACAAAGTCTATGTAGTCCAGGCTGGCCTCAAATTCAGTATATAGGCAAAGCTGGCCTTGAACTTGTAAGCCTCTTACCTTCACCTCCCAAATGCTGGGGTTATAGGTATGTGTCGTGATGCCTGCTGTCGATCAGTTCTTTTCAAAGCTCCCAATCCTTTCACACCATGCTCTGCCAGTCACCTGAATAGATTACACAATCATAAAATATTTAAAATCTTACTGTAGTGAGGGGTCCATGCTGGATGTTTGAACTCAGAATCTTTGGGGATTTCTTTGAACTCAGAATCTGTTCTCTGTGATCCAGATGCATAGTGGGGCTGAGAACCTGTGTAGACTCTTGGGATGGGTTGGAGAATTGGTGCCTCGTCAGGTAGCCTCGTGCTTTGCTATGTGACTGCCTCAGCTTGGGCTTGAAAGGGCACAGGGAAGATGGGAAGGGGCCTACATCATCTGGCCAGGCAGCCTTCTTCTGCTCTGCTAAGTCGAGTCTACTAAGAAACCACAGAGTCTCTATTTTAATTCTGGAAGGCTGGGTCAGGGTTCAGCCCCTCTTCTCTGGCCCCCTTTTCCTCTGAATTCTAAATAGCTGAGGCCTCTCAGAGAAAGCTCATGGGAACTCCACCAAGATCTAATTACAGAGTTAAAAACGTGTAAGAAAGTGGGAACAGAACAAGATGCCCCCACTTTTCACAACGCAGGGGAGTCAATATTTGACTAGTCTCCTCTTAGCCTCTAACTGGTTGGAGTTCACCTAAGTCCCCTTTGTTTCCATTTTGTGGGTGTCTTCATTCAGTGTTGTTAGGACCTGTACCCAGGACATGTGTGGTGTAGGCAAAGATCGCCTATATTGTGACCCCCTAGAATATAAGGGATCTTCAGACTGCCACAGCAGCTGTCTGATGGCCTGTCTAAGCACAGACTCAAACCTGCTCTTCGCATTTGGATTCATCTGTTCCAAGTCAGGGTCCCCATAGAAGGATGTGGGGCATGGAGTTTTCTGAACGAAGCCATTTACAGTCATACTTGTCTTTTTGGAATTTAGCTCTGGTAAATCATTAAGGGTGGGCTTCCCTGAGTAGCTACGATGGTGGTTTTGGTATTGTTTGTACTGGGAAAAGCTGGAAAGAGTCCAGTAGCCAACAACTGAGGATCAAGTAAATGAAGTGTGTTATGAATAAAAATCAGCACCCAGGGAGGGGCTGCTCTGGGACCTGCAAGTCATTTGTTATCTTTTAAATGCCAAGGCCACTTCCAAGTCAGCATGGATGGTATGATGTCATGTTGCAGCTGGGGAGATACATGCTCTGTGAGTTACTTTTCCCATCCCTGTGGCAAAATGCCTGGTGGAAAGCAACTTAAGAAAGGGAAGGTTGGTTTTGGTTCATGGCGTGATGAGTCAGTCCATCATGACGGAAGGCTTGGGGGCAGGAGCTGAGGCTGCTGGCCCTGCTGCATGCACAGTCAGTTGGTCAGAGCATGAGCGCTGGCCCTCCGCTTTCCCTTTTCAGTCTAGCACCCCAGTTTGTGGAATGCTGTCATCCTCATTCAGGGTGTGTGTGTGTGTGTGTGTGTGTGTGTGTGTGTGTGTGTGTTCAGTTTACTGGTTCTGAAAACATCTTCACAGACATCCACAGGCTGGCTCCATCAAGATGCCAAGGCCAGCCCTTCCCTGGGTGAAGATTAAGGTGGTTTTGATTTCTGCCTTCTGTGAATGTCTGCATGGTCTTCTTCTTCTTCTTCTTCTTCTTCTTCTTCTTCTTCTTCTTCTTC
>OU015745.1:137729305-137741758 GCA_907169655.1 Acomys percivali | reverse complement strand
GGGGGCAGCAGTGATGTCATGCCATCAGATTTCCTGAGCTGGGACACTGCCTTCTGTCCAAGGAGGAGGCTGTCACCCACTGGGAGATGACAGGCTGTGCACTGGTGACCCGAGGAGCCCTAGTGGAGCTGGTGCCTACCAACTGCCCACTATGGTGAAGGCCCTCACCAACCCTTAGCAACCCCTGGAGTCTGCGCTCCTACCAAACCCAGCCAGTGCTGTAATGCACATGTTTCCCTGAAGCAATGGCTCTGAACCTTCCTAATGCTGCGACCCTTTAATACAGTTCTGGTGGTCTTAGGTGACCCCTGTGAAAGGGTCATTCAACCCCAAGAGGGGTCATTCAACCCCCCCCAAGGGGTCATGATCCACAGGTGGAGAACCTCTGTATTAATGGGAGCTCTTTAGAAAAAAGTTTTCAACGTGACACACAAGGCCACCTCAGGACAAGATAGACATTTTGGTATTGGAAGAGTTAACTCGAGCGTCTTAGCCATCCTGTGTTACTGCGGTAGAATCCTCGAGACTCTGTAACCTATGAAGAGATTTAGTTATTTATTTCTTGACAGGGTTTCACTGTGCAGCCTAGTCTGGGCTCCAGTGTACAATGGTCCTGCCTCATCCTTCTAAGTGCTGGAGGTGTGGGTTGTCCAACTACGCTCAACTAACATAATACATTTTCATAGTTGCAGAGGCCAGGACGCTGAAGGTCAAGGGGCTAATGTCTAGCAAAGGGCTTTCTTGCTGTGGTCTGCCCTGGTGACAGGCAGAAGGGCAAAAGAGTCAGTGAGAGCAAGTTGAGGGCCATATTTGTTTTGACAACAAGTGTCCTCTTGTGATAATGACATTAATCCATTGTGAGGGTTCATGACGTGATCTAACTACCTCTTAAAGGTCTCACCACTCCACACAGTGACACTGCAGACTAAATGTCCACCACACTGTAGCC
Source organism: Acomys percivali (assembly GCA_907169655.1). Taxonomy (NCBI): domain Eukaryota; kingdom Metazoa; phylum Chordata; class Mammalia; order Rodentia; family Muridae; genus Acomys; species Acomys percivali. The sequence goes on along the minus strand of OU015745.1, from coordinate 137,740,809 downwards.
CTGGAAACCAGTGTCCACCGTTTGAACCAGCAGGGTCCTCATGCTTGCGTGGCATCTCCCCAGGCCCTGGGGACATTTATTTTTTCAGTTTTTAGTCCATCTACTGTGCTTTAATCAGAGGCTGATGGAGGCCACAGGGCCTGAGTAAGTAACTATATGGAAAATGTTTCCTTGCCCATTGTTCCTTCTCAAGTTTCCTAAGACTTAGTCTTCCTTGGCTGTAACAAAATAGCACACAGTGGGTGAGCCGGGAGCAGCAGAGATGTGTTTCTCGTGCTTCTGAAGGCAGGAAGACCCAGCAAGGTCCAGCAGATGTGGTGCCTGGTGAGGGCTAGCTCTTGGCTCGTACGTGTCCGTATTCTTGTTGAGGAGGACTAAAGCTTGCCTCTGGAGCTTTAGAAAAGGCCACCACTAGTATTTCTACAGGCCCTGCACTCATAACCTCCTCTTACCTCTAAAACCTCTCTCTTGTCCCACAAAGGCCAGCACACTAGGCTTTGGGTGACAGCATGTTAATTTATGTGTGTGTTGGGGGTGGGGGGGGACATATTCACTGCATAGCAACCACCCTGTTAGTCAAGTGGAGCATCCGTGGATTCTCCCATCTCTCAGTTAGTTCTGGATGAGCTTGTTTTCACTTGCTGGGTCTTCCTGCTCTTCACTCTAGAAAGCATCCGAACCGTGGGTGATCCCCCCTAAAAGCACCCAACACATCTCTAACCTCTGTTCCACACTCACTTATGCCTGGGATCCCCCTGCCTTAAGCTACGTCTGTGTCCACCCAGACGAGCATCTTAGGTGACCTGGGTGATCTTATTTGTGCACATCTGAGGGCTGAGCTGCCGTCTTCACTCTTAGTCTATTGGCTCTGGCAGTTTTCACCCTACACGCTCTACTTCTCCATTGAAGAGCCCTTCTTCCCTGTCTTAACAAGCCCACACTGGCCAAATATGTCCAGTTATCTGTGTCCCTGGGGCCATATCCCTTAGGCATTTTCCATAGACATGAGGTACTATGGGTACAGATTCTGGAGCCCTCGTCTGTCATGTGGTGACCATGTGGCATGGGGTCCATGACACACTTTCTTATAAAATAGAGAGATGACAACCTGTCTCGGAGTTTGCTGGGAGGATGAGCTGAGCTCCCACACATGGGTGCAACTCTTAGAACTGAGCCTGGCATGTCACGAACAGAGGGAACAAGTAGCCCAGTCTTGTTAAAACTCAGACTATGCGGCATTTACCGCTTAACGAGACGACAACTCTCTTTTGTCCCCGGCACTTTAAGCTGCCATTTTGTGTCACTCACCCAGGTTGGTGTTTTTGTCTTTATTACTGTTGGGTATTCATTCAATCCCTTCTTGCCTCTTATTTAACCAGTCATCTTCATGTTTTCCACATATCCATCGCTGTTAGACATGGGATAAAATCCGTAAGCTATCGTCTTTGCTATCATGAAGGCAGACCGTTAAACATATGCTTTAAAATCTAAACCAGAAAATATGGTGGAGGCCGGTAAATCGATTGCCCTTTGGTAAGGTCAGCAGGATGTTACAGATCCCAGGGTGAGAGCAACGCTTATAAATTTTGCAGTATTCTTGGTTCTGCTGCAGTCAATTCAGCTGGGATAACCAGGCCATTACCTGGGGCTTACAAATATTTTGGTTACACATCACTTGCGTTGTGAGTGTAACTGGTTTTGACTTTTATTTAGTGTCTCCATTTCCTGTGGGTTGAAAAGGAGGTCACATCGTTCAGAGTGGGGCCTGACAGCAAGCAGCATTTCTTTTCGGTGAACTGCTTGCTGCAAGGGAGACTCTTGTCACAAGCCACTGGGTATACCTTGGCTTGTTATAGCTTGGTGGGCAGGCCAAGTTGTTAAAGTAATAGAGTTTAAAATCATTTAATTTTGGTTTCTATTTTTAAAAAAATAAGCACATCTAGTTTAGAAAGGCCAATGATGGTAAAAAGCTTGTATCAACACAGGAGTCCTCTGGCCTCCTCCTCCTCCTCCTCCTCTTCCTCCTCTTTCTCCTCCTCCTATTGAATTTCAGCTCAGCCAAGGTGAGGACTTCTTCCAAGCTTTCAATGTTCCCTCTGGAACCTGTGTTGAGATCCCATTCTGTTGTAACAGTCAGTCCTAAGACTTCCTGGAGGGGAGTAGGTCGCGGGGCTCCATCTCAGGGTGGATGTGGTTTGAAAGAGAAATGTCACTGCTTTGAACGCTTGGTCCTCAGTGGTGGTGGCGTCTTGAAGTTATAGAGCCTTTAGGGCGTATATTCCTACTGGAGGAAATACGTCCCTGGAGGTGGGTTTTGAGGGTTTCTAAGCTTGCCTTGCTGTCTACTCTTTCTCTCTCAGCTTCCTGTGTGCAAATGAAAACCAAGTCGGCTTTCTGTTCCCGCTGCCCTGCCACGCTTTCACCACAATTGTGGAGCCATGAACCAAACAAACCCTTTCCACTGCATGATATTGTAGTATGTTATCCCAGCAACGGAAAAGGAGCGGATGGGAGCGATGAAGGCACTGTTACAGGAGTGTGTAGGTTATCCTGACCGGCCTGTTCCAAAGTCAGCTCAGCTTTCTCGGCCTTCTCCTGCCTCTCACGCACCCACTCTTTACTATGCAACATCCTCTGCGACAGTTTAACACCCAGAGAAAACATTCTCCAGAGGCTGCTCCTTGACACTGGGGCTTCCGGCACGAAGGAACTTTAGAAATACATTTGTGTATAAAGTGCCCAGACTATAATAGTTGTTACAGCAGAGGAGACTGGAGCAACTCCCAACTCCTTTTAGGTGATTCTTTTGGCATTTGCACCTGCATCTTTAAACATCATTAATCACTTGATTGCTTGATTTAGCATGCTTTCTATACTCCGTTCCCTCCCTCAAGACTCTCTCCCATACTCTCTGTGCCTTCTTAGCTTTCTGATATGTAGTTATGCATCCATGACTGGTTGTCCTAGCCGACCATGTAAATGTTGACTGCATCCGGACAACATAGATGCCGTAATTACCTTTTCCTTCTTGGTTTTAATTTCCCTCAACTTAATAGTGGCTTCATTTGTTCTATGAGATTAATTTTCTGTGTACTTAGCCATGAATTGTTGCCTCTGCCACAACTTAAATTCCACTAAATACCAGCATGTGGATTCCCTTTTTGCCTTGGATGTACCGCTCCTAGATGATTTTTAGGCTTGCCGTCAGAAGGACCTCAGCCTGGGACCCTGCCACCTTGCTGTGTTCCTCTAAGATGACCTTTAGCCTTTATCGTTTTAGATCCTTTACTTCTTTAAAAATATTTCCTCACTTTAGTGAAGAATATTAATAAGTGGAGGCCCAGAAATACCTGCAAGTAACTTTATTTTTTATCTACCCATGACTGCCAAGTTGGTTGGGTATAAAAATTTCATTTACAAGACATTTTTGTCATAGTTTCAAAAGCATTCTTTTATTGTTTTTCTGACTCTACTGTTGCTGATAAGGAACAGATAAATTCTAATTCCAAGTCCTCTGTTTGTGGCTTTCCCTTTTCCTTACATAGCCTCCATTCCCTAAAATGTTAGTCTCTATGCCAGCTCTTATCATGGCTTTCCTTGCTATAAATCTGTTCTTCATTATTTGTGCAGAAAACTCAGGGTAGTTCATCCAGTTTGGAGATGAATTTCTTCGGTTGTTTTTTTCTATGTTTGTTTTTAATTAATACAGGTTTTTCCTCTATGCTTTCTTTTAATAATTCCTGTTATTCAATATTAATATGTCCAGACAAACACATGGATTCTAATTATTTTATCGTTCCTTATTTATATTCTTCATTTGGTTTTGGTTTTTGGATGGTCTTTTTAACATCTGCTTCTTCCATATGTTTCTGTAATACTTTTGAAACTTCCAATGTTACACCTTGAATTTCCAAGAGCATACTCCAGTTTGTATATTTTCCGAATAGCCCATCTTCTTCATAAGCATCAGTTTTTTTATTTCAGACACATGATAACATCTCATGCTTCTAGGAAGAACATTCACACTTGATTTGTAAATTAATTTTTGGGTTAGAATGTAAAGCACCAAGTTTCATTATGGCATTTTACACATGTAGAAACTTTGTTTTGTAATAGAAAAAATGTGATAGTAAAGTTTCAGGAGTGCTTTCTGCTGGATGCTGGCTGCTTGCTGCCAAAATGGGCAAGTTCATGGAACCCGGGAAAGTGGTGCTGGTCCTGGCTGGACACTACTCCGGACACAAAGCTGTCATAGTGAGGAACATGGATGATGGCACCTCAGCCCGCCCTCACAGCCATACCCTGGTGCCTGGAATTGACCGCTATCCCCGAAAAGTGACAGCTGCCATGGGCAAGAAGAAAATAGCCAAGAGGTCAAAGGTCAAGTCCTTTGTGAAAATTTATAACTACAATCACCTCATGCCCATCAGGTACTCTGTGGATATCCCATTGGACAAGACTGTTGTCAACAAGGATGTCTTTAGAGACCCAGTGCTGAAACGCAAGGCCCAGCGGGAGGCCAAGGTCAAGTTTGAGGAATGATACAAGACAGAGAAGAACAAATGGTTTTTCCAGAAGCTTTGCTTTTAGGTATATTTTCATTTCCATCATTAAAAATTAAAAATAAATAAATAAATAAAGTTCCAGGAGCGATTCTGAGGACTTTAGAGCAGGGGTGAGGAAGGCCCGAGATAAGAAAGGAAAGGGGGGGGGTTAATCCAAGCTAATGGTGTATGAAAAAAAAACATAGGAAAACCTAATGCTAGTAAGAGCAACAAAGCAATTGTCACTTTTGTTGTTTACCTACCGGAATGAAATGGTAGGATCCTGCTGCTGAAGACACCATTCAGTCTTATCAAAGGACATGGAGAAGTCAAGCTGGAACTGAGCTGGAAGCTGGCTAGCTGTCATGGCTCTCAAAGCGTTAGAAGGCGCTGTGCAGACTGCTGAGGAAGAAAAGGCAGCATTCTTGCTCAGCTAGGAACCCCGTATGCTGCACTATTGTTGGCCTTGGGAAATGGTGCAGTAGTGGTATGGATGGTTTCGGGGTAAGCAACTACTTTATACTGGATTTGATGCTAGTTCTACAAGAGGGAATTCAAGTGTGATATTGTAAACGTGGACAAAATCCCGTAGCTGGGGAGGTCATAGGTCCCACAAGAGGAAGCCATAGTTGTTCTTCTGCTCAATAGACATCATGTGCCTATTAAATTGTCTTCTAAGTATTTTGTTTACACCCATAGATTTGTACCGATGTCAGCTTTGGTCAGAGAAGCTTCCTTTGGTAAGAAGCAGCAGCAGCAGTTACAGACACTCATCACTGGTCCAAGTGCTGGGAATCAGTGACTGTTGGATGTCTTGCAATAAGTGGTGCATCTATGTCAGCCTCCTCAGCTCAGGGACCATCCGGGAAGGAATGGGGGAAGGAGTATGAGAGGAAAGGAAGGCTTTGTGCTCCAGGCTTAACAGGGCTGTTACTCTCTTGAACTCACACCATGCACCTCTCTGAGGACTTTTAGGCAATTACCTGTAGGCATGAAGGGAGGAGTTCACGAGGCCCCAGTCCTCTCTGAGGACCTATAGACAGTTAATGGTTGCTGTGGGCAGGGAGAGATGTTTTCTTCAGTGATGTAGTCACTGAAAAGGTACATTCCCCTGCAAGGAAGCACACATGCAGGCACGCACGCGCGCGCGCACACACGCTCACACACACACAGGCACACATACACACACACACACACGCACACGTGCACACATGCTCACAGGTGGCTAGATGGTTCTGTGTGTAAAGAGCCTGACACCAAGCCTAATGACTTGAGTTTGGTCTTCAGGACATGGTGAAAGGAGAAAACAGCTTCCCACATATTGTCCTCTAACTTCTGCTCACACAGTGTGCCCCCACACTCAGCACACACACACACACACATACACACACACACACACACACACACACACACACACAATCACACCCAGGAGACAAACAAATAAAAATAGTTTTTAAAAAAGACATGACCGTAGAAGAATATTTAGGAAGAGAAAGGGGATCGGTACAAGCAGGACAAGATATGATTGAAATATATTCTGTAAAAGCAGGAAGAAGTCACAGTGAGGCCATTATGATGTATAGTTAATGAATATATAAATTATAAAATACGCTTGCTTTTCCTTGCCCCTGTCACACTCTGTTGTCTTTGAGTCCTCTTGTTTGTATTTTTCTGTCTATCATTCGTACCAGACACTTTTACTCGGCTGTCTGCTGACCCTTGGCTGTCTATTTTCATCAAAGGGAAAACACGTGGGCAATGAAATGCTTTAAAAAATGGATGGGAGTGTACGTTGCTGTGCAACACTGTAAATGTGCCAAACGTAGATGAATTATTCTTTTTAAAATGACTACTTTTATGTCATTTGAATTCCATCTTAATAAAATAATTAAACAAAGTACAAGTCTGTACTGAAATTGGAATCTCTTTTGGGTGAGCTTGCATGGGACCGACCTAGGCCTTCCATACATATGTAAATAACAGTTGTGTAGCTTGGTCTTCATGTGGAACTCCCAGCAGTGGGAGCAGGAGCCTCTTCCCCTACTGGGTTGTCTCATATCTAGCCTTAAGAGGACAGGATGCGTCCACTCTTACTGCAACTTGATTTGCCAGGGTTGGTTGGTATCTATGAGAGGCCTGACCTTTTCTGAAGAGAAATTGGGGGGGGGAAGCTGTGGTTGGGGTGTAAATTATTTAATTAATTAAAAGAATCTCTGTTGGACATAGAATATAACTGGAAGACCCTGGGCCAGGGAACTGTCCTGGAATCTAGTTGCTTCCTCAGTAATATCACACAGCAGACTCTGCAGGCCTGTCATGCTAGAGTCTAGTACCTAGACAGCTCAGTTGTAGTGCAAGCTGCTCTAGGGCATGGCTGTCTCAGGGCACTGAAGTCTTAGAGGGGTGAAAAACATGAGGGCCAGGGCTGAGGTGATGGCTCAGAAGTTCACAGCACTTATCGCCTCTTGCGGAGGACCTGGGTTCAGTTCCTGGCACCTCTTTTGTGACGAACAGCCGTGAGTGAGTCCAGCTCTGGAGAATCCGACACCTTCTTCTGGCCTCTGAAGATGCTGCTCACATGGTACCTATACATATGTGTAGGCAAGGCATTCATACACATTAAAAATATATTCTTGATATGGAATTTCACTCTACTCTCGGGTACCCGTGAAGTCACGGTCACTTGTACACAAGCTCTTGGGAGTCAACTCTGGGGCAGTGCTTCCAGGTTAGGAAGGGCTCATTTTCTTGGCTGGGTGGATCGTGGAGGTCCAGGGTAAAGAGCAGTATTGTCCCCAGATGCACAGCTGTGGGGAGGTGGAGATGTGGTTCTTTTGTCGCGCTGAGCCTGTCTCTTTAAGAAGAGGCTACTCCAACTTTCTGCTTCCTTTTTGATAACTCAAAATCCTCAACCCTTCGGTTTCTTATCTTCGGGCACCAAGAAGACATCTTTTTTTTTTTTGGCATAAAATGTTCCCCTGGGAGGTTACTCTAAAACCCTGTCTCCTGAAAGAGATATTGGGAGGCACGTGAAGGAACGCAGTCAGGAGGAGAGCCTTTGTGTCCAGACCTTAGCTGTGACCCTCACTGGCTCTCTCTGTGTACTGAGATTTCAGAATCTGTGATCCTGATTTGTAACTCTATCCTGACCCAAGACATGATGAGTTATAAGAGAACCTTTACCTCAGTCTTCCAACCCAGTACTTGGGCAGAAGCCGTGCAAAGATCAGATGTCAGCCCCTTTGGGGGTGGAGACTTACTGAGTCTCTGAACCCTCTGAACCCTCTGCTGGCCCTTTAATCCTGCCAGACATAAAGCACATTCCGAGTAAGTGAATACTTGAAACACAAGACAAGCCTGGGGGGAGAGACTGCTGACCGGAACAGGTGACTAGAGCTTGGACTGTCGGCTGAAATGGATATGCTTAAAGGACGGCAAAGAGTTCACCCTGAGCCGTTGTCTCAGTGACCCGTTGCCTTCCCAGGGCTAGCCTCTGGCTCTCAGTGGGTTTGCAAGAACACGCTAGATCAGGGTAGATAGTAGACTGGCTGCGGATGTCAACCAAGCAACTCGCACAAACACTTGTAAAAAAATTAAAATAAGTTCAGGAAGCAAAAACAACTATTGCTCTTTTAAAGAGAAGGGAGGGTGTCCTAATTTGCATATAGTGCCTACTTCCAGGGGTCAGAGAGTAGGAAAGTGGCTTAGGGGGCCAGAGAGATACAGGTATTAGCTGTTGGGCAAATTCCCTTCAAAATGTAAGAATAATACAGAACCCTCTAAAGCCGAACACAAAATCCAGGCTGCAGCTTCAGCGCCTGGTCTTAATTTTGGAACAAAGGAATTGGAGGCGAGTCAGTGGGGTTTTGGTTTCGTGGCTCTGGAAAGCTTTTTTTTTTTCTTTTTAACACTTCTCAAGATGATTTCTTTTTCTCACCACCACCACCACCACCACCTTTCTCACTTCCTTCTCTTTTTGTTCCTTGTTTTCCTATGTCTTTCTCTTATTTTCCTCTCACCCTTTCCACATACTCGAGGGTCCTCCGAAGCCCTCTGAACCACGGCTTACCGCCCACTGCCGGGCCAACCTCTGAGCACCTCTCCAAGCCCTTGGAAGCTTTTGGGACTCAACTGTCTCAGTTTGTTTTCTCTTGTTATGACTGAACACCGCAGACTGAGCGGTTTATATAAAGCAGAGGTTTATTTAGCTCCCAGTTCCCAAGTCTGAGAAACCTGAGAGCATGGGACTAAGGCCGCTCGGCTGTTTCCACGTTATGTCATAACCCAGCTGAGGCCACCACAGGGCAGACAAAGCAAGCATGGCAGCCAAGGTCTTTTTCCCTTTTACAAAGACGCTAAAACCAACATGTTGTCTCTACCTTCCTCAGCCCATCTAACCCCAATTACCTTCCAAAGGCTCCTGCTTCCAAACACTACTAGCATGTGAGGGATTAAACTCCTAAACCAATGACTTTGACGGTGACATCGTCAAGTCTTGGCACCACCATATGTCTTCTTGGCTGAAAGGTTTAGTTGTCCCTAGAGTGAGGCTTCAGTGTTGCCTGCGAGAGCTCTTCGGTTCCCCAGGCCTGTGGGACACTGTCCACTTTCCACCGAGGAGCCAATGACTGGGGACTGGACACGTGAGGCTGTGCCCACGTGGTGATTAGCCAGGACCAACCGCACATGCGTAAAGCCCTTCCCAGTTTGCTCATTTACCCTCTGAAAAACTACAAGTCCTGCATGTCAGTTTTAACCAAAAAAGGGCTTGAGGGGAGCAGAACGCTGAAAATGCAGCTCAGGAGGGGAAACTGCAGAGTCCCACCAAGGCCATGAGGGTTGGGTCTGATACAGTTTTGGTGAGCTGAAGGCGAGAGGGGAAGCTGTGTCCTTTGATTTCTCAGACTGACTCATCTTATGCCGTCATTGGCAAGTGCTTGGTTCATTAGCTTGCTTTTTTGAAAAAGCAACGTTTTGAACAAGCCTGCTCTCAAAAGGACCCTGCAGTGTGTCTGTCATGAGTGATGCGAGATCCTGAGCCCAAGAAGAAATGAGGATTCAGCTGGCCTCTTCTGAGAAAGGTCTCATGGCTTCCCAAGGCTGCTGGGTCAGACATGACAGAGCCTTGGAGACTGGGGGGTGGGCAGATGTTTCCTAGCTATTTATGTGCAGTGTTGAGTCATTACTCTCTGTTTTATTACTTCCTTTTGTGTAAAATATGGAGGCATAGAATAAATCTTGAGGTGAATTTTTATAGTATTTGAAGTTTAAAGATGTAGTATATGAGCTGGCTGCGGTGGCACTCGCCTATAATCCCAGCACTCAGGGAGGCAGAGGCAGGCATATCTCTGTGAGTTCAAGGCCAGCCTGGTCAATAAATCGAATCCAGGACAGCGAAGGCTATACAGAGAAACCCTGTCTAGAAAAACCAAAACCAAGCAAATAAAAAAAGAACGGATATTGGTGGTGTGTGTTGGGGCAAGCTGGAACTGTAGGGAAAGTCAGTTGTTACACTGGCTTCTAAAGGTTTTGGTACAACAGTGTATTCATTTGATCATTTTGTTGTCTTTGGAGATGGGGTGTTGCTGGTTATGAAGTCACAGCAATCCTCCTGCCTCAGCTTCTAGAGTACTATCACAGGTATAAACTATCATGCATGGCTTCCGTTTGATCACTTTTGCTACCATCCTTTACTCAAAACCAATTTGTAGGACACTGAATATCTGTGTGTTATGTCTGACTGATCCTTGGCTGCTAATAATATCAACGTGTGACATAGCTGTCATTATCACTATTTCCCGATTGTTTCCCACATCAAGGACTGAATGCCCAATTAAGTCCAGTGAGTTATTTGTGGCTGGATATGACACTATGCTCCCACAGCCAAATCTGTGTCTTGCTTTGCTCCTAGGGACAGAAACAAGGCACAGGCCCTACTGTTAATAGTTCTTAGAGCAAAACCATTTAGTGTCAGGGGACTGGAGGTGGGAGTGGGGGATGACTGGTCCCTGTCCCACTCTGCAGGGGCTGTTTCATCGGCTAAGGGGAGAAGGGGCCAAGCCTTGTTGTGTAACAGCTGCTGAGTTTCCCGGGAAAATCACCATCCTCTCAGCATCTTAGCTCTGCAAGTGCACTGGGAACGGCTGCTGGATATTTTGGGCCAGATCTATACCAGGGGAAATAATCAGAGTAATCTGAATGAGCTTTTTAAAAGTCCACTAAGCGCTGTGGTGAGACTGTGCGCCATCAGAGACGTCACTTGCTTCTCTGAGATGGCTCTCTATGGCTCCCATTGTACCAGCACGTCTCAGGCTCGTTAGCCACAGGGCCAAACCAGGAAGCTAAAGGAGCCATTGGCTGTATCAGATAAATTTAGAAGCCACGAGCTCCTACCATTAGGTCGATGTGCTAAAAAAAAAAAAAAAAAAAAAAAAAAAAAGTCACCAAGGAAAACATCAGATAGGAATAAGAGACTCTAGGCAACCACAGCAGGGCATGGTGGCCACAGAGAGCAGTCTTTGTGCAAGTCACTCCTTGCTGTGACAAAATACCTGAGCAAGTTAACTTAAAAGAAAAAAAAAAAAAAGGCAGCTGGGCATGGTGGCACACGCCTTTAATCCCAGCACTCGGGAGGCAGAGGCAGGCGGATCTCTGTGAGTTCGAGGCCAACCTGGTCTTCAAAGTGAGTCCAGAACAGCCAAGGCTACACAGGGAAACCTTGTCTCAAAAATTCGAAAGAAAGAAAGAAAGAAAGAAAGAAAGAAAGAAAGAAAGAAAGAAAGAAAGAAAGAAAAAAGGCTTATTTGGGCTCAATCTTACTGAACTCAGTCCATGGTCATTCTCCACTGTTTCTGAGCCTTGGTGGAGCAGAAAATCATAGTGGGATCATGTGGTAGAGCGTCACCACATACTGGGGCAGTGAGGGGAATGAGAGAAGTAGGGAGAGAGGGAGGGAGGGAG
>OU015745.1:137659547-137729205 GCA_907169655.1 Acomys percivali | reverse complement strand
GGGAGGGAGGGAGGGAGGGAGGGAGGGAGGGAGAGAAAGAGAGAGAGTCCCAGGATAAAAACACTCACCAGTGATCAGCTGTAAATCACAATGAATTAATCCACTGATGAGTTCAGTGCCTCATGATCCAACAGTGTCACCAGCTGGGGACCAAACCTTCAAAACATGAGCCCAAGGCTGTAGAGACAGCTGAGAGGCGGAGAGGGCTTGTTCCTCCTACAGAGAACCAGAGTTCCGTTCCCAGTACCCTTAACTCCAACTCTGGAAGATCCAGCGCCCTCTTCTGGCTTCTTCTGGCACTTACACACCCCACACACATAAACAATAAAATAAAATTTAAAAACTCAAGTCCTTTGTGGGGAATACTTTAAATTTACATTTTAACAATCATGTACCCTACATTTCAAAAGGATAATAGGTTTTTAGAATTTTTCATCATAAAAAGATGATAAATATGAGTATGTATATGTAGTTGGACTTAACCATTATGCAATGTTTACCTATACTGAACATGCTATAGAACTCCACTAATGTGAACAGTTTTATGATTTTTGTGAACCAACATCAAGAAAAAGATCAGCTTTTCTAATTATTAAACCAACCCAGGTGTCCAAGAAAAGGAGAATTGGTGAATAAAATGTGGTGTGGATTTGTTTTTCCAGCCATGAAGAACAGAGCTTTGACATTTATGAGAAAAATTGATGCAACTAGACCTAATTATATTGTGTGAGTTAAGCCAGTCTCAGAAAAACAAATATTGTAATTTTTTTCTCATTTGTGATTCTAGTTTTATATAGATACATAAAAACAGGTGTGTGTGTGTGTGTGTGTGTGTGTGTGTGTGTGTGTGTGTATACGTCATGAAGGCAGAAGATAAACTGCTTGGGGAATAAAGGGGACTAGAGGCAGCAGAGGGGCCAGAAAGTAGAGGCAAGAGGTGATGGAGGAAGAACCTTGATGTTCAATACATGCTTATGTGAAAAAGTACCATTTAAGTGTTTTTGTACAGAAAAGAGATTTTTAATTTGATTTTTTCAGATTTTATTTATTTTGTGTGTATGAGTATTTTATGAATGTGTGTGTATGTGTGTGTATGGTGTGTGTGTATGATGTGTGTGTGTATGGTGTGTGTGTGTGTGTGTGTGTGTGTGTGTGTGTGTGTGTGTGTGTGTCATGTATCATTCCTGGTGCCCTGGGAGGTTAGAGGAGGGCATTGGATTCCCTGGGACTGGAATTTGGGATGGCCATGAACCACTGTGTGGCTGCTGGGAACTGAATCCAGGTCATCTGCAAGAGCAACCACTAGTTAACCACTGAGCCTCCCCAGGAAACAGAGTCCATTGTTGTCAGCTGTTCTCCGTTGGGGTGGTCAGAGAGCTGCCGTTCCAGGGCAGTGGCGGTGCCTGATGCTAAACTCGCCTTTAGGGAGTGATCATGTAAACACATTGGAGTCAAAATAAAATGGGGACCCTAGGCCTTGGGCCCTAGTTGTAAATCTGTCCTATCTACTCTGCCCTTCTCCTCAGCTCCCCTGCTTAATTGGCTTTGATTAGTTTCACAAGGTGAGCTTTTTTTTTAAGCATCTGAAATCGTAGCCTTCTTAAATGTTTAATCCTATTGCTAGTGAGCAGAGGACGTTAGCTGCCTCTCCACACCCACACCCGCCAGGAAAACCATCATTTTACCGTCCCACATAGTTGTCCCCCACACAGCAGGCTGTAGACTTCCGGTTGATGTTCCTCACTCCAAAGCCACATCCTGAAACCCTAACCCTGACATAGTGAGATTAAGAGAACGGGACTTTGGGAAGCATCCTGCCACGAGGGCAGAGTTTTTACAGGTGGGATTAACGTCTTTTTAAAAGAGGCCCAAGGGAGCTTCCTTGGCCCTTCAGCCATGTGCAGACACAGTGAGTAGACATTTGTCTGTGAACCAAGAAGTGTCCCTCACCAGACATTAAGTCTACTGAGTCTCAATCTTGTACCTTCCTAGTTTTAGAAAGCAATGGTTTCAGTCTTTCAGCTACCCAGTTTATGGAATGTTAGAGCAACTGGAATGGTCTAACATGAATGCGCTATGGAGAGAAGCCACCTGGGTTCCCCAGGCTTCTGGGTGTATAGAAGGCGGGCATTTCTTGATGCACTGGAAAAAGCATGAACTCCAGAAGCTTCCACACTCAGGTCCAGATTAGGTGCTTCTAGGTTTAGGCTACTGATGAATCCAGAAGGGAAAGATTCTGTATGTAGTCAGGAGCTTCTCTCTCCTCTTCATCCACCCACTCATCTACACACACAGCCTTCTATCTCCCCATATAACAGTCCACTCTTTTTACCTGCCCGCCCATCCATCCATCCATCCATCCATCCATCCATCCATCTATCCATCCATCCATCCATCCATCCACACATGCTTCCAGACAGCCATATTTATCTTTTCTCCAAAAATACATTTATTTAATACCAACTTTACTTATAGGGACAATGGCAAGCCCTACACAAGAAACAAAGGCACACGGAAGAAGAGCACACGTCATGGGGGAAAGAGAAATACAAGAAGCAAAGATAGAACAGCTGGAGTGCCTGGAGATGAGGAGTGAGAGAGGGTCGCGGGGTCCTCCACCCTACTTGTTTTCCTGGACACCTGGGTACCGGGCCTATCTTTGTAAAACTAATGCCTAAGCTGAGATTAATTATGTGGTAACACTTACACAGCTGGGGAAAAGAATGCTGTGTAGCCACTCCACATGCTCCCAGAATGAATGGCTTTATTATTACACACCCAGGCTTCTCAGTCACCTAGGGAGTATCATTGTGGTAAATGGTCCCTCATTTGCAAAGCATATTCATACCAAAATAATGAAAATTGGATGTGCCTTCTTTTGGATATAGCTGACAGTATGGTTTCTATTCAGAGTACTGTTATTTATTATTAACTAATTAAGTTTATAATTAGAGGGATACTAGTCATTGCTGTCTTACTCTGACCCTGTCCCTTTGAGGGTAACTGTGTTGAACTAGAGCTCGGAAGAGGAATATGACTGAGCACAGCATGTGGACATTATCATTCCAGCATGGCAACAATTGTAGATGGTGAGCACGGGAAAAAACTTCCACACGTACAAAGAGGGAGAAGGTTTCTCACATACTGAGATTCAATTTAGGGAGGATTTCTGTTCAATGTAGGACACTGCATTTCAAACCAGCTATTGAATGATAAGTAGACAACAAAAATGCAATGGAATACCATTTAGCAACAAAAGGAAGAAAATGTTATATTTACTGTGTTATGGATGAACCGCAAATACATCATGTGCAAATACACTGTACAATTTTATCTGTATGAGATGTCTAGAGTAGGAAAATCCAGAGACAGAAATTAGATTAGGGCTTGCCTGAGGTTGTACATTCTCACCACCCACTCACTCTTTAGCCACAGCACCTATGCATCTGCATTCCACCTTTCTAGATATTAATCCATCAATCCATCCATCAATCCATCCGTCCGTCCGTCCATCCATCCATCCATCCATCCATCCATCCATCCATCCATCCATCCACCCACAGGCTTATCCACTCATTGATCCATTTAGCTAACCACTCACTAACCTGTGTATGCATCCAGCCATCCCTAGTTATATGTCCTCCAAATGTATTTATTGAATGCTCATTTTATTTGTAGGATGTATGCACAGAAATGAAGAGCTATTTTGATGTTAACAGATTTTCTCTTTAGGGTGATGAAAATATTCTAAAATGGATTGATATGATGGCTTTATGGCTCTGAATTAGAAAAGAATGCACTGATTTTATTTACATTGAGAGATTGTACAGTATGGAAATATTTCAATAAATTAATAAAAAAATAATTTGCTTATTTTTAACTTTTAAAACAGAAACATTCTTTTTTCCCCCTGTCATAACACTTTTTAAAGTTAATTTATTAGTTTATTCATATTACATCTCTATTGTTAGCCCTTCCCTTGTTTCCTCCTATTCCTCCCTCCCTCCCACTTCCCCCCTTCTCCCCTCCCCTATGTCTGTGATTGAGGGAGACCTCCTCCCCCTATATATGCTCTTAGAGTATCAAATCTCTTCTTGGTAACTTGCTATCCTTCCTCTGAGTGCCGCCAGGCCTCCCCATCCAGGGGATGTGGTCAGAAAAGGGGCACCAGAGTTGCAACAGAAACATTCTTATTCAAAATAAAAACCTAGAAAAAAGCTAGGTCCATGGGAGGTTCTGGATATGTCCTTGGCTCCCTTCATCAGTCACAATGCTTTGTCCAGAAGTGGGAATTTGTAGCTAAAGCCATTAAAACTCTGGCCATCAGTAGAGCATTTTTTGGGTATATGGCCAGGTAGAGCTGGGTCTCAAGGTAGAGCTATTCCCAATTTTCTGAGAAAGTGCCAGATTGATTTCCAAAGTGGTTCTACAAGTTTACTTCCACTAGCAATGGAAGAGTGTTTCCCCTTCTCCACATCCTCGCCAGCATGTGCTGTCACTTGAGTTTTTAAGCTTAGCCATTCTGATGGGTGCAAGATGGGATCTCAGATCTGTTTTGATTTGCATTTCTCTGGTGACGAAGGACACTGAGCATTTCTTTAAGTGTTTCTTGGCCATTCAATATTCGTCTGTTGAGAATTCTCTGTTTAGCTATGTATCCAATTTTTCAATTGGATTATTTTGTTTGTTGGTGTTTAATATTTTTTGAGTTCTTTATATTTGTTGGATATTAGCCCTTTGTCATATGTAGGATTGGTGAAGATCTTTTCCCAATCTGTAGACTACCAGTTCATTCTATTGACAGTGTCATTTGCCTTGCAGCAGCTCTTTAGTTTCAAGAGGTCCCATTTACTTCACTGTTGATCTTAGAGCCTGAGCTGTTGGTGTTCAGCTCAGGAAGGTGTCTCCTGTGCCAACATGTGGGTTCTCTAGTAAGAGGAGTGGGGAGCCGTCTCTGACATAGAATCAGCTGCCTGCTTTTTGCTCCCCGCCCCGCCCCGCCCCTACCGCCGCAGGGGTGCATCACCAAGCCAGCAACTTGATGAGCTGAGGTGGGTGGGGGATCCTTTTTTTTTTTTTTTTTTTTTTAGGAATAGGGGAGGAGGGAGGAGGGGAGGGAGGGGGCTATGCTCTGGATGTAAAGTGAATAAATAAAGTAAATAAATAAAATAAAATAAAACCAAATAAACAGAAAACCCCAAAGCCCCGATGGTCCCAGGAAGCTCTGGCTAACCATCCTAAGGGGACTGTAGGAAGGTCTAGTTTGGATTCTCTTGACAGCAGATCCAGAGGCATAAACCTGATACAGGTCATTGATTTGGAATTCAATCCCAGCAGCCAACAGTGGGGAGCCAGTGCAATGTCAGTGTCATCACCATGAGGAGGTTGCTTAACGCCAGGTCCTCTGAGAAGCATACAGAACGCCCTCCCAGATGGTCTTCTGCAAGAGAGGAAGGCTGGGCCATTGCCGTGGTGTGGACGTGGTCTATTCCATCAAAACTATTGTTGAAACTTGGTCCCTGATGTAATGACATTGAAATGTGGTGGGACTTTGAGAGGTGGAGCTCATGGGAAGTGATTGTGTAGTGACAAGTGGCATGAAGGGATTGGCTGGTCTTGCAGACTGGGTTAGGGCTCCCAAGAGCAAGCTGTGATAAAAAAAGAACCAATCCCTGTCCCACCTCTTTTTTTCCCCTTCTCTTCTTGCCGTGTTATCTTTCCCGCAAGCATTGCCTCTTTCACAGGTGTTCCCACCATGTGATGCTACAGACATGAGGTCCTCGCTAGAGCTAAGCAGACACCACTACCATGCTCGCGGACTTCCAGAGCCATGAATTAAACACACACCCTTTTCCTTATAAGGCATCCAGCCTCATGCCTTCTGTCACAGTAGCTGTCTATCCATCAACTGCTGTCGTGGTGGTTGAGAACAACCCATAGGTGTTATCTCTCTAATATTTCCCTAACAATTGTCTGTGAGCTGGGAAGACACTCGCAGCCCAGGGCTTGAAGCTCAAAGCCATGCATGCTGTGTTTGAAGGGGATGCTGTGAGTGATGTCATCTTGGGCTCATGAAAAATCTTCGACTACAGCTGTATTTTGGGTGCCAGAGGCAATTTTGTGTATTATGAGTCCCAGGGACAATTTTGGCTCAAATGAACAACTTAATGACTATGACGAACACTTTAAAATGGAAGTAAAGTGCAACAAAATAAACTTTTTCCAATGCTTTACATTTGAAAGGTTGAGCTCAGGCTGGCTCTGTTTTGTTACTTGCTAAATTGTCTCTGTGCACATGTAAACATTGGGTTACAAACAAAGATGCCTTCATTCCTATGATCCAGAGTGAAAAGGATGCTTGGCTGGAGCAATCTATTGACTCTTTCAGACAGTGAAGCACATTTTAAGGTATTTCTAGGTAGCCAAGAGCTGTGTGATCCAAGGGAAAAAGTGGAATAAAATGTGAGTCAATGGTGAACTGGACTCTGATCTTGTCTCTGTTTCTTATTTAAGACTCTTGAGGTTGGCCGGGCATGGTGGCGCACGCCTTTAATCCCAGCACTTGGGAGGCAGAGGCAGGTGGATTGCTGTGAGTTCAAGGCCAGCCTGATCTACAAAGTGAGGCCAGGACAGCCAAGGCTACACAGAGAAACCCTGTCTCGAAAAACAAACAAATAAACAAACAGACAAACAAAAAGACTCTTGAGGTTGGTCAAGGTTCTCAATGGAAAGAAAACCAATGGGATGGATGGATAAGTAAGCATAGATAGATAAAAGGTAGACAGACAGACAGATAGATAACAATAAGATAGACAAATAGATACCCCTTCATATCCATGGGTTTCGTGTATATGAATTCAACTAAATATGCATCAACAATATTAAGAATAAATGCCTGTATTGAACACATATCAGTCTTTTTTCCCCTTATTATTATTTCTCTCAAACACAGGATATTTGGATAGCATTTATATGACATTTGATATTATATAAGATAATGTACTTAAGGTATTTGGAAATCCTTTTTGTATGCATGTAAATGTGTCTGGATGTGTTTTTGAGACTTTGTCTAGGCTGATCTAGAACTCATGGCAATTCCCCTGCCTCAGCCTCCCAAGTGGGCTGGCCACATGAGTTTATATAAGAAATCTAAGCATCTGGTATTTTAGCGTGGTCCTGGATTAATAGACAGTAAAGGCTGATTGAATATATTCAATGTGTATACACACCTAGATAGGCAAGTTGATAGATCGATAAATATAAAGATAGATGATGCATAGATGTATGGGTGGATAAGTAAATAGACAAATAATCGAACTGCTAGGATCATGACAGATAGATAGATAGGTAGATAGATAGATAGATAGATAGATAGATAGATAGATAGGATCATAGATTAGAGACAGACAGACCGATTTGAAAGGGTTGCTGGAGAAATGACTCACAGGCTAGGAGTACCCACCACCAAGCCTGACAGGCGGAATTCCATCCCAGGGACCCACATGGTGAGAGGAAGGAACTGACTCCACAGCTGTCTTCTCACCTCCACACACGTGCCTTGACATGTTTGGGCATGCTTGTGAGTGAGTACACATATACATGCATGCATACAATGAATAAATAAAGGGTAAACAAAAGATTTTAAGAAATTGGCCCATGCAGTTGCATTGCCAAGCCTAAATCTGTGCAGGAACCTGATATTTTAGTCTTGGGGCAGAATTTTTTCTTCTCTAGGAAATCTCAGTTTTTCTCTGAAGACTTTTTTTTTCCCCAACAGATTTGATGAAGGACCACCCACATAGCCAAGAATAATCTTCTTTACTTAAAGTCAACTGACTGTGGGTGTTAACCATATCTACAAAATACCTTCACAGCAACCCGGAGATCAGGGTTTGATTAAATTCATACAGACCACGGCCCGGGCAGGCAGACACCAGAGAGTGACCTCCAACAGTGCAGTGGGGATCTGGCCCAAGACCAGCCCAGGTTCATCTCAGTTCCACAGTTCCTGGACGTGGCTGCGTTCCTGGATTGCTGCCTGAGCCCCAATCTCTGTTCCTGGAATTCTAGGAAGTTTAAGCTAAGCCCTGAGGACTTAGACTTAGAGAAGCCATGTGATACTCTGGCCCTGTGTGAGCTTGAGGGAAACCCTCATTCTGAATGTGACATCATTATTTTTAGAGGGCCAAGGGTCACAAAGTGCAAATGGGAAAGAAAACGCCTTGTTTAATATAATCTCAACCCCTCTGTGAGTGGTTCTCACTCTCTCTCCAAGGGGCCAGTGATGTTTTTATCTCGTGGGCTGATTTTAAGGAGAGCACATCCCTATGGAGAACAGGCCTGTTGCCCCTTCTCTTGGGAAGGATTTCACAAGGGGAAGACAAGGGTAGCAGCCGTTAGGGAAACTCAACGTCCTCTCATCTTGAATGGGTTTTCAGCCAATGTAACCACATGCACATCTGTGTCTGGGACTCTGCACCTCTTTTCAGGGTGATGATCAAGGCCTGGAAGCAGGATGTGGCTACATGTTGGGAGCCTGCTCTCTTCAGTAAAGGGTGGAGGGGCCTCTGTGGCTGAGAACACACCAGTGCCTTTCCCCCAGTTCTTGTTGCTCTTTACTCACTGGCCCTCTAACTGTGTAATCTTAGCGATGGTTAAGCTCAATAGAAGGGCTTCCTTCTTTGCACGGGCTTGTTTCCTGTGCTGGAGGAGCTTAAGCAACATTTGAGCCAGTCGAGGCCCCCACCTCTCCTCTGTGGCCTACAAAAGGCTCTGTGGAGATTCTTCCTACACTGGAGATGAGCTTGCCATTTTACGTGAGAAAATGTCCCATGGTTTAAGGCAGTCTAAACATTATTGCTGAGGCGGAAGGAGCCTGTGTAAGACCGTAGACTTAGCTGTGATGGGATATGATGCCATGCTAGAAGCAAGCGTACGAACCATGTACGCCAACCTTTACGTGGCAGAGAAAGGCTCTGCTCTGTTTTGTTTTGCAGTCTCATGTACCTCAGGGTGGCCTCAGATTTGCTATGTAACTGGGAATGACTTTGAGCTCTTTCCTGAGCCCCCTGCCTCGTCCATCTCTCAAACGGCTAGGGTTGCAGGCATGAGCCGCCACACCTTTGTAATTAACTTTGTGGTTCCCATACAAGGAAATGGGATTTCATGGTGACATTTACATACATGTATATTATTAATCTTTGTTCTTAGCCCTTTTACTGGTCCCCCTTCCCTGGGAATGGTCTCCCATTTTGCCTTCATGTCACATGTATTCCACTACCTACCCAGAGACTCTCTGAAGGACTCCTTCAAAGGCAAAATGTGGAGGAACTTTTTTTCTTTTTTTCTTTCTTTCTTTCTTTCTTTCTTTCTTTCTTTTTTTTTTTTTTTTCCCAATTCTGGCCTCAAGGACCAAAGGCAACAGCTCTTGGAACTAGGTATGTGTAATTGAACTTCTCTTGTTCGCTACCTCCCAATTTTATTTTATTTTTTTATTTTCATGTGTGTAGGTGTGGTGTATAATTCTGTATCCACACATGTGTGCTCACGTGTGTGAACAGGCCTGAGGTTGATAGGTATGGTAAAGGAAACTCATCTTCAACCATTCTTCCACCTTACTCATTGGTACAGGGTTTCTTAATCAAGCCCAGAGCTTGCAAACATGGCTCGTGTACCCTGGCTAGCTTGCTTGGGGGAAGGAGGCTGGAATTACAGGGGTACCCTTACACCCACCAGGCATTACATAGGTCTGGGTATCTGAACATCAGTCCTCATATTTGCAAGGCAGGCTCTTTAACCACTAAATCATCTCCCTATCCCTTTTTAGTTTTTATTAGGAGCTGACACAAGCAACTCCATTTTGATTCTGAAAGTCTTCACTCATAAGGTCTTCTGAAATATTCATTGCAACACTTTGGTTGTCAGTCCCTTCAGTGAGTGTCAGAATCAAACATTCCTGTTCACACTCACAATAGTGACAAATGGCAGGTGAATACAACATGGGGCAAGGCACATCTTACCTGGAAGACATTAGGATGGGTCCCAGGAGCCCCGTCCAACACGAAAACATCAGAAGAGAGTTGTTCAAAGCACAGAGTGATTTTTGTCCAGAACCAGACCAACTGTAGGCTCATCTGTTACCAGAAGTGAATAGAGAATCAGCCTGTCCCAGAAGCCCCAGCCAAGCCTTCCAATCCCTGGCAGCCTGGCATTTCATCAAATGGATGGTAATTTCCCAAGGTGCTAGTTTCACACTCAGAGAACAAAATGTCAAGCCTAGAATGCAACCCATGGTTTAGACGGGAGAAAGTCCTGTTTCTCATGGAAGTCTCCGGCTACCTCCAGTTTCTCATTTCCCCCCCCCCCCCCCCGTATACATAATTAAACAAAATTAAAAGGTACAGCATCGCCTCAGAGGGAAAATAAACACCCTCTAAAATTACAGGAGCCCGGTGTGAGGCTGATTTTTGTTGTTTTTGTTTGTGGGAAATAGCTCTTCATCACGCTGAGGCCAAGTTTATTCTAAGAGGTCATCTTGGTGTTTCTGCCCAACCAAAACATACAGTGACAAGCTGACAGTCTCCCCTAGAGCTGGTTTTACTTATACTGATGGGACCATAACAAGTAAGTGCACACACAATTGACACCACAGATTGAGAGGAGGACCCAGGGGAACCTGGGACAAGATGTGCCCCCATGATACGGAGGCATGGTTAAGGGGCTCTGCATGGCCTCTGGTGAGCGGTAGTTGTGCTGAGGTGCAGCCATGGTGAAAGCTCCATAGAACACAGCAGGTTAATTTGTGTGTCTTGTCTTCGGTATTCTCCTTCTAGGACAGTTATTCACAAACTGAATTGTCAGTTGGACAGAATCTGGGATCACTCTGGCGATCGACCTCTGGACAAGTCTGTGGGGGATGATCTTGACTGGTGGGAAGAGCTGCCCACACTGCAGGTGGCACCATCCCCTGGCTGGGATCCTGTCCTGTATGAGTGAGGAAAGGGAGTTACATTGTAACGTACATTTCTCCTTCTCTGATTTCTGACTATGGATGCGATGTGACCAGCTGTTTCACCCTCCTCCTGTCTTCCATGATGGGCCATTCCCTTGAACTCAAATAAACCCTTTCTCTCTGTTTTCTTCAAGATATTTTAGCACAGAAACAGAAAGGGAGCCATGACACCAGTCTTCCCTCATTTACATCTGCTTCAGACCCCAGGGTAGAAGAATGCTTTTGCCTTCTCCGTGTTCGCTTTGCTCTCTTTTTTTCCTCTCGTAGACATTGTGGTTCTGTCAGTCAATCCAAAGCTGCATGTGACTGAGCCTGTGGCTCACGCTTCTTAGTTTTTCAATTCTCCTTCTGCGTCTCCCCTACGAGAAACAGTCCTCCATGCCGAGGGGCTCTGGGCACAGGAATTTGGATCCTGTCTCTGGATCCCTGCTTCTTCAGGAAGGCAGCCATGTCTGCAGGTAAGGAGCTGGGGGAGGACCAAGATGCTACAACACGGCTCAACAGTCACAGAGGGGTCCTGGCAGAACAGGAGGTGACCAGTTGTGTCACCTTAGGTTTTCTGCTTCCTTTTGCTCTCCTACCTGGGGTCACCTAAAGGATTCCATCTTGTTTTTAAGGCACGAGGTCTGAGCACTTCTGTCAGTTCCCTGTAGGGGTCCACACTTTATCTTCAACATGAGCCCATCTGTGGCTGTAGACACAACTAACAGCCATTTAGACCAGAACCTGCTGTCACTGCTAATCTATGGCTTCCTCTTCCCAGGGGCCTCGCATCCATCATCACCTATATCTACCCTGTGAGGCAGATCTTAGGTCTTCTTCACCCTGATGATGAAGCAATGACACTCCAAGAGGCCAAACAGTTGACAGAGGGATGCGGCTGGTACATGGCAGAGGGAGGCAGAGGGAGGCTCCATCCAGGCAGCCGGCCACATCCTTTAGCACTTTTATAGTTTTGCATTTTATGTTCAGTTCTGCTACTTAACTGGGGGGTGCAGAGTTTGTGTCCGGATGAATTTCTCTGCCTGGGGAAGCCCAGCCATTCCAGAGTTCATTGAAACATCTCCACGGTCTCCACTCCCTTGTCAAGGATCAGTTGGCTACCTTTGCAGGCGTTTACTCCCGGGACTCTCTTCTTCTCTACTCAATCCACTTGTCTGACTTTTCTCCAAGTCCACTGTCTTGGTTCTCATAGCTTCACAGCAAGTATTGAAGTTTGTTGCGATCCGTCTTTCAATTTTTTTTTTTTTTTTTTGTCCTTCAATATTGGGTTTGGTACTTTGGATCTTTTGTCTCACAGTGTAAACGTTTAGAAACAATTTATCAATCTCCTCAGAATAGCCTGCTGGGAGGGCCAATTGATTTTTGACAAAGACAACTCACAGACAATTTAATGGAGAAATTCAAACAAATAGTGCTGCAACAACTGGACGTCAATAAACCAAAAAGAATGGAAAAGAACTTGATGTAAACATAATATCATACATAAAAACAACCCTACTGTCTCACAGATTTAAGTGGAAAACATGAACTTGCAAAACTTTTAGAAGATGTAGAAGAAACTATTGTAACCTGGGGTGAGGTACAGCTCATAGACAGAATGTCAAAAGCATGATTTATTAAGATGTGAATAATTCTACCTTCATCAAAGTGAACATATCAGATGATACAGCTATCTAAAAATCTAATTTGGCTTTAAAAAATTAAACCGATTTGCCCTGCTGTGTGCCATTTGCATATTTGGGCATGTCTGCCAAAGAAATGAAAATGTATGACCACACAAAACCTATGTTTTTCTTTAGCGGGTTTATTGGAATCCCAACTTCAAGACCCTAAGATGCTTTTGAATAAGGGAGTGGCCATGTGGTGGGACCTCTCACTGTGGACCACTAGCCAGACCTAAACCAAAGTCATAGTCCCAGTGAATCTCAGAAGCATTAAGCCACATGAAAGAAGATGGGTCAGTGGTTAAGAGCACTTGCTACTCTTACAGAGAACCCAAGCTCAGCTCCTAACACCCATGCAGGAGGCTCACAGCTGCCTACAACTCAAGGACCAAGGGCACCTAGAGCTTTCTTCTGGCCTTAGTTGCCACCTGAATGTGAGTAGCATACATGTACAATTAAAAAAAAAATTTTTTTTTTTAGTTGAAGAGAAGGTTTCAGAAAAATGGCCAAGGCTACAATTTCAATTAGCCAGTCAGCATTTATACAGGCGGATGAGGCAGCAGAGCCCACCGTAATGCCTGGGAAAGCAAGTGCCCTGCACCTGGGTTGTGGGTTTGGAAGCTTCAGGGAACTTCCAAGAAGCAGCCCCCTTATACTCTTTGATTTTACTCCAGACAAGGGGGGGGGATTGTGAAAATATGATGAATGACAGGGTTGTTTTTATTTTTTATTTTTTTATAACTTCTGATTTTTAAAGATTTTCTCTGTTTTCTGTGTGGAGAATGTTCTGGAGGGGGAAAGAGTGGAAATACAGAGACCAGCTAGAAGGCCATGGCAGCAAACCCAAAGGCAAGCATGATAGATGCAGAAGCAGAGACCAGGCCTGGACACCCACACAATCCAAACCTTCTGTGCAGCCCCCCCCCAGTCTGTTGGAACACATTCTCTTGGGGTGTCTGTCCTTCAGCTCAGAGAGACACTGTAGTGACAACAGTAGACCGTAGAATGTATGCATACACCAATTAACAGGGTGGTCTCCTCTGCCTGTTCATCATCCTGAGGCGTGGACTTCCTTTCAGGGAGGCCGGCCTGGCTGCTGCGAGAAAGAGAAAGATGGGGAATTTGGGCCCTGTTCAATGTCCCCTGGCGGGGGAGACCTAGTGGCACTCAGAGGAAGGACAGCAGGTCACCGAGAAGAGACTTGATACCCTATGAGCATATACAGGGGGAGGTAATCCCTCTGAGGAACAGTCATAGGGGAGGGGAATAAGGGGAAAATGGGAGGGAGAGGAGAATGGGAGTATACAAGGGATGGGATAACCATAGAGATGTAACAAGAATAAATTAATAATAATAAAAAAAAGAACTGAGTAGGGAGAGAATAGATAGGGAAGAGACTAGCTCCCCTCTGGAGCTGAACAGGGTTCCGCAGCCAGATTACCAGGATCCTAACTCGCCTGACTCAGCACACTATTGAGAAAAAAAAAAAAAAAAATCTCTCCTTGTTCACTGAGCTCCCAGATGGCGCATATGTTGCGCTTGGAATTTAATGTGAAAACTATTTCCACAGTGGAAAATGATCCCTCATGCAGGGGATTTTCGCGGAGAATGATCTTGGCTAAAATGTTTTCCCTAAGGCACCCGAGAATGCTGCAGTAGACGAGAGGACCCTGGAGTGGAGACTTGACTGAGTTTGGGCCTTGTGAAAAGAGTGGCAGATGGGGAAGCCCAGCTCAGAACCCCTTTGAGATGTTCTTTATTAAATTCAAGATGCCAGCATCACTGACAGGGACAACAGCACACAGCCACAGCATTTGGATATTGTTTAAAAATGTCTTCAGCGGCAAGAGCAGCCGGGACGACTGGAGCTGACCATCACAGGTTGGCGATTGCTGAGTTGGTCCCTCCTGCGACCCGTAGATGCTAGGGAGTCATCCCTACTCCGTGACTGGCTGGATACAAGATGGCGGCCAGCACTCCACTATGTCTGCACACCACCCGGGCCCCAAGCAGAGTCCAAGGTCCTAGTCTTCGCAGCTTTCTTTCTTAGAAAACTAGTAAATTTCTATTTCAACTCTTTGTCCAAAATTACATTTTCTGCTCACTCCTAAACCATTCCTGTACATTGTGATTCCCTCTGGAAACATGTGGTTTGGATATAGGCTGTCCCCCATGTGGGATTCATTTGTTGGGACACTTGGTCTCCAGCTGGTGGCATTGTTTTGCGACGTTGTAAGACCTTTAGGACATTGCCCTGGCTGGTAGACACAGCTTCATGGGTAAGCCTTGGGAGCTCTCCTCTGTGCCTTGGTCTGCCTGAATCTAACAAGCTATGCTGAAAGTTGTCGCCACTATAGATGACATCTGCCCTAGCCTCTGAATCCTCCCCGCCAAGAGGGGCTGCGTCCACTAAACCATTAGCAAAAGCAGATCCTGCTTCCCTTACATTGTTTCTGTCAGCGTCTTAGTTTGCTTTCTAGTGCTGTGACGAAACACAGTGGCCAAAAGCCACTCAAGGAGGAGGGAGGGGGGAGGAGGGAGGAGGGAGGAGAGGGTTTATCTGCCTCACCTGTCTCAATCACAGTCCATCACAATGGGAAGTCAGGACAGGAACTCAAGGCAGGAAATCTGGAGGCTGGAGGCAGTCACTGAAGCAGGGGGCACGGAAGGACGCTGCTTACTAGCTTGCTCTCCTTGGCTTGCTCAACTTGCTTTCTCATAGACCCCAGGACTTCCAGTCTAGGAATGGCACCACCCACAGTGTGAAGAAAATGTCTCACAGGCTTGCCTAAAGGTCAGTCTGATGGAGGCATTTTCTCAATTGAGGTTCTCTCTTCCTAAGGACCTTTAGGGTATAGGTTGTTGTGGGTCTGTAAGTTATTAAGAGCATCCCTTTGAAGGCCATTGTGGGACCACCCCCCCTCTCTCCCTCCCTCCCTCCCTCCCTCCTTCCTTCCCTCTCTCTCTCTCTGACTCCTAGCTGATGTGCTGCCCTCAACAGAAGCCCAAAACAATGGGGCCACTTGATCTTGCATTGGATCCCTCAGAACCATATGTTACTTGCCTTATATATCACGTTTATAGTGATAAAGAGAGCCAGTTTTTATAGACAAATTTCAAAAAAGTTAGAGAATTAAAAACGGGAGAATTTTTGACTCTACAGCTGGAAATTTCAAGTTAGGTTTTATTTAGAAACAGTGTTGGAGGACTCTGCTGACCTCGCTACCACGTTCGCTCTCAGGCAGGCCCCCTCACGTGACGGCTGTTGATGCTTTCCCCCAATTAGTCACTTCAGAGCGAAGAGAATTCTTTCCAAAGTGTTCCAGCGAAGCTTTCTGCACTAATCGATTCTACTGGCTTTGGTCTCACACCCCACTCTGAGTTAATGAGTGGATTTAGGACAGAGAGATGCTTTCAACTGACCTGAGATACAGCAGATGCTCTGTAGACACATTTATAGGGCGAGTGGCTGAAGGCACTTGTATTGACCTGAGTTCCATTCCTGGAAACTATGTAAAGGTAGAAAGTCATCCTCTGACTGCACACACGCATGCACACACGCACACACCCACACACAGGTATACACACACACAAAATAGTAATTTTAAAAAGCATGCTTTATAAAACACTTTGATTTAGTAATAACTAGGAAATAGCATGACTCTTAAAAACAAACTTACTTAAAATAACTTATTGTTCTCTTTTAAGGGTTTTAATTTAATTTATTTTTTACTTATCATTATTAATTATTATTATTTGGTTTTTTGAGACAAGGGTTCTCTGTGTAATAGGTCTGGCTTCTCTGCACTCCCTCGGTAGACCAGGTCACAGAGATCCACTTGCTTTTGCCTTCCAAGTGCTGGGGTTTAAGACGTGCACCACCACACCTGACTAAGGAGGAGGGAGGCAGTTTCTAATTTTAAAAGCCAGGAGACTGATTCTTGATCTGATTTCCACAAAGCATTTGATGAAGTCCACCATGAATGCCTTTGTGAATAAGACAGAATCTTACTCAGTGCATTTAGAGCTGTTGTTAACCAGTTTGTTGACTGGTCTCTCTCTCACTCTCATTTTATTTTATTATTACTGTTTTCATACTATCTACTTACAATTCATTGCTGACCAGGTAGGGCATCTCTTTAGTGAATGCTTTTTTTCTGGAGAATTCTCTTTAGTAGCTAATTCAAGACAGCCCATCCTCTCCCTCCTCCTCTTCTTGTGGGATTTCTTTTCAGCATTTCTCTTGAATAAATGTGTAAGGTTTTTTTTTGAAATGGATACGATCACTATTGATAGGCAAGCACGTTTTCTTTTGAAAGGATTAAGATGAGTTTGAATAGTACCCAATATGAGAGTCTACATTTAGGTGAAAAACAAAACAAAACTCTTGTCTAAGTTTAGGATGTGAAAGAATAAAAAAAAAAAACAAAAAAAAACAAAAAAAAAACCCGGCAGCAGCTTATGTGAGAAGACAAGATCCCAGCGAGCCAAGAGCAACCCAGATCCCAAGGAAAGTAAAAACCGTCCCACGCTGCTGGGATGAAGCTGACCCACAGCAGGACAGCTCCATCCCCTGCAGACCAGGCCATGGACAGACGGATGCTCTAACCCTGCTAGTCCCTGGGACCACATCTAAAGAGGGGCATGAACCATCTCAGTAGCTCTCCAGTCAAGGCTCTTTGAAGGGCATGGAATCTCAGACCGTCCTGGAGAGAAGAATGGGGGGAATAAGATATATTTAGCCCAACGAATTGGCACCGAAGATGAAAGAACAGCTGCTCTTAAATATTAAAGGACGCCAGGCAAGGAAGAGCAGGGAGCAAGGAGGATGAGCGGAACTTCCGAGGGTGGATTTGACTCGGGAATGAGAGAACACTTCTTAAGAGACATATTGTTAAAAGAGGAACAGCCCCCTCCCTTGCCGCCCCGGTCCACCAGATGTTAGAAAACCATTTTCAGGATCTTTTTAGGAGTCCACAGACATCTGGATGAACTAGGGAGATCAAACAAGCTGGTTACAGTCCTTTTCCATCCCACGTCCAGAGTGCAGCCTCTGGATGGCAGAAGTCAGGGTGTAGGGTGGGCTTGTTTCTTGGCTGGTGAGAGCACCCCCTCTATATGCTCCTGGGACAGTGAAGGACAGGGTTGAGCCAAGCCTCCTCTTCTCATGCACCCACATTATTTTGCTAAGGGATGTGGGCAGTGCCTCTGTTGGGTGCAGTCTCTTGAGAGTTGGGCTTCACAGTACTACACAGAGGGAGTTGTCTGACGTAGCCTGGCGTGGTTTTGTTCTGGATGCTGTTGGCCACCGGTCTAGAAAGTTGGTGTATGAATGCACCCTCTAAAGTTGTGCGCTTTGTCCTCTGGCTGCCCGTCAGTGGTGTTCAGAGGAGTGGCTTTTGGGTGGTTAGCTAGGGATTAAACAAGGTAGGGTCCTGATGCTGCCATCAGTGGTTCTATAAGGAAACAAGGGACTTAAATGGGCACACTTGATGTCTCTCACTGTGTAATGCCTTCCTCCGTGTCATGACAGACCACGGAACCCTCAGCAGGCACCAAGCAGAGGCCGGCACCATGCTCTTGGACATCACGGTCTCCAGAACCAAGAAGTATACAAACTCTGATTATTCACAAGTTATCGGGTCTGTCATAATCTGTTCTGGCCTTGGAAACAGAGGACCAGGAGGCTTCCTACTTGCAATGGGCTTCCCCACTGGGCTATGTCTGTGAATAGGTCACTGGGCACTGGCTCAGGCTGAGCAGCCGATGGTGTCTCTTTCCACTAACCCATCCTTGGCTCACTTTTGCCATCACAATTTGGTAAACCAGACATGGTGGCCCAAATGCAGTGACTCCTTCTCTGAGAGGCTTGTAAAACGCAAGAAGAGGGTCTGTGGCCATTCCAGGTAGACAGCAACTTGCCTACTACACCAGGGTTAATTTTTTTATTTTTATTTTTCAAGACAGGGTTTCTCGGTTTTAGCCCTGGCTGTCCTGGAACTCACTCTGTACACAGAGATCTGCCTGTCTCTGCCTCCCAGGTGCTGGGATTAAAGGCGTGCATCACCACACCCGGCTGTGAGGGTTAATTTTGATTGGCAGCTTCATTAGACCAGTAAACATGTATGGAGTTAGTGAGGCACAAACTGGGTGTGATTGTGAGGCTATTTCCAGAGACATCTAGATTATAAGTGCCCTGACCTATCGAGGATCAATTAATTTGTCCTATTGTGGCATCGTTAGGTGGTGGCAGAAGCTCGGAGTTGGGAACTAGTTGGAAGAAATAGGTTACTGGGGGTTTCTCTTTCAAGGCATTTCCAGATGTATTTTTTACATGTGTGTGAGCATTTGGCCCACCCCACATGCAAGCCTTGCGCCCTAAGAGGTCAGAAGAAGGTCTTGGATCTCCGTACTCCAGTTACAGATTGTTGTGATCCACATAAGAGTACTGGGAACCAAACACAGGTCTCTGTAAGAGAAGTCATGCCTTCCTCTCAGGGTCTAAGACTGGCGAAGTGAGTCAGCATGTGGGAAGAAATCATGCGCCACAGTGCTAGGAGCTCACGGTGCTAGAACAGTGAGGAATAACAAGCCAGAACAGCTCTTCCCTGCTTTACCAGTGTTTTAATGTGTGGCTTGAAGGCAGTGTTTCAGCCCCCTGCGCCTCCCCATCTGTGAAGTGAGAATAGTGATGACCTCACGGGCTGCGTCTGAACGTTCAAACACAGCCACGGGCTGCGTCTGAACGTTCAAACACAGCCACGCTTCGTTGACCTGAGCCGATTGCAACTTCCATTTGTCCTGGAAGACCTTTCACCACAGCTCCCTTTGAGGGGCAATACGCCTTGCCATGAGAAGACTCCTGGTTGGCATAGTGCCCTGACTTAAGCTCGCTGTTGCTGAGAAGCTAAGTGTGTCACAACGTTTCCTTGGCTGAACTCATCCACGCCACTGTCTGGCTGCTTGCAGAGCAAAGGAGGCCGCAGTATAGCAGATTGGGGACCCCTAAGGATTTAAACCCTGAAAACCAACTCTTCCCCTTTGGGGGGGGGACCATCACTACAGGTTCCAGAGAGGGAGGAAGGATACAAACTACGCAAACAAGCTGTTGGGGGTATGAGAGCCGTGATCTGCAAGGAATGTGACAAGCACTTTAAAGTAAAGTAATAGTAAAGATGACGCTGTGCAAAGGTCAAAGGAAAGCGGCATCTGTGACAGTGTGGTGGGGACAGGACCTGGGACATGAGTTTGTCCTGTGAAGACTTCCACTAACAGGGAGAACGGTGGTGGCTTCTGAGATGTGCATGTCAAACGTTCTGTTCCCACTCAGCCTTGTTCTGTGCAGGAGAAAAAGATGCAAGATGCACAGACTTCCACCAAGGAGAGGTCACCTGATGGAGGCCAGCAACGGCCACTCCAATCCATGGGAAGTGTTGTCTTCAACTTGCAGATGAGAGCGCTCAGGCAAAACATTGAAGCGACTTTCAGGAGACAGGAAAGGGGCTGGGCTGGGATGTGACCCTGTGTAGGAAGAAGCCATGCCAAATTCTGCCATGTCAGAAATCCTGTGCTTAGGCTGTATGCTGTGACCTTCGAGTTGCTGACCTTTACCTCACCACGAGGTCTTGTGTTCTAGGCTATCCTTGGACTATTTACTTTTGAAAGAAGTAGAGAAGTCTCAACTTGGAACCACCCAGAGGATCTAGAAAGTTCTTACAGGGAACTACTCAGAGAACTAGGAAGTTCTACAGAGAGCGATTTAGGCTATTGTATTCTTGCCCAGGGACTAGGATGAGTGGGATTAAAATAAATCCAATTGACCTTGCCCTATATATGTTCCTGCTAGTTGGCGATAAAGCGAATCTTGATCAGAAATTTCCTGACTTGATTCGTTATTTCTCTCGTCTCTGTATCCTACTTTCAATCCCCACTCCCTCTTTCAGGTGAACCCTGATTCGATTTTTCCCGCGGGCTGGGACCCGACAACCCTGAGCCCTTTGGTTCCAGCACTTCACTCCGTATGAGGCTGAGCTACTACTGAGGACCTATACGGGCTTTCAGAGCTTTCACTTGAGAGTGACACACGCCATGTGACCTTTGCTTACAATTGTTGACCAGAGCACACCAGCGTCGAATCTTATGTCAGAGGGTAGAGGCAGGTAAGGGGTTGTCAATCCCTTGGCGAGGGGCCAGTAGATCCTAGAGCATCACGGTACCATCTACGGCAGTCACAAAGCATTAGGCCCTGGGGGATAGGTGACGAGTTCTGCCTCTAGCATGGTGGCCTAATAAGATGTCCTTGTCCTTCATCCTGAAGCATCCTGCGGGGAGGTGGAGCAGGAGGATCCTGGGAGCAGAGAGGAGGTCCTTGGAGGCCAGCAGCATAAATTAGCTGGGAAAGGAAAAGGGACAGCTAAGCTCCAGCTGGCAAGTGACAAGGGCAAGTGTCCTTGGCCCAGGGAGGAAGGGGGTGCAGAGGCAGCTACCTGCTTCCACCAGGGTCACATGGATCAGCAGTTCCCCAGACTATGGGGGTGGGGGGGGGAGCAGAGATGGGCAGAACCCTGGCACTGCCTGGAGCAATCGTCTGGGTAGAAAATGGAGCAGGCATGTTCCGTGACCCAGTTTTAATTCTGCAGGTTTGTGAGGAAGCTGGAGGAACCAAACTTTAATCTGCAAAGGAGCTTAATTTCTTAAAAAAATAAAAAAAAAAAAAAAGATGAAGAAGCTTCACCGTGGATTAGTGTAGTTCAGAGCACACCACGGGGCCAAAACCAGCCAGTCAGCAAGAAGGCCACGGGGAAAGGTTCAGAGTTTAGACCTGTCTGGGTTGACACTCAGAACCAGCAGTGGTGAAAGTCAGCTTGGGGCGGGGGGGGGGGGGGGAAGGGGTCCAGTGGGGTTATGGTCACGTTTCTCAGGAAAAATCATTGCATCTGTATACGAATGACCTGGGCCGGAATATTTTAAAGTAACTCATCACTCAAAAATCTGAGCTAATGTCAAAGAGTCTGCAGGGATTCTTTCCACTGCCGAAACCAAAGTTCTATCTGTGGACTCTTCGCTGGAGGTGAGTCACCCGGAGTGGACCTTCCTATTAGCTGTTTGAAAACTAGAAAACTTTAAAGGGTTCTTCTCTACTGTCACCATGGCCGGAAGTGTGTGGCGTGCAGGCAGACACGGTGCAGAGAGGAGCAGGAAGAAAGAAAGAGTGAGCCATTGGGCCTGGCTTGAGTTTCTGAAACCCCCAAACCCATCCCAGTGACACCCTTCCTCCACCAAGACCACACCTACCCCAACGAAGACACACCTCCTAATAGCTCCACTCCCTAATGACTAAGCATTCAAGTAAATGTGCCATTCCTGTTCAAACCACCACATTCCACTCCCCAGCTCCCGTAGGCTTGTAGCTACATCATTTATATATGCATCTAGTCCAAAACTTCAAAAGACTCCATAATCTATTACAGTCTCAACACTGTTTAAAAATCCAAATTTCAAAAATCTCTTCTGAGACTTAAGGCAATCTCTTAACTGTAATCCCCTGTAAAAATCAAAATTAAAAAAGCAGATCACATACTTCCTACATACAGTGACCCAGAATATACATTACCATTCCAAAAGGACAGAAAGAACATAGAGAGGAAATACTGGACCAAAGCAAGATGGGCAATCATCTTGGAAAACCTGGAACTCTGTGTCTGGGAAAACCTGAAACTCTGTATCTCCATGTCTGATGTCAAGGCATCTTCAGATCTCCAACTCCTTTCAGTTTTGTTGACTGCAACACACTTCTCTCTCTTGGGCTGGTTCCCCTCCCTGTCAGCAGCTTTCCTCTGCAGTTATCCCATGGCTCTGGCATCTTCAACGTCTTGGGGTCTCCAAGGCAATCCAGGCCTCACCTTCACAGCTTCACACAATGGCCTCTCTAGGCCTCCATGCAAACACATCCTGATATATGCCTGGGCTCAGCAGCTTTCCTTAGCCATGGACGGAGATTCCATAACCCTGCCTCCTATCCTTGACTCTAAAGCCAGAACCATATGGCAGAAGCTGCCAAGCTCTGCTGCTTGCTAAGACTGGAACCTGGCTCCTCGCTCAATTATATCCACATCGGATTATTATCTTCAATAGTTTCCTTCACTGCCTAAGCTTGGCTGTCCGTGAACTCACACCCTGTAGACCAAGCAGGCCTGGAACTCAGAGATCTGCATGCTGCTGCCTTCCAACTGCTGGGATTATAGGAATGCAACTCCATGCCAGCCCCTAAGCTTTTCTTTAATTCCTCTTTACGAGTTGGAAGCTTAGCTGGATGGCACCTCCCAACCGGTGGCCATGCTATAAGGATTTAGGGGCAAGGAGCATGACAGTCGCCTTCGCTTCTCCTTCCTGAGTGTGTGTGTGTGTGTGTGTGTCTATCGCTGCTCCTGTGACATCAGCCTCCCTATTCTCCCAATGACTCTGCAGGAAGCTTCCGGGGCTTCAGCAATGCATGAGCACTTCTCAGGTGTTCCCCGTCTTGAACTGAGCAACCATTGGGTTCTCTGCTTCTAGAGGGTTCGCACAGCTACTGTTGGACTAGCCAGACCCTACTGTGTAGGCAAATCCAGTAAGCTCACTTTTGTTGTAAATATATACATACAGTCTATTGCTTCCGGTCCATCGGAGAGCCTTGTCTAATGCCGACTTGGGTACCAGGAATGGCGTCTTATCCTTGGGGCTTGGGATGCTTTTCTTATTGTCTCTACGCAGAGCATGACATTCCTCTTTGATAGTGCTTAAACTCTAGCAATTGTAGTTGCTTTCTTTGCACCGAACTTTGCAGTTTTAAGCCGGATGCATTGCTTCCCTGTCATGCTGCCCTTTTTCATCCCCTCTGTAGGTCTGACTAAGGACAGTGCGTAGCAACCATGTGGTTGCCTAGATATTAACAATCTCTGAACGTCTTCTGGAGAACAAGTCAGTCCATGCCTTTTGCACTCAACTTCATTCAGATTTTCAGGACATGCATGGAATGCAGCTGCATTCGTGGCCGGGATGTAACGTGTCTGGCCTCCGGCCCAGTTTGTAACACTCTCCATTCCTTTCTGAAACCTCATGAGCCTGGCCCCCACTGTGTCTGCATTTCTTTCAGCACCCCAGTCTTCTCACTTCCAGCCAGAGCGACTCACATTGAGCTCTGCTGATGGCACCACGGACCTCCTCTCTAGCCCACAGGAGGAACTCTTCCACAAACCAACTCCAAGGGCCTGTGGGCCATATCGCTGTTAAAACTAATCACAGCCCTTCTGGGGCCAAATTCCGCTTGTTTGCTGTTCTCATCGCTGCAGTCAATACAGAGCATAGCAACACGAGCAAAGAAATGTTCCCTTCAGCTCACAGCTCCCGGGATGCAGGCCATTGCAACAGTGAGGGCACAGGGTGCGGGTGGAGCCCAAGGAGCTCCTGCCCTGCTGCAACCCAAGGCTGTTTGCTTATATACGGACAGATGAGGGGGCTGAAAAGGGGGGGTCCTTGCCCTCAGCTTTCTCTTCTCCTTTTTATTCAGTTCCGGGTCCAAGTCTAGGGGCTGCTGCACCTCACAGTTGGAGAAGCACTCTCACAGAAGCAGCCAAAGCTATAGCCCATGAACACACTAGGGATTTCTTACCCAATCATGTTAGCAGTCAAAATTGACTATCACAGCCCACGAGTCTAACTTCTACTCGTGGTAAGGGGTGTACAGGACAGCAGCTTCTCTGGCGATTGCTCACACATCTCTTACGAGATTCCCCCCTCCCTTTTTTTTTTTTTTTTTTTTTTAACTTAGTAGCATGTCCACGCTGGATGCAGAGGGCACTGGGAAATGTGGCCTTTGGTTGGCTGAGTGTCTGTAATGAGCAGAAGGAAGGGGGAGGAGAGCAAGGATGCTGGGGAACCACATTCAGCAAACAGTAGTGATATTCATTCCCCCGAATCAATAAACAGAGCTCGGGTGTCAAGATCTCTAAACTGAACGGTAGAACTAATGGCTGCAACTGTGCTCGTTTTTTCACAGTTAAAGCAATCCTGTCCTGGGAGCCTTGTGCAGCAGCATCTCAATGGGTCTCACAACCGCTCACTCAGGCCAGCAAGGAGGGAAGAACTCATCCACTTCTGTGCGCCTGCTCCCAGAGTTCTCTGAAGCCAAAACCTGCAGAGGTCCTGAGATGTGTCGTGACCCAGGGAAGAACTAAAGGACGGGGGAATTAGACACCACACTCATGCCTCACATGTCTACTGACCTCCATTTCAGGGAGGTGCTGGATTAGGTCATTCCTCACCAAGGAAACAAACGGAGACCCAGAAGAGTGAGTGAGTGAGTGAGTAGGTGAGTGAGTGAGTGAGTGAGTGAGTGAGTGAGTGAGTGGTGTCTCTCAGGCCATAGACCTGACTTAGAAGGCTGATTACAGTCCCTAAGCTCCTGACCCCTCACCAGAGCCTGTCCGGTGGGATCATCATTCCCATTAGGGCCCCCAAAGACACTCAGGTTTCCACAGAAACTACAGCACTGTCCTCAGCAGATTCCACAGTGTCAGGAAAGCAGGGCAGAGAGTGTCCTGTGACAGCGAGGAGGGAGAATGTTGGCACCAGCAGCAGAAGGATGACACTGTGAGGGCTGAGGCAGTGTCCCTGCAAGTGAGGCCGCTGCTAAAAACAGCAGTGGGGACAGGGCTTGCGAAGCAGAAGGACACTCAGATGGAGCCGGGCCTCCTCCTCCCTGTCCCTAGGGCCCAGGCGCTGTCCGCAAGCAGCCACCCTGATGGTGCCATCCTGGGATGCCTGACAGTCCTCATCTGTGCATCTCAGTGGGAGCTGCTTAAAGAGACAGACAGATGGGAAGACAAGACAGGAGGGCATGGGGGCAAGAGAGATGCTCAGAAGGAAGAGAGAGGACCGGAGATGGAGAGGACCGGGAGGGGAGAGGCGGAGGAGGGAGGAAGGAAAGGAGGAAGCAGACGGTGAGATTGGGAAGCAGGGAAGGAAGGAGGGGGGAAGGGGGGAGAGCAAAGGAAGGGAAGAGACAGGGGAGGGAAAGGAAGGAGGGAAGAGGGAAGAAGGGAGGAAAAAGGAAGATACTGTATGGTCAACTCAGCGCAAGGCCCTCAGGAATTCCCAAGTCAAGCCTGTCTACAGCTCAGGTGTTCTGTGCTAAATTGTGGCCTCAGCTCACAAGGCTGTGGTGAAATCTTAACGTGCTAGTGCCACAGAGGGTGAGCCTGTGGGTCAATGCAGGTATCAGTGGCGAAAACGAAGTCATACTAGGGGAGGGTGGGGTGGGGGAGGGTGGGGGAGGGTGGGATGGGGTAGGGGAAGGTGAGGTGGGGTGGAGGAGGGTGGGGTATGGGAGGGGAAGGTGGGGTGGGGTGGGCCCCAATCCAACAGAACTATGTAGCTAGATCTTTTACTTTGTGGCTTTCTTTCCTTCCAACCCTCTAACACTAGGTAAGAGAGAAAGAAGGATAGAGGGAAAGGAGCATTATTATCTTCAG
The DNA here is from genome assembly GCA_907169655.1 of Acomys percivali. Taxonomy (NCBI): domain Eukaryota; kingdom Metazoa; phylum Chordata; class Mammalia; order Rodentia; family Muridae; genus Acomys; species Acomys percivali. The sequence goes on along the minus strand of OU015745.1, from coordinate 137,703,016 downwards.
ACTACTTCCTGCTGATTAGGGGTGTTGAGTTCCTTGGCAAGCCTTGTCAACAGCAACCAGCAACCAGCAACCAGCTACCACAGCAACAGCAGCAGCAGCAGCAGCCTCTCTGGGGCTCTAGCATTTACATACCTTCTCAAGAGTCCCCAGAATTCCAAGTGTCACACATTTGCAGAAACTATCTGCAGCTGGCAAACTCGCGCTCCTGCTAGAGCACGAGGCAAATCATAGTCAGCTGCTGTGGACAATCTGAAGCAGCCTTATACCGCACACCTGGGATTAGAACAAAAACATATCCCCACAACATTTCTGTGTTTTTAAAGAAATGAAAAATTCTCACTACAGAGCTAGCCACATATAGAAGTCTGTGTGGAGACAGGGTCAGAACTATACTTTCATGAGTCAAGCAATCTGTGAAGCTACCAGCCTGTGGGTTTCAGAATCCTGGTGTTCGGGGAAAATGGCTCCAGGTTAAACATTCTCAGATCTCTCATCTGCATGGAAACTCTGACTTCAAAACTATTTGATGTTTCTGTTTATAAACATCTGCTTCTAGAACGGGCTGAGAACTCTCTGAGCACACGAAACAGGGGTGGGGGTGTGTGGCATTGGCTAACACTAAACCGTCTATGTGCCAGGACAAAGCACAAGGACTGTTTCTTTGGCTGCACAGTCTTTCTCCACAAGGACTGTTGTTTGGCTGCACACTGCCAGCAAGCTATCAGCCAAGAGGACATCTAGAGTGTTTCCTGGAAAAGACTCTGATCTGATGGTTTTGTTTTGTTTGTTTGTTTGTTTTTTCCTCAAAATACCAGTCCTGGGGCTAACTCCTAATCAGTTGATCTGAATGCCTTGGGCAATAGGACACAAGGATCTGAATTGTCTAAAAGTATTCTAACAGTCCTGATCAACTGAGAAAGAGATGCTGGTCTAAGGAGGTAGACAGAAGCCTAGACAAATGTCATATTTTCTCTCATATGTGAAACCTGAGGGGGGGAGAGACAGAGAGAGAGAAGGGGCTCTATTATTTGGGAAGAGAAAGGGGGACAGGTGGGAGGAGGAAAGGAAAGAATAATGGGATGAATTAAGGTCAGAGTAAGTGATATACTTGAATATAAATATCATTATGAAGCCCATTACTTCATGCAATGAATATATAACTTCTTTTTTTTTTTTTTTTTTTTTTTTTTTTTTTTTTAAGAAAAGAAGAAACACAAGGAGAGGAAAGACTTCCTTACTTAATAAGATGATTCTTTCTAGAACGAGAACACAGACCATTAACTTCCCAGCAGGTGAAGTCCTTTCCTATTGGCCTTCTGAAACGGATTCCCTTTTCCTTCCTTGCAGCCTGTGAGGCAGGAAGTTCCTTTTCCGTGAGATGGGACGGTAAGACCACAGGCACGTAGGTGAAGACAGACAGTCCTCACTAGAGTCGGGCAGAGCCAGATATGGTATTCCCACTGAGGGAATCCATTTTACAGCTGGGGCCTCTGGAGCAGCTCACCTCACCCTGCAAATCAGGGCCCCGAAGACCCAGGTAACCACAGATGCCCTTGACCTTGGCCAAGAGCGCCTCTTCCCTTTGCACTGGGATTCAGGCGAAGGACTAGAGTTTATTCACAAACCTCTGTCTTATGGCTTTTTTTTTTCCAAGAAGAGCAAAAGATATTGAAAAAAATCCAACAGTATAACATAAACTAGAGAAACGAATGCAGCTGCAGGCTCCAGTTTCCAGGACAACTTGGGTGGGCTGTGAGCTCCAGCTTTCTTCATCCTAGGTTCTTCATGGTGACAATAACCACTGTCACAGAGGCTCACCAAATGCCAGACAAACTGAGCACAAACATTGACAAACACCCTCCACCTTTTGAGAGAGGATGCCCTCGAACAAAACTAAGGAGACCTTGAACTCCTGACCCTCTGGCTTCCACCCCTGTCCTCCACAATATCCCTGACATTTCCCCTTTTCTACAGAAGGAAACAAGGAGACAGGAGTGTCAACGGACCTTCCATAGGCTTCTTCAAGGCCATACAATAGCTGGTACGCATGTGTCCAAAGCCCATACCTTCTACTCAATTGTTAACTAGAAGCATGTGTGTAAGTTGAGGGGAGGGAGGATCATCAAGAAGCATCGCAGGAATCTAAGAATGGGAATCCTTTGTGTACTCAGTAACCACACACAATGTTTACATGTATGCAATATATTGTATGTATATAGTATACAAATCAGTACAAACACTCATAAACAACGTGTATGGACTATATTGGTGGTATTTGTGTCCATATCCTGGTGGTGATATGGAACTAGAAGGATGTATGGCATTTTTGTATTTTGCTCTTAAGGGAGCTGTATGGGAAAATCAACCTCCTTAGTGTATTGTTGTGCACTGGACTCCCATAGAAAATATTCCCTAAAATTCAATGGCTTAAAAAGACATTATATATATATATATATATATATATATATATATATATATATATATGTCTTTGTTATGACATAGTCTAGGCAGGTGATGCAGGTTACAGTTTAACTGTATGTGGAGCAAGGCTCTTATCACTCTTTCACTGTAGAGTTTTCTTAAGCAATTGGCTAAGGGTAGCTCTCCATCACCTCCACATTCCAGACCATGAGAAAGGGAAGAGGAAAGCAGAGAATATCCACAGAAGATTCACACGTTGTTTATACTAACGTCCCAGTGGCCTGAACCTGACAGTGATCACACATAGCTGCAAGAGAGGCTGAACACTATAGTCTTGAACTGAATTGATGATACTGAGGTTCCTATTACTATGGAGGAAAGTGGGGGATAGTGTGAGAGATGATATCAGTCCCCAACATGAAATAAATAGAAATCTCCTTACAGCAAAAGTTGAAAATTGGGAAATATGAATAACCAGGGTGAGAACTCTCTTCCAGCTTCCACTCAATGACCTCTATGGTGACAGTTGGTGCTTCTAGCTTGTACCATTTAATCTATTCATTTTCCATGCCTATTTCATATGCCGCTTTCTATCTCAACAGTAACATGTGGAGTAATATTCTAAAGTATAAATCTATTATATTTTCCTTGCTCATATATCCTTCATTGGCCATTCATCACTTATAGGGCCAAATCTACTCTGCTTACCAAATTCTTAGACCCTTGATGAATATTTAACTCTCTCAATACTGTCGCATCAACACCCTAAAGACTGATCTCCTGCACATGCTGCGACATCACACTTCTCTGACTTTGTAAGCAATGGTTCTTTGATTTAAGCGGGAAGCTTTGCGTTTGATAGTAGATATAGCTCAGTCTTCAGAGGCTCAAGGCATAACCAACATTTGTTTTCTTCCTAGATATTTTTCTTTTGTTTACTTCCCCAAAGACAGACAAAAATCAAAATTACAGCTACCACATGACCCATTGATAACATTTCTGGCTCTATACTAAAAGATCTCCAAATCAACATGGCACGGATATGCCTGCCCATCCATTTTTCTTACAGCACTGTTCACTATAACCAAGTTATGGAATCATTTAAGAGATGAATGGATAAAGGAACTACGATGCTGTAGACAATAGAATTTTATTCAGCAGTGAAGGATAAGAACAAAATAAAGTGATATATATATATATATACTATATATATATGAAAAGCCATTATGAAACCCATTCCTTTGTATGTTAATTTAAAAATAAATAATAAGTCAAAAGCTTCACCTTCCCAGTGTACCACACATCTTATATACAGACATAAGACAGTGTTTATGTAATGACTACTCTATATAGCACTGACATTTCTGGGTGTCTTTCTATTGGTATCATAACAATACACTGCAATCTTTTCCATTTGCATTTGTTATATATAAGCATGCTTTCTGTATTCTAGGACACCTTCTCAGAGTGGGCTTGCTCTATAGAAATTTGTATCTTTAGCTCAAATCTATAAAAGTAATTTTATTTTCATATGAGATGTACCAAATATATTTCCCTCAGCTTTTAACAAACAAAAAAGAAAGAAAGAAATGATGATCTGATGCAGCTTGTGTAGTTCTGAAGCTCAGGGCTAGCGTTTACTTGGCTTTGGTTAGGGTTGTGTAGAGGATGGCAGTGCAGCAGCAAGAACTCACGTGTGCTTGGGCCTTCCCAGCCACACCATTGCAGCAGCAAGAACTCACGGGAGAGTGGGGAGGGGTGAGTGAAGAGGGTTGCAGGGGCAGGGCCAGGGCCAGGCTGGTTTACCTCATCTATTCGCTCAGGAAGGAATTTAACCCCACAATACTTACACACTCCTATGAGACGATGGTAATGCTTTCATGAGGCGGGCAGACTCATGACCCAATTCCCTTCCCTCTACCCCACTTAACGTTTCCACAGCATCAGTGGTGCGCAGCCGTAAGTATTTGAACTGCTTAGAAGCTGGTTATAACCAAACTGTAGTAAGCTTATATGGAAGCAGAAAGATTCTGAGTTCAAGGCTGGCCTGGGGTACATAAAAAGTTTAAGGTCAGCTTGGGATACAGAGTGAGACACTATACGGGTTTATATTGGTAACTATTTTTACAGTTATTTCTCTATATACAAATTAAGATAAAACTATGTCTTTATTAGCAGAAATAGCCTGACAGATGTGGAGAAATGGAGAGAGAGAGAGAGAGGGGTGTGTGTGTTATATTGGCACAATATTTATCAAAATTCAGCAAACACGTCCCTAAGATTTGTATGTATAAATGTTTCATCCAATGAAAAAAATCATTGTTGAGTTTATTTAATAGCATAAATGCTGAAGTGTTCAGGATAAAGTGTAGGATGGTTGCCATTCTCTTGGAATTCTCCCTAAAAAGGAAGAAGAATTGATGTGTGGATATAGAAGAAAGACAGGTGCAAAGAAAGATGGGTAAGTGAATTTGAAAAGCTAAGTCTCATGAGCAGGAAACAGTGTAACTCAGCCTGTGGATATATGGATATACACTGTATAATTCTTTTAGCTTTACTGTATGTTCAAAAAAAACTCACAGTAAATATGAGTAAAAAGGTTTCATCATAAAGTGGTTTTAAAATTCTGGTTGTTTTGTTTTTTTTTTTTTACCTCAGAAATAACAGCTCAAAGGAAGTATACCAGGATTGTGGGCAGTTCTGTTCCATCTGTCCATCCAAAGGTGCCAGGCCTGTGGGCAAGGACTCTGTTGCTTCCAGATTGTCAGATCAATGCTTCAGCACTCACGAGGCTCAATGGCCTTGTTCTCGTCTGGAACCAAAGGTGGACCACTTTCTTGTGATTGACAGGTAGATCTATCCAAAACCGTCCTTCTCAATTCTCACACCATCCTTCCTGTGCAGTCCCAGGGCTTTCTGGTTCACCGAACTTACATTAGCTCTCTACTTGAAGTCCTTCAGTACAAAGTAGATTTCATGTGGGGTTTTTTAAAAGTTGAATTTCCCTGCATCTGTATATGAGGACTTATTTTCAGTGGGCTGGTAGTATACAGAAATACTAACGGAGAATGTGTGCTGAGTTGGGATGGAGACAAGATAGGTTTCCATCTCTCAAGGTCCACACCCAGCAAGGCCGGGCATAGCTTCTGTCTATATTTTATTAGAGGACCTGAGTCATGACACTACACATGGCCTCAAGGGATGCTGAGGAATAAGTAGCCCCATGCTTGGAATTAACAAGAGTGTCCTCCACCCCCGACCCAAACATGCTGGAACTCCATTTACCTTGCGAAATCTGGATGCTTCCAGTGATCCCAAGGTCCTTGTAGCTAGCCAGGAGCATCTTATGTACCTTTGAGCTGTTGAAACAAAATACGGGCTCTGGAATTAAACAAGTCTTAATGAAGGGTTTGATGAATGAGTGACTGAAGAAGTGAGTGAATACACAAATGAATGGTAAGAATTTTTTAGACCACACGTCTTAGTGTGTATCTACTCTAAGGCATAAGAAACAAGTCACATCCTGATCACACAGCTCTACAGCATGTCGCCGCGTGCTGTGGAGTAATTCAAACCATGTGAATTAGTAGTTTAGGTCTCCTTTCTTCTTACCTCAGGTCTTGACCTTGTTAGCATCAGACTTTAAGATTTCATAAAGTTTACTAAACAATGTTCGATGTCTCAGAGGAAAACACTTAACCTGGTTAACAGTGGAAATTATTTTGTTCTTTGTTAAAGCAATGGAATAGCACCAAATTTGGATTAAAATAATATTAAATTGCTTACTTATTACCACTGGTCCATAAGACTTGCATTTAGCTATGCTTTTCTCTTAAACCTGCATAAATATTTGGAAGTCAGGTCATTGCATTTCTTCCAGTATATTCTGCAAGTCCAATTTGATTAATGCATGTTTAGCCTTTCACCAATCAACTCAAATTGCTGTCTTTTCTCTGTACTTCTCTAACATTCACTTGGGATTTAAGGAAACATGACATTGTTTCATATGGTCTTCAGCTCAAGATCATGACTGTGAACTAGACCTAATTTTATCTAGTATGCTCCATGGTTTGTTCTCATGAAGGCTGCAGAACCACCTCCCTGTATTTCTCATATACAGTCATCTTGGGCCACCTTTTCTTAATCTCTATGAAGCCTTCCCTTGCTTTTTCTTCCCTTGATAGATGGCAAGAGGACCAGATATTCCTAAAAAGCTTGTGGCTAGAGTCACATCGCCTCTGCAAACACCAGCCTACCTTCACAGGCACCAGCCAATCCCAGATAGAGTCACATAGCCACAGATAGGCCTCCCCTAGAAGTCTTTAACAGCACCTGTGCACTCCTTCTTGGGGTGGCTGCCATTTTGTATGGATGGTTGACCCCTGCATGCAGGCTGTTTCTGCAGAATAAATGCTCTTTGGTTTTTACATACTATTTGAGTCTAGGGTCTTCCATCAGTGATTTTTGGACCCTTACAGTGGTAAATTTCGCTGTATCTGTTTACTGGATTCTTTTGTGCTTGTGTAAAAAGACTTGATTTCAGGAGGTAAACGGTAATGTCACCCCAGGAGCTATGATTTCTGATGATTCAGGAACGAACAGACGGGGGATCTCATTTGAACAGGGCTGAGCCGTGGTTGGTACCTCAGAAGAGGGCATACGAGACGAGGGAGGGGCATCTCTCTAAGAAGATAAATAGGAAGTAAGATGCACTTCTTCTCTTGGCCCCCAGTGAGGCAGGGGGATTGCCCAGGGCAACTAAGAGGTACACCATAGGAAGACATTGCCTTAAGCCCGGGAGGCCAGGAAGAGGCCCAGCAACTAGGAAAAGAGTAAGAACAAAAGGAGCAAATGTTGGGATGCTTACCACATTTTGTTTCTCTTGGGAACACTGACAAGGTAGTTGGTGCTGGGGCTCTGTTTGAGGGGTTGCAGAATCCAGTGTCCTCAGGACTGTATTCGTGTCCTGTATTGAAAACAATCTGGATGTCCCCAAGGCCATCTTCAGGTTCTGTAGTTTGCTGGAAGGACCCATGGAGCTCACAGTTTATCACAGTTAAGGTTTTTTGTTTGGTTTGGTTTTGGTTTTGGTTTTGGTTTTTTGGTTTTTTGGTTTTGTTTTGTTTTGTTTACAGGAAAAGGATACAGATCAACCTTGGGATGCAATATCCTCAGGTGTGATGGGAAAACCCCTTTTTTTCTCCCCCAATATACTGTCTGTCCCAGAGTGTGATAAACCAGGAAACTCACTATCATCTTGATGCTTTCCAGTCATGTAGAATGTGTTATACACATGACTGACCATCTGTAAGAGGGAAAGAATGCCTTGTCTCTAGAGGTCAGGCTGTACCTGAGCTACACACACACACACACACACACACACACACACACACACACAAATACACACACGGGAACCTATGACAGTCCAAAGTATGGATACCACAAAAGTCCAACATGGTGAACCAATGAGTTTTATTAGGGTTACTTACAGGAGCAGAAATGACTCCAAGAAAGCTGCATCACCAAAACCCAGGCCAGTATGGGTGGCAGCTCACAAAAGCTGGCAACCTGGAGCCCACGCACAGCCTGCAGGCAGCTCAACAGGTTGGGGAGAGTCCTTCCCAAGTGACTCAGTTGGTCTAAACCTCTTCCAGGCAGCTTGGATGGTCTCTGCTTCTTCCAGGAGGCTGGTCTGGTCTGAGAATCTTCTTTGCAGCTTGGCTTGTCTGAGAGTGACTCTCAGCAGCCTTTCTTGTTTATACCTGGGAAGAAGGGGCCTAAGAAATATGGTCAGTTTCAGGGAGTTCCTGGAGTTATTTTGAGTTGTTTAGCCTCTCATGTAAGAGACTTCCATGCAGGGTGGAGTATTTCAACTTGAAGGAAACTGCTATACAACATGTTCCCAACTACAAATCACATAGCTAGCATGGGCTCTTTGCCACAGTCCTAGGTCCCTATGGAACCAAGTACACTGCTATCTCATAGACCCTTCGAGTACCTCAGAGATAACTTCTCATAAGGCAAGGGCAAAGGTCAAATGTCTTCACTGAAATAGTAATTTCCTACATAGGGGTCCTCCTGCAGCACAAGACTCTCTGGGGTAGATCAGAGGGTTGAATCAGTGGTGAAATATTAGACAGAAATGAGGCTTTTCTTATATCCAAATAACACGCTTAAAACCATGAAAAGAGATAAGGGCCCAAATTTGGGCAGAAGTTCAGCTACAATAAAAAAGGGCACCACACCCTTGGCATGCACCTCTAGGAGCCTGTTCTCATTCAGTGCTTTTCCTCTTTGGTTAACAACAACAACAACAACAAAAATCTAGGACTCGAACGCTCCAACCAAAACCACTTAAATTTATTTTCAGCCAAATTGGTACTTGAGTCACATTGGTTATGATGAGTAATAGGGACACCTGAAAGTTGCCAAGTTTTATATAGCTTGGCCTGGTTGTAGAGAAGCTAACCAAATCCAGAATAACTGATAACTCTTCATGTGATGAGGTACAGTCACAGCAGCCAAGTGCTTAAGCAGATAACATCCCTGAGAAGACAAGCTTCCCTTCCCCCTTGAGGCGGGAAGTGGGGCAACCAACAGCAAAGGTGACACTGCTCATGGAGATTTCCCAGAAGGTCATGAATGACAGGGTCTGTTCCCACTCCTGCATTGTCTGGAGAAGAGTCGCATCCAAGCTGTCCCCACTCTTGTTCCTCTAGTTGTGTCATGTTAGATTAAGATAGCTATAGAATTGCTGCATAGTAAGAGTCTTTAAGGCTACAATAAGATGAAAGATTCTTACACCAGGACTTTGAAAATACCTCTAGCTAATAGTCTATTTAATCTCTATTGGATGCTTTATGTATACCTGATAATGGAGCAAGTTCTAGATACAGTGTCATGTCACTCTTAAGAATCATGTTCTTTAGAAGATACAAGTGAAGGGATAACAACAGGGATGTAATCTGAATAAATTGTTTTTCAAAAAATCATGTGTTTTATCTTGAACCGATTAGCTAGCCTGACTCCGTCTTAGGCCTGTCCTCCATTTTTTCACACAGACCTTCAGTTCAGGGGAAAACCACCAGAACAATGTCCATTAGCCAAGGACAGAGAGATGCTCCCCGTTCCAAGACAGATTGCTGTTGCTGACTCCACACATTGCTGACTCCCAGGTCTTTATCACACCCTGCCAACTCCTGCCTTATTAAAAATAATGAGTCCATCTGGTACTGACCAGTCTAGATAAGACTGCGCTCCCGGTCCAGAAAGACTGCCTTTCTGGTTATGGTCTTTGTTATTGTTTTGTTTTGTTTTTGTCTTTAAAATACTGCTACAAGCTTGCTTTTTATCAGAGCTTCAACTCCCAAGCTTGGAGCTATGTCCCTGGCAGCCTGTACCTGTTGCCTGGCCAATAAACTTTTTGCTCCACTACAGGGTGTCCTTGGTCTTTCATTTTTGTGACTCCAGACTCAACAATGTTAAATAAAACATATTCATTGTCCATTGAGGTTGAGATATCAGAGATACAGTTCTGAAAGATGAGACGTCCTAGATTCTAGGAAATACAGTGTCTCATGAGAGCCCACTTCTTTGCTGGCTATCTTTCACTATAACATCTCATAGCAAAATTCATATTTCTGGGGAGGCTGTTTTTAGTCCTGAAAAATTCACATCCCAGAGCCCCACTTCTCATTGTCACCTATGGTGGCAGGGTTCAATCATATGCATTTGGGGTTAATCATTCAGACCATAGCCTTGCACCAAATGCAAAGCACATGTTCTCCTGTACATACAGATCTGTATGGATCCTGTGATGGTGGATTGTGTGATGGTGGATAGTGTGATGGTGGATAGTGTGATGGTGGATCGTGTGATGGTGGATCGTGTGATGGTGGATTGTGTGATGGTGGATTGTGTGATGGTGGATCGTGTGATGATAGTGCACCATGAAAGACAGACAATGGGATCCAATGGCTTCTTCACCTCCTCTTGGTCACCATGGGTTTCAGAACATTGGAGAAGGCTTAGAACTCTGGGTGACCAGGGAAAGAGACTGGGGACAGAGCTGAAAGAATAAGAGCGAGTGACACTGAGAGAATTGTTGAAGTCCATTCTGTTTGTTTGAGACCATGCATTCAGGTTGTTTGAAAAAAGAATTTATTATCAGAGCCGGGCGTGGGGCACGCTTTTAATCCCAGCACATGGGAGGCAGAGGCAGGTGGATCGCTGTGAGTTCGAGGCCAGCCTGGTCTACAAAGTGAGTCTAGGACAGCAAAACTATACAGAGAAACCCTGTCTCAAAAAACAAACAAACAAACAAACAAACAAAAAGAATTTATTATCACCCCTGGGAGTTTCTTGTCTTCCCCACTAGGAGTTTTTCCTCTCAAAGGATCATTTCAGAAGATACGTGACAGACCCTTCCATGCCTCTCCTCTGGTGGTGAGTCACCCTCCTCAGCCCTGCAAGGCCTCAGAAGGCTCCAAGGAGTCCACGCAGGACAAAAAGTAAATTTCCAGAACATGTCTCTAGTTTTTTCTGGCCCTGGGGGCCCAGTGTGCTGTTTGGTCCTGAAAGGGCTCCTTCATGGGTAAGAGCTATCCTGAAACCTCCCAACTAGACACAGTGGTTGGTATTATAGAGCCTTGTATGGGAAATCCACAAGCGCTCCTTCCCTGCCTAGGGGGGCAGTCACTGCCAATTCAGGGTGCTATTGTGTAAATGAGCCATTTGGGAAGGTGCCAACACAGGCAAACAAAGGAAGGAATCAGATTGGCCGTTGGGTTTGGTAGCATCAAATGACAGTTTAAAACATGATGCACTTACTAACGTCACATTTAGTAACCCTTGCTGGGAAGGCTCATTAAAGAGGGACAGTAATATGATTATAGTTCTCTTAAAATGTTTAGCTTTGATTTGATAATTCATGTACACCTTTTAAAACTAAAAGTGGCAAGAAAACATACATTAGGAAATCTGTTCTCTCTCCTTTATCTCTCCCCCTTCCTTCCCTGTCTCTTTTCTCTTCCTCCACCCATCCCTCTCTCCTTCCCTCTCTTCCTTTCTTATATAAGTATAAGCAAAACAAAACAAAACAAAACAAAACAAAACAAAACAAAAAACAAAACACCACAGCAAGGAACAGTTCCACATCCTCCCAGCCAAGTGAAGAGAAACATTTCTATCGTTTATCTCCTCCGAGGGGGCAGAGACAGAAGATCTAGATTCAACTATCTACTTCCTCCACAGGCTTTGGGTTGGAAGATGGTGACACTCAGGAGTGCGTGGAGGAAAGCCCTTTCCTTGCACAACAGTAGGAACTTCTTGTCCCAAGTTCCTGTGATTCAAACTGGAGCATCTTGGGTCAGGCAGGTGGCAGGGCCACTGAGGAACATGCACACATGATGTGAAACAAAACTCACTTCAATTTCATGTTCTCCACAGTATGATCAGTGTACCTAGCAGAAGGCCAGAGTACTCACGCTCTCTATGGTGTGAGGACATAGCCACCTGCAAGCCAAGAATAGCCCTTTGTTCTAATTTTCAGTCGGCCCTGTGGAAAACAGTCTGACCTAAAGCAACTGAGGAGAAGAAGGGCTGATTTCATGTTACACTTCCAGGCCACAGCCCATGATCCCTGCAAGTCAGGGCAGAAACTCAAGGAAAGAATCTTGAGGTAGGAAACAGGCAGATACTGCTGGCTGCCTCACCTACACACAAACTATGTCTATCTGCTGAAGCATGGGGCTCCCCACAATGGGCTGGGCCCTCCTACATCAATTATCAGTACAGATCTCTCCCCACAGACATTCCCATAGGCCAGTCTTACCTAGGCAACTCCTCAATTGAGACTTTTCTCATAGGTTACTTTAGGCAACATCAAGTTGACAATTAAATCTAACTGGGGCAGTAAAGACCAACCAAGCTGAAGCCCTGCTCTCGGTGGGTGTCCAGCTTCCAGAACTGTGAGCTATAAATGTTTGTGGTTTAGGCAACCCTGCTTATGGTCTTCTGTAATAGCCGTTCAAGCTGACTGACACTTTGGGAACAGGAAGCCCCAAAGCAAGTCAGGCGATGCACTGAAATGCTGTAGTGTTTGTGGTATTGACCACCTTGTAAAGGGCTCAAGTTATTGTAAGTCTTTACCCTACATCAAAACTGTACTGAGCTTCTGTTCATGATTTTCCTTGGTATTTGCGTGATATTCACCCTGGGCTAAGAGCCACCGGAGAGTCTGATTCACAGATAATATGCTATAGTCTGGATCTTCAGTGCTCCCAAAGGCCCATATGGTTGGTCCCCACCCCGTGGTGTTGTTGTTGGGAGGTGTAAAACCTTTAAGAGGTGAAGAGCTCCTGGGGGAAAGTGTGGTCCACTGGAGTATTCTCTGACTGGAATGTTAGGATCCTAACTCCTTCCTCTCTCCCCTTCACTTTCCAGATGCCATGGAAACAAGAAGTTTCATGTCCCTCTGTAATGTTCTTCTGTGATCTCAAGTCAACAGAGCAGCAGACACGGGTGATATCCCAAACCCTTTAGCTAGAATAAGACTTTGCTCTTTGAAGTTGAGCATCTCAGTTAGTTTTGCCACAGTAAGAGAAAGCTGATGCACAATCCACGCAGATATTAGTTTCGTGGATCTGCATGTTGGCTACCATTCTTTTGCAGAGGCCGATTGACTCAAAGATCCAAAGAAATAGCATTTATTTAGAAAAGCTGGAATTTCAGTTTGGAAACATTGTATCAGGGGAGCCTGGCCGGTGTCTCATAAGGCAGTGCAGGAGAGATGAAAGGATTTCTTTGTTTGTTGTTTTTAAATTTTTTATAGTAGTTGTGTTTAGAGGAAGTTCATTATCTGGGCATAAATCTTAAACCATAAGCCCATTCTTGGTCAGGTAACTTGGATACTCCCACCTGAGAAATGTCAACGGTCAAGGGGAGGATGTCAATTATTTTCCCATGTCTGTGGGGACATGTTACTGTTGACCCTGTAGCGAGTATGAATGCAATTCCTCGTCATTTTCCTGATTTTAATTCAGAAAGTCTTAGCTTCATTGTTTCTTTCACACTGCCACCCTCCCACATTAAGCATCCACCAAAATGTAAGGATCTTTTAGGGTGAGCCCCAAAGACTGGGGCAGGGATGGCCATATTGTTCTCTAAGGAAGAGTCAGTGGGAAAGATGGGAAGGATGTATCCTAGCATCACCAAGGAAACCCAAGGTGGTACCCAAGGTGGATGGCTTTGGTTTCATTCTAGAGAGACCGAGAGGGCCAAAGGGAGAATTATCTGAATTCCCAGAAGCTTCCAACCAACTTGAATCCATGCAGAACCTTCTAGAAAGTCATCACTTGACACTGATCCTAACCAGGCCTACAGGCCAGGCATCCCTGCTCTCAAGAAGGAGGAATACAGATGGATTGACAGTGCTGGTATGTTGTTCAGAACAAAAAAGGAGGCGAAGAAGAGATTCCTTTCACAGTGACAACAAAAATGTAAAACACTAAGTTACAAAGTGGTGAGCTGGGGTGGAGTGTGGGGGGTGTGCATATGGGATCTGCAGGCAGAACCTGCAAACAGGACTGAATGAATGTTTCAAGACTCACTTCACAGAACAGGAAGAACAGACCTGAGAGAGTTTAAGACCATGAATATGTGTATTTGTCCCATGTTAACCATGTGTGTCCATTCCATCTTTTTTTTTATCTTTGCCAATAAAGTTATTTTTGGAACATGTGATGATTTTAAAGTAGATTCCATAGAGTGTGTACCACTGATCAGTGCGTTTCTTGTGTTTTGTTTTTAAGATGGAAGAGGGATGTCTGTCTTTTTCCCTGTGTTAAAATACATTTCCAGGGGACCAAACTATAGACAGAAGGCCATCTCAGAGAGAAAGCACTGGTTAAGACACACAGCACCAGCGCCAGCTGTATCTCCACAATCAGATACACTCACGGTGGTGCAGATGTGGGGGAAGAGTCATCTCCATCCACAGTTTGGGGATAACTTCCTAACATTTGGGAAAAATAAAGCTGGGTTCCCTCCCATCACAGGCATGGCAGTAGTGCCCATATGGTTTCGATATACTCAAAAGCATAAGAACACTGAAAGGAAAGAGAGGTAAAATTTTACATAAACTTGTAGCAGGAAAAATTTGCTAAGTGTAACACCAAAGGAAAACTCAATAAAGTGACGTGGGAATATAAGATGATAAAGAAATGTTATACTCATAAATATAAAAAAAATGTGAATAAAAACATGAAAGGTAGATTGCATCTGGGAAATAGCTGTGACACGTTTTCTAAACACAAGTATTCTCCATAAAATACAAAGAACTTTTGAAAAGCAGTTAGAAGACAAATAGCCTGGTGTAAAACTAATGGGCTAGAGTAAGGACCCAGTATTCTTATAGTAGGTACAAACAGTCAACTAATGCATGAGAAAAAAGCATTGAGTCTTCAGTTCACAGAGAGCACATGAGACAAAAAGAAGCCGTACTTTTGCTTAGCACATGGACAAAGTAGGAATCCAGGTTACCTCCAACAAAATAGACTGACAGGTCATTTCTGGAACAGTCTGCATCCTGCTAGCCCCTTCTGTGGGAGTTCTCTTAAGAAATAAGGGCTTCTGGGGCTGGGAGTGTAGCTCAATTGGTAGAATGCTTGCCCACTGTGCACGAGGCCCCAGGACTGAGCCCTGGACCACATAAATAGGCTGTGGGGGCGCATGACTGTCATCTCAGCACTCAGTAGGCAGAGGCAGGAGAATCAGGAGCTGTCCTTGGCTATGTGAGGAGTGTGAGGCCATCTTGGGCTACATAAGACAGAGTGGGTGGGTAGGGAGAAATGATAGCCTCCACAGTGCCACAGGGAGAGGCGACCAATCTATAATGCTGCCTGAGGAGGTCCTGGAGGCCTGAAATGGATTCCTTTGGGAGTGGTTGTCCTGGAATCCTCAGAGTTTCCCAGGGTGCTCCTCGAAGAGGAAGCCGACTTTGGTGAGGTGGAAATCTAGAGATACATTTCAAACACAAAGCCCTGTGCTTCCTGTGGCCTTGTTGAGCTCTCCCAAAAGACGCACAGATAGTCCCCTGACATCTAGTGATCACAGCAAGGGAAATTGGGAGTTGGGACTAGCACACCAGGACACCCCAATTTCCCTCCCTGCCCCTCCTCTCAAGTGCCTGCTTGGGCTGAACCCATGCTCCTGGAGCAAGCAGCCTGTGATGGGAATGGGGCCACCCAGAGCTCTAACTGACATGTGTAAACTGCTGAAACACACAAAGTGAGCCTCAGTGGCTGTAGCACCTGACCCATTTTGTCATCATCCACTTCTGTACAGTGGGGAGACAAGCATCTGTTGGCAGATCTGTCAGAGAACTAGATAAACTCAATCCCGTCAAAGACCTGAAAAGCAGGAGGCCCTGAGCAAATGCTAGTTACCAGTGAAAACACAGTCTCTTTCTCTGGAAAGGAGGCTGATGTGACAGCTTTGGTGGTGTCAGCCAGTGGGGCTGTCTGTGAGCCAAAAGCATGACATCCTTCCTCCCCTCACAGAATGAATGGAATCCCCAGTGGAAGGCTCTGCACACTGTCACTAATTCTCCTGAAAAGATTTTTTTATATCCATTTTATACTATAAATAGGTTGGTATCTTTTGTTTTTTTCTAAAAAAAAAAAATCACAACATTGTATTCTGGCACATAATATTATTCTTTTATTCTTGCTTTAAAAAAAAAAAAGCATTCCAACTGCTTGCTCTCCATAGAAAAATACATGGTGTGTCATCATTGAAGGACCTTGTAAATGGTTTAGTCCTCAGTTTAAAACAAATTTAGTGCAATAAGATGGTGGCAACATTAGTATCACCATTGTTATTTCCTCTTTGGCCTCTCAGCTACCTTGGGCTACAAACCTCATGTGTGAAGCCCTTGGTGACTGGCCAGCAAGCTATCAGGAGGCAGCTTCCCTGTCAAAGGACAGAGAATGAAGGAGGGTCCCTTATGTGGAAGGTGGGGTCCCTGTGAGGCTCTGAGCTCGCAGTATGCAGAGATAGAGCAAGACAAGTCACAGCAGAGACTCAGGGCTGGAATAAGAAGCCCAAGGGAAGACAACAATAGAAGATGCTTCCCTCTCCTCCCACCTCTGACTCTGGGCCTCTTCCAGGGCTGCCCCACTTCCTTATGACCAACCCAGGAAGTATATTGAGAAGGTCAGTCACCCACTGACCCTAAAAGGCAAGAAAGTGAGTATTCCATAGCTTTCCATATCACATCCCTCATCAGAACCAACTCTTTTTACCTCCACTTGGAGGAGAAAGAGGAGGAGGAGGAAGGGGAAGAGCAGGAGGAGGGAGGAGGAGGAGGACAACAGAGATGCTGGGGTTGCATAGTCTGCGTCAAGATGCTGTCCCAAGGACCTCTCATAAGACCGCCTACTAAAGTTTACTACTTCTGCATAGCACCACCTTGGAGGCTTAACCTTTAACCCATAGATCTTGGGGAGATACCCACACAAGCCAGATGACCAGGCCAACGTGGCTAGTACCACGGGGAGCACACTCCCGTCCTCAGGAGCCCAGTCCTATGAACCAGATGAGGTGAACAACCCTTGATGCCTAAGAAAGAGATGCTAGAAGCCTGAAATACAGACCTCTGGGTGTAGCTGTCACCCTGAAGGTTTTCCAGAGTGCCCTTCAAGGTGATGAAAGTGTTCAAGAGCCTGGGTCACGAGTTGTGTCTCCCAAGTCTGATAATATCTATCTGCAGGCTTTGGTTAATCTTGCAGATTCCTTCAGTACCTTACATTGTAACGAGCGCAGAGGAATTGAAAGAAAGAGGGTGGAAAGCATTCCATCTGCCAGCTTCCCATTGCTGTAACAAAGTCCCCAAGATAATCGACTTAGAAAGAAATAAGGTTTCTTTTGGCTCACAGTTTTGGAGGCTACAGTTGGTAGCTGGTTTGCCCCACTGCTTCTGAGTCTGTAGTGAGGCTGTATAGCATGGTGGTATGTAGCAGACGCTGCAAGCCTTTGGGCAGCTCTGAAACAAAAGAGAAGCAGAGGAGGCACATCTTCCTCCCCTGATGATCAATGCTCAGGCCGCCTCGCCTCTGGTTCATGCTACTACAAGGTGAGGCCATTGGAACTCCAGGAAGAGGACACTCTATGGATGTCTGTCTTTACAATCTCTTTCACTTCCTCCTCTCTTCCCAGCTTCTGGCTCCTCGATGCCTTTCTGACCTTGCCTTCCTTAGTCCCAGCAGGGCTCTGGCCCTACCATCTCGTGGCAGAGGAGTGCCCAGCTGCAGCCCTCAGGAGAGGAGTACCTGTGCTATGTGGATATGTGCCACAAGATGCCCTTCTCACAGAACCCCCTGCAATCTAAGGAGCTCTTGGTGGTTGTCACCCCTCACAGACAATGTAGAGGGTTCTCCGAGCAGAGCGACCCTCCGAACGCTGTCAGTCTCTGCTTCTACCGTGCCTGGGGGCTAGACAGTAGCCTGGTTTTGAAGAAGAACGTCACCTCTGGGATTGTACAGATGTGGTCCTTCCAACTGTGCTGCTGGGAACCAATGACTGGACTTCTGCGTGACTCAGCTTCCATGTCTGTGTAATAAGAACAACAGGACTGTCTTTGTCAGATGGCCACAAGGAGTCACTGAGACAGTCTGTTTGCAACAGCAGCTCACACATGGTAAACACTCAGAAAACACTGGTTGTTGCTAAAAGTGTTGCATTTTCTCTTTGTGACAAAGAAAGAAAGAGAAAGGATAACCTGCTTGGAGATGTTCTCCAAAAGGCACAGGCTCTATGAATAAGCTTCCAAAGAGGCAAAAGAAAGTCAACAGCTTCCTTTTGCTGGTGACACTGAAGGTATGGTGGCACTCACCAGCACAGATGCAACAGAGGTACCACTATCAACAGAAAATAGGTCACCTTGACCTCCAAGGCTCTACCCAGAGGCTCAGAAGGCATTTGATGATGATGTCTTGTTAGACTTAAAACAGAGATGGGCAGACTCACTTCTGCCAAGTGCCCTCATGGACTAACTGATGTGACTTAAATTCTGTGCCTACCTCCCTAGCAAAACATTCTAACCCAGTACCTCATGGTGTGACCTTACTTAGCAACAGGGCTATGGTAGGTGTAAGTCGTTAGCATAAAGCCACGCTGGAGTTGGATGTGTCTACTCTACCAGGACCAGTGTCCTCTCAAAGGGAGAGATCTTGGGATGCAGGCATGCCAATGTGATGATGAGAATGCCACATGATGAGGAAGGCAGAGATCATGGGGATGTTACTTCAACCACCAGAAGCCACAGGAGAGCTTAGAAATGGGTCTATCTTTCAGTCCTGGAGACATCTTTCCCTCCTGAGTTGAGGCAACGTGCCTCCATAGCTCAAGGCTCTCGTGGGCACTGTGCTGCCGCAGCCCTGACAGACTGAAATGGCATTCTCGGTTCCTTTGCTCACGGCAGGGTGACAGATGCTTGTCTTCCTCTGTGGGTGGACAGCCCACTTTGCTGCCTTGCTGGTGGAAAGAGGATGGGGGTTTGCTGGTCTGAGGCATGCTTGTTGGAGACACAGCTGTTTCAGAATGTTCTGAGAGGGACCCACCACCTACTAGATGTCTCCGTGTGCCAGGCAGCACCACTGGCCTCGGGGAGTTCAGACTCTGTTGTGGTCTTAGATGGCTGTCAATCACTTTTCAGTGCATGTGTTCAGAGCCTTCCGCTCAGATAGAAGTGTCCACAGAGCCGAGGGCAAAGAGGAAAATCACAGGAAGAGGCATGAGCTGGAATAAAGCTGGGAAGGCCGCTGCTCCTCCTGAGGAGGGCTTCGGAACCAGTCCATTCTTACCTAGACCATGGCTGACTTCAGGATGCTAAGGCCATGTGTCCTTGGCCTGAGCCCTCGCCAGGAGCTTGCAGGCTGAGAACGCCTTTAAAATATAGAATCTGTGGATATGAGTCCTGGTGCTGAGGTGACTCTAGGGGATGCTCAAAGGATGAGGGGCCATCTTGGTTAGGGTTCTATTGCTGTGAAGAGACACCATGACCACGTCAACTCTTATAAAGGAAAGCATTTACCTAGAGCTGGATTACAGTTTAGGTTTAGTCTATTGTCATCGTGGTGGGAAACATGGTGGCATGCAGGCAGACACAGTGCTAGGGAAGGAGCTGAGGGTTCTATATCCAGATCAGAGGCAGAAGCAGGAGTCTGTGGCATACTTCCTCCATCAAGGCCACGCCTACTCCAACAAGGTCACACCTCCTAATAGTGCCATTCTGTAAGGGTCTATGGGGGGCATTTTTATCCAAGCCACCATAGGAGTCAAACTAAGGAGTGGCTTCCACCATCAAAAATTGTATCAGAGATACCATAATCATGACTCCATCTCTCGCTCTGTAGTAGACTCCATGATCAGCACTTTATGCAAATTAGATGCCTTCTTTATCTAATTGACCCAGAAAGTCAGTCCTTTGGCTGGCCCATTGTATTCCCACAGGAGGGAGGCTAAGGATGAAGGGTCTTGCCCGTGTTGGTTGGCTTTTGCTATGCAGGAAAATATCTGAGAGAACAGCTTAAAGGAGGAAAGATTTATTTAGAGGTGATTTCAAGGTTTTCAGTCCATCATGTCAAGGACGGTGTGGCAGAGCAAGGCAGCTCACAACACAGCAGCCAGGAATCAGAGAAAGAGAGATGGAGAAAAACAGAGACAGAGAGACAGACAGAGACAGAGAGACAAAGAAACACAGAGAGAGAGAGAGAGAAAGGGCGGGGTGGGGGGAGAATATTAATGCTAACTGGACTTCTCTCATTTTATTCCAACTGGGCCCCCAGCTTACAAAATGGCGATACCAACATTCAGGGCCAGTCTTCATCCCTTATTGGCCTCTGTCCAAATGTGTTCACAGGTATACACAGAGGTACACCTCTCTGCACCTCAATCCAGTCAAGGTGATGATCATGATTAACCATCAGTGTCCTAGGCCACAGAGGTAATGGAGCCAGAATTCATTCTCTTTCTCTGTCTGTCTGTCTGTCTGTCTGTCTGTCTGTCTGTCTGTCTGTCTGTGCACACATGCATGTGTGTGTTCATGCCATAGTGCATGTGGGAAGTTCAGAGGACAGCTTGCAGGAGTCACTTCATTCCTTCCACCACGGAGGTCCAGGATCAACCTCAGGTTATCAGGCTTGGTGACAAGTGCTTACCCACTGAGCCATCTTGTCGGTCCAGAGCCAAGCTCTTTCCTGCTGATTACTATAATAAACAACCCCTACCGGTGGCCTCTCCTCCCCATGAGAAGTCCCTGGGAAGACAGCAAGGCAGAGTAAAAGCCTAGAAGACAGATGCCTTTGAAGTCATAGGTGGCCAAGTCAAGGGCTAGGAGTCTGCTGGCCCTTGTACATCTGAGTGGAGCATTGACATTTTTTCAGTTCCCCTTTTTCTCTCACAAGGAAGGTAAGATATGGTGAAGTGAGGAGAATTGCCCAAACCCCAGAGCAAATTGGTAGCATAACAAGGCCAGGAGTAGATGTCATAGTTTCTAACCCAGTGATCTTTACTAGATACCATGTTCTATACAAGAAGGATCATGTCTTCCCACACCTCAAGAGATTCCCAACAGATATCAGGGGGCCTTTTCTGACCACTATAAGGCTATGGTGCAGTTGCTGTGTTTAGTCACAGCCATTTCCTCTAGGAGTGTAAAAGGCAGGTTGGACATTGTGACTTACTGTCGTAGGCCAGTCCTCATAGGCTGGTTAAGTGCAGGCTGAGATACCCTGAGTGTTAGATATGTAGTTAAGTGGATTAATCTATTTCTAAATATCTATCTGCTTGTCACTGATGCACATTAGATGAAGCAAGGTGTGATTTTTGCCAGTGTTTTGAGACATTGAGAAAACGGATATCAATTGTCAGTCATCCGTAAGACATGCCTACAGAATTTCTGCTCTCATTCAGTCTCTTACCCATCAATTACTGTTGGTTAATACTACTGTTATTGTCTACTAAAGCTAATTTTTTTTTCATCCATCTACTCTCTATCACCTAACTGTCCTTTATCCACTGTCCACTACTGAAAAGAATTCTAAACTCTAGAATTTGCATGACAAAAACCTCTTGTAGAAGAACTCAGCTTCATAGCATAGAATCAGAATAACCATCTGTATTTACTGCTCTGACATGGAACTCCCCAAAGCTCTGAGAAGCTAGGGAGGGTTTCTGGAGGGTGTGACTTTTATGAGAAAGGCTATTCCAGGCAAAGAACCGAGGATGAACAGAAGCACAGTGTAGGGTAGACAAGCACTTATTATAAAGGCCCTGGCACTCGTGTGGCATTTGAATCCCCCTGGCAGTGTGTATTCACGATCCAACTGTGATGGATTCTTCAGCAACTCTGTAAGATTGGCGCAAGAAAAGAAATCTTGGAACTTACAAGATGAAGCCATCTTGTCCGGAGTCACAGAGGAAGACCAAACACTAAGCTCTTTTGTGGTCCTGCTCTTTGCCTGACCCCCATGAACATTCTGGAGCACTGCTTCACCTTCCCAGAGGCTAGTGAGACCCTGTAAGGCTACACAGCCAATGGGAACAGAGATGAGACTGGTCTTCCAAGCCCTAGTCCAGGCTAGGCGTGGCCTCTCTTTGATTGATGAGAGAAGAAGAGTTGGAGGAGGAATCAGGAGCAATCTCAGTATTGACATTCAGTTCTGGGTTTCATCTTCCTCTTCTATTGGATGTGGCTAGTCCCTGCTCACAAAAAAAGCAAGCATGAGCAAAGGACCATTCAGAACAAAAGCCCAGACTCACAAGAGATGATGCTTAGAAAGAACAGGATGCCTGAATTGCTCTGCTTCCAGCACTTTTCCTTTCCTTCTCTCTCCATATGGATTGTATATGCAAGACCAGAACTTGAAAACTAGACTCTGCAAAGCTTCCTCTTAGAAGCCAGGCATCCGTTCTCAGGTCTGGTGAAGGCCAGATGTGTGCGGAAAGAGGGCAAGCTAGGAAGTGCAAAGGATAAGGGAGCCTCTCTGCTGGAAAGCTCTGAGAACACTGTAGCAAGCTGATAGTTTAGCTCTGAAAAGTCTCCTATAGGCTTGTGTCTTTGAACACTTGGTCTCTAGCTACTGATGCTGTTCCTAGAAGACACAGCCCGCTGGATGCAGGACTTCAAGTTTACACCTTAGCCTTATTCTGGTCCTGTTCGCTCTCTATTTCCTGATCTGCCAGCATGTGGGTAAGTTAGGCTGCAGCTCACACTACCATGGATTCTGTCACCCCAACCACCAGGGTTTGTTCACTGTGCTGGATTGCATTCCAAAAAAACATAAGCCGAAATAAACTTCTCTCCATTCAAGTTGCTTCTATTGGGTGTGTAGTCATAGCAATATAAAAGTAACTATGGATGGACGAATAGATGGATGGATGGACAGACGGATAGATGGTTGGATGGATGGATAGATGGATAGATATATAGATGATAGGTGATAGATGTTGATGTATGGATGGACGAATAGACAGATGGATGGATAGATGGATGGATGGACACATGGATGCATGGATGGATGGATGGATGGACAGATAGATGAATGGATGGATAGACAGACAGACAGACAGTCAGACAGATGATAGATGTTGATAATGAGAGAGAGAATTTTTAATTAGCTCTCTAACTCATAAGCCCAAATAGTTGAGATGCAGGTCAGCAGGTTTGCTAGCCCAAGGCCCCAGATGATAAGTCACAAAGAATGCGGAGCTAGGAGACAAAGACCTATTGAGTGTTCCAGGGACCTGCTGGCCGTAAAAGATAGGAAGGATACACAAGGGCAAAGTCCTGAGAGAAACAGGCACCGGACATGGTCGAGTGAGTAATGAGCCAAGACCCCTCATCCAATCTTATGGTGTTTGTTTAATCCCCCTTGAGGCCTGCACACACTGTTCCAGGTTTGAGTTTAACCAGATGTGTCCTTAGCTCAGATAAACATCTACCCTCAGGTTCCGAGGAAAACAGGAACCAAGGACTGTTCCCGTGTGACTAAGTCCGACCTTACTCCATATCTGCCTATGCAATTTGCTGATGTTCAAATGTTTGAAACAACCAATCGTGTATGGCCGCGCCAAAGCAACCCACTCCCCCCGACCCTTGCCCATATAAACCCCAAACCCCTGGGCTTCTGGGTCGACGCCTCTGTCTCCTGCGTGAGATATGTGTCGACCTGGAGCTCCGCCAATAAACTACCTCATGCGTTTACAGCAAGATGGTCATTTGTGTATCTTTGGGTGCACACCATCCCGAGGCTTGAGTGAGGGTCTCCCTTCGGAGGTCTTTCAATAGATGGCAGGTAAATGATAGATCTATACATGTCTCTATTTGGCAATTGTATATTTAGCAACTATCTAAGCATATAAATCATATTTTTGTATATATCATGGTACAGTAGTTGGGCATGCCAAGTCCAAAATCTGTAGGTCCACCTAGGAGGTTGGGAGCTCAGTCAAAAACACTATACAACACTTTTGAGGCAGAACTGCTTCTTGTTCAGAAAACCTACTTGCTCACAAGGCCTTCAAAGGACTAGATCAGAGCTACTACTCATATTATCAAAATAGTATCCTTTGCTTTGAGTCTACTGGTTACAGATATCAGTGACATTGTGAGAGCCAAAGTTATGCTTTATGTTTTAATTGCTATGTCTAAGAGATCTATGAAACAAAAGTACCTCTAGCCTGTAAGCCCCTTGCCCAAGGACAGATACTTCCTGGGATACCAGAGGCTGTTGTACACTGGATGTGCTTGATCACATGTGGGCAGGAAGTACACAGGCAGAAAATACTCAGGAAGTATGCTTGCCTCAGATTGACCTAAGTGAAAAGTGGTGAATTGTAGGTTTTGCTTTTTTAAGCCCTGGAAAACCGAGACTTGGGGGCCATTTTCCTGGGAACCCTGATATGGACCTGGCCAGAGTACATCAACCTAACCAGTATTTAATTAAAGCTTACTTCAATTTTGACTTTAAATTTTGGTAGTGATTTTATTCTCGGCCAGTGGGATCAACAGCACCTGCAACCTGCCTTTATAAGAGCATCTAGATTTGTGTTTGATTAAGTAACTGAGTATTAAGGCTCATCACTTTAGAGTATACAACAGCTATCACATGATGCCTTTTCACTACTTAACGTTCTTCTTCCCAGGGCAGATTGGTGGGGAGAGAACTATTTCACAGTGAGCCAATTGTGCAGATAATGGCAAAGTCTGGCTTCAGAGAAAGACTGAAAACCATGAAGCTCATATCTTCTGCCGTTTAGGAATGTTCTTTCAGCGACTCAAGGCAGAAGGTCACTTCAACAGTAAGTATCCCTGGTTCAGAAACTGATGGCCTTACCTAACCCTCAGGGCTGGCTTTCTGTCTCCCCTGCTTCCTGGCAGCCCTGAGCCCTGGTCCTATAACGAGCCCGTTAATTAAGACGGATGTTTATAAGTATCAAAGCACAGGAAACGCTGCCTTAATGGCTGACTCCAATCAAGTAATTTTCCTAGGTATGCTTTCTTACTGAGAACTTTAAAAAGAACCAAGCACAAGGGGGTGTGTGGGTAAGGGCAGAACATTGTGTTCTGTGGGTTGGGATTCTTGTAGAATGTTGGGTATGTTTTGCTCTGTGCATAGAGTCCACACTTTCATCATTTCTTCAAAGGTTTTGCCTTCTTACAGGGGCTTGGCAAGGAGCTCGAACAGTAAATACTTGTAGTGCTGAACTCAGACCCCGCCCCCCCAGCACCCGCATAAGTAGTAGCGCATACATATTCTCAGAGCCAGGCTAAGCACATTCCTAGCTTGCTGGCTACTCAATCTTGTTGAGTCAATGAGCTCCAGTGCGAAGCCCCGTCTCAGGAAATAAGGTGGAGATCAATTGAGGAAGACATACAAGGTCAACCTCTGGCCTTCGGTTGCACAAGCACACATATGTATACATGCACTGACATACACGCAAAACATACAGCACCTGCCACTCTACAACACACATGCATTCTTTTTTTTTTTTTTTTTTTTTTCCTGAGACAGGGTTTCTCTGTGTAGCCTTGGCTGTCCTGGACTCACTTTGTAGACCAGGGTGGCCTCGAACTCACAGCGATCCACTGTGCTCCTGAGTGCTGGGAATAAAGGCATGCACCACCACCACCCGGCTTCACACATGCATTCCTATAGATTTTTGGGAAATAGTACTGTCATTAGAGGCTAACGAGGTGGTTATTGACCAAGAGCCACTGTAATACAATTTTGGTAGATTAGTGATATGTCCTTTATGCCGATGCCTTGCAGATAAGTACTGATCAGCCCGCTGGGTTGAAAAGGCATTTCTGAGAGTGGTCAGGGTTCCCTGTCTGAGACAACAGGGGCTCAGACTAGCACCACAGAGCATTCTGGAGTGACTCAACGTGGGTTCAAACCCTGGCTCTGCAACTTGAGAGCTGCAAACCCTCTCTGCTGGTTTTGTTTTGCTTTATTTTGTTGTTTTTCTGTAAAATGTGGATGATAGTGGTGTCTACCCCTTAGGACTGTGAGGTCAAATGAGTTAACATGTGCAAAAATCATACTGCAAACCTTTGGCACACAGTCAGGAGGAGTCATCAACTTTGGGATGTATGGGTTAGCCTTGGGGACTCTATTTGCGTTTCTCTACATCTCATATACTCAATAAAATTATTGATATTCTGAACAAAGGATTTCTTTCCTAACCACCCCACCCCAAAATATCCCATGTTCCTGCAGACATTTTTCCTACAAGAGTGTCCAAAGAACATTCTGGACTTCTACCACTAGGAGGTCTATGTATTTCTCTAAGATTATGGAGAAGGATGTTTGTGGTCAGTTCAGGACAACTCCATAATCAGAGGGAAATGGGAGGCATTTTAGAAAGTATTCTTTTATTTGTGGGCACAGGTTCCATTAGTCTGATCTATCTGCCTCCCTCCCTGTCTCTCTGCCTTCCCCTATGGGGCCAGGTAAGTGCTGATGACTTATTATGATTCTACTGTGCTCCTCTTTGCAGATGTGGCCCTGCATCAAAGTCCACTTTCAGGGAAATGTCCCCTACTCCTAGTGATACATGCCATATGGCTGTGCCCCTCAGGGATGAGGGCAAAGAGCATCTTGTGCCAGTTTCATACTTGTGCAACTCCAACTGAAAATGTGGAAGGAGCAGAAGGCACGTGGGGCCAGGTAGACAGTGGCGGAAGAAACCGGTGGAGAATGACGGAAAGGCAAAAGAAGACACCTGACTGTGGTTCTCCCCAAACTCCTATTGACATCAGTCATTGTTGCAGTATCAAGAGATGGTTAAATCATCATGCGACATAGAGCATGTGACCTGTATAACTGAAGGAGCCAGCCTGGAGCAAGAGTGAGATGGAGACCTGTCCAAACCCAAAAAAATCTCATCTTGAGACTGGCAGAAATAAGGATCACTTCCTCTTGTTCTGGGCCTTCCATGCCATTATGGACTAGGTCAAAATAAGCCTCTTCCTCTCCTAAGTTGCTTTTGGTCGAGGTATTTCATCACAGTGGCAAAAAGCAAACCAGAACAGCAACAGTCAAGATCTAAAGCAGAATAGATCTGCAGCTGTCCTAAGTTTAGGCTGTGAGCTCCTACAGAGCTGGGAGGGGCTGTGCACATCCCGGCTGTAAATATGCAAATGAATAACAAAACTGAGCAAAACATCATGGGGGGGGTTGTCAGAGCCTGCTGAGAAGGTGTCTGAGAGTCTGAACTCAGATGACAAGGAACTCGATGCAGCCTATGTGTGAATATTCCTGGTGTAAGTGTGTTTGTACACCTATGGGAGGGGGCTGGAGAGTACTCTTCACCAGTAGATTCCCCCCTAAGATAACCTGGAGCCTGTGTGAATGCCTAGGAATGAACACCTGCCACTCACTTCTAACCTGGCCATCTATTGTCAATGTAGCCAGAAGCTTCTGAGTTGGAGCCAGAAATGGCTCTAGCCAATTGCGCAGTTCTTGGTTGAAGACTGGTTCTGGGGCTGGCAGTGTGGATGGAGAGTTTAAGTGCATCCTGGGAGATCATGTATGTAGGTCACATCACCTGGGATAACAGTCTCTACAGCACCCACAGCTCTGCTGTGTGGTTGGCTAATCTCCCCCTATTTCCCCCATACCCACTTGCTTCCTCCCTCCCTCCATTTGCCTTCCCCTCCTCCAGTATAGAAAGTCACACACAGTAAGAGTTGGGGAGAATTAGTGAAGAGAGCCAGATCAAATGGTTGTCTTTGCAGGGCAGGGGATCAAGTCAGATCTTTGACTTCAACCTAGACCAAAATTAATTCCAGATGACTTAAGGAATTAAACATAAAACAGGAAGCCATTCAAAAAGAAACTTCAAAGGTGCTGTGGGCCAGAGGATCATCCCACAGACGAACCTCCAAACATGAAGGCGAGGGAAGGAGTCACAGAGAAAAGCTCTCTGGGACTGGAGAGCTAAAAGTAAGAACCTCTTCATGCTGGGAACACACACCTAACAGGGAGATCACAGAGGTTCGCATCAGAGGCAACGGGCACCTGTGAAATAATTTCACACCTTTAATATTTAAAGGGGTCTTACAAGGAAATGCAGCTAAAAACAAAATGAGCAAGGAAGATGAATATATGTTTCATAAAGCAAGTCCAGAGGAAAGTTCACATATAGAGAGATGAAAACAGCTGGTAATTAAATCCATATTATGTCACCCAATGATATCATTTTACTTATCAAAATGAGGAAATATTTTTGGATAGCACGATTGTCCTGGGGTGTGATTGCAATCGCACCAGGACACTGCAGAGGGCTTTCTGTAAATACACAGGCATGCCTATGGAAGATTGGAAGTGCATTTGTCCTCTGAGCACTTGGAGCCCCAGAGAGGAAGTAATAAAGGATGTGAAAACATCGATAAAGTCAAACAGACACTCGTATTGTTATTTATAACACGGGGGAATGAAGAAAGGCTCAAGTGTCCGTCCACTGGGAATTGACCTGAAAAATACACATCCTTGTGCTGGAGTCATGTTTGAAGAAAAGAGGGAAGTCCTGTCCCGTTAGACACAATTTTCCCCAGTTTTGGAGGGTCTCGCTCTTCCCCTTCCTCCTCCTCCAACCCCAGCTTCTACAAGAAACTTAACCAAAATAATACAAGTTGTTCATCTGGATGAACATATTAATACCTTTAATTATGTTATATAGTTATGCAATACTAATATGAAAAGAGAAAAAAGTCTTTCATCTCATAAAATAACCTGAGAACGAGCCCTATGACATGGTAGCTGACATGTACAGGCTCCCACTGACGTAACTCTCCTTCACCCCGAGTACATAGCGACACGCCATTCTTGCCAATGGCCAACCTTAGTCTCAGCCATGGCTGTATTTTTTTTTTTTTAATTAGGTCTTTGAGAATTTCATATAGTGTGTTTGGATCATATTCACCATCCTCCCCACAAGCCCTCACAGATCCACTCTGCCTCTCTAACTCACCCAGCTTTGTGTCCTCTGTTTCTTTTGAGCCCATCAAGTCTGACTTGTGCAGCTCATACACTCTTGGGTGTGGTCTTGCCCTGGAGCATGGACGTATGCTCCTGCCCTCAGTATCTGTCAAGGGCCCATAGCTCCTCCGCTAAGAATGGGACTTCAAGGCCACGACCCCCTCCATGCTGGGATTTTGTCTGGCTTGAGCTCACACTGTTCTTGTACACGCTGTCACAACTGCCGTGAGTCAAATCTGTAACTGCCCTGTTGTGTCTGGGAAACGCCCTGTAGTGTAGCCATCACTTCTGACTCCTATAATCTTACTGCCCCGCCCCTTTCCACAGTGATCCCCAGAGCCTTGGAAGGGACGTGTAATACAGATGCCCCACGTAGGGCCGAGCACTCTTCAGTTCTTTGCTTACTGCGTTTTGACCAGTTGCGGGCTCTCGGTGTTAACTGTCATCTCCTACAAAAGGAATATTCTCTGATGAAGGGTGAGGGGTGCACCAGTCTATGGGCACGTGGTGGTCCGAATGAGAACGGCCCCCATGGGTTCATCTATTTGAATCTTTGGTTCCCAGTTGCTAGACTGTTTAGGAAGGATTGGGAGGTGTGGCTTTGCTGGAGGAAGTCTGTCAATGGGGTTAGCACGGAGGTTTCAAAATGCAGCGCCAGCCCCGCCCCTCCCCCCTTTCTCTTTCTCCCTCCCTCCTTCCCTCCTTCTCTCTCTCTCTCTCTGCTTCCTGCCTGTGGGCCAGATGTAAGCTCTCAGATTCCGCTCCAGAGTCATGCTTGCCTGCTGTCATGCTTCATCCCACAGTGCTCACGGACTCGCCCTCTAAAACCATAAGCAATCTCTCAGTTAAATGATTTCTTTTATAAGTTGCTTTAGTCATCCTGTCTCTTCACAGCAATAAAAATAAAAAAATTAAAAAACCAATTAAGACAGGGTGTAATGATGATTACATATGTTGATTGAATACTCTGCCCATTTAGAGGAGGAGAGGTGGTCGGCTCTCCTCAGGGGGCCATGACCTGCCTAACCACACAGTCTCAGCCCTAGTAACCATTTCAGCTATAGGTTTCATCTTGTGGTGCAGGCCCTAAATTAAACCAATCGCTGTGAGTTCGAGGCCAGCCTGGTCTACAAAGTGAGTCCAGGACAGCCAAGGATACACAGAGAGACCCTGCCTCGGAAAACCAAAAAAAATAAAATAAAATAAAATAAATTAAACCAGAAAGCAGTTGGTTACTAGCACGACATTCATGCTACTATTGAACCAGTGGGCAATGTCTTGCCAGGCCGGCTGTTGTTGCATCTTGCAGGGATCATGGCTGGCTAAAATTGATGGTTACTTTCCTCCTCTGGTAGTGAACACCAGCTTGATTCCTCCATGCTCTATAGCTCAACAATGTCGTCTCTTCACCAGCAGCGTTAACATCAAGTTCTGGGATGTAGACAAACGCATGGCCTGTCATGCTTAGGGGTGTATGAGGAGGCACAGGCCAACAGCTACAAAGGAGGTAACCCTTTCCTGACACAGGTTTTTTCATTTATTGGTCTGCGGTGTCTGATTGAGGCACTGTTATCATCGTTGCCCCATTCTAGGGCACCTCCAGTTTAACTCTTTTTATATGCGTGCATGTGTATATTTTAAGAAGTTCCTACAGCTGTAGGTTTCCACATAGGTTTTCTGGAAAGGTCTCAAGGTTATTTACCCCTCCCCCACACTCTCTCCTTTAACCCATCCTCCTAACCCCTAAGCAGCTTAACCCTTCCTGTCCCAGTATACCCCTTTCTCTCCTCATTTCACTGTGTTCTGTTTTACCTCCTGTAAATTCCCCCCATCCCACCCCAACATGACCTCTTGCTAATTCCCTGACCTCTGGGCTTTCCAAATGAAACACACCTATTTGAGGATTCAATGCCAACACCCACAAAATAAGAGAGAAACAGAGATGTTTGTCCTTATAGAACTGGGTTATCTCACTCAGAGGGATTGTTTCCAGCTCCATCCAAATACCAGAAATTTTCATAATTTTGTTTTTCTTAACAGATGAATAATATTCCATTGTGCAAGTGTACCATGTTATTATCCATTCACCCGCTGGTGACCATCTAGGTTGGTTCCACTTCCTGTATATTGTGAACGCAGCAGCCATAAGCATGGCTGAGCAGGTACCTCTGTAATAGAGTACAGCATCCTTAGGGTATGTGCCCAAGAGTGGCAGCACTGGTTCCTATGGTAGATCTATTTCCAGCTTTTAAAGAGCCTACACACTGGTTTCTGATTGAAATATTTTTTAGTAGGTCATACAAACTGACAGTCACCTAGTAAATTCTTCCTCTGGGGACTTTTTTCTAAAGTTTCACCATGACAGTGGCCAACTGTGGCTTCCCCATGTTGGATTCTCAAAAATGACCCCATGAAGTGCCCATTGACAGACAAAGCTACAGAGAAGAGGTTTATCAAACTATGGCTAATGTGCCAAGCCCTGCCCCTGTTTACATTTTTACAGGGTAGTTATCTATTTACGCACAATATTCTTGACTTTGGCTTTGTACAACAAAGCCTAAAATATTTTCAAGCTGGCCCTTCCCTGTCCCTCCAATTTAGTGTTTGATGTTTAGAGTTTAAACCTATGTTATCTCTCTCTCTCTCTCTCTCTCTCTCTCTCTCTCTCTCTCTCTCTCTCTCTCTCCCTCTCTCTCTCCGTGTGTGTGTGTGTGTGTGTGTGTGTGTGTGTGTGTGTGTGTGTGTGTGTGTATAAAGTTTTATGTGAATGGGCATTTTGCCTTCATGTATGTCTATGCACATTGTGAATGCAGGACCCATAGAGGCCAGAAGGGGGCAGCAGATTCCCTGTTATTGGAGTGATGGGTGGTTGTGAGCAGGTGCTGAGAGTTGAAGCACAATCCTCTGGCAGAACAGCAAGTGCTCTTACCTGCTGAGCCACCTCTCCAGCCCAGCCATTGTATCCTAACAAACTGCACAAAGCAGGGCCTTCTTTGAAAACAAAACCTAGAACTTACAGTCACAGAAAACCACAAACTGTGAAAGATGTTCTTGTACCTCTGAGGAAAAGGAGAATTTTCATTTCCTCCCTTTCATATTAAAGAGCCTTCCTACATGTGAACATACTTACCAAGCAATTCTTTTGAAATATGTACATTCTATTTTTTTTTTAGATAGCAGCATAATTTAGCTACAAAGATGTCCACTGGAGCGTTTATTATAGAGCTGACGTGTTGGAAACAGTGTCAGTTCTAGTGGTAATGAATTTGTTGAACAAATAAGAGAGCATCCTTTGACATCAGCTTGAGCAGCCATAATTCATGCATTTTGATAGACATGAAAAATTTTCATGACAAAGTGTTGAGTAAAGCACAATTGTACAGAAATCATACAATATCAGCCCATTTTTATGATTATCAGCAGACATGGGATGTAGTAGACCATCTAGAAGAATCTGAACAAAAATTGTGTTGCTATGTGATGGGACTGTGGGCAACTCAATTCCTCTTAGTTTATATAAATATATAATATATAAACATATTTATATCCTACTCCATTTCTATTCCTACACCGAAGTAGATCCAATACAATGATGAGACAGTTTGAGTGGCACATCCTACATCTAACAGAAAAGTGAACGGTCTTCAGGGTTAATCTTCATGTAGGGGTCTAAGCCCACCCCTCTGTCTCCCACACCAGCTGGTCCAGCTCTGTTGACTAATCTTTCCCTAGTGCTGCCTCTGCGTGGCCACGTCCCCATTCTGCATAGCTTAGAAGTCTCAGAAAGATTTGTGTTCTCTGCCTGTTGCTACAAAACTAGGCTCTCAAAACCTAGTGTCTTTTGACAGCCGCAGCTTTGTTGTTTGCATAAACCGTGCTCTGTGGGGACAGCCTGTCTGAGCTCCACCAGGAGTCACCTTGGAGAGCTTGAACAGCGGTAGAGGCTGGGATAGTTCAGCGTGGGTCATGTTCCCCAGCCCGTGGCTGTCACCATTGTCGGCATGATGCTGTGGGGATGATGCAGGCCCTGGCTCTTGTCCTTGTGCCTTCCTTGTGCGGTTAGCCTGGGTTTCCTCTTGGGGGTCATTTCAGGGTACTTGGCCTTCCTATGTCAGTTGATTTCTTCAAGATCACAAAAATGTAAACTAATGGTCCTTTTTAAACAAACTAGGCTCAGAAGAGGGGCAGCATCTGTTCGGCCACACTTGATGGATGGACAGAGAAGGCGGACGCTGCCCAGGTCCGGAGAGGGTAAAAGCTGGGAGGTGCATGGACTGGGAACAAGAACAACAAAATTCTCTTATATCCAGCATTTTCAGGAGTATTTCAGCAAAGTATCTGGAAATATAAGCAGACTGAAAACCTATATAATCACCACAGACATACGTATTTCTCTGCTATAGAGACCTTAAATTCAGCAATACCTATAAAAAAAGATGGTTCGTAATTTATACTTCTCAGTTGACCCAGTGCATAGGCAATCCGTCCAAATATCTTTTTTTTCCTGTATTTTTAAAATTTAATTAATTTATTCTTGTTACATCTCAATGGTTATCCCATCCCTTGTATCCTCCCATTCTTCCCTCCCTCCCATTTTCCCCTTATTCCCCTCCCCTATGACTGTTCCTGAGGGGGATTACCTCCCCCTGTATATGCTCATAGGGTATCAAGTCTCTTCTCGGTGACCTGCTGTCCTTCCTCTGAGTGCCACCAGGTCTCCCCTCCAGGAGACATGGTCAAATGTGAGGCACCAGAGTACATGAGAAAGTCATATCCCACTCTCCACTCAAGTGTGGAGACTGTTCTGACCATTGGCTAGATCTGGGTAGGGGTTTAAAATTTACCGCCTGTACTGTCCTTGGCTGGTGCCTTAGTTTGAGCGGGACCCCTTGGCCCAAATCTGCCTATCATAATGTTCTACTTGTAGGTTTCTAGGACCCACTGGATCCTTCTACTTTGCTATTCTCCCATGGTTCTCTCATCTAGAGTCCCAATAGGGTGTCCTCCCCTCTGTCCCAGTTTCCTGGTAAGTGAAGGCTTTCGTGGGACATGCCCATTGGGCTAGTATGCAGATATAAGTGAGTATATACCATCTGAGTCTTTCTGCTTCTGGGTTAACTCACTCATTATGATCATTTCTAGCTCAATCCATTTATCCACAAATTTTGGGAATTCCTTGTTTTTAATAGCTGAGTAGTATTCCATAGTGTATATGTACCACAGTTTCTTTATCCATTCTTCTACTGAGGGACATTTAGGCTGTTTCCATGATCTGGCTATTATGAATAAGGCTGCTATGAACATGGTTGAGCAAATTTTCTTGTTGTGTGCTGGAGCATCTTCTGGGTATATTCCAAGGAGTGGAATAGCTGGGTCTTGAGGAAGCCCTATTCCCAGTTTTCTGAGATAGCACCAGATAGATTTCCAAAGTGGCTGTACTAGTTTGCATTCCCACCAGCAATGAAGGAGTGTTCCTCTCTCTCCACATCCTCGCCAGCATGTGGTGTCGCTTGAGTTTTTGACCTTAGCCATTCTGATGGGTGTAAGATGGAATCTCAGAGTTGTTTTGATTTGCATTTCCCTGATGACTAAGGACTGTACAAATATCTTAAGATGACTCTTCTCTCTACCTGCCACTCAACGGGAAGACCCTGATTCAGACACCAGCACTGAACTTTCCATTCCCTTAAGTGCAGCCGGTAATGTCATTACATTTGAATTCGAAGACTGCTTGGGCTTCAAGCTCCTTTGGTGAGACTAGAGTTCGGGGAACTATTGTAGCTACAGTCCAAACACTTTCCAGCTTCATCTGCATCTAGCACAGCTTTGCAGGAATTGCTAGTGGAGCCACACGCAGAAGTGGTGTGAGCTGAGGGGAGTGCATGGGTAAGGATAAGAGGGCGTGGCCAAACCTTCAACAGGGGTAAGGATGAGGGGGCGTGGCCAAAACTTCCGCCACCCTGCCTGTTCCCTTTGCCTCCCTGTGTACCGTTGCCTTTGCTGCCTGAATGAGGTCTCTCCTTCTCTCTTTCCTCTTCTCCATTTTTCCATGATCTCCATCAGATTGTAGAACTCAAGCCTGTCCGACGATGCACACGGACTGTACTCGGCTCTGTCTTATCAACCCCCAACTTTGACGTCCCTTTTAACTTCCCACTGAGATCTCGTCACCATCTTCTCTCCGTCTTTTCCTTTCCCTTGTGGGAGTCAGCTTGCTGTAACTGTACCGAGTACCTCAGACCTATCAACTTTAAAGGAAGAATGATTGGGTTTGACTCACATTTGGTGCTTTCAGGCCTTAACCGACAAGTTCCCTTTGCTTTTGGGCCTCTGTCAGCACAGACAGCATGGTAGAAGGTGGGGCAAAAGAAGCTCGCTCACCCCATGGCCAAGTGTGAAGAAGTGAAAGAGGAAGGCACCGCCCAATAACCCCTTCGAGGGTGTGTCTGCTGTGCCCTAGCTCCCTCCCACTGGGCCTTAGCTCCTAAAGCTTTCACCACCTCCCGAGAGTGCCATGGTGTGGGAGCCCAGGCTTTATATAACACACAGGCTTTGAGGAGATACTTACCCAAACCACAGCACCCCAGAAGTCCAGGGAAAGCGCACTCACAGTGAACCACCACCACCAGGAAGCAGCCCTCCCCTCCTGGTCATCTCCCCTGCAGATAAAGTGTACCAGACCTCCTACCCTTCCATGCACGGTCTCCACACGGTCTCAGTTCAAAGGACATGCCAATTTTCTGGCCAGCCTTCTCAAGTCACATGACCCCCATTTCTAGCCACGCCTAGCGTGCTGACGCGCCCTAGAACCTCTGTGAAGCTCTGCTTTTGCTCTCAAGCTTCATTCTAGGCCAGCGTGTTTTTTTGTTTTGTTTTGTTTTGTTTTTGTTTTTGGTTTTGTTTTTGTTTTTAATGTCTCTGGGAATCCATGTGACTCCAAAAGCCAGATGGAATTGTGTGTTTGAGACAGGACCTCACTGTGTAGCCCTGGCTGGCCTATGCAGACCAGGCTTAAACTTGCAGAGAGATGCCTGCCTCTGCCTCCTGAGTACTGCATTTAAAGGTGTGCACCACAATGCCCAGACTCACATGAAGTTTGCTCAAGATTTTTATTTATGTGTATCTGGTATGTGTGTGTGTATTTTTTTTTGTGTGTGTGTTGTGTGTATATGTGTGTGTGCATGTGTGTGTATGTGTGTATGTATATGTATGTGTGTGCAT
This sequence comes from Acomys percivali, assembly GCA_907169655.1. Classification (NCBI taxonomy): domain Eukaryota; kingdom Metazoa; phylum Chordata; class Mammalia; order Rodentia; family Muridae; genus Acomys; species Acomys percivali. The sequence continues at coordinate 137,666,828 of OU015745.1, read as the reverse complement.
GTGTGTATGTGTATATGTGTAGGTGTGTAGGTGTGTATGCATGTGTTTGTGTATGTGTATGTATGTGTGTGTGTGCACATGTGTGTAGATATTGAAACAGGCAAGAAAACGGTGTCAAAGCTTCTGGATCTGGAGTCAGAGGCAGTTGAAAGGCACACAACATGGGTACCAAGAACCTGCCTCCCATTCCCTGCAAGAGCGCAGGCCTCTTACTCTCCGAGCCGCTGTCTCTCCAGCTCCACATGAGGGTTATCTTCCCGAAGGACGGCCAGAGGCATTACTGGGTCCCTTGAGCATACTGTCACACATACTGTCGCACATAAGAGATGACAGGCCACTGACTCGGACCATTTCATCGCAGGACTGACTTCCCTCACCTTCCCAGGCTGACATGTGGATCTTTTTCCTCAGCCTGCCCTGCAAATCCAGCTCAGAGGCCTCAATTACTTAAACTCATGTCCAGATCCCAGCTGATTAACTCCACCTCTTTTTCCCCTTATCAAAATTCTCAAGCTAGAGAATTACTTTCTTCCCCTCCCCCATATCCAGATAGTGGATAACTAATTAACTGATAAAAACCAATTAATCCTATTCCTTGTATATTGTCTACAGATCCATGGCTTTCTTCTAACCCTACCTCTTGGGATAAGTAAGGGATTGACAAAATATTTCTATGAAGGGTCAAAGAACAATTATTTGGGGTTGTGCAAGCCATAAGGACTTAGTAGGAATTACAATTTCACTGTAATAGCTCAAACCAGCACTAGATATTCTGTAAATAAATGTAACTATGAACTTGACTATATGTGTATCTTGTCATTTCAATTTATATATTAATCATTTTAATACATCATAGTATATTCTTCTTTGTTTTTTTTTTCAACCATTGAAAAACATAACCTGTGTTTTTAGCTTGCAGGACGTACAAAAGCACATGACAAGCTGTATTAGGATGGGAAACACTGGGACAATGGGTATTTTCAGTCCCTTGAAAGCACTGTTTTATGCTTTTCCTCAGAAGAGAGCTGTGGCTGCTCCCTCCATCTCTCAGAACTCTCCATCAGTCCTTGTTTTTCTTAGAATAAGGCCTTTGGGCCTGGCTGGTTCTTTGTTGATGAAGGGCATCTTGTGTACTTATAGTGCTTCGTCGTGGCCCATGGCCTCTACCTGAAAGGTACCAACAACAACTCCATCTTGTGGGTGGTTACAACTTTAAAGCATTCATGGATACCCAGCATTGTAGGATTAGAATCCAAGGCCCTCAAACAGCACACTCTCCCTGCCCCCGACTCCTCCTCCACTGCCTCTTGCTCCTCACCTCCAAGTCACACTACGATACTGGCGACTTCCCAGCACACCAAGACAGATACACTTCTGTGTCCTTGACTCTTGGCTTCCCCCAAGAACACCCCTGTAGAAGGACCATCCTATGTGCTGTATGGATGCAGTGTCTGTCAAGTATAAAACCTATGGCCCATAGGAAAGGGTAGACTAGAAGGTGAGGCATCTGACAGGCAGAACAGATTCTGAGATAGAGCTAGGCGTGGGGAGACAGACTTATGGCACCTGAGCACAGGTAACCAGCCATGTGGGAAAAATGTAGATTAGAATAAATGGGTTGTCTTAAATTACGAGCTAGTCAGAAAAGAGCCTAGCTATATGGCCTAGGTATTTGTAAATATATTTTGAGTCTCACGAATCTGTATTCCAGGGAGGGAAGACCACCACGACACACCCTTCCCACTCTGTCCACTGAGTGAACAGCCGCACATGTCTTAGCACTTGGTGCATCCTGCACTGCCTGTGCTGTGCTTGGGGAACCGAGCTTCCCTTGAAAGCACCCTCCATATCTCCCTCCAAAAACCCAAAGTTCCTTTGCAATTGTTTCCATGCCAGTGTCCATTCTGCTCACAAGCCCACGGGGAACCCGGGCTACTCCTGGTGCTTCCCATAGCCCCAGCACGCAAACTGAGACCCCAAAAGCCACTGTATCTGAAGGTATATCTCAAGACAGAGAAGCTAGGGCTGGCAGGAAGTCCCCTTAATATGTGCTACTCCACCCTGTATACAGTTTATCTCCTATTTTGCTAGATAGGTTTGTTTGTTTGTTTGTTTGTTTTTGGTTTTTCTAGACAGGGTTTCTCTGTGTAGCCTTGGCTGTCCTGGACTCACTTTGTAGACCAGGCTGGCCTCGAACTCACAGAGATCCACCTGCCTCTGCCTCCTGAGTGCTGGGATTACAAGCGTGCGCCAACACGCCCAGCTGCTAGATAGTTTTAGGTCAACTTGACACAAGCTAAAGTCATCTCAGAGGAAGGAACCTTATTTAAGAAAATGTTTTCATAAAGATGGGGCTATAAACAAGCCTGCAGGGCATTTTCTTAATTAGTGGTTGATGAGGGAGGGACCATTGTGGATTTGGGTCATCCCTGGGCCAGTGGTCCTGGGTTCTATAAGAAAGCAGGCTGAGCAAGCCATGAGGAACAAGCCAGTAAGCAGTACCCCTCCGTGGCCTCTGCATCAGCTCCTACCTCCAGGTTCCTGCCCTCTTGAGTTCCTGTCCTGACTTCCTTTGGTGATGGACGACGAAGTGGACGTGTAAATAAACCCTTTACTCCCAAACTTGCTTTTGGTCATGGTGTTCCATCGAAGCAATAGAAACCCCAACTAAGACAGCTATTAAAGCTCTAGAATGTGTTAGCTGGGCAGTGGATGGGGACTGGATGGCTTACAGTACATGACATCCATGTTAAGTGACCCAAGGGAGTAAAGACAGGCTCTCGCCAGAGGCCACTGAACCAGGGGCAAAGCACCGAACGGAAGATGCACTCAGGCCCCCCATGACCTGGGTACCAAAATGCCAGCAGATTCTCCAGCTGCCTCGGAGAGAAGGACATTACTGTATGAGCTCACGCTAGACAACGGTGTTGCAACCCTTTCTTTTTGCAGCGGGGCCCGAGCACATTCACTGCATGATTGCAACAGCCACCTGAGGTCTGCGAGACTGAAGGGAGCTTTCAAAAAGCTCTGGCTGGACTGAGCTGGTGAACATCTGGTTTTTATTTGAGACCTAGAGGACACTGAAAGGACTGTGAAAACAAAGGCAAGACATGGAAAAGCTCATGAGGCCCCACGAAGGCTCGGGTGGGTCCTGCTTCGCTTCCACGGACATGCGGTGCTGCAGGCAGAGGGCACCTGGCAGTCTCCTTCCACCTAACAGGCTCCGCTTTCACAGGAGGTGTAGCTAATGAGGACCCAAGCATCTGGACTTCATTCTGAAGCCTTCCTCTGCCCTCTTCTCTGGCTGCCTTCCAATCCATCAGGATCTTTTGTTTCCCCCCAGCACTTCCCTCTTCCGCCATAAATCTCACTGTCAGTCTATGACCCGGTCATAGCACTGACTTGCAGAGCAAGTCAGGAACACCCTGGCCACAGAACTCGGAAAGCAGACAGGAAGTGGACTGTGGAACAGCAGGTCCTGAAGACAGGCTGTGATCACCTCCTAACCGTCCTCTTTAGTGAGGAGAGACCAGAGACCAGCAGTGAAGCAAGCCTGCCCAGAAGGGCCACTTAGGGACTCAAATGCCTTGCGGTGGTGTTCCCCCAAGAGATATTTCCACCTGCTGAGAGTGCAGGCACTCATGGAGGGCTGAGAGGAAACAATCTTTCAGATATCTAAGTGAATGAGAGCAAGGTGCAGAGCAGTCACTTCATGGGTGAATGTTTGAGTCAGCTTTCTATTGCTGTAACAACATACTTGAGGTAACTCATAAGGAGAAAGGGTCTGTGTTGGCTCATAGTTCTGGAGGGTTCTAGTATAGGATTTGTTGGTCCCATTGTTTTCGGGGCCTATAGTGGCAGATCACGATGCAGTGTGTGGTGAAATCTACTTTTCTGTTGCTGTGATAAAAACACCTGGCAAAGGCAAGTTAAGGAAGGAAGGGATTATTTTGGCTCACAGTTGAAGGGTGCAGTCCATCTTGGCAGGGAAGTCATGAATGAGGCAGGAGCTTGAGGAGGCAACTGGCTACATTGCGCCTACAGTCACAAACCAGAGAACAGCATGTGCTTGTGACCACTTAGCTTTCTCCTTTTAAAATTACTCTATGCGCAGTGCGTGTGCCCCGGAGTATGTGTCCGTGCACCGTGTGCATTGCACAGGTTTGCAGAGGCCAGAAGAGGGCACTGGGTTTCCTGAAAGTGGAGTTACAGGAGATTAGGAGATGAAATGTGGGTTCTGGGTAGGGAAGCTGGGTCTTCTGGAAGGATCTTGAAGCCCTATTATTGCCTCCTGTTTGTTCACTCCAGGATCCCAGCCTGAGGACAGGCGCAGCCCGCAGTTAAAGTCAGTTACCCTATCAAGGTAATCCCTCACCCGCCCAGAAGCTCATCACCTAGATTCTAGATCCTGCTAAATTGATCATAGTGACCATTACAACCAGGAAGCAAAAGCAGATGAAGGGGACCAGAGAGATAGCTTAGCAGCCGAGAGCAGTTGCTGGGCAATCATTAAGATTTGGATCCCCACGCCCATACTATTGTCCATGCATGCCTATAACCCCAGGTATCACCCCGAGGAGGCACAAATAGCAGGATCCCTGAAGCTTGCTGCCTTCCAGCCTAGCTGGACAGACACAAGTCCCTGCTTCAGGGAGAGATCCTATCTTAAAGGACAAGGGTTGAAAATGACAAGAGGACTCTCATCTTGCCTTGGCATGTGTACACACACACACACACAGAGACACACATATGCACACACACACACACATATATATACTGTAGTGACAATACTTTAGATAAAAAAAAAATGGCCCCCAGAGTCCTAGGCTTTTGAATAAGTGGCTCTCAGTTGGTGGTGCTGACTGGGAAAGACCAGGAAGCGTAGCCGTACTCAGGGAAGTGTATCACTGGGGATGGGATATAAGAGCTTAAATCCTGAGGCCACTTTCAGTTCACTCTTTCTGCTTCAAGCTTCTGGTTCAAGATGTGATGTCTCATCTTTCTGTTCCTGCCAACCATGCCTGCTGCTTGTTGCCACGATGGACACTTATCCCAAATAAACCCTGCCTTGTACGAGTCACCTGGGTTGTAGCATTTTATCATAGCAGCAGATAAGTAATGCAGGCATAAACAGATCTTTTTAAAAAGCAGTAGATGAAAAGATTGGGGTTCAAGAACTTTTCACGAAGCTTCACTTTTTGGGGGGCTCACTGCTTCTTCACAACATCACCCTGAAGACTAAGCCTTACTATCTGGGCCTTTGGGGATAATCAATGACAGCAGTGAATAAACTGTGTTTGCATATATACATTTGTGCTTGAATATTGTTGTGGGCATTCACAAAATGAATGCCCAATTCCTAACCCCCAGTAGCTGTGACCTTACTCGGGAGTAAGGTCTTTGTAGATGTAAGTATCCTGGATTTAGGGGGCCCAAAATCCAATGACAAGTACCTTTATAAGAGAAAGAGGGTGTGTTTGAGATGCAGACACAGGGAAGGCATTGTGCAAATACGCAGAGATGGTAGGTATAATGTCACAAGCTAAGGAACTCCTGAAGGTTCCAGAACCTGGAAGAATCACAGAACTTCTGCCCAAGTTCAGTATGTTTGAAAACCAACAATCAAAAGTATTCATGTATGCCTACACTAACAAGAGTTTAAACTTCATTCTTTGTCATAGGGTCAAATAAAAAAGAATGTCATAAAAGCGTCTGTAGGACTAAGGACTCTAAATCATAGGAAAATAATGTTTGTTTTTAAGATGCATAAGACCTCTATATGGAAAAATAGAAAATATTATTATAAAATGAAATCTGCATTGGTGTACAAAGCAGAAGTGTCTAGAGGGTCACAATTTTCTCAGGCACTGAATGACCCTTTCAGAGAGGTCACATATCAGAAATTTACATGAAGATTCATAAAGTAACAAAGCCACAGTTATGAAGGAGCAATGAAAGTAATTTTGTGGTTGGGGCCACCACAACTTGAGGAACTGCATTTATGGGTCACAGCATAAGGAGGGCTGAGAACCACTGTTCTAAGGTAGAAAGGTGTCTGTTTTTCTCTAATGGGTCAGAACAGTTGTAGCACAGAGTAAATGTAACTACAGTAAAAAGCTAGGCTGGCATTCGAGAAAAGAGGGAAGGTGTTTCTCAAGTGTGCACAGCTGTTCTAAAGCTCACGTATAGCTGAGACACGAGAGAGCAATATAGACGGAAGCTTGCCCCGCTGGGCAGCAAGGCTTGGAAATCCACAGCAGCTGAGACACAATAGATGGGCCGGTGGGACACAGTGGAGAGCCCAAACAGGCCACATGGACACTTGATTTTGCTTTGCATGAAAGATTTCCACCGCAGAGCAGAGGAGACATGGCAGCACTACAGGAAGCCATTCAGCTGGTTTTGAAGGGGGTTTGGTCTTTCGGACACACTGAAATTGGTTGCCATTGTGACAGGGTTGGGAGGCAGGGCCTTTTGGAAATGATTGAAGTTTTTGTTTGTTTGTTTTTTATGTATGGAGCCATCGCACAGAAAATCTGACAACTATACAGACACTGTCAGCAGGAACCATTTGTTTTGATGTGTGTGACTGTCATGATTGCAGTTTTAAAACAGGTTTGTGATTTTTCTTGCGGGACCAGGTAAATTCTCATGGGGCTGGATATATCCCATTGGGGTGGCTTTTTGTAAAGCAATGTCATTCTCTGGGTTGTGCCCCTTGAAGATCAGCCAATGTGTCTCTCTGCTTTGTGAGTTGATGACGCAGCCTCCTGATTCTGAACCTCTGGACCTCGGAGTCACGAGCCAAACCCTTCCCTCGCTATAAATGGAATCTTTGTTGGGGGGTTCCCTGTTCTAGCAATAGACACATAGACTAAGAGAAAGTCTGGGCCAGTGGACTGTCCATACTGAGACGTGTTTCTCTTGCCAGCACCCTGAGCACACTCAGAAACCAGCTCCCTCCCCGTTGTAACCTAAACGGGATTAGTAAAGCAACCATTCCATAAAAGCAGGAGCCAAGTGTTTCGCTGACCTAAGAAGAAAAATCCCTTGAAGAAGACACATGAGACAATAAACATTGTGGGAAGTTAAGAACTTGGAGTCGCCAAAAGATGTCAGCAAGGGGAGGAAGAGGGTCATGGAAACCTGAGGATGCAGAGATTTACCCAGAGTCACCAAGTTCTCACTGAGCTCTCCTGGAAGGGAACACGGTCCCACACTCTGTCTGCCTGAGCCTCTCTACAGTGGCTCTGAATTCTCTGACTGTGTGGTCTAGGATCC
>OU015745.1:137637985-137650157 GCA_907169655.1 Acomys percivali | reverse complement strand
CCTCCCCTGAGCTGCAGGCCTGCCTTCTCCTGAGCTGCAGGCCTTCCTTCCCCTGAGCTGCAGGCCTTCCTTCCCCTGAGCTGCAGGCCTGCCTTCCCCTGAGCTGCAGGCCTTCTCCTGAGCTGCAGGCCTTCCCCTGTCTCAGGCTTCATTCTGAGAAATCAAAGCTGACAGCCAGCACTGACACTTTTGTTTTTATTTCCTTACTAGATTATCTTTAAAAAATCCCAAATTAGATAACCTCTAGTTATCTTTTGTGTAAGCCATTTGCCTTTCACTAAAATTTAAATTGATGTGTTCACTGTACAACATGCGGGGCTTCGCCGTGACATTTCCGTACGTGTGAGTCACATGCTTTTCTGACGGCGCTGAGTTTTGTCAGAGGTTACCCAGTCCCCACGTGCCCCAGACTCCCACTTCATCCTCAGACACTCCCACCAAACCCTTGTCCCAGGACCACTCCGATGCAGCCCTGCGTCCCCGTTTTGTCCATCAGCAACTGAACAAGACTCACGATGACCTGTCTAATTCACATCCGGGTGTTCTTGCCCTTGGCTGCTCTTCTACTCTCGTCATTAAAAAACAAACAAACAAACAAAAAAAAAAAAACAGAAGTGATTTGGAGGTACAGCTGAAAGGCTGGGCACCTCTGAAATGAAGCTGCAAAAGCTTCACACTGTCTGAGAATGGGAACGCCAGACAGATGTCCGCGTGACCCCTTCGTCCCCTGCTTGTAGAAGGACAGATTTCACCGAGCATGCTGGAGGGTATTCCCTTTTCCCTTCCTGTCCTGGACGTCTCTGGTGCCATCAGGAAGCACGTGCTTGTTGAGATTCGAACCCTCTGCATTGCAGAAGATGTTGCTCCAGTACTTGGTCCGTGCGTGTCCTACCTGCAAGAACAACTCCATGGTGGGTCAGGGATGCTAGCTGAGTGAAAAGTCACCTTCCCCCAGGATGCAGACAGACCCCACAGCTGCTTTGCAGCACCTCTGTATGTCGGGGGGGGGGGAATCTGACATTATATCTAGGCATTCTCTGACCGCTTCCTAGATGGGGTGTGTTCGAGGAGAGGAGTCGTAGATTTTAATTACTCACTGGTCCCATGCCCGTGGGAAAAGCTCACCAAAACAGCTAAATTGAACAGCAGGACCCTGTGAAACAGAAACACCAGCCAAACCACTGTCCATAGGGGTGTATATTGCCTCAAGCTTTTGAAACATAAATGCTACGGTTTATGGGCTGCAAGGAGGACCCCAGACACAGGACGACTATGTACATCCAGGAGCTATTTGGCACTGTGTGCAGGCATGGGGACAGGCAGGAAGCCAGCTCCACATGGCTGTTCCCAGCAGTAGATTATGATGTCTCCATGGCTGCCTTTCGTCACAGCTTACTGAAAAGTGCCAACCAACGTGAAGCTCTCAGGGAACCACACACACACCAGCACATTAAAAGGGGTGGGGGCGGGGGGGGGAGGCAATGCCTGAGATACCCTGCCACCCACACTCATGGCTGCAAACACACTACTGGCATCAGTCCATGGGAGAGAAATGGGGGTTCTGCAAAGCCTGCGGAGCCCTGGAGACCCCAGAGCCCACCCACAGCAGTGGCAGGATCATTAGGACCAGCCGTACCAAGCTTTCCTGCCCACCCCCATCACCTCTGCAAGCACAATGACAGTAAACCAAATGTCACAGGGAGGATGGGAAGCCAGGAAGGCTGCCTGAGGTGTCTGTGGCCAACGGTCTTAACGGACTTTCAGTGCTAAATGTGGGATAGTTCTGGTTGCACTTGGGACCAGGGGGCTGTCTTACTTAGAGGCCCTCAAGCCCTCTCTCATACTTCTACAAAGCCCAAGGTGTCAATATGACAGACCCTTTTCCAATACAGGAAGGCTATCACTCTGATCTCCTTCCGCTACATGCACGCAGGTGAACCCAACCCATGAGGGGCTTCTGCAAGTAGAAGGAAAGAGGAAAACACGAAGAATGGAAAACATACTCCGGGAGGTCTGGGCCAGGCACCAAGAGTACCCCCTGAGGCTCTCAGTAGCCAGTGTTGCTGATGGCACACAGCATCCCAGTGCAGACTGATTCAGGACCTCACACAGTGTTCAAGAGGTTTGGTTTTGAACACCTTGAGGCTGTTTCTAGCCTCTGACTAAGATAGAATATGCATGGAATGTTCTAGACCATTTAGTGTTAGGAGCTTTGATGTCACAGCCACAGAAAACTAGCTGGAAGGACCTGTGATGATGGGCTTCAGGTCAGGGGTGGGGCTGGACACTGAGCAACCAATTAGAGATTTGGACAGTTGGGGCAGCTAAGGCAGCTGGTGAGGTCCTGTGGTCCAATAACCTTGATACCCTGATGTCAGGGCCAAGCCAAGGCCTCTGCAGGCAGCTCTGCAATCAACCCTTGGCAGTGCCAAACCTCGTTCCTAATTGCTGTCTCTTCTGAGCCTCCCCACTGGTCTCCCTTCTTGGTACTTTCAAGTCTCAAACCTCCTTCATCAGCTGAAAGGAGACGTGGATGCCAAGTACATACCAGGAAGTCTTTGGCCCCAAGTTGGTACCCCATACAGTCACTGGACTCAGAGAGTCAATGAGTACACAGGGAATCCAGTCACATGTCAGACAGCCCAGGGAGAGTGAGTGCCACCGGGTCACTTTCAGATCTCTTCCCTGCTCCTTATAGGTCACTCCTGCAGGGCGGCCATGGCACCTTCGGGGAATAAGAGGCTGCCAGCTAAAATGATACTCATGGAGTCTAGTGATTGATGCCAGATAGTTTTTGCTATGTATATGGTTTTTGTTAAGTCAGCAAAGCTGGCGCCAACAAAGATGCATTTGCCATAAAAAGAGAAAGGGAAACAAAATATTCAAAATGCACATATCGGAGCTTAAGAGACAGCTCAGTGGTTAAGAGATTGATGCTCTTGCAGAGGAGCAGAGCTAGGATCCTGGCACCCATGTCAGGCAGCTCACAATAGCCCAACTCCAGGGGACCTCACACATATGCACATACTGAGGTGTGTGCAGCCCGTGAGTGTGGTCATCGTTGGCTATATAGTGAGTTTGAGACCAGCCTGGGTCATGTGAGTTCCTGCTTCAATTACAAAGGAAGGAAGGAAGGAAGGAAGGAAGGAAGGAAGGAAGGAAGGAAGGAAGGAAGGAAAAAACATTTTCTTAATCACAATACCACAGTTTCAGAAAAGGCCAGCACTGGCACACCCATCTGAAGATACTATGGGTGATTGCTGTGCTAGACAATGTCAGTGCTGCACACATGATATGTTATGTGAACCATCCATCTCTTGTAACCAAACATGGCTTTGAGCAGTGCGACTGCGACACCAACCCAGCCACAAAACCTTCAACCTACAATCTGCTCTGCCTGCAAGATGTGCAGGGAGGGCTAATGGTGGCACAGAATGTGCAGGAGTGAGCACTGAGCAGCCAATGACTGGTCCAACTTGAGGCCCATGCCGAGAGAGAGAGAGAGAGAGAGAGAGAGAGAGAGAGAGAGAGAGAGAGAGAGAGAGAGGAGAGAGAGAGAACCACATCTGACACTGCCTGGAGGGCCAGGAACCAGAAGCTGAAGTTGAATAGCCCAGAGACCTAGGATAGAACCAAACATGACTGGCAAAAGAAAAAATAAGTCAGTGAAGTGAAGTGATTCCTTATGATAGTCGGCTATACGCATAGACCAATCACCATCAGAGAGGCTTCGTCCAGCAACTGATGGGAGCAGATGCAGAGACCCGCAGCCACACACTAAGTGGAGACAGGAGAAGCCCACAGAAGAGGAGGAAGGACTGTAGGAGCCAGAGGGGTCCAAGACACCATAAGAACACAGCCCACAGAATTGACTAAGCAGGGTTCATAGAGGCTCACAGAGACTGCAGTAACAATCATGGTGCCTGTATGGGTCTGAGCTGGGTCCTAAGCATATATGTTATGATTGTATAACTTGGTGTTCTTATGGGATGAGAGCTGTCTCTGACTCTTTTTTAAAAAAGATTTATTTGTTTATGTATTTGTTTATTATTTATATAGTATTCTACCCAAATGTGTGCCTGCACACCAGATGAGGGCACCAGATCTCATTATAGATGGTTGTGAGCCACCATGTGGTTGTTGGGAACTGAACTTAGGACCTTTGGAAGAACAGACAGTGCTCTTAACCTCTGCGCCACCTCTCCAGCCCTGTCTCTGACTCTTTTGCCTTCTCTTGGGACCCTTTTCCTCTTACTTGGTTGCCTAATTCAACCTTGATGTGAGGGATTGTGCCTGGTCTGATTGTAATTGTTGTGCTGAGTTCATTTGATGTCCTTGGGAAACCTGCTCTGTTCTGAAGGGAAACAAAGGAAGAGTGGCCCTAAGAGAGAGGAGGAGGTGGGGGCAGCTGAAAGGAGTGGAAGCAGGGGAAACTGAGAAAAAATAAAAATGTTATGCATATTTTAACAACTTCAGAAGGAGCCATCACTGAAGAAATGGGAAGAAGGGCCTGGTAATATTCTCTACACATTTTACAACTTGTACATGAGTCTGGAATGAACACTGAAAAGCAGGTAATATCTGGGTCATCGAGATGGCTCTGGGTAAAGGCACTGGCTGTGAAGTTTGGTGGCCTGAGCTAGAACTCGAAAAGACACATGGTGGAGGGACAGTACTGGCTCCTGCTCTCTGTTCTGTGACATTCGTGTGCACGGCATGCGTGTGCTCGCCCACACAAACAAGTAAACCAAAGTGTAAGCAAGGCATTTCGAACGAAAAATGTAAATATCTGAACAAACATATAAAGGGTAACAAAGATATTTATAAACATATAAGAAAAGTATACACAAGGATACTTTGAATATTTTAGGCCATGGGTTGAGGGGTAAATTTCCCCCTTTTTTCTACTCTACTGGGTTTGTAAATTGCACCTTTATTATCACAACTATGGAAACACATAGCCTTGCTGACATCACCTGGTACGTTTCTCTGCTGTAGAGAGATGTGATTCTCTCTTTCACATTCAAAAATCAAATCGTCTTGTCTTAAGATTTACAACAGCTTCCCTAGGTCCTAGAAAATTATAGATGCAAATACATTATAATCAGCACCTGTACTGCCAGCCCCATCAACTGCCAAAGAGGAAATAAGACCTGGACATCACTGCAGCTCTGGTACCTTTCCAAGGACTCCTGCACCCCTATCTATGCTATCCCACAGCCTGCCCCCAAACTGCAAAGGCTTCTCTAGAGCAAAAGTGCCAATGGCACATTTTGAACACAAAGTTGGTTACCCAGGAAGCTGGCAGTCTGAGGTTGGTTTATGCCTCCACTATAATATGTATGTGCCCACCCCACTACCTTAAAATGAGGCCTTACCTCAATGTCTCTCCTTGCCAAAATTCATAGTTTCATATTGGGAGATGGTAGTCTTGTGGGGTGGTATGCTTAGGATGTAAGTGTTTCCCCCAAAAGGTTATGTGTTGGGAACTTGTCTCCAGGTGGCACACCATCAAGCGACACTGGATCATAATGGCAGTAAGTACATTAATGAACTTAAGCCATGAGGATGAATTCAAGGGTGAATGAACTATTAAGAGGTCACTGGTGGAGAGTTGTTTTGAGGGAAATCTATCTGTCCCAGCATCTCTCTGTTTCTTTCCACTTCCTGTCTGTGATGAGATGAGCTGTCTTGCTCTACCATGCTCCCACTGTCACAATATGTCCCCTTACGTTAGACTACAAACAATGGTCTGATACCTCTAAAACCATAAGCCAAAGTAGACTCCTCTTCCTCTTAAGTTCTCTCCCAAGTACTTGTTACTAGGTCTCTCAGGTACTCATTACTAGGTACATCAGTGATGAAAAGGTTAATACAGAAGGAAATAGGTTCTAAAGATGTGAGAAGGATGGAGCCCCTTACAGTGGGATTAGTGCCCTCATAAAAAGGGGAGACATCAAATCTCACTCTATTTACCCATATGAGGATTCAACAAGGAGGCAGCTCATCAAAAGTCAACCATGCCAGAACACACTCTTTACTCATCAAGGATATGTTGTTAGGGCAGCCAAGCTGGCCCAAGCAGTGTCTTTTTACAGACATCCCTAAGTTAGGATGAGCTACTTAAAATGGATCCTGATACCATATAATATGATATCCTTGGAAAAAGAGAACTTTGGACCCAGAGACAGACATGCAAAGAGGACGTGAAGATGCAGGATGAATGCCCAAGGCCACCAGGAACAGGAGAGCCTTACTCCAGCATCCAGGAAGAGCCAGCCCTACCCAAAGTGCAACTCTGGGTTCCAGGCCCCCAGAACCACATGGCAGCACACGTCTCAGTGCTTGCACAGATGAATAAGACAGAGAGTGCCAGTCCAAGACAAACTGAACAGTATTAAGAAACACAGGCCATGATTCGGATTCAATATGTTTCTCTTTGATATTTTCAGTAAGGTTTTATAAACTGTATGACAAGAAAGTAAGAGGGACGGAAGTGTGAATTCTGCTGGGTCAGGAGAGGGCAGAGCTGGAGTGGCTGGCCTCGTTTTGGGAAGCACTATGAACCAAAGATTTCTGTGGACTGTCTGTGTGTGTCTCCTCTGATGAGGTATTTGCTGTCCTTCTATCGACAGAACAAACATTTCTAATTCTTGGTACCATGACTGTCTCGCTATCCATCGAGGTGGATATGGATGTGTCCTGTGAGACTTGGGGAAATCAAAAGGTTAATTATCCGGGGGCGAGGGACTGAAATGACATGTAGCTTCACTCCTTCGTGAAAAAGATAGGAGTCCCAGGATCAGAGAGTCCCAAACTTCACACAGAGTAAAACATTAGACAAGTGGGGCATGTGCTGCGTGACAGGGAAGGTTTGGAGAGAAGACCAAGGGCAGATGATGACAAAAACAAGTCACAGACGTTCCAAACAGTGTCAGAGACAGCCCAGCCAGGGAGCACCAAGGGCTTGCTTTGTCACTCACAAATGTTGACAAAGTCATTACGCCAGACCATGCACTTGAGCACAGTGGCTGACGTGTTGTGTTTCAGATGGAAGAAAACTTTGTCCACCCGGGGAACGTCTGTGAAATTTTGCCAAGGACTTTGAATCACGAACTCACACTACGAAATCTTGGCATTTGCTCTGATTTTTTTTTTTTTCAAGGGAGGTTTGGGATGGGGGAAGCACACATGTTTTTGAGAAAAATAGTAACCGATCACGGGACATGGTGTTTTTTATTATAATCGTGAAGCAAAGCTTCGATCTTATCTCAAGACTTGGGGGGCAAGGGAACCCATTCAAAATGAGAATGCTAACTGGTTCCCTCAACATCAATGATGCTGCTCTCTACAGAAAGGCTATATATAGGTCAGTCTCTTTTAAGCACAAATACTAACGTGGAAGGTAAACACTGGCCAGGTTTTCCTTTTGAGGAACACTTTGGCTGGCAGCTTACTTTCTGTAAGAAATTTTTGATGAAAGAGGTTGCTTAATGTCCTTGGTTACTCACCTGTTTCGGCAGATATAAGTCTTAATGACTTTTGACTGTTAATCTATTTTTAAAATCTCCTCACAAAAGAATCAGATTTGTCACCATTGCTAACAGTGGAAAGAGCATAATAAACTAGGGCTCCTTGGAGAGATGAGCTGAACATAGGGTTAGGGCAAGAGGTAGTCTAGGTGATCATGAGCATCCGGCAGTGCAGTGCTAGGAGGCAGGGAAGCGCTCAAGAGGCAGTGGGAGGGAAGCTCTGCAGAGACCCAGAGGCAGCCAGAAGGGTCGCCAAGCCAACCCCGGAACCAGCTGAGCAACAAAACAGATGATGCAGCATTAGGTTATGGCCCAAAGCATAAAATAAATACCCATGATTCCTGGTGGATATAAGGAATGTGATTATGCAAATAACACAGTGAAGAAAAAAAGACGCATCTTCCTTTAAGGAGAACGGCACATACTTTGTGTAAATGCTCCCCCCGCTTGGATGCGGGCTCCACCCTGCCCGTTATTACTTTGAGAGGAGACTAGACTTAGTGACTTACCAAGTCCACAGAAGAGAAAGTGGAAAGCAAGAGCTTCCAATAGAGAAAGCTGCAAACTGTACTTTAAGTAAAGGAAGAGAGACCATGCCCACACCGATGGTCTAGGACGCAGCCTGATAGGGTGTGCTGAGAGCTTGGTTCATCAAGGGTGTTCTCTGTCTGACCATAATGAAAACAGATACTCTGAGGTGAGTGACATGCAATGGGATCCCAGCCCGTTCCCCTCAGGAGTCCCAAGGTCATGGAAAACAACACAAAATGGACCAGTTGTCACAGACAACAATGTGTGGGGAGACAAAACAGCTAACTGCGATGAAGTGGGCCATGCAACAGAAGGAAGAAGGGCCGGGAGCTTTGATCACAGATAGTCTTCAATGCCAGGGTCTTGGTTTGGGCAAATGTCCAAAGGTTGTACGAGATGTGAAGGAGGTGAGGATACAAGACGAGGAGCATCAAAGAATTCTTCGTATTATTTTTGCAACTTTTCCATAAATCTAAAATTATTCAAAAGTAAAAAATTGATTTTTTTTTTAAAAAGAAGATTTCTGTGTTAGTGTTCCATTATTGTTACACATATTTTTGGGACAGTCAACTTAGAAACAGCAAAGGTATATTTTGGCTTACACTTTGGGAGCTTTCCGTCTCTGACCAGCTGGCCCTGTTGTTTTTGCACCTGTGGAGGCATGTCACACAGGAGTGTGAGGAACAACAGAACTGCTATTATTACGTCTCTGATGTGAAAGACAGAGAAGGAAGATTCCCGGGACCCACAGTCTCCTTCAAAGGCAATCCTCCAGCTCTATCCAGCTCCCACCACTGCTAACAGGTCCTATCCAGCTCTGTCTAGCTCCCACCACCTCTAACAGGTCCTATCCAGCTTTGTCCAGCTCCCATCACCTCTAACAGGTTCTATCCAGCTCTGTCCAGATCCCACCACCTCTAACAGGTTCTATCCAGCTTTATCCAGCTCCCACCACCTCTAACAGATTCTATCCAGCTCTGTCCAGATCCCACCACCTCTAACAGATTCTTTCCAGCTCTGTCCAGATCCCACCACCGTTAACAGTTTCAATCCAGCTCTGCCTAGCTCCCACTACCTCTAACAGGTTCTATCACCTCCCAATAGGCACAGGCTGAACACCAAGCCTTTAGCACATGAGATATTCAAGATCTTAGCTAGAGCAGATTCCAGGCCAAAATGAAAGTCCACAAAAGCATTTTGAAAAATGCTGGTAACACTAACGTAGGTGCTCAGTCTCCCAAGAAGATGAACTCAATTTTCTTTCTTTCTTTCTTTCTTTCTTTCTTTCTTTCTTTCTTTCTTTCTTTCTTTTTTCATTTGTTTTTAAGTTGTTTTGGTGTGAACTCTGTCCCTCAGGAAGGAGACAATTTGCATCCAACTCTTTAATGCAGATCAGGGCTGAGCACTCAGACCTGGCAACCCTACAATAGCACAACTGCACAGCCACAGTACAGTTGCTTGCTCGTCCTGTGCATGGTTTAGTTGTCTGGCATATGCTATTTAATGTCTATGCTTAGGCTGTTACCTTCAGCCCCTGTTTTCCAGAAATTCTCAATTTGATACACCATCCCCTACACCATGCCAAATATCAAGAATGGGAAGAAAGTGGGTATCAAGTACCCCATCTTGAGTTTGTACAATGACTCTTGTTAGTCCTTCATCTTTGGAGCATTCAAGCTAGTGAAGGAGGTAGAAATGACATATGAACCGGATGTGGGAGATGAGGGGAAATGTGGTCTAGAGAAATGCTCAGATTGGGATTTGGGCAAGGTGGATTCTGTCATACCCTTCACCACAAAAGGGAACACAGAAGGGGCCAGGCTGAGCTAGGGAGTGAGGTCACTAGTTTGGGGCATACCCAACTAGTGGGGGATGTGGATATTCCCTGAGTCTTAATGAACACATGATGCTACAGGGTATACTCTGTCCTAGACATAAGAGTTTCAGGGTCAGAAATATCCCGATGATCATTTGCCTTAGAGTGGGAGTATATGACAAATTACATCAAGATTCCATAAGCCTTCCACACAGCACTCCTATAATTAGGTGCCGCTGGGCATCCCAACTGTCTCTCTGGTGTGTTTGGAAAAGTCTGTGTTAGAGGTCAGACTGTCAGCAGGGTCCCAGGGTCTCTCTTGGACGCAGCCTGCTCATCACTTTACTTAGATGTGGGTCTCTCTCCTCCCGTCTGTAAAGGCCTCACAGTTTGTACCCAAAAGGTTATCTTGTAACTGTTATTTCCCTGGACATATTAAGACCTTAGAGTTAAATCTCTTACCATGCCAGACCCAGGGAACATTTTAGCCCATAGTGACAGGAGAAGGACCCTTAGCCTATAAAATCAGTTGGGTAGTATTCATGTCCCTCGGAAAGTAATCTTGCCTGGAATAGTGTCATTGCAGGATTAGCTGAGGGGATACTGGGGTAAGAGGAACACCAAATCCAATTATTGATATCCTTACAAGCAGGTTGTGCAAAGACTCGTACACATAGAAAGATGCCATGGGAAACTAGAGGTAGAGAATGGGCCCAAATAAACCAAAGGGTTCAGATCATGGCCTTGCTAGAACCTCACTTTCATCCTCCATGAATCTTTATATGAACATGGTTCTCTTTTGAGCCATAGAATTCATGGTAATTTTCTATAAGAGACCCTGGAGATTAGCACAGCCCGAGAGACATGGGTGAGGAGGCATCTGACCACCTATGACACATTGACTATACAAAGAGGTAATGGTTAGATTACAGGTGACAATCGAATTCAAGCCCTTAGCTTCTAAGGTAAATACCCCATGAAGGCCCATCTTTACAGCAACGGGTCTGAATAGCCATAATTTGTTCAATGACTATAGACCTCCCTAAGTATTAACTCCAAGTATCCAAGTATTAACCCTAGTACCCAACTCCAAACCAATCGGAAAGAAGCCAGATAAGCTCCTCAAGCAAAGGATGTCCTACATCTAGCATCTTAGGGCTTCAATTGTTTCCACAAAATGCCATGACCAAAAAGCAGATGGGAGAGGAATGGATTTATTTGGCTTACACTGCTACCTTGTAGTCCATCTCTGAAGGAAGTCAGGGCAGGAACTCAAGCAGGCCGGAACCTGGGGGCAGGAGCTGATACAGAGACCATGGAGGGTGCTGTTTACTGCCTTGCTTGCTCCCATGGCTGGCTCAGCCTGCTTTCTTACAGAACCCAGAACCAGCCCAAGGTTGGCACCGCCCACAGTGGGATGGGCCCACCCCATCAATCACTAGTTAAGATAATGCCTTACAACTGCATCTTATGGAGGCATTTTCTCAACCCCCTTCTTTCAGGTAACTCTAGCTTGTGCCAAGTTGACACAAAACCAGCCAGCACATCTAGATAGGCCACCTCCACATTGCCTGCCTGTGAGTCTGCCATGTGCCAAGTAAGCTTTACTGACCATCTATCCTGACCCAGCAGCTAGCAGCCTGTTTGCCTTGGGTGGGCTTCGCTGCCCAGTATCTGGCGTTTGTGAGTGAGTAGTTGACTAGAGTAGAGCAGACCTGATAAAATGCCACACACTTAGTCGCTAAACACCATGCTGAAGTCCCACAGTTCTGGAGACTGAGGTCTAAGATCAAAGTATTGCTGGATGGATCCCTTGAGGACTTAGCTTCAGGTCACTACCTTTACACTGTGTCCTTGAATTCCTGGTGTCTCGCTGAGTGCTCTGGTTTCTTCGTCTTACTAGGACAACAGTGAGGCCAGATTAGGGCCCCACCCTGAGGCTTAGTCACCCCTTTAAGGCTCCGACTTCCAAATGCAGTCACATCCATCCATCCAACCATCCATTTGTTCCCCATACGTGATGATTAAACTTACTGTCAACCTGACTGGGTTTAGAATCATCTAGGGAACAGGTGAGGCCCATCTCTAGGTGTCTATGACAGCATTTCTGAAGAGGGTTATGTTAGCATACAGGGGGCTCTGCTAGCCTGCTTCTAGGTTGCCTAGCAACCTGATGTCATCACTTGCCTCCTCCAGGTATGCCTGCTTCAGCTGTGCACCAGCTATAAAGGACCGACCTTTCATTGCTCTCTCTCTCTCTCTCTCTCTCTCTCTCTCTCTCTCTCTCTCTCTC
>OU015745.1:137625608-137637975 GCA_907169655.1 Acomys percivali | reverse complement strand
TCTCTCTCTCTCTCTCTCTCTCTCTCTCTCTCTCTCTCTCTCTCTCTGCCTTTATACAATAGATCTCTTTATATCAGATCTGTTGCATGACCTCTATATTCATCAATATTACAACAGGTTAACAGAGCAAGGAGGACCTACCCTGAATGAGAGTGGTGTTGTCCTGTGGGCTGAGGGATTAGAAAGGATAAGTGGGAAAGAAGGAGAAAGAGGGATGGGGGTGGAGTTGGGGGTGGGGGGGGTTAGGGGGAGGAGCATTCTCTCCTCTCAGCATGTCCCCTCTTCCAGCCCGTGAACTGGTCTGGTCTGTTCCACTATGGTCCCTCTGCCATGATGAAAACTGAACCAAGATTTTATCATAGCCATTGAAATTCTTTTCTGGTGGTCAGTTATTTGGTTATAGTGATGAGAAAGGTAAGTAACTAATACATCATCAATCTGCCCACCTATCTGTCTGTAATCCTGTGTTTGAACCCTGCACATAAGAATAAGTAAAGGTCTGCCAAGCTGTTCACAATTTAATGATTGTCATGCAGCATGCTCAGGGCTGCAGTAAAAAACTAGTCAAGAGAGCTCAGAGGAGGCCAGGGCAGATCCAACCCTCATACCCTCCCTTGAAAGCAGTCTCCTATCACACTCACCCTTGTGCCCACCTTCTCTGAAGCCTAAAGTTCTGTGAAAGAGAATGAGCAGACTGCAGATGCAGCCACCCCACCCCCACCCCCCTGCCGCCGCCAAAGCATCCCCAGGTGCCTTTTGATGCTAGACTCCTTCCTGTTAATGGTTTGAGAACTGGGCCTGTAGACAGATGCTGTTGCCTCCCAACCATGTGCTCTTTGAAGCATCACCTCTCCATTCTGGCCTTACGGAGAAGCCCAGCTTGACTTCCGGTTTCTACTATGGGTATCAGAGGGCACAGGACAATGAGAGTTGGGCAGAGAACATTCATCCATTTTTTTTTTTTTAAATCTGAATACAGGACATGTTAAGGTTTGCTGAGAAATCAGCTGTGAGTTATTAAAAAACTACACTCCAAGAAGCTGCTTTGTGCTCTTCCTGGGAATCTGTTTTCCTGGTGACGCTTCACACTTCCAAGGATCAGAGCCCAGAGACAGGTCAATTCCAAGGTCGCTGTGATTCTCCGAGATGGCCAAAGTGTGAGAGAGGATGGCTCATGAAATTGAAGTGGCTGTGGGCGGGAAGGACACTTGAATGGGCTATTTGGAACCCTGACTCAGACGTCTTTCAGCGGCAGGGATACCTATCCAGCTCTCGTGGTCCCGGGTCACCCCCTTGTGACTAACAGTCATGACTAGTCAAGGATGATCATTCAGGCTCACAACAACCCTCCACTTAGACTTTGAGGAAGCACTCCCTTTTGATATGCAAACAAGAGCCCATATCTTGAGGTCCTTCGCAAAATCAGGAAACAGAAAGCAGTTTGATGACAGGGGCAGTGCCCCCACTCTTCATGGGGGTGGGGCCGGTGTGAGGGGGAGGACAGGAATGGATCTCAGTGTGGGGTACTCAGTGGCAATAGCAGACTGGCGCCAGTGTGGCTCTACCCAAGTATTGCTGAGCTCATGATGCGAAGGACCCTGCACATCTGCTGTGGTTTGCATATGGCTTGGATGATTTGTGCATTGAATTTGATCCCCGTGGTGAAGTGTAAAGAGTAGGAAAATGTAAGCCCACTGTGTTTAAAGGCGGATCCTTGGGGAGCTCATGGAGATTCCATGAGGTCATGAAGATGGAGCCCTACCATTGAATACCAGTGGGCTCCATAAGGAAAGAGAGAATAGAGGATGGGTATACACATCTGTTCCGCATCTCTCAGCAGGTGATGCGCTGCAGCCAGCGAGAACTTCACAATCTGGGACCAGAACCCTGAGCTAAATGAACTTTTTAAAAAATAACGTTATCCAGCCTAAAACACTTGGTTAAAATCACCAAAAGCAGACTAATACCAAAAGCGAAACAAGAAAAAGGATGGCAAAGCTTGAAAAGGCCGCGTCTTTCTTAACCTCTGCTTCTCTTTAGGTTAAACCATTTTCCAAACACTAAGTGAGCATGCGCAGACTCTAAGACCCACTGGCCCCTGCACCACAAACTAACAAACTAGCGCTTACTCACCCTCCCCCCCCCCCCCCCCCCCCCTCCCTTCCACCTTTCTTTCCTCTCTCCTACTCTCCCTCCCTCCTTTCCTTTCTCTCTCTTTCCCTCTACCTATGTCATGGAGCAAGATTTTAAATTTTTTTTTCTTTTTTGGTGTCTTGACTGCCGAAGTCCTGATTCCGCGAAGATCAGAGCTCGATGAACAGAAATTATGACACGTCACAGTGTCCTTGTGAAGACAAAGTCAGGGCTCAGCCAACCACATCCTGAGGGCTGAAGTCAGCTGTGGTCTGCTTTTGTATCGCCACCAAATAAAATAGGCTTTATGTTTTAGCTCCTTGTGAAAATAAAACAATAAATGCACATTTTCATTTGTTAGTTAGTTAGTTAGTTGTTGTTGTTTAAAAGCCAAACCAAAACAAAGAAAAAGAATCCTCTGAACTGGAAATATTTCCTGTGTGGTCCTTTGTAGAAAAAGTTGGCAGATCTCTGTTTAAGTGGGATTTTTTTTTAATTAGCTGAGCACACTGGGAACACATGGAAAAGGTAGAAGTTTTACTCCCAAGCCAGGGAACTTTCTGGAAGTCATTTCACGCTAAGAGAAATGGTAAATGAGTACAGCAGATGTGACAAGAATCATAAGATTTGTAGAATATATAAACATTACTCTTTGGCCATCTCTCCATGTCATTCTGTGGGGCACCCTTAAAAAAAAAAAAAAACACCCTAGACTAGGTGGCATCCTCAGTGGCCATCTATTGTCCACAGTTTTGACAGTCTGAGGTGGTTTAAGGCCAGCCTCCCTGCCGCAGCCGCTGCTTTCTCTTTTTCCTGTGTCCTCACATAATCTTTCCTGTCTGGTCCCCGCTGAGATTAGATCAGGTCTCACCCTAACAGCCTCATTTGAATTTCTCTCTGGAGGTGTCACATCCTGTGGTAATAAGGATTAGGGCTTCAGCATAGGAATTTTAAAAACACAAATCACCTTAATGTGCTCTTCGTAGGGGAGATTAGAATTCAGCGGTGTGGTGGTCCCTTCCTTTAGGAAAGAGAGCTCTTGGGCTGGGCCAACAGCTGCATGGATAGATTGCTTGTCGCTGAAGCTTGCAGGCCTGAGTTCAGTCCCTGAAACCCAGGTTGAAGAAAACAACAACAGCAAAAATATCTGGATGTGATGGTACACGCTCGCAATTGCAGTGCTGGGAACACACAGACAAAGAGATCCTGGGACTCTTGGTCCAGCCAGCTTAGCTACTAGGAAGGTTCCAGGTCGGTGAGCAATCCTGTGTCATAGTATGAGGTGGACAGCAAGCGAAGAGCAACAGCCAGGCTTGCCCTCTGGCCTCCATGCACGTGCACACGCATGTGTGCCTGCATACGTGCACACACATGCACAAGGAGAAGATAAATCCCTCGCTTACCAGTAGCTGCCATTGTTGTTTAATAGTGGAGTGAGATAAAGAACTGGGATAGGAATTCCTGGTGAGAGAGCTGTCCATAAGTCACTTAGGGAACATCTGGTGGTCTAAGTCTCTCATGCTCCTGTGCATAACCCCAAGAAGTTCATTGGCTTGCCTGGAACTTGCTATGTAGACCAGGCTGGCCTTGAACTCACAGAGATATGTCTGCCCGTACCTCCACAGTGCTGGAATGAAAGGTTATGTGCAGCCACATCTGGCCAGAAGACTCTCCTGGGTCTGTCAGTGTCCTCTATCTGGGGTGAACAGATGTGGTTTTGGTTTTTTTCTTTTTACATCTCCCAGGAAGTGTAAATAGCAACAGAGTCCTTTAAATGGTACAGGTCTGAGGCAGAAACACTCACTGCAATCTGGATAGCCAAATTCTACATTTTCCGGCCTCACACACACAGGCAAGGCCAATGCCCAGTTCAAGACAAAGATTTATTGCTGGGCGTGGTGGCACACGCCTGTAATCCCAGCACTCGGGAGGCAGAGGCAGGCGGATCACTATGAGTTCCAGGCCAGCCTGGTCTACAGAGTCCAGGACAGCCAAGACTACTCAGAGAACCCTGTCTCAAACACACACACACACACACACCCCGGAAAAAAAAAAAAAAGACAAGGACTTATGATTTGCCCTTTGCAGAGACCTAACCAGCTGGTGGGAACTCCCTTGCTCTCTTTCTAGCTGTCAAAGAACTGTGGTCACACACATACACACACACACACACACACACACACACGCACACACACATGCACATGTTTGCACCCATACACACACATACATGAGAATTTCATTATATATATATATACTCAATCAATTATATTTTTTTAAGTAACCAATTGAGTCCAGTTTGTGTTGTCCACATATTTCTAGGTATGGTTGAACTACCAGGAGCCAATCCCTTACCAGGAGCCAATCCCTTAAAGGAAGAGGACTCTTCCTCCCCAAGAAGCTATAATCGTCTGCAGCTCCTCAGAGGTGGTCCCTGTAAGCCCCTCCCACTCCATGCTAGGTTGCTGCCTTGACCTTGTAGAGGCACCCACAGCCGCTGTGAGCTCATGAGTGCAATGGTCCAGTCATGTTGAGAAGACAATGCTTTGTGCCCATCCCCTCAACCTCTGGCTTTTACAATATTCCATCTCTGTGAATTCTGTGTTCTGTGATGGTCTTTACATGAGTTCTGTTAAAATTTGTATAGGAAAGAAATCTTTACTGAGAAAATTATTAGGATTTGGGGTGTTGTATGTTATGCAAGTGAAGCCCAAAGGATCCCACAAGCGGACTGCTCACGAGGAGGACACTGGTGAAGCGCTGTCCAACTTCTGGATGAAAAGTTTGTACCCAATACAAGACTTGCCACCTGCCCTTTTGTCAGCTGTCTGTGGTGTGACGTCTAGAAAATCGAGTTTTGCTCTTGTATAAAGCTTAAATAAATGAGTTACAGAGCTTAATCTGAGCTAAGGTCTTTGCTGCCAACACGGCTCGTCTTCTAAGTTCCTGGTGGTGCCCTCTCTGTCTGGTCCCATCTTTCATCACAAGCTGCTTAACCCCAGTTGGTCCCATAGCTCCCTCCTTACGGTCCCAGATGGGCTTCCCCCAGCTAGCTCATTGCACGTGCGCCAACTCGGATCAGGTACCCACAAGCCTCCTGGCCACCCTCCCCCACTACTCCTGTGTGCCCACAAACATCCAATCCCAGAACAGTGCCATGAAAACACATCCATAGCAAAGAAGTTCAGAGAGAGGTACCCTCACTGTCTGTGGAACCAGATGTCTGAGAAGCTCCCTGGAGCAAAAAGCTGCCACAGATAATACACTCATTTACCACTCAGGAAACACACTCCCTCCATTGAAAAGCGATGACACTAAATTGAACCAGCTCCCAGCATTGCTCTGAATTATTCTCAGTGTGTCTGTGTCTCAGAGGCTCGTACACAGAAAACAAACACAGTAACCAAGAGACTTTCCAGACCCTGCTTTAAAAAAAAAAAAAAGGCTTGCATTCTTTCTGAATTTGTCTCACTGTGCGATACCTCTCTGTGTGATTTACTCTCACAAACCCAGTAGATAGCAAAGGATCTCTATTTACACAAGATTTACTGAGGAAAACAAGAGAGTCCAAAAAGAAAGTGGTCTGCTAAGCTTCAATAATCAGTGGAGGGTAGCAGAAGGGGACGACGCTTAACCAGCTGCAGCTGCAGTTTCTTGAGAAACTACCATTTTGAAAATGGCTGAAGAATGTCCAGACAGCTCCACCCAGGAACCTCAGAAGTGCCTGTTGCAATGACAGCTTGGTTTCCCTCAACTTTCCTCCTGGCTCACAGCAGCCAGTTCACCTGTGGACTCTGGAGGTATCAACTTTACAAAGGCCAGTGTAACTGAGGACGGTGGTGCATGCCTGTAATCTTAGCGCCTGGGAGGCTGAGTCAGGAGGATTGTAACGTCGAGGTAAGCCTAAGCTACATAGTAAGACCTTATCTAAAAAAACAGCACAGCAAAACACAGACTGAGACAGCTGGGTCTGCCGGCAGCACATGCAAGCCTGGACTGCACAGGACCTTGGAGAACAAATGAGAAACAGCAGAAGGATGGGGAAGAGGAAGAGGAGCTAAGGTTGGACCAGAGAATCCTAGGGTCCTTCCTTCTCTGAAATGCTGCGATTCTTACAATAAAATGCCAGAGCTACAAAGTGCTCCTTAAGTCTGACTTCCGAGTGAGCCTGTATAGTGGGGACAGGGGCCCTGTCTGCTTTGTAGCCACGTAACCTGCTGAGCCTGAAGTCCCTGTAGGACAGGGACACAAGGATTTAAGGAAGGTGGCACCTGTAGAGAGACATTCTGTGACCAGCCATGAGTTGTGTCAAGCTCAGGACAATGCCAACAGTGAATCTTGTCCTCCCCATCACATTTCCATCCCTTGCCTGGCCCAGGACCTAAAACAAGGATGCAAGATTCACGGACATCCGTCTCCTGGCAAAACCCTGGCTCATCAACGTGAAAGCTGTGCTGAGTCATCCTGAGCTGCCGTTCAGTCCATCAGCCACCTAAACCTTTGTAAACACCCACTGTAGGAGAGCCGAGGAGCAGAAAGGCTCCCAGGCCCCGCTCCACCCCGATTCCCATCTATGCCAAGCGTTTCAGGTCAACAGTGGTACTCTGTACCACACACTCAATGTTTCAATATTTATCAATAAATAGAGAAGCAGCCATAGTGAGGAAAAAGTGTATTTCACAGCCATTATAAAAGTACATATATTCAATAACAGTGACATAAATATAGTCCTTACTTATGACCAAATCGTACAACTAAAATAGATTCTTCTTCCTGGACCTCACACGGTGATGGTTCGGTCACTCCCATCAGTGGCCACAGCTGACTGGAATCACAGGCAAAGACTCAGGAAGGACAGTTGTGGGTCAAACAGACAAAGCACTCTGTACTCAACAAGTCAAGTTTCCCATATAAATATAATAAAACAATAAGGAATTTAACAATTCTTCTTTCACTTGGTTTCATAGACTTGTCTGTCAGGTGTTTGTACACACCCCAAAACACAGCTTGTCTCCCCTCCTGGCTCCCCTTTGCTTCTCACTGGGTTCACTGTACACCTGAGTTCAGAGTCCAGGTTACCATGGCATCACAGGCACCTAGTTGTGCACCTGCTGCGGTTCTCGAAGAATGGGAAACACTTTCTCCGTGAGCTAACACCAACACAGGCACATACACGTGTGAGAAAAGCTAAACAGCCAAAAAAGGACATAAGGAGCTACAAAAAAAAGGGGAGGGGCAGGGCACAGCACACAGGTACACATCCTACCAGCTTGCAGAGCCAGATGCTTGCAATTGGCAGTTATCTGTAAAAAAGGACTCTTCACCCATCAAAACTCAAAACACATCACGTCAAGTAGAAAATGTGTCTGTAGATGATGATTCTTCTTCTCTGGCTTAAAGAGTTCTGTCTTCAATGTTGAGGCCTGGGAGCTGAAGCGAAGCCATGCTGAAGACCTCCCGCCACCAGCTGCTGAGAGAAGCAGGCCTCCTCCTAACGGGCCCCAGCAAGGGGGGTGAGTCCAGCCCAGGTCTTAACCCGAACCATCCAAAACAAGAGCATCCTGCTTTCAGGGCCAGGCAAATGTGTGCTCTCTTCCTGCCAGTCAGAGCTGTGAGAAGCCAAAGGAAGCCACCACTGGTAAATGAGAGACGGTGACAGACACTGCCTCTCATCCCTTACTGGCAAAGGCTGGCTGGCTCTGTGATCTTATGAAAATCTGCCCACTTTAGAATCAGTGGACCAAGAGGATGCCCCTGGTTTCATGGCCACAGCTGTGGTCTCCGATCACATCTGGAACTGTCAAAGATTCTAGGCTGTTCCAGAATCATCTCCTACCTGAACTGTGGCCCAACTTGTCCCAGTTCTTCCCTTCCTTGCAGTGCTACTCATATGGGAGCAGTCCCCTGCTAAGTACCGGGCGCAGGATCCACACAGACACTCCCCGCCAAGCGCCAGCTGCACACAATCAGACAACACCAGGTTCCACAAAAGACACACAGGGCAGCACAGTCACAAAACCGGAAATGCATCTTTGGTTCAATCCTGGAGGGAGAAGTGTAGAATACAGTATGAACTGAGAGTCCATTGGGGGGGAGACACTGTCTTCCTCGGGGAGGGACGTGTCCATAAGCTTGCTCCCTGTGGGCAAGCCTGTGCTTAGCTCCCAGCAGAACAGCTAAGGCCTAACTGCAACAGTAGAACAGCACTGCACAGCGCAAGCCTCCTTCCTGCCACCTCCGCTCTGCCTGAAGGATCCTTTCTCGCTTTCTCCAGAACCGTCTGGAGCTGCTATGTTCTGTGCCTCCTGCTGTTGCCACAGGATGGCTAGGCTGTCATCCCTCAGGCTGGCCACTGACGTCTAATGCCCACCATCACCACCCAACTGAGTGGCCGCCTCTCAGAAAGACATGAATTTAGTAAAAAGTACCTTCTCATCTGGCCATGTAGTTTTTGTTTTGTTTTGTTCTAACTGCTATTTTGAGCCAGACACAGGGGGTATATACTTGTAATCCCAGCACTTTGGAAGCTGAGGCAGGAGGAGGATGAGTTTGAAGCCAGTCTGGGCTACTTAATGAAACCCTGTCTCAAAAAAAAAAAAAAAAAAAAGGACTTCAATTTAATGACATAATAAAGAAAGAATCTCTTTAAACAAGTTCATTCAATCCTCAGCAAGCTTCAACCACAAAAGAAAGAAAGAAAGAAAGAAAGAAAGAAAGAAAGAAAGAAAGAAAGAAAGAAAGAAAAAGAATCCGTCAAAACATTGCACAGGAGAGTGCGGCCTTCAGTCTTCACCTTCCATCTGGGTTCTCACTGCTGGCCTCCGTCCTGTCATCCTCCAGGGTTCCCAGGGCCTAGCACTGTGACTCACTCCTGCTCTCCTGTAGGGACTCACTGTTAGGAGAAGAAAGGTTGCTTCCCTCTGGGAAGGAATCCCAGGGATGCGTGAACGTCCTCGCTGTGGTATGGTCCCTGTGAGACTGTGACCGGCCACTGGACAGAGCAGTCTGTGAGAGGCACACACATAGTGAGGGAGGGAGGGACTGGTGCTGGTCTGGAAATCTGAGTGGTCCAGCCAACGGAGGTGCAGCTTTCAGCACTGAGCCCATCTAGGACACCAAGACACCAGAGAGGGCTCAGTGATTGGTGGTAGAACAGAGGCTGGAATGGGTGATGGCCCGGCCAGTCCTCCTGATTCTCAGTATCTCAGAGGCTCCCTAAGTGAGACTGGGTGTGCGGACTTTGAGTCTGTGGAATTCAGCTGATCCAAGCGTGGGACATCATGTGGCAGGAATAAAAGAATAAAAGATGCCACTGTGGTGTTGCTTATTCATGCCCTGGGGTGTGTGTGTGTGTGTGTGTGTGTGTGTGTAGCTCTGGTCCATTGCTGTCCCCAGAGGCCCAGAATCTTGCCAATCCCAGATTAGCACTGGCCCTTGACGCCATCAGCTATGTCAAAGGAGAGGCTGGAGGGGGCTGTGGGCTGCAGCGGGGACATGCTGGCCTCCAGAGACCTCTCTGAGGAAGGCTGTAGGCTCTGATGCCGCTTCCTCAGCATCTGCCCAATGCCCATCATGGGGAACCTTCCCCTGCTTTTCACACAGTTGGGGCTCCCCAGAGGCTGCGTGAGGCCATTGCTGGGAACCGGAGGTGGGGAGCACACACCGTCCTCTTTCGGGGGGCTGTTCTTTTCCTCATGGGCAAAGGAGACCAACGTGGAATGCAGTGGAGTTTGGAGAGGTGACGTGCATCCAGGCAGCAGCCCCGGGGAGAGAGTCCTCTCGCTAGAATTCCTACGAGCCAAGCTGACAGGTGAGTTCAGGATCCTATAGTGGTGGGAAGGGGACAGCAGCTCTACGTGGTCTTCCCGGTCCACAGACTCAAAGGAGCGCACCATATCCAGCAGCAGGGGCTCTTCCTTGGGGAGGATGCTGGCACTTCCAGGCCCCGGCTGGTGTGGCTCTAGTTTCTTTACAATCCGTGGTGTCCTGGGAGGTGGGACAGGGATGAACTCCATGGAAGAAGAGGCCACACAATTGGAATCGGAGGTTTTCCGGAAAAGATTGCGGCAGCCAAAGGAATCTGCACACCAAGAAAACAAGGCCGTGAAAATAGATTCGGAAAATGTACACAGCTGTTCTACCAATGTGCCCCTTCGCGGCTAATTGAGACAGCGACAACCTGGTGTAAGGCAGGAGGAAGCAAGAAACGAATGGCCTTGGCTAGTTAGAGGTAGAGTCAGCCAGAGCATCTGAGATCCCCACAGGCACCCAGAACCCTTTCTAGGCTACAGGAAACACGAGCCCAGGCTAGAAGCACAGGGTAACACCCGCGCCCCTTTGATAACTAAAAATTACCAACTCTGTCAAGAGGCCTTTGAATAAAGAGGTTTACCTGCTAGAACATCCACTAAAGCCTTCAAAGTACAGAGTCTGACTGCCTGAACACCCATACATCTGGTCTTCCAAATGCTGGCCCTGGAAGGACTTCTGTCCCCTCAGGAACTTTCTTACAAGTTTATCGTACACAAAGTATACACAGTCATCTCATCCTCCTGCCAATAAACACTCACCCGCTCTCCCTTGTCTCCACACACTCTTGGTCACCCCCATTCCATCTGCAACTCCATGAATTTGGCTACTCTCGGAACAGCCTCATACAGTATCTGAACTTTGGAAGCTGACCCATTCCTTTAGCGCAAGCGCTTCCAGGCTCATTCAGCCTGAAGACGCCCCTCCTTTTTCAAGCCTCCTTCATGGCTTTGAACTCAATGCGGCCTGGACAACAGCAAACAGAGATAACGTAGCAAAGGCAACCAGCCAATGCCCAGACTTTCCATCTTGAGCTGGCACAGACCAGAGTCCAGGTTTGTAAACTGCACCCGGAAAGAGAAGGAAACCCCTAGAGGCTTCACACCTGGGGGAAGGAAAGCCAAGTTCACGCAGAACAAGCTCTGTCTCGGGCTCTTTTCACTGGGTAACATTTTATGGACTTCACCGTGGCGCGGCTGCAGGAGCAAGCTGCTGCCTAGTGGGAGTGGTTTTGGGAACAGCATAGGGCTCTGAGACTATTCCTTGCCCACATAAATAAAAACTCAGACATGGAAATAAATCTCCCGGGGCACCAGATGCCTGAGATACGACAGCAGGAAGAAGTAAGATTTCATTAATGGCTAATATTGTCCAGTGATCCAGCTGGCTCAGCGAGCACTGTCTCCACTCCTGGGTCGGCTGTGTTCTGTGCACTAAGACAGGCTGCTCTGGGCAAGGAAGGGTTAGTAGCTGCCATACCCGGGTCTCACTAAACAAAGCAACAAGCCTGAGTTGACCTTAGATGACCACACCTGTCCCTGAGCCTCAGGATCAGATGCTGTGACCTGTAAAATAAACAAAGTCTCTGCAGCCAGCCTACAACAGAGAGCGCTCCTGCCTCAAGATTGCACATTAACACAGCCCCAGCTCCTGCGTCTCCCTCCCAGGGTGTTTCTCCCATATAATCTCAAGCCTGTGCCACCCTAGGAAGGTGCTCACACGGATCAGGTATCAGCAGTGGGATGGATTCTGAGTCAGGACACATTGGATCCACCTAGAAGTTTTAACAGCCACGGCTGTTACAACTAAGGGAGTCAATGAAGACCTTCAGCCCACAACAAACAGTACAGCTGGGACTTGAACTTGGGTCAGTAAAGCCAACCATCAGTCCAGAACCCAGGCTCAGGCACACCTGAATGCCTCACGGGGCCATGGTTCTGAGGAAAGCTCCAACAAGCCTACAGCCCGGCACCTGCTTTTGCTCTCCTCCCGCTGCCCTATCAATCTATCCCACCGACTCCTGTAACCTCGTGTCTTTATCTTGGCCCCAGAGTGTGGTGTGCGCTGACCTCTCCTCCGGCACGTCTACCTCGATTCCTATGCCCTGACATGCTTCTGTGACACTTATACAACTGGCCTCCAGTCGTAAGATGCCATGCACCAAAACCTCTGCTCCTGCACGCCACGGATCCCCAGACTCATACCACAATCATCTACCTGATCACTAATCCTACAGTTATCACACAGCCCAGCCTCTGCTCCTACAGTGTCACACAGCCCAGCCTCTGCTTCTACAGTGTCACACACCCCAGCCTCTGCTCCTACAGTGTCACACAGCCCAGCCTCTGCTCCTACAGTGTCACACAGCCCAGCCTCTGCTTCTACAGTGTCACACACCCCAGCCTCTGCTCCTACAATACTTCCTGTC
>OU015745.1:137611107-137621163 GCA_907169655.1 Acomys percivali | reverse complement strand
TGTGTGTGTGTGTGTGTGTGTGTGTGTGTGTGTGTGTGTGTGTGTGTATGTGTGTGTATGCATGTGTGTATGCGTGCATGTGTGTATGTATGCAAATGTAAGCATGTGTGTGTGTGTGTGTGTGTGTGTGTGTGTGTGTGTGTAGCCATATAGACACCGTTGATATCAGGTGTCACTCAATCATGCTTACTTTATTTACAGAATCAGGGCCTCTCACTGAGCTGGGAGAGCACAGACTTGGCTAGTCAAGCGAGCTAACCATCAGGATCCTCCATCTCCTGAGCACTAAGGTTACATACAGGTGAGCCTCTATGCTCACCCAGCTTTTATGTGGGTGCTAAGGGTCTGAACTCACATCCTCACACCATAACAACAGTACCTTGTCCACTGAGCCATTGTTCTAGCCCCACAAGCAGAATCTTGACCTCTGGCTCCCAATTCTACTCACTTAGAGACAAACAGAAAACAGTGACAGAAAAGCTTAACATGGCCCCAGAAAGGATGATTTGCATCAAGTTCTTTAATGTCCTGAACCATTCAATGGAAGAAACTGACATGAACTGAGTGTGTACAGACAGATGTGTACATACAGGCACATACACAAATAGATATGCACAAACATAGATGGCTCTACTCTAATAGTCAACCTGGGGGTTGGGGTCAGTCCTCAGCCGCTAAGCCCTAAGCTGCAAGGATCCAGTCCCTTTCAGGGTCTTCCCTCCTGACTGGCAGTGAAGGCCAGTCACCAACGAGCACCAGCCATGGTAAGAGTTGGCAGTTGAATCCATCCCTGGCTCTCAATAACTTGCTGTGAGTGTGAGCAACTACCATCACCTCGGGTGAGGTGTATCCCCACCTTTAACTAGAAGTGTGGGTCCTTCTGAGCTCTGCAAGCATTAGCAAGAATCTAAGAATGCCAAACACTCACTTAACCAGGGCAGGTACTCGGGCTGCCGAGCTGCCCCTTGGGAAAAATGGCTTCTCTCCCATACTGAGGGTGACTCCAGCACAGGGAGAGCCAGGAGGCGGGG
Source organism: Acomys percivali (assembly GCA_907169655.1). Taxonomy (NCBI): domain Eukaryota; kingdom Metazoa; phylum Chordata; class Mammalia; order Rodentia; family Muridae; genus Acomys; species Acomys percivali. The sequence continues at coordinate 137,620,132 of OU015745.1, read as the reverse complement.
CGAGAATGAGCTCCGCCCACCTGAGGATGCTTCCATTGGTGGATTCTATTAAGTGCAACTCTTTGGGAGCTTGCCTGGAAATCAGGGAGCATCACCTGGCTGCTCAGGGCACGAGCCAGGTGCCCACCCCTCCCACCCCAGATGGCCAGTATTCCCAGATGTCATCAGCCAGGTGGTACCGGTTCCTTTATGCCTAACATGCTAGAGAAAGCCAGATTTGGCTGCGGAGAACAAAACAAAACTATGAGTGAATTTATAAAAAGAAGGGTTGACTCATAAATCAGACCATAGAACCAGGAAGCCTACGGTGGCTGCAGACCCACACGTCTCATGCAGTAGAAACAGGAGTGGAAGACAGAGAAACATGGTCAGTTCTGCACAGTAGGCACTCAACCCATCTGAGGGGGTGTCGGGGGTGTGACCAACTTTCAACAGGATTCCGTGCACAGGATTCAGGATAAGGAGGGCTGCAGGGGTTTGTCCTTGGATCACATGACAGTTAATTCCATTGTCAACTTGGCTAGACCGCATTATCTGGTGTGTGGCCAACGCTGCACAGGCGATGCTGCACAGGCCAATGCTAAACAGGCGATGCTTAGGGTCTTTAGCATCCACATCAGCAGATGCTGAGTAAGGTAGATGGTCCTCCTCAATGTGATCTGTCTCATCCAATCAGTGAAAAGCCTTAAGAAGAAAAGGACAAGCAGGCTTGCGGAGCTGCTCAGTGCCTCAGTTGCACTCGTAACCCAGCCATGAGCACCTGAGCTGGGATGTTAACACTCTCGTAACCAGCCAGGTGTGGTCTTGTGCATACCTGTAACCCTGGCATTTTCAAAGGCTGAGAGAAGAGGATTTCTGGGGCTGGAAAACCAGCTACAGGTTCAGGGAAAGGCCCTGCCTCAAATAAAGCATACATACAGGACAAAATCCAGTGTGCTCTTCTGGTTTCCATAGTTACAGTGACACACATACATGCACATACACCACACACATAAGAATTTTTAAAAAAAGGTTGCTATCTGACTGTCTATCTATCCCTGTTTCTATCCTATCTCGACTTTCATATGTGTCCACAAGTGAGCCAGAATGTCTCTCTCTGGACAGCCTGGCCAATCCATCAGAACCCCAAGCTCTTACCTGCACAGCATGGAATTCAAGGTCTCTCGTCCAGGTATCCAGGGAGGCCTGCGAAGAACACCAATTTTCATCAACTCCAGAAGCTACATCTACCGGTTAACAGCATCTCAAAATTTCTATCTTGGAGTTTTAAACTATTGGATCACAGAATATAACCTTGTTTGGAGTTGGGTGTTTATAGCAGTAGTTGAGTTAAGTCAAGGTTATCAGGAGGGACTTCCTGCAATACGACTGGTGTCCTTCCAAGACTTTGGACACGAGAATGCATCTAACATGGCATGAGAAGGGAGAGCAAGGAGGGAAGATCAGCAGCCACTATCAGAAGCCTGGAGAAAGACTGGGAGCAGCGTCCCTCTCCCAGCCCTTGGGAGGAACCAGCCCTGTGTGACCTTGACCTCTAGAACCGAAACACAAAATGTCTGCCCTAGGTGTTACCTATTACAACAGCCAGGTCAGAAGAATCCAGTTCCTGATGCCCCATGACAACACCTAGTCTGGAGAAACCTCCTCTTTCTTTCTTTCTTTCTTTCTTTCTTTCTTTCTTTCTTTCTTTCAAGATTTATTTATTATTATGTATACAGTGTTCTGCATGCATGTACACCTGCTCACCAGAAGAGGGCATCAGATCTCATTATAGATGGTTGTGAGCCACTATGTGGTTGCTGGGAATTGAACTCAGGACCTTTGGAAGAGCAGTCAGTACTCTTAATCTCTGAGCCATCTCTCCAGCCCCAAGACTTCCTGTTTCTAAGTTCACACTTTAAAAATTGACATTTTAAAAGAGATTTCAATGAAAATGGCTTTTGCATCTTTTTTCTCTTTTTTAAAAGATAGGTTCTCACTGTGTAGCCCTGGCAGCCTTGAACTCACAGAGATCCTCAGGCCACTACTTTCAGAGTGCTGTGATTAAGGGCATGCTCCATTATAGCTAGCCCACTTGAAGCCATTTTTAATACGTAGTTTAAAACTGATGAGCATCCCTTCTCCACTGCAGCGGGCCCAGGGGTCCTTTAGACACTGGTGTTTCCAAGTGAGATACTTGTCCCACTTCTCTCTTTTCTCTGTCTCTGTCTGTCTGTCTGTCTGTCTGTCTGTCTGTCTGTCTGTCTGTCTCTCTCTCTCTCTCTTTCTCTCTCTCTCAATATTGGGTCCCTCTACATAGGCCTGGCTGTCCTGGAACTCACACGGACACCAAGCAGGCCTCCAATTCACCAAGATCCCCCTGCCTCTGCCTCCCCAATGATAAAGACATGCACTACCACATCCAGCCGTATGGCCCAATTTTACAAAATAGTCTCTTTGCCTTTTTACATGAAGAAGAAGAATAATTCTTAATATCATAGCACTGTAATCCCCAAAGGGAAGTTTGGAAAACTCAATTAGGCTGATTTGTCCTCTAGTAGGAAAAAAAAAAAAAAAAGAAGAAGAAGAATAAAAATGAGGAAATAAAAAGAGGCCACCCATGCACTCTGGGCCCAGGACGCAGCTTCATGACATCCTAGGAGGATGTGGTCCCCCAGCCAAACTCTACAACTTCACACTCCATTCCCTCTCCCCATCCACCCTCACCCTTGCATTATGTCGTCCGTCCCCCACCCCACCCCCCACCCCGGCTTCCCATGCCAGTCCTAGGACTTTTTCTACCCAGCCTCACTCCACTCCCCAGGTTCCAACAGAGATGAGCGGTGCGATCTAGTAACAGCCTGTGATTCAATTAGCTGAAGTTAATACTGCACATTGGAGACACAAATGCATCATAGAAAACTGAAATGCAGTTTGTCCATTAGCGCTCCTATTTAAATCCTAACTGTTCAAGAGTTCAACAAATGTTTAAAGCGGCCGCCACGTGTTTTCTGGCCCAAGTGGAAATAACAGTCAGAGAAAAGGAATCTGAATGAGAAGAGATGAGGCACTTTCCCCATCGGGGCTCTGGCACTTACAGCCGCCTCTGCCGCAGAAGGCTGGGTGTGAGAGCAGCACAGACAGGAAGATGTGCAGGAGCGAGGAGGCGTAGAGGACACTCCATACATGCATCAGGCACCTTTTTCTTTTTTTTTTTTTTAATTGAACACATATCTAGAAGTGAATTCTGCATGCTCCTGACTGACTCCAGTAAGGTGACCAACCACCTAGTGGTAATGCCTCCTGCTTAAGACGCTGTGGGCATTGAACTAAGGGTTGCATTTGGAACCGTCTACCCTTGGCAGCTCTTGCCTCTCAGTTCGATCCTTTCTCTGACACAGGACAAGGTCCATGTCACTCTTCCACTTCTTCGCTTAGCAAATATTGACTGAGTACTTCCACCATGCCAGGAACCACACAGGCTCCTTGGATGCTAACACAGTCCTTGCTCTTGTGGAACTCATGGACCAAGCTACCAAGCTGGGAGAGTCATCTGTTTATCAGATGACTCCCTGAGAAAGTACTGAGACTGTCCCTGTAAACAGACAGCTGCATGGCAGCTGCATCAGAGAGAACCGGGACCTAGCGGCCAATGTCAGGGAACGGCAAGAATCCATGAGGGGCTGGCTGTACCACCAAATCTGAAGATACAAAGGCAATCAAAGTCGGGGAGAAGATCCAGGAAGAAGAAACAAGGTAGACATGACCCTGGTAGGCAGAGTGACAAAAACATACCTCCTAGGCCCAGGGAAGGAGGCACAAAGCAAGAGAAAGACTGGGTTTCTACCGGATATGAGGCCAAGCCGTGGGGCTGAGGCAAACGGAAGCTGACTCCCACATGGGTGGCTATGTCATGGGGCCCCCAAAGGCTTCAAGAAGGGAAGTGGCACAATGTGACCGGACAGCGACAAGCCCACTCTGCCTCCTGTGTGGAGGAGTAATGAACAGCCACGAGAGAGGGGGGAAGGGGAGGGCATGGGAGATGAGGGGGGGTGGACGGGGGACCAGGGGAACATGGCAGAGCCTCCAGGAGAAGAGGGGAAGCGGCTGGGAGCAGGTGGAAGGTGAGGACCAGAGTGGGGATCTGAGGGGCTCAAAAGGGACTTGTCAAGGAGAAGGATGGATGCCTGTGTTTCTACTCCGCCCTCGGGGAGGACAGCAGTGGGGAGCACTCATGCACAGGTGACATTTGAGCCACATCCACTCATGCAAAACAAGGGCAACACAGAATGGGAATGAGTCAGCCGGGCCTGGAGCTCAGATGCATCCAGGTCAGTAGTCGACTTTCCTACCATCAGCCTAAGGTCTCTTGCTGGGGGTCTGCTAGAGATGGTCCACCCTCCCAAAGGCCTTTTTTTTTTTAAATCCTGGAGCATCACAACTGGCCCCAGAGAAAGAAGACAATTAATTTGTTCCACCCCAACTGCTTCTCCAAATCTCATTCCATCACCTTCCCTCCTGCCCAGCTCCCCGCCCTACCTGGGTCTCTCAGCTCCTGAGGGAGGGAGGGGGTTCCTTTCCTGCCCCCAGGCTCTGTCTAAAATAAGCAGCCAGCAAGCGCAGCCTCCACCTTCAGAGCTGGCCCCAACACCTGAGCTCCTCTAACTTTCACTCAACCCTCAGGGTGATCACATCCCTAGACAGGCTGGATCCACCCCAGAGGGTAGCCTCCCCAGCAGTAGGTGAGCCTCTCGCTAGGATAAAAACTGGAGGTAGGAAAAGAGGGAGTGGCCACAGTTTCGAGTGGGAGCCCTTTGTGATGGTCAGTGGATGGACCAGAATTCCTGAGTTTTCCACAAAGCTCCAGTGCCAGGGCCCCAGCAGTTCTAACAAACTCTACAGCGGAGGGTTTTATCTCCTCAGAGTGAAACTGAGTAAAAAGAGGCCAGGAGTGACCCTGGTGGTCAGGAAGCCCTGTTACTCCTGGCGCTGGGTCTGAAAACCCACAGCAAAACCCCTTCACAATGTGTACTTCTGGTCCAAGTTTGTAACATCCGCGCTGCCATAGGATACTATTCTGGCTGAATCTAAGAACCTTAGTGTTTTCCTTTCAGGTACATTGCAGGTCATCTCAAGACCCCGGGGATAGCTGACTATCCATCCAGACACACTTCCACCCAGAAATTTCCCAGCTCTTCACCTTCTGTCTTCTTTCCCGTGCCGACTGTGTCATTCGGCCCTATTTGAGTACCCCAGTGTTTGGTTTCCAACCATGAGTGCTCAAGGGACTCATCTGGACGGCTTTATCAACTACCCACCCAGGAGACCTCCAAGCCGACACATCACAGAGACTCCTGCACCCCAATATTTACTTCAGCTCTACTCATAATAGCCAAGCCATGGAGCCAACCTAGGTGTCCAATGGCTGATGGATAGGTAAGGAAGATGTGGTCTACATACATGAAGGGTTTAGGTGGTATTTTTTGGTTTTGTTTTTGTTTTTTCAGCTATAGAGAATAACAAAGTTGTGTCCTTTGTAGGAAAATGGATGAAACTACGGGGGGGGGGGGGGGGGAAATCACACTAAGTGAATTAAGCCAGTCCCAGAAGACAAATATCATGTTTCTCTCGTGTGTGGTTCCTAGATCTTATAGACACACAAAACCACATATGTGTATGCCATGAAAGTAGAAGCAAAGCTGTCTAGGAGAACAAAGGACTAATTCAAGAGCAGGGAGAAAAGAAGAAAGCGGGCCATGGGGGAAGTATGCCCAAAGCACATGCGTACATATGTGAAATGTCCTGCGTAAAGCAATGCTATGTACAACGAATATACAAAATGAAACTCTAAAAAATAAAAGGCATTTGGCAAGTCTCATTAACAGATTGGGGGGGGGGATCCTAGCATCTTGCCTCCCAAGACTGAATGTCGGTGGTCCACGGATGAGTACACAGATGCTGAGCACACAGATGCTTCAATGCTCCTGGTGATATGTGGCACATAAGGGCTATGGTCTGGAGGCGGAGCAAGGTTGGGTCCACTGTAAGTCAGTTCTCTAGGGCTCGCCTGTAAGAGCGTGTGTATTCCTGTGTCCTATGGTAACTGGCTTTCTTTCCATCTTCCCCTTAAAATGGACTAAGAGCCCTTGGCGTTTGCTTCGGGGGCCACTCACCTCGTAGGGCTCCTTGGTGGCTCTGCACTTCTCTATCTGGTAGAGCTGGGTCTTGTAGCAGATGCTATCTTGGATGTCAGATTTCTGCAGGGGGAAGACATAAAAAAAAAAACACACAGCTTAAGTCTTGGGAACTAGAAATGTCCATGACACAGTCATGACTCTTTGAGCCAGTGCAGTCTCATCTCAGTGCTGAGCAAGTGAACCCAGGCCCACAGTCAGACGGCCCTGGGCCTGCCTCTGCTCTCTACTCAATCTTGGTTCTTCATATGCCCAGTGTTTACTGTAGAAGGAGAGAGCAGATGCCAAGTGGTTAAGCAGGGAGGACAACCTACTTACCAGGCTGACAGGAGGCAGCACTCTCACTGCTCACTGTGGCCTGGCTGGGCACGTAGCTCAGTTGGTAGAACGCCCGCCTAGGACTCTGGGACTCTGGGTTCAATCTGAATCACTAAATAAAACCAGGCCTGGTGGCGCGTGCCTGTAATCCCAGGACTCAGGAAGTGGGTCCTGAGGGATCAGGTCAAGGTCATCTTTGATTACATAGAAAGTTTCAGACTAGCTTGGGACAGAAGACCCAGTCTCAAACAAGCAAAACAAAGTCAAAGAGCGTGAAAGCACAGCGTGCAAAGGAAAGCCACAGCAAGCCACGATGGAAGCCAGTGGAGGAGGCAGCTTAAAATACGGTAGCTCTTGGTTCTGAAAAGAAAGCAGTGGAAAAGAAAGGAAGAAAGGACAAACAAGGGGAGGAGATGGGCACTCTAGCTCACTGGGCTGTCAGTGATAGCTAAGACAATTGGGGCAGTGCCTACAGGGCAATGACAGGAGCCACACGAAGGAGCTGCAGTCCCGGGCAAGATCAGTTCACTCCACTTGCCTAGAGGTTGGAGTCTTACACCAGGTACATCATATGATTAAAGGGTTAAGGGGCTATTGCTCGGTCAAACCAAACACTTCTCCGCACAGGGCAAAGCCACACTTAGCTTTGCAATGCTCGAAACTGATGCTAACCAAAGCTAAAGAGAGGGAAAACAGCAGAGGGCAAGGAGCCCAGGCCAAACAAGACACAGCCTAGGAGTTTCTGACACAGTGTCCCTCTTGCTTGGCATGGGCTACGCCACGGTGTCAAGGGACCATGAGTGACCAAAATTGCCAGGTGTAAATGTTGAAACAGCCACTGGACACTGTTTTCGGAACAAGCACCCCTCCACCTAGCCCTGAAAGATAGCAAAGGCCTAGATCACCCGAGGCTGTAGCAACAAGATTCAGTAGAACTTCCCTACACGTCGGCGCCATCAAGACACTCAAAAATTTCTGAACATCAGTCATCACTGTGAAAAAGAAAATCAGTGTGTGCACACGCTCCTCTCATTCAGGGGCCCTCTGAAGGATGGACTTTTAGCTTCTGGCGTGGCCTCCAAATGGTACCATCTGGAGCCTTAGTGAGTGAAAGAGCTGTGCAGAGGCATCTATGGGAACATGCATATTTAGTATTGATCATGTACTGCTGCACGAATACATCGTCTAAACTATAAAATGCACAGGAAAGGGGGAGAGGCAGAGGATAAGGTAAGGAAGATATTGGGAGATGCGGTCTTATAGAGGAGAATCAAAGAGCAGCCTCAAGTCCTAACTGTCTTTGAGGTTCTTCTGATGAGAGCAGAGGGCCACTTCTTATTATTATCACTTAATAAACTAACAGAATATGTCACTATGGTTTGAGATTCCCTTCCGGAAGTTCTCCTTCTAGAAGCTTGGACTGTCATGTGTCGGTGTTAAGAAGCAGTACGAGCATTTAAGGCGAAGGGGACTGGCACAGGATCATTAGGTCATCAGGGACATCGTTCGCGGGAGGGACTGACCCTGCCTCACACAGCTAGTCAGCTGTCAAGGGAGCGGGCAGTTAGGAAGGGAGGCCACCGTGCTCTCTCAGCCCTTCTGCCTGAAGTCATTTCTCTTCTCCGACAAGTTGTGACACAGGATTGGAATGCTTCCCAGATGCTAGAGCATGGGCTTGACTTCACGTTCCAAAGTGTGGGCTCAACCTAACCTCTTTTTGTTAAGTGACTATCAAGCTCTTGGGTATTTTGTTACAGTAACAAAAGACAGACTAATATACATGCATATGTATGTAGTGTCTATTACATATTGATATATTACATAATAAATACACATTACATGTATATGACATCTATTACACATTACATAATAAATACACATTACATATTGATGTTACATATCAAACCTTGATTGCAGATCCTGTCTTTCTATGTTAGTTTTAGCTGTCAGCCTAGAAGTACCTGGAGAAAAGTTTTAACTGCATAACTGCTTGTGCCAGGCTTGTGTGTGTGTGTGTGTGTGTGTGTGTGTGTATGTGTGCCTGTGAGGGGCTGTCTTGGTTATTAATTGATATACAGGGCCCCGCACACTGTGGGCAGGACCTTCCCTGAGCAGGTGTTTCTGGGCTGTATAAGAAAGTTAGCAAGCTAGACCACAAGCCACAGGTAGCACTCTTCCACTGGTCTCCACCTCCAGCTCCTACCCTGACTGCCTTTGATGACAGAGACTGGGAAGTATAAAACCAAGTGAACCTTCTCCTCCCCAGGTTGTTTCCTGTCAGAGTAGCTTATTACAGTACCAGAATAAGACTAGGATAACACGTCACCTGATGTCATTTTCCTATGACTGATGACTGCCACATGGGTACCATCTCCTAGCCTCAGAGGTCAAGATGGGCCCCATCAGAAGTACAAACCATTTATCTCCTCATGATCATTGTTCTTGTTTGGGAAAGCATTTTAGTGTTTCTTCTCATATGTCTTTCCTTCTCTCTCTCTCTCTCTCTCTCTCTCTCTCTCTCTCTCTCTCTCTCT
>OU015745.1:137584772-137611097 GCA_907169655.1 Acomys percivali | reverse complement strand
CTCTCTCTCTCTCTCTCTCTCTCTCTCTCTCTCTCTCTCTCTCTCTCACGCACACACACACACACACACACACACACACACACACACACACACAGAGCTCTGGGTAAATTTTCCTGGAAGCAGAACATACGCTGAATCTGCTTGAGGACACCTGCACTTCCACCCAGACGTTTGGCTGGCCTCCAGTCAAGCTTTTTCACACACTGAGCCTGTTGCCTAACTGGTTCTCAGCCTGTCAGCTAACAGGAGCGTCACTGGGACCACCATGTCTTATGGATACTATTTTGGTCATTTCTGCTCTGTCAGGGGGCGATCCTGTCCCCTGTCTGTGGGCAGAATTTCATCTTTTGCTCTAAGACAGAAACTTTAAATGGTTTCTAAACCTACTGGCTGGTGGCATTTTGTGACACATTATGCCCTTGTGTGACTTTAAACAGCACTGAACCATCTCTGGCTTCCTAGGAAACCATCTGGCTTCCTAAAAGAGACGCAGACACACCACTAGACCTCAAGGTGCAAGAAACACAGGGTCAAGGTCCTCTTTAAGAGAGTGAGTGTTCCATCACGTCTCAGATGGACTTTCGTCAATCTTGAGTTTCTCTGACTGTTAGAGTTGGATCGTACCACCCCGACCCTTCCATGCTAATACAAAGCAGCTTTGTACAGGATCTATACACTCTTACAGAATTCTCTTCAAGACATTGTTCATTTAGAGAGAGAGATGACTGACATATGAGCTACTGTGGCCAAGGTGATACAGGAACCATAATATGAAATTACCACTGGTGGCCAAGCTGTGCCTCACATGTGGCATAGGGCACTTGGACTTTATCTATATATGACTTTAAAAACAATTTTATTTTATGTGAATGAGTGTTTTGCGTACACACATGTGTACCATGTGAGTGCCTTGTGTCAGAGGAGGCCAGAGAGAGCATTTGATCCCCCGGGACTGGAGTTACAGATGCTTGCGAACCACCTTGTGGGTTCTGGGAATCGAACCCAGGTCCTCTGCAAGAGCAAGCAGTGTTTTTAACTGTTACGCATCTCTCTGCCGCATCCCTTGGGCTTTTTTAGCATGCGGCCTGTGTGAGGCTGCAGGAGTCAACCCAGTGAAGCCCGGCTGTTGTGTTCTTGTTTTCTGGAGACATAAACCTAAACACATCTTTCCCCCTTGACACCCTGTGGTTACTGGTTCCAGGGCCTCTTACAAATCCCAATTTCGTGTCTTTTACAGGTAACCATACAACATTTGCATATAACTATGCTCATCTCCCATACACTTGAAATCTCAGACTTATAATGCCGAGCACAATGTAAATGCTATGCAGCCATAATTTAGGGAAGAGTAAGAGAAAAGTGCAAGTGTGCAGCACTAATACAATAGTCTAAATATTTTTGACCCACAGTCGCTTGACTCCTGCAGACACAAACCATCATACCAAGGGCTGACCGGTGAGGAGTTTTTCCATGGTCCAGGTTTTGTAGATCCAGGCTCTGCTCCATAACTTTTACTAGCAGTAGAGACTCCAGTTCCTCTAAAGCGGAGAACCTAAAAAGCTCAGAGGTGGCAGACTAAGCACGAAAACAACAAAGCTAAGCCGCTCAGGGATCTGCCAGGCCTAACTTGTACGGAGAGCGTTTGGAACGCATCTCAGTTCAGCGGCACGATCTAAGAATCGGGCTGTCCTAGTCCTTTATCCCACAGTCAAGGGACTCGGCCTCACGTTTTAGGCTAAAATAACAGTCTGGGTCGAGTGTCGGTAGCTCCGAAACATGATGCAGAAGACACTCACCTAGGGTCCCCACTTACCCCTGACAAATAGCGCTCCAGTTTCTTGTTTAACAGGAAGTAGATGGCCAGGATGTGGCAGGCGCGGTTGGAGAGCACCGTGTTGATGACATCACTGTTCTTATAGCCCAGCTTTTCAGTCATGTGCAGCACCACGCTGGGACTCAGGTCTTCCAGGGAAATCCTACGAGGGGTGGATACAGAGAGCCGGTCATCTTTCCACCTTCACAGAGTGACACGCAAACTTGGCAGACAGAAGGATCCGCAGAGGGCCCCGGGGACAACTGAGCTCCTGTCACTCACTCATTCCCTTTCTTTTCTTTTCTCTTCTTTTTCTTTTTTCTTTTCTTTCTCTCTTTCTCTCTTTCTTTCTTTCTTTCTTTGGAGACAGACCCTCATGCAGCCCAGAAGAGCTCATACTCTCTGAGTAGCTGAGAGTGACCTTGAACACCAGACCCTGAGGTCGCCTCTCCAGGGCTGGGATTGGAGGCGCACAGTGCCAGCCCTGCTTTATGAGTGTTGCGATGGAATGGCAGGGCTTTGCTCATGCTGGGAAGGCACTGTCTCAACTGAGCTACGTCTCCAGCCCCAACTGACGTTTTATTTTGAAATTTTCCACATTTATGGAAAGGTAGTGGGGTTTACTCTATAATGTACTTTCCATACCTGTAGGTTCCCCATCTATAGGAATCAGTTAATCTTGGACAGAAAACTTCAGGAAAAAAAAAAAAAAGAAACTATATTCATACTAAGCATAAAGATTTTAAAGCCCTTTTTATTGTCATTATTCACTAAGCAATAAAATATAACAGCTATTATAAATCAACTAGAGTGATTTAAAGAATATGGAAGAGTATGTATGGTTTATGTGCAAATTATCATTTTATATAGAGGACCCAAGTATCTGTGGATTGTGGGTGGGAACATTGAAGGCAGTTCACCAATGTAGTCCTGAACTCATGACATAGACCAGGCTGGCCTTGATCTCACAGAGATCTGCCTATCCACCTGGTGTCTGTAGATTTTTACTGCCTCTTTTAGGGGAGATCCTAAGGAGGACCCTCAGACACGGAGGGATGACCGTGGGAGATCCTAAGGAGGACCTACAGACCTGGAGGGATGACTGTGGGAGATCCCAAGGAGGACCTACAGACATGGAGGGAGGACTGTGGGAGATCCTAAGGAGGACCTACAGACACGGAGGGAGGACTGTGGGAGATCCTAAGGAGGACCTACAGACACAGAGGGATGACTGTGGGAGATCCTAAGGAGGACCTACAGACACAGAGGGAGGACTGTGGGAGATCCTAAGGAGGACTCACAGACACAGAGCGAGGACTGTGGTGAGCATGTGCATGCGCACTGTGCTCATCATCCTGCTTGCTTTGCCATGCCTGCTTCACTTTTCGTTGTTATTGTTGTTGCTAAAAATATTTTAAGTTGTAGACACTATGCTATGTCATCTCTAAACACTTCCGGGTGTGCCTTTCGAACCGAATGACTTCATAGGAGAAAGCTGTGCACAAGAGTAATGTAAAACTCGGGAGCTTTATTTTCTTTACTTTTCCAAAGGGGAAAAAAACACTAACAACTTCCAAGCTAATCAAACTGAGAGATAGCAGTGTTGGGAAACTAGAAAATATATTTACAAATGTATATATAGAAATATAGATAGATAAAATGGATAGATGATACATGTAGCTATAGATAATATGAATCTTTAGCTGTATGTTTCTTCTTCTTTTTTTTTTTAAGCCAGAAAAACAACTACCAGGAATGTATATTTTTTTGCCTTGAAGATTAACATTTTTTCAAAATACAGCTGTAAATAACACATATTTTAAAATTCTAGTCTCCTATCTTACCAAAACAGAATGCTGATTCATCTGGTGGCACATGTTTGTCACTCCTGCTATTCAGGAGACTCCAAACTGGGATGGGCAGAAGAACTGTCCCCCAAACTAAACTAAACTGAAAACGAGCACGCGAGGCACAGTTGTGCGAGAGCTCTCGGTGTCACCAATGTGTGTCTCCAGGAAGCGCACACCTGGGGTCCTGAATCGTGGCCTCCTCAGAATGCAGGAAGCTGTAGTGTGCCAACCCAGTGGGAACAAAGGGAGGAGTGGAGGTGGCAGGTGGGGTGAGCAAAGGCAAAGGCTCCATCTCTGCCCTCTACAACTGTTCTCTTCAAAACCAGGAGACTCCCCCCCAGAACGTAGGCTTTGACTGAGAGTCATATATGTTTAAACATTTTCTGGTAATGTGCACATTTGGTTCTCATATATTCGTTATTGAATCGTTATACATTTTTGGCTAATACAGAGAATGGTGGTGGCTCACATCTGTAATTCCAGTGTTGTATTCAGGAGGTTCACATAAGAGGTTTGCAACAAGCTTCTAGCTTGTCTAGGTTGCACAGTGAGTATCAGGTTAGCCTGGGCTACAAGGTGAGTATCAGGCTAGCCTGGGCCGAACAATGAGTATGAGGCTAGCCTGGATCATATAACCAGATCCCGTATTAGAAAGCAGAAAGGAAGGGAAGGGTAGGGTAGAGAAGAGAATGTTCTAGAATGTAAATTATAATTTGAGCTAAGTAAATTCATATTAAATTGTCTTGATACTATTTTGGCTTCATTCTGGCCCATCTACAAAACTGACTGTGGGTGTGGGCTGTCCAGGCGCCACAAGAAGACAGGAAGAGGAAGCAAGACTTTCTCTGTCAAAAGTCTGTGTCCACGCCAGGAAGGCTGGCCAGGCATCCAGCCAACACCTGTTGACCGGCTGGGATGAGTATTCACCATAAAGTATTTCTCATAACATTATTCCACCCTATGCTTCGGAGAGCAGCTTAGAGGCCAAATGACTTCATAGGAGAAAGCTGTGCAGAAGAGCAGTGAAACTCAGGGTCTTTTCTTTCTTCACTTTCCCAAAGGGAGAGAAACACTGACAATATGTTTCAGCGTGTGTGTGTGTGTGTGTGTGTGTGTGTGTGTGTGTGTGTGTGTACATAGACATATTTATTATGTATCCTTGGCTGTATGTTTCTTCTCCTTTTATTTAAAGGCTACTAAAGCCAGAAAAACAATTGCCAGAAAAAAAAAAAATATATATATAGCCTTGACAATTAACACTTTCTCAAAATGAAACTGTAAATAACACATACCTCCAATATTTTAGAATTCTGGTCTCCTATCTTATCAAAACAGATTCGTCATCTGTATACAATACGCCATAACTTTAGATAACAGAAGACATCAAAACTGCCGCTTTCTTTAAACAAGACCTTTACCACTTTTACCATCTATTAGCTACTTGTTGACACAAACACACACACACAGCTTCAAACATACACAGGTCACACACACACTCACATTCACAGATACACACCCTCAAGTGCACACAGACACACACACCCTCAAGCTCACACATACATACACACACTACCCCCAGGATGGCTAAACCAGTGTAAGAAATTGAATTTAGGTTTAGCTCACTAAAGCCTGCCTCCTGTCCCCTGTGGTGAGGTTACAAAACTATGAGCCACATCATAAGTCTTTGTCACTGATGAGGTGACTAAATGGAGGTGCCCTCGGTGTTTCTGGGGCCAGATCCACAGCCTCAGACAGCTGCAGGGCTGGGTGGATGGGTTATGGTCACTTAGACAGTGACTACATTCACTTAATGGCTCCTTTGATGGCCACCAATGCCACCCACTTCTTCACCAGAAGGCAGTTTGCGAGCTGCTCCACAGAGGTAGGACGTGGCCCCTCAGCTCTGTTTGCAGGCTCACAGGAGGATAATTTTTCTGGTGTCTGTTTCATTCCTGGCCCAAATTGAGCAGGTATTGGAAAGCGGTGTCTATTTCCAGGTTCCCTTGACAACCTAGGTAACTCAGACTTTGTCTAAATTACCACCCACGAGCCAATGCGAGGATCGTACAGGCTGACTAGACAAAGTCACCTTCTCTATGGCCAGGGCAAGAGTTAATCTGGTCAAGTGGCCCAGATGCAGATCCTACAAATGTCTGCCCACTCAAGTTAAGCAAATGCATCCCAAGTGAGATCTTGCAGCCATCTTGTTTAAAGGACTCAGCACTTTAGCTCTCACATGGCATGGTGGATATTTCTAGACCTTCTTGGCCCAAGGCTTGGGGATTTTCAAAAATATGGCGACAGAGGATACCCCTTCCCCGTTGCTTTGTCTGTGGCTCTCTGGTCCTGATCCAAGCTTGGTAGATCTCGTAGGACTCTCAATGGTTAAAAAAAGGAGGAAGAGACTGGCCATCCCAGAAGACTGGAGTCGGGAGCTCCCCATGTGTGCTTGAAGTAGCCAAAGGGAGGGTCCTTACCTCTCACACAGAGTGGGTAAGAGTCTGAAAAGTGAGTCACAGAGAAGAAGGAAATGCTTCTAGTGCACATTTCCCGATCCGTGTCTGCTCTCCAGCAGAGACAGGCCAGGTGATTCCCCTCTCAGTGCACCTGCCTACAATCCTCCCTCACGCCAACTGGGAGGCAAGGCCTCCACACACAGCCCATAATGCGGCAGCTGAAGTGAGCGGTCTGACCTCATTTGCTCCCACTCCTGTTACTTTAAAGCAAGGGGCTCGGGGTTGAAAGACACAAGAGTCAAGCAGCAGAAGGCAAGGACTCAGGTCCATGGGATTCAAGAAGCTTATTGTTGGCAGATGATCTCTTGGGTAGCGCTCTCTCTCTCTCTCTCTCTCTCTCTCTCTCTCTCTGTCTCTGTCTCTGTCTCTCTCTCTCTCTCTGTCTCTCTCACACACACACACACACACACACACAGAGAGAGAGAGAGAGAGAGAGAGAGAGAGAGAGAGAGAGAGAGAGAGAGAGAGACTGACTAGAAAGAGGTGCCCCTTAGGGAAGATGTACCCCACCAGAGCAAGGCTTGCTGAGGAGATGTTTTGTAGCTCAAGCTCCCATCCCTCTAACCAGCCTCCACAGAACCCATTTGGCACAAGCGCATCGGACAGCCCTGGCTCCATCTTCCTCACAAACGAGACGGGCCCATCTGTCAGTAAGTGGCTGCAGTGGTGGGCACAGGCAGGCAAGAGGAAGGAAGATAAATGGCACTGACTTGAATCGGGCCCAGCTCCCTGTCAGAGCTATGGAAGGCTCCCGGGGCACCTGCCCCATCTCCCTGTAGGAGGTGTCCCTCTGTAAGCACCAGTTTACCTGTTGGGATAGGTGACATTGCAGGGAACTTTCCCGGTGTAATTCTCATTTAGCCAGCGATTCGCCAGTGCTTGCTGAATATTCGGCCTCTTCACGGGATCTGGTTCCAGGAGAGAGCGCAGGAAGTTGATGGCCCCTGCGAAGTGGTCAGCAAAGAGCATGCATTACAGACTGAACACAGGCACAAACACTGTAGCCACAGGCAGTGGGCTTCCACCTCCTTAACCCCAAGAGCTCCTGCCAGACCTTGGGGTCTCTAGCAGGACTTCGACTCCAGAATTCACAGAACGTGAGTTCAGCCCCCACCTTCAGACACCTGGAGTTTGAAGCTCTTTTTCCTGCCACACTTGTCTTTCACAGAAGGGCTGTATACCCAAGGAGCACACCTGGTACCCGAGAGAGCAAGAATTGCTCTCCCTGGGCCGTGCATTTCCGGAACAAGCTGTGTGCTCTTATTGTCACTCAGAGATCAACCACAGAGACGAACTATTTATATGTGTGGAGGATGAAAGAGTAGAAACTAAACATTTCTTTAAATGCCCAGTATCATGGTGATGACTAAGTTTGGTCCGTGTCTTTTAAGGCCAATAAGGTGCTTTCTGGGTTTTTGGCTAATTGATTTATTTAATGTACCGGGGATTAAGCATGCAGCACCATACATGCCAGGGAAACACTCTTATCACTGAGCTGTTTTCAGCCCTATTTTTCTTTTTATTCTGAGATAGACTTTCGCAAAGTAGCCCAGGCTAGCCTTGAACTCCCACTGTAGCTCAGGCAGGCTTCTATCTTCCCCACCACAGACTCCTGAGTAGCTAGGATTACACATGACTCTCACCAGTGGTCCTTTGTTTCAAAGCAACTCCCTAATGCACCCCCCCACTCTCCCCAAGCATTCTGAGATTACAATGTAGTAGTCAGAGTAGCCTAAACCCATACGAACTAGCCACATGAACCAGGCAGAGACGACACCAGAAATCTGCATGCTTTGTTAAAGTGTCGTGTCTTCAAATCCTAGTTTGTCACAAAGCTTTAGCAAGCACTGCACCGCCGACCCATGCTCATCTGATGCTGTCCCTTGAAAGGAAGGGGCTGCCTGGGTAGAGTGTATGCCAATAGGATTTGCTCTTATTTTCAGTCCAAAGACTTGGTATAGTAAGGTCAGCCACACTGAACCAGAAGTATAAGGGAGGGTGTGAGAATCCATTGACAAAACCATAAAACCCTCCCAGCCCCTCTTCCCCAAATCCCCGGCACACATAATTTGTTTTAATGCCCTGGGTCTCCTTTCATTAAACAAACATTTACAGAATGCCTGTGACCTCAAACACTGGAGCAAGGGAACCAGCTGTCTGTGTCCTTATGATCACAACAGTAGAGACAACTGTACAACACACAGCACTCTATTTTGGAAGATCTCAGGTACAGACGGCTCGGTGTAAGATTTCACACATGGACAGAGTGAGAGTCCACACACACAGGGCCTGCTTTTCCTGAGTTCTGAGACTACATTTCCTGTTTTATGACATCTTTTACAATGCCTTGCAAGGGCCTGGGGAGATAACTCACTGGGCAGAGTGAATGAGTGTCCTTGGTTAGATCCCTTAACACCCTGGAGCCAGGCAGGAAGACACATGCCCGTGATCTCAGCGCCTGAGGCGGTAGAGGCAGAAGAGTCGGGAGTTCAAGGCCAGCCTCCAGGGTAGGATACATAAGACACATCCTCCTCCCTCTCAGAAAGTAATATTCTTTCCTCCGTTATGTATGTAAGCATATTCATGACTATACAAGTGCACATGTACCTGTAGGTGTGTGTACACATGTGTGCATGTAGGTGGAGGTTAAAGGACCACCTAAGGAGCCAGGGAGGGGTATATAAAATACATACATTGTATAAAATTCTCCAAAAACTAATTAAAATGAGGGAGAAAAAAAAGAATATCATGTATTCCTTTTTAGACAAGGTCTGGAACAGAACCACTAGGCTAGACTGGCTGGCCAGTTAGCCCCAGGGGTCTTCCTGTCTCTCCCACTCAAGTGCTGGGATTACAGGCATGGGTCCTGGTGTTTACCACACCCACTACTCTTATGCGGGATATGGGGACTCAAACTCAGGGCCCTACGCTTGCATCTCAAGTGCTCTACTGACTAAACTATCTCCATGGGCCCCGCCCCCAACAAATAGTTCTTCCATTCAGCCTCTATACATCCAATTCCTATTGTACCAAATAGTAAGTCCAAGACAACAATTTCCTTTTTTTTTTTTTTTACTCCAATTTGTTCCGTCTTATCGTCAAGAGCTCTTTCCCAGTTTTTTTTAAATAGGACCCCACTTATCCAAGAGCAGTCATGAAAATTCACTTTTCCATTTGCCTTCTGTTGCCATTTTACACTGCATTTTAAAGAATGATGAAACCTCTGTGAGTGGCTTTTCTATGGTAGAAATGGAGCCATCAAAGGCGAGGCCAGTTGTAAGACCAGAATCAGCTCCAGAGAAATAGCCCTTTGCCGTAGGGATCTCATGCAGGTTGCAGCTGGTGTGTGGCCACCTGCCTGCAAGTAAGTACGTAGGAGCCAAATGAATGTTTAAGTGCCATAATAGCCACAAAGTACATTTAACACTACCAGGCTTTTCCCCCCTTAAGATTCACTTATTTTTATTTTATGAGTGATTTTTGCCTGCGTGTATGTAATTGCACTATGTGCATGCAGTGCCCACAGAGGCCAGAAGGAGGCACCCCCCCCCCATAAGTGGAGTCACAGGAGGCTGAAAGCCACCATGTGTATGCTGGGAACTGAGCTGCTAACTGCTGAGCCATCTCTCCAGCCTCAACATCATCAGTTTTATAGTTAAGTCTCCAAATACAAACTTCCCTTAAATCTCCCCAAAAAAAGAGGTTCTTTGTTTTGAACAGATATTTCCCTTCCCTCTGGACCCCTATACTACAAGAGTCACCTGAGGGCTTTTTGGTTTGTTTGGTTGGTTTTGGTTTGGTGTGTGCAGACACAGAGGCCAGAGAACAATGCCAAGTGTCCTATGCCACTACCTTCCACAACAGAGTCTCCTCACTGAGCTTGGAGGCCAAGAAGAACCAGCAAATCTGGTCTCTGCCCTCCGCAACAGTGGGGCTATAGGCCTATCTGCAATTATTCAGACTTTTTAATGTGGGTGCTCGGGTCTTCCTAATTGAACACCAAGCCCTCTTACTCACTGAGCCATCATCTCCTTAGCAAACCATTTGGATTTTAAACAGGGGCATCTGCTGTTCGAGGAAAAGGGGCAGTTTGACTAAGTGAACTGGGGTGTTGAGTTAGGGTGCTTTCTGTGATCTCTGATGCCCACCTCTAAAAGACTGGCAACCTTTTGCCCCCAGGGCCAGGCTTCTTTGAAAAATGATCAACCAGAACAGCTGAGGACACCCGGATATGTGTTCTTTTCACCACAAAGTCTCTAAATCTTCACAAATTGCTGATGAGCACAAGCAATTTTAGTTCAAGTCTCTGCTGATGAGTCATGTGCCTCTGGACATCACGAACATCACATCCTATCCTGAATAGACTTTGTGGACAGCCTCCAAGTGCTTTGAAGTTTGTCCTTGCATCTTGAAAATACCCATGTCTCTGGGGCCGAGAGGGACCACACACTCCCCATCATCCCAGAATGTGGAATCTAGCATAGTCACAGGCCACCCTCCACCTGCAAGCTGACTCTTAGGCTCCAAGCTGACTCTTGAACTCCAGTTGAAGTGGGCCAAATGAGACCTCCGTCAACTGCACATAATACCACTGTGGTGCTAACACCCTTTCTTTTAGGAGCAGCTAGACTTCTCAAGTCTGAACTGGCCTGTGTGAGCACTGGACACTGCCAAAGGCAAAGACTGCAGACAGCAGACAAAGCCACCTGACATTAGAGCAGCCAGCCAGATGCGAGCAGAGGCCTGTCCTGGCAGGAGGCTGCCTTCTCAACACCTCTCAGCCAAGAATCCATTGACAATGGGTGGTTAAGCCTTCTTGGAAATCGTAAGCAGGCCCAGCCTTCACCAACGCCAATGCTTCTTCAGCTTTGCTTTGGTCCATCTGTGGGACAAAATCCTCGTAATTGGAAGGGTCTGTTTGGAATGTGTTATAAATGCTATTGCTATGGCGCCGTGATGAAAGAGTAAACTGTCGGAAAAATCTCTCAGCCTCGAAAAGCATTCGTTAACTCTGTGATATGCAAGAGCCAACTTGCAGAAAGCGGAAACCAACTAGAGACGAATTGGGAAGGCCCCCAAAGCTGAAAGTTTCCAACTACGGGCTGGGAACAAGGAGGCAATTCCCTGCACATTTCACAGATGCACAAGGACAGGCACGCTGCAACTTTGTTCCCCCCCTCAACTGAAATTTGTTACAATAAAAATAAAGTAAAACTTTGAATTTCATCTAAATGAAATAAGATTTAATTGGTGCAGTCACTGTGGATAGGACAGACAGAATATCAAATCGATGATGATGTATGTTCTCCATAGATGGTGACATTGGCGCACTTTCAGTTTCCAATGACATCACCCAAGGTACAAGGCCTGAAGACAAGAGATAAAGCTTGCATGTTCAGGGGCTGTGGAGGGAAAAGAGTGTGAGTTAAACAAGGAAAGGGGGATGGAGGGATGGTTCAGCAGTTAAGGGTGAGGACCCAAGTTCAGATCCCAGCACCCATGTTGGGCGGCTCACAAGAACTTCTAACTCCTGCTCCAGCGTGTCAGACTACCTCTTCCGGACTCTGGAGATACTGCACACACATGCACACTCATATGTGAGTATATGTGTGCATGTGGGAAAGGAGTAACAGAATGCTGAGGAAAATCCAGGTTTTTTCAGTCAAGCCAACTTATTCACTCTGAGATTCAGTTTCCTCGTTGGTTAACTGGGAACAACAGCTTTTACCTTGCCTGATTGAGTAAAAAGTTGGTGATGGGAAAATGCCTGCATTCTGTTCCACAAAGGGGAGCGACACTTGTTGCCTGTGAACTAGCGTCTCATGCTATGACAGATGGTACTGTGAGGGAACACAGGGAGCAGGCTTGTTGCTATGGCCTGCTTCTCCTACAACCTGTGTGCAGCTCACACTAGCGCTGTTCACATGTATCTTTGCCTTTCCACCCTCAGGAGCCATGGTGAGGTTGCACTACCCCACCCCTGTTACCTGACTGAGGCCACGTGCCATGCTTGGATACGGAAGGCATGGGTGGCTTTTGCTGCTGGGCTGGAACCTGCACACACATACCCACACACCCCACGCTGCCTTCCCCGTATGGTCCCACATTGGGTTGAGACCCCACTTGGGCCTGGAAGTCTTCTATCCTTGATCCAACTTTTAATTAATAGAAAGCACAATTAATAGGAAGTCCTTGTGGTCCTAAGCCACTGGGAATTGGGACCGACCACTATTATTGTGACTTAAGGCAGAAAAAAAAAATTAGCAATTGTCTAACTTCTGAGGGTCTCACCAGTGCTCAGCAACCCCTGCTCGCTCTTTCCTGGCACCTTCCGAGTGTCCTGTGTTATGTGTCACTTAGGACAAAGCAGGCTCTAAACCATCAGAAGCACGTCAGGATTACCCCAAGAGTGACAGTGTTTAAGTCTGTATAATGAGGCTGCAAAGAGAATATTCAAAGGGGAACACAAAATGGCACAGCCACTCTGAACAATAGTGTGGCGCCTTCTTACAGAACTGTCTGCACTTACTGACACAGTGATTTTGTTCTTAGCCATTTGTCTCACAGAAACCACAGCAGCTTCGTTGATGGTAGAACCCATTGAGTGGTCCTTCAACGGGCAAATGGTTAAACAAACTGTGGTATGTCCATTCCCCAGGAACACTGCTCAGCAGTGGAAAGAAACAAGGCTCTGATGCATCCAACAACTAAAATGCATCTTAACATTTAACATCTATCTTAGTGAGACAAGGGATTTGCACACATCTGTACACATTTTGTACATTTGTCCATCTCTATAATTCATTCGTTTAAAAAATGCTAGAGTGAACAGCAAAGGGTTGGCAGGGAGGAAGGCAACGGCTACACAGGGGAAAGAGATGCAACTATGTGCCCAATTTACACATGTGATAAATTTGCATGGAGCTGTGGATTTTATGAAAGTCAGCTTCCGAAAGTAAATTTCACCAAGATATCAGCATTGTGGGAAACTGGGTGCCTTAAACTATGTGAGCATCAAAAAGAAAAAAGTCTCAACAAAAAACTGTTTTTGAAAACATTTTATTAGTTTTCTTTAAAACTTTACTTTCTATGCCCTTATCTGAATTATTATCTATTACTTCACTTAAAGTACTAGCATTCAACTATCTGACATTAGTGTGTATATGTGTGTGTATATACACAGGCATATGTATACACATGTGTGTATATGGCATATGTATACACATGTGTATATAGGCATATGTATACACATGTGTGTATATAGGCATATGTATACACATGTGTGTATATAGGCTTATGTATACACATGTGTGTGTATAGGCATATGTATACACATATAACTCTCCCATAGATGCTTACACTCTGTGGAGAGGCAGAGGCTGTGTGTGACTCATTCCCTCTCTTTCTGGCATCTAGAACACGCAGCATGTGATTAGTTGCCATGGTCTAAGAGAGTACATATGAAATGATGAATAAATGGATGTATGACTGAACTCTTCCCACAATGCTTTGCAACACTTCCCAACACTAAGTGCTGCCCTAATGCTTCGATGTGATGATTCCTTCAATATGTCATATGTTTTCTAACTTAATGAGGTAGGACTCCAGTGGCAGAAATATTTCTTCTAGAAGTCAGTACTGCAGCTTCTCTTCCTGCAGACACAATGCTTTCTGGCTCTCAACCTCTAGAGATTATATCTCACTTGCAAGGTGAAAGTGCAGCCGGATTAGATAATTATGCTCAAGAACTCATTTCAAGTCGGATCCACTGACAAGAGCAAATCTTGGGTCAGTTTCCCAGACGCTTACAAACCCAAGGGAAAAATACTTAACAGTGCCGAAGTAAAATGCTCTATTTTATCCATCTATCAGAAAGGGGGAAATTAAATAATTATCCTTTTTTGGTCAAAAGCTTCATTTCAGTGAACCTAGATTTATTCTAACAGAACAATTAAATGACCCTCAGAGCTGAGCAGAGGCCAGAAACTTGATGTGAATTGTGAAGCGAACAAAAGATCAGATCCTATTAATTTACTGAATCTGAAACCAAATCTTTATTCAAGCCTTTTACTGCGACTGGAAGCTGCTAAAGTTTGAGGGGAACTTCTCAAACACATCTATGATTTATTCTAATAAAGTAACTGAACCTACATATACCTGAAAGCTTTTGAACTGCCTCAAAAATTCACATAATAAAACAAATCACAGACCCAATAAGTGAATGAAACCAATATTTCTTTATAGTAAACAGATGAAAGAAAATTTCTCCTTTCCAAGGAAACACTGTAAAACAGTGAGCTTTCAAAGAATTGGGCCTGCAACTACTTCCCAAGCAAGGAACGCAAGGCCCTCTTAATATATGTGTTTTGTAACAAAGACAGAAGGAGAGGATCA
This sequence comes from Acomys percivali, assembly GCA_907169655.1. Taxonomy (NCBI): domain Eukaryota; kingdom Metazoa; phylum Chordata; class Mammalia; order Rodentia; family Muridae; genus Acomys; species Acomys percivali. The sequence goes on along the minus strand of OU015745.1, from coordinate 137,596,524 downwards.
GAGCTTCCAAATTACAAGGGAAACAGAGAACACACACACACACACACACACACACACACACACACACACAAGAATGGTCTGGCTTCTTAGGGATGGGAAGGCTAGTGACTTCTGTTGTTTCAACTTGGGGAAGGAACTCACCATCAGACAAATACCATTTCCAAAATGAGTCCAAACCTATCCGCACACAGGCGCCAGAACCCTCAGGCAGAGTAGCAGGCGCCATTACCTGTGGAGAGCTGGGTCGGGAGGGGGTTCATCTCTTTGTCCACCATCTTCTGGTACAGAGCCCTCAGGCTGAAAGGCTCCACCGTGAAAGGCAGGGTCCCTGTCAACATGGCATACATGTTCACGCCTCTGAAAAGAAAGACAACGAAGGTGAGAACAGAAAAGGCCCAGGGTGCTGAAGACAAAGAGCGCACAGATGAAGCCAGCATCCATGCCCCTGCCTCTGACTGAGGTATCTTTCTAGAACCCTCGCATCACGTCATGGTTGAGGTGTTGACATGTGAAAGTCTGTGGCGAGAACACTGTGCAGACCTACCAAAGGGACTTGGAGATGAGCAAGAGCAGAAAGGGCTGCCTAGAGGAGGAGGGAAAACTCTGGAAAACCTAAAATCCCCCACATTCTGAAGCCTCTTGACCACCAAAGCAATGCCATAGGCAGAAAGTCGCACCTCTGTCTGCCTTCATGTGGCAGGTTGTAGTCAAAACAAAGGTGCAGGAAGGGCACGACTCGAAATCACCAGCCTGGAGTCCCATACCCAGCAAAGTTCACTATATATACACAAAGATTCCAAACCAAACACGATTCTGGTCGGAAGCATTTGGGCAGGGGACACTCAGGTTATATTGGGGAAATGTCATCAGTACTGAAGGATTCCAGAGGAAAGTATGTGAGACCACTGGGAGGAGCCTCAAGAGTGACCCTGCCAACCTGTGATCTTTCCAGGTATGATGTACAAGGTAGGACGTGAGAGCCAGATGAACCGATACAAGGCACGTCCGACCTACAAGGCTAAGGAGGCCTCTGCTCATCACTCAGCCCTTTGAGACCAAAGGCCCACACCCAAAGCCAGTCTTTTATCCGTCTCTTGAATTTTGCTCTGGTTTGTGACTAACGGAAGTCCTTCCCAGGCTTATTTCTCATTGGATTACTTGTTGTGAGACTTGGCCACCAGGCCCTGGCCCAATATCTCAGCTCTGGTTGAGTTATTGCAGAGCGGGCTTTATTTCTTCCATCCAAAGGCAACCCAGAGGACAGCAAAGTCTTCTGGGAGGATTGTGTTTTCCCCATGGATAAACCTACTATCATGTTGATGAGATTTCCTGACTGGGAAGAAATGTTTGCCTGTCTGCCAGAAGGTCTCCACTGATCAAAGGCACCCCAGGCGGAAACAGGATTTCTAGTCAAAACAGAGCCAATGAGACTGAAATTAAGACCCCTGAGGCCTAATTCCACAGAGGCGCCTCTGCATTCCATATAATGACAGGTAGCTGAGCCCACAGCTCCAGCATAAAGCACTCTCGGATTTCAGACATAAGCTGGGGCCCCAGCTCTCTCTCTCTGAACTCAGACTCGAGTCAGGGAGGCAGACACACAAACATTCATTCCACAGATTTTTGCTGGATGCCTCTCTCTGACTGACAAGGCAGACAAGGATGCCGCCATTTTGGATCTTGAGTTGGAGGGACACAGGCAATGAGCAAACATACTCTAAGTTAGTAAGCACAACTGCTTTGAGTGAAATGAGAGTAGAGAGAGCAAGAAAATGTTAGAAGCGCTGCCTTTGACGCGAGTTCAGTTAAGGAGACAAAGGACTTTTAAGACCAGAGAGCCTCTCAGGTGAGTGTTTTATGCATGAGCCTCTGCAGCTGCGGTTGGCTGGGCACAGCCATGCGACAGATTACATAAACGAAGAAAAGCGAGACAAGAACAGACAAGGCGTGTGCACAGTCACAGACAGCAGTAACTCTCGGTGTGTGTTCAGTGCAACACATCCCGTGGGGCGTGAACAGATACAAACAAAAGTTCCATGGCCAAATAAGTTACTTAACGTGGCGAGGCATCATCGCGTTTCAGTGAACAAAAAGGGCAGAGTGAGGGCTGGAGACCACAGCAGCAAGCACACAGTGTTGCTGTAAGTCAGAATGAAGTGACAGATCACACAAAAAGAAAGCAAGGAGGCAACAGAGGCATATGAAGGGGCGCGCCGGGTTAAAACTCAGCCAGGTTAGCTGTGACAACAGATGGAACTTAGTAAGCTGAGGAAGACAGTTTGGAAGGGGATGGAAGGAGAGGTGGGATGGGTACCTACTTAAGGACCCACTCCATGGTGCTGTGTCTTTGATGTAATTTTGGTAGAGTCAGACACCTTGGCTGTGGGGGAGTCCTCAGCACTAACAGAGAAGGAAACAGCTAAGCCATCTCAAAATTCTAAGATCTGTATCTATGAAGAGGCCTTGGATACAGGCACTAATGGATGGAAAACTTTTGACCTCTTCCACAGTTACTGAAGACCACTCAACAGTCACCTCCAAAATAAACTGCTCCAGGCAGCCTGGAGGCCGCCTGTCCCACACAGGGATGACGGAAGAGGGGTGGCCAGAGCCTGTGTCCTCTGTGCATTGCTTCTGGACCAAAGCCAGGTTCTCTCCCTCAGTGAGAACCATCTAAGAGGAAGAGGCAAAATGGACTTCTCCCGTGAGTGATGCGCAGTGCACAACTTCCCAGAGCTCACTCCTCATTCCAATGCATCAGTCCTGCTTGAACACTTGAAAGGACGTATTCCTGGGCCTGGCTCCAAATTCAGGGAGTCAGAGATTCAGAGGCAAGGCCTTGTAATATGTGGCTTGACGAGCCCTCTGGGGCCAGCGAGATGGTTCAATAGGTGAAGGTCATTGGCAGGCAAGGCTTTGAGGAGAGTCAAGTCATCACAGTAGGTCTGCCAGTCTCCCAAGCACTTGCGCCTAGCAGGGAGGGTTATATGAACTATGAACAGCCATCCAGTTCTTCTTCAGCACTGGCTCCACTACATTATGTTAACATCTTTACTGGAGTATGCTGGGGCTCCTTAGACTCGGCAATTTTAGCATGTAAATTAATTTTGGTGTTTTAGTTATATGGAGTCATAAACTTACTGAACCTAATTCTGGATTCGTGTGCTCATAACACTGAAACAACAACAAGCCCTGAGCCTAAGCCAACACGTGAGGACCTCAAGACCGCCTTTCCTCTCAGAGGGCAGCATACACTACCCAAGCCCAAAGACACCTGCCACCTTTCAAGTTATGTCTTATCTTTCGGGTACATGTGGCTTCTTTATCACAGGTTGAATGCTCGTAACGCCACAGAAAGCCTCCAGAAGCAGGATGCTGTGTGGTGGGGAAGGAGCTGCCTGAAGGAGTTCGCTAAATGTCTGAACCAAGAACAACCCTAAAACCTTTGTCAACACTTCCTTCCGGGAGGCCTGAAGACACCAACTCATTTGGCTGCTTATTACCTGTTGGCCTCAAAGAATGAAAAAAAAAATCCACTCGTCACAGCTTAATACACTGGCCCTTGTCTCTCTCTCTTGTTTACTTTAGACCACAGATAAGGATGAAAGATACCATCTTCAAGATGGCACTAGGGAACTCCAACGAGCAAGCAACATCTTGACTGCCTTACAAGAAGCTTCCGGTTCTTATGCAGCCAGGGCTACACAGAGAAACCCTGTCTCGGAAAAAAACTCCCTCAGAAACAAACAAAAAATAAACTTCACAAACCCTTACAGATGATTTCTCTCACTTCATCCCAAGGTTATTTACCCGTGAAATATAAGACAATCTAAGGGCTAAAAAACTGAAACCAGAGGAAGAGCTAAGTGCAGTGTCTGGTGTAAATTAAGCACCAAATAATCTTCTATGTTGTTTCATTAAAAATAAATAAAATAAGTTAAAAAAAATAAAACTAAACAACAAACAACAGAAACTACAAGTGTATTTGAGCCATACTGCAAATGATAATAGAAAGCTACATTTTAGCCCCAGGAGATTTTAAAAAGAGAAACCAGACTGGACACCTTAATTCCTCTCCCCTGGAGTTTTCATCCATGTTTAATATGTGGAAGAAGAGAAATGCGGCCCCTTTGACATTTCACAAGTATGTGAGAATACCAAGGGAGACTTGTGGAATGCGGTTTATAAACCTCTGTAATCCCATAGAATCAGGCGGAGTTTCAAAACATGCTCAGAATTTCCTGAAAAGCCTTTTGAAATATGGCCCAGGGGTTTCCTGGGTTCTCTGCGGCAGACACAGAACCTCTGTGACTCCAAGACAGCTTTGAAGAAAGCCAGCAATTATAGAGACAGGGACGGAAAGAGGGAGCGGTGCAAGAGTGGAGGAAGCGCGGGGAGTCACTGCAGGCTGGAAAAGCCAACAGAATGGCGGACATTGCACAGTGCTCTGATGTCGAAAGAGGAGGAGCTGGCGCCAGTGGTAGGCAGCTGGAAGAAGGCCCCTGGGAGAAGAGTGTGGAGTCGGTGGTACAGAGTCAGAGGGCAAATGCTGGCCCTGCTCATCAGTCTAAGCCCTTAAATTATTCCCTGAAGGAAAAGCTGCTATCTCCGAGAGGAGAGATGCCGAGTCAGTGCTTCCTGGAGAAGCTGCCAGAAACTTGACCTTGATGCAAGGAACAAAGCAAGTGTCACTCTACAGGGCAGGTGGGGAGTGAAGCCACTAGTCTTGGAGCCATATGGCCAGGAGCCCTCAGCAACCACCTGGCTCATCGAGGGATCAGCTGAGGGGAATCGCACTTATCTTGGTTCCACACAGTTCTGCAATAAAGGGTTACCTTGAGAAACGTAAAGTTGACCCCCACCAGAAAGTTCTCTCCTTTCTTTTTGCATTAACTTTTAGTAACAACTCCCAATTCAAGGCCCTGAAAGGAAATAGAAATAGTTCGTCCATCTAAAAATATCCTTGGCCCAACCCTCTTCCATTTAAATCGTCTGCGTTTGGTAAGGAAATATTTCCTGATGGATTTCAAGGTGTTAGCTCCTTTTGCTTCCCTGATCTATTTAATAAATGTGCCAGCTTCAAACGGGTGGGGGGTGGGGGGGTCAGGGGGGTGAATACCTTGGTTTTTTTTTTTAACTTAAAAATCCCCAAAGTTAAAGGAAGCTTCATCTTTGAAACAGGGTTTCTATGTAGCCCAGGATAGCCTCAAATGCATCACCCCTCCGCCTAGAGGCATGCATGTACTACCACCCCCAGCTAGCGTGGAACTTCTCTTTTAAAAGTCAAAAAACCCTCAGCTTCCCCAGATGAGCAGAGATCTCCTCCCTGCAGCTGTCCTCACCATCTTCTATCATGAAGACAGAGAAAACCCTCTGTGTGTGACCCCTGCCCCCAGGGAATGGCAGCTGGCATCATTTCTGCAAAACACAGAGCCTGGGACTCGGCCCAGATTTTGTCGTTCTCTTCCTGAGCACCCTGTTCTGTAGAGAGATGGGAGCACAGGAAATAGCATGGTGCCTCTTGCCCAACTTATCTGCCCACAGGCACTGGGGAAAAGGCAGGCTCCCTCCCATGAGCTCTGTGAAAGAGGGTTCAGGAAGTGCAGGAGAACCTGTGTGCTGCGTATGATTCTACACTCAGTCTCCACAGCTACAAGGGCAAACTGTGAGGATGCTTCCTCCTCCTCCTCTCTGAAAGGACACAACTCCTGGTGTCCATTTTCCATATCCTTAGAGGCTCACTGAGGTTCTCACACAAGCATCGCAATATATTCCACTCAATTAAAAAGTACATCTGACCAAGAAGAGACTTGATGCCCTATGAGCATATACAGAGGGAGGAGGTCCCCCTCAGTCACAGTCATAGGGGAGGGGAGTAAGGGGAAAATGGGAGGGAGGGAGGAATGGGAGGATATAAGGGAGGGGATAACAATTGAGGTGTAATATGAATAAATTAATAAAATATATATTTTAAAAAGTACATCTGATGCAGGGTGGTGGTGGCGCCTGCCTTTAATCCCAGCACTCAGGAGGCAGAGGCAGGTGGATCTCTGCGTTTGAGGCCAGCCTGGTCTATAGAGTGAGTTCCAGAACAGGTAGGCTGAAAAAAAATCTGTGTTTGCTTTCAGATATCCCTTGGCCCTCACCTTGTGCAGGGCATGGCTGGCATACCCTGCTCCTGCTCTGAGCTTTCCTTCCCCCTTCACTATGTTACCCAGACATTTTGGTCACACCCCCCCTTTCTGTGCTTCTCCTTCTTCTCCCTCTCTCTTATCTATCTCCATGCACCCCCCCCCCAAGCATAGCGGTGAGAGCTGCCTCCAATAAACCTGCACTCATATACTTTAACTTATCTTGCAATTAGCTCCTTCCAGTATTTCAATCATTGATCTGCATTAAAGTTATTTTCAAATCAGGACATATGCCACTCCGAGGAAAAGTTAAGAAGCAATAATAAATGTTTGATGTACCAGGACGAACATTCTAGTTTGGTGTCTAAAATCTCAAAGTTCACTGGAAGGGGGAGGAGGGAAGAGGAGGGGGAGGAGGAGAGGGAGGGAGAGACTGAATGTGTAGGTGTGTGCATACAAGACCCATGAGTGAGGCAAGGGGAAAAGATATAGAGGATTTAAGGATAATTTGTATGGTCCTGAAAATAACACTATTGAAAATGATGACCACCACAAGACCCCATCTTGCTTCCTGTAGATAATGCTGACGTCACCAGAGGAGTGCTCCAGCACTCCAGGCTGTCTGGAGAGTTGGCCAAGCCTTCCTATGTAACAGGCCAGGATTCCCTCTTCACCAGCCCCACAAGCCTCAGGGTTAATCCCTGCCACCCAGCAGGCTCAAAACCTCTGGAGAGGAGTTTGCTTTTGCTTTTAGAAATCTGTTCTTCACTACGCTGTTTCATGGCAATAAGAAGAGAGCATTCTGTAATAATGGCGTTGGAGCAGAGAGACGGTGGCCTCCGTGTCCACTCATCTTAAACAGCCTTGAATTGAATTCCCTTGGGTTTCCATTTCCCAGGTCCTGTCAACAAAGCCGTGGGTGCCACACAGAAACCTAATCCCTACCTCTGACACAGGACTCTCAGGTAGTGGAAAAATCCATCTTCTAAAGAAGCTTGAAGGTGTCTTGTTTTCACCAAGACCTTAAGAGTTGGTAGCGATTAGATGCCAGTTCTGCCCGCACGGTACACACTGCCTGGAACCTCCCCTACCGGTTCTGTACCTGGCCAGCATGGCTCGGCTCTCAGGAGCAGGTTAAAGGGCCTCTCTGCTGCTTTCTCAGCTTCAAGCAGCCTCCACACCACTTGACACCTGCTTCTGTTTACAGGGCACTTGCAGGGACGTTATGTGTCTTGCTCAGCCTGATCTATCAATGCCATGCTTTGGGTAGGTCTCCACCAGCGAGCGGTCCATGCGCTTTTCACAGCTTGGTTGCCAGGATGGCGTTCTTAGAAGAAATGGGCTCTTCAGGAGCGGGGTCTACTGGAAATCCTTAAGTAGCTGGTGTGTGCTCTGGGAAGGGACCGTCGGGCTCTGCATTCTTTTTCTCTTTGTCCCCTGGCTTGTAACTTTAGCAGTTCTGCCCTGTCACATACTCACTCTGCCCCCCTAATGCTGTGCCTCACCACAGACCCTGGCCCCCTCCCCCAATCAGTGAGGCCAATCAATCACAGACTGGAACCTTCAGAGGTGTAAGTCAGAAATAAAACCTTTCTTCTTCATGGGCTTATCACCTCAGGTATTTGGCTATGGCGATGAAAAGCCGGCCAGCACAGGCTACCATAACAAAATGCCACAGAACGGGGGACTCAAATAAGAGACATTGTCTCACAGTTCTGGAAGCTGAAAGTCTAAGATCAAGCAACAGCTGAGTTCTGGTGAAAGCCTCCTTCCTAGTTTGGAGAAGGCCACCCTTGCCCTGTGACCACACATGGCACCCAGACAATACAAGCTCTCTGTGTCTTTTATAAGGCCCCACCCTCCTCACTTCATCTAACCCTAAAACCTCCCAAAGGCCTTATCACCAAAAACCTGGACATGGGGGTGGGTGGTTGAAGACTGCGGGGCACAACTCAGTTCTTAAAAGCAGGCAAATGAGTCACAGTAGCTGGCTATACCCCCAACAGCAGGAAAGGCAGTCTCTTTCCTGGCTCAAAGTTGGGCCATGCAATTGGCTCTGCCTAATGAGGTACCAGGAAAGGTGACACAGAAGCACTCAACAGGGTCTTGGTCACTACTGCTTATTATCTTTCTCCTGGGGACTCTTCTACCCCGGCATGAGTGAAAGTCTACTATTCCACGCTCTGCTCCCCGGTTTACCAGCCAGTAAACTTCCAAGAGGGGTCACCTGGCCTCCACAGAGATAATTCTGTCAAGCGGACACTATCAGAGGGGTTGAGGAACCCCAGGAGGGACCCATCTGCACCAAGATGACTGAGAGAGGCAAACTGCCCATTGGCCACACACAACAGCTCCTGATCTATCCAGGCATCACGGCCCAACATCATCTCCAGTGTCACCTGCCACCATTACTCCAGACAGGGCGCAGAGTCCTTGTGTCTCAACAGGGACGGGGCAGAGAGCTGGTGGCCTTGGGAAGGAGGGACTGGAGAGGACCTTCCCTGGGAAGCAGGACCCTTTATCTTGGTCACAGAACGGATAGATGGCCGTGTCAGCAGTTGCTAAATATGAATTTCTTTCCCTGGCCGAACAACCTGGCAAAAAGGACAAGAACGAAGTCCAACGTTTCTCAGCCTATGCTTTCATCTCCATACAGGTAACTAACTCGCTCTGTCTCAGAGTTAGCATGAAGCGACGGAAGAGCCTGGGCCTGGTGCCTTCCTCTGCAGGCTTCCTACACTTACGAGACCCCTGCTTCATTTCATCCTGTTGGCACCTGGGGCAATATTATGTGTTCCCTTAAGAGCCTGACCTCAGGACCAAACTGCCACCCGCTCCCCAGCCCACCAAGTCCACCTTCCCTATGGTCATCTCCCCATCGCAAGAGACACAACACCCCTGCAAGGTCTGGTGGTATCAGGGTTTCTACAGTCCTCTCACTTCCTCCATGTAGTGTTAATGGATTCCCCAGCTGTCCCAAGACTGTTGTCCTTCCTGTTGGAGGAGGAGACAGTGAAGGGATTTGCAAACAAGAGTGTGACAGGCAGTGGCAGGTGGAAAGAAGTAAGGAGGTGACAGGGCCCAGGGGTCCTCAGCAGGGAGCAAGGAGAGTCCACAATGGGGCTGTTGGAATAAAGACAGGATGTGAGATTGGATGGAGAGCTGGAACAGCATTCCAGCAAAGGGAAGATGGGTGGGAACATGGGGGAGGAGCCAAGCTGTGGGTGGGGGACCAGGCAGGTACAAAGATGTGGGAGAAGTGGGCAGCATCAGACAGACTTAAAGCTTGTGCTTAGAAAACTATGGTAGGATCTGCTTGATTTTGTTTTAGTGAGGATGTGTGAGATATATATGTGGAGTGCATTGTGTGTGCTGTGTGTCTATGTGTATGCATGTGTACATGTGTTTGGTTTTGTTTGGTGCATGGACAGTATGTGTGTGGTGTGTAGTGTATGTATGTGGTGGTATATATGGATGTGTTTATATACCTGTACATGTGTGTTTGTTTGGTTTGGTTTAGTGGCATAGGTGATTGAACCTACAGCCTGCCATATAGTAAGCCAGTTTTTACCACTAGCTGCATTTCCACCCATTTCTCCTTTTTATTTTAAGACAGTCTTGCTCAGTTGCCTCAGGCACCTTAAACTCACTCAAGAGCCCACGCAGGCTTTGCACTTGAGATCCTCCTCCCTCAGCCTCCCAGGTAGCTGTCACTTCAGCACTCTGAGGCCTGGCTTTAGGACAGTGTTTTACACAAGGACAGGAGTGTTCCATGTAACACCAATGCAAGGTCTTTAATGGCTGGGCTTGGCTTTCTGCTTTCCCCAGCTCCCAATGAAATGTTTGTAAATGCCATTTTGAAAGTTTATAAAGAAAAGGTCTGGAAAGAAAAAAGGAAAGCTGGGACCCCACAATACTGGATGATAGATTGCACAGCATGCACTAGGTACATTCTCATCAGAGAGTGAGAGACTGTTTCACAAAAAAAAAAAAAAAGGTGTGGCAAGCACAGGAGGGAACCCCGACTTTTATAAGCTGGATAACTCACATTGACCAGACATCAATTTTGGGGCCGTATTTCTTCCTAGCAAGCAGTTCTGGCGCGGCATAGGCAGGGCTGCCACACTGTGTGCTGAATGGGTCCGAGTAACCAAGGATCCCTGCACAGTTGCTCAAACCAAAGTCTGCAGAGGAGAAGACAAACATAAACTCTGAATTAGAAAAATTGCAAAACTGAGGAAGGAAGAAAAAAAAAAAAGGACAGCAGGAAAGGATGCATTCTCTCAGGCTAACACATAATTGAACATCCAGCAGGAAGCCAGCCAGCTGCAAACCATAACCTCTGACAGACTTCTCGAGACAAAGGCGTGCCACGGGTGGCGGCTCCCTTTCTTCAGTGGAACACTTTACATCAGCCCTCACTGCACAAGCCAGCTAGACCTAACAGTGTGATGAGCCAAAACATATTTCTATCAAGTCTTGCAAATGAGTCATCCAGGGTAAAGAGACGCTGTTAGCTTTCTAGGACTGAGGCAGGAATGGAGAGTGGGCTGAGATCCTGGCTGCCCGGTGGCCAGGCTGGGAGAAACCGGATGGAGACACTGAAGGGAGAAACCGGATGGAGACACTGAAGGGAGAAACAGTCCTCTGGCTGCCCGGCTATGTCCCTGACCGATTATGGCTGACTTCTTCAGCTCAGTTTCATTTCGTTGAAGTCTTTAAGAAATTCCTTCCAGAGGTATACCATAATTTGACTTGGGGTGGGGTGGGAGGAGACACAATTTAAGCATCCCTGCATGCTGGCTGGAAAAAGAAGGCCCGACAGGATGGCTATGCCAACCAGACTGAGTGACCTCATGGCCTCGCTTTGTTCTAGGCTGAGGAAGGCATCTGGGAAGCCAGCAGGAAAGCCCCAATGTGCCTCCCAGTTACTTGGGGGTCTATGACGGGTTTTGTGAACTACTTAACTTTTGATCCTAAAGATACAACAAGTGGAGGGTAATTAGAGAGCTGCTAGGGTTCTTTCCTCCTCTGATATCTTCTTTCAATCTTTGTTGATGCCAGAATTCAGATCTGAGATCCTGGGTCATCCTTTGAACTCTACTGCAAATACTGAGCTCTTAATCCATAAGGGCAAGGCAGAGATTGGCTCCGAAGCCGGAAGCAAGGCCCACGCTTTCTGCAGCAGCACTACTGGCAGTGTCTCTGTCCTCCGCTTAGTGCTAGCATGCCTCCACCTGCGAGTGCATGCCTGCCACAAGAGGAGGGGGGGGGGGGAACGACTCAGGAAATGACGGCAGGAGAAACTGGGCAGGGTGTGGAGCCACCCGCACAGCACAGGTTACAATGAGGAGACTGGAGAGTTTCCTAACACTTGTTGCAGTGAACTGTGTAATGAACAGCATGTCTGAAGTGAACCCCAAGAAGTCCTTTGGGCTTCAAAGAGTGCCAAGCTCTCAGCTCAGGTTCTGAGGAAGAATCGGTGCATACATTAGGCATCTGACGAAACAGCCAACAGGAACAACGTGTTCCAACACTGAACTTTGCCTTCTTTTGTTTTGATTGGGTTTTATTTGTGTGTGTGTGTGTGTGTGTGTGTGTGTGTGTGTGTGTGTGTGTGT
>OU015745.1:137572318-137584762 GCA_907169655.1 Acomys percivali | reverse complement strand
TGTGTGTGTGTGTGTGTGTGTGTGTGTGTGTGTGTGTGTGTGTGTGTGTTTGTGTGTGTGTGTTTGTTTGTTTTTTCACTTGTCTCTCCTATCTTCTTACCTGTACCCTTTGGTCCAGTTTGCCTCAGTATGTACCCCAAGACCTGCATAGAAAAGCCTTTCTGTCACTACAGAGGGTGGCTGGCCTCCCATCTGAAAAGGCATCTGTTGCTAAGAAGGTGAGGGGCCCTGTTCCCAGCTCCCAGTGGATACTCAGGCAGTGGGGAAGAGAAGGGTTTGAGTGCTAAGTGGAAGAAATCACCTACGGTGGGAGCTTGGACACAGTACCACAGAGTAAAGATGGCAGTGCTACCAGGAGGCAAAGTTTAAAGCAAGCTGCCTATTAGAGGCTCAGTCGGACAGCAATCCCAGAAAATGCTCCTCTAAGTTTCTAAGATTAAAGGCAAAGATACCGTGCCTCCAACAGGGACTCTTTAAAGCAAAGGGCGGCCTCCATCAGACCACCTCCGCCCTTCTCTCTCATCTGGTCTATTAAGAAAGGCAAGATAAGAAGCCAGATCACCCTCCCCTGTCCCAGGCAAGTTAGGGAACATAGCCCGGCCTTATCGGAAGAGTGCATTTCAAGGGGATAAATCTGTGCAGGGTTTGCGAATGGGAGGGGCTCAGAACCTACATTTATAAGTTGTCTCCATCTTAGCAAAACGACTTGATTTTAAAGATATTGTAGAGAAATAAACGGCAGAATATTTCACATTCATAATTATGGTTATTAAATTTTTACACATATGCCTATAATTAGAATGGTGAAGCTAGAGAGAAATTTGCCTCCCAGTAATGTCAGATAGGTCGGCCTCAATTAGATTTGGTAAATACATAAGCTAATTATCACTCAATCTTCTGAGAGCTGCAAAATGAAATCTCCAAAGAAGGCCCCAGTGAACATTCACAGCTCTTCTAAGCTGTAGCTATCCCCGGGGATGGGTGAGCTGCCCCAAACAGCGGGGTGCCTTCTTCTTTTCCCCTTCTTTCTTTCTTCTTTTTGTAAGAAGGAAAATATATGATTGACTCTCCTGCTCATTCTGCCTAATTTGAAACATGGCTAAGTAAGTTTATTTTAACCAAACGGTTTCCAAAACAGGGAAACTATTAAGAAGAAATGATAATAGCTATAATCCTCTTTGAAAACCACCTAAGAAAATCCTTTGAAGAAAAGAGGTTCAAAGGGCTTTCAAGTTAACATAGTAATAATAAGGCTTAGTAAAGACCTTTCATCCACACTGCCCATCCCAGGGGCAAGAAAACCCATAAGACACTGGGCTTCTTCCCCTGAAATCCAGGGAAGCTGAATGGATGAATGGAGCAACTGGTGGCCTTCAAGGATAGAGCAATGCATCTCTCATTTTTAGTATCATTTAGGTCATAAGAGAAGCGGGAGGTGAGGCAGTGAAGAGACCAACAGAAACCAGCGCCTCCTTCCTGTCGATTTTGTGTATCCTCGCTCCATTCTCCAATAGGCTTGGCCATCTTGTACTACCAAATTAAGTTTGGCCTAAAACATCTCTATATATTCTAAGTCGGAACTGAAGGCCTTTCTATGCACAGTGAACTATAATCTACTATGACAGGTAAACACTGTAGTCTACAATAAGGGACTGAGTCTTGGCTCATCATGAGTGGTTAGCTGTTGAAGCCATGCTCATGTAAGGATGCTCTGAACTACAACCAATCAGGTTCTCTGTGCCTCACTCCTGCTCGCTGTACACCACTTCCTTTACTTTAGCTACAAGCACAGCATGCCCGTGGGTTAGGGCAGGCTCTCCTGAACTACATATGACCAGGAAAGGTCCTCACTGCTAGAACCTCAAAGGCAAATTTGGTCTGAACGACTAGTTGTAATTTGCCTTTTTTTTTACAGTCTTGATGACTTGAAATACCTGGCCAGATGTTATGGTTACCAGCCAAGAAGTGAAAAATCCAAGGAAGGTGGGTGGAACAGTTCCTGGTCTCCACAAAGCAACCACCATACTTCCTGAGAAGAGAATTCCAGGGCTAGCTCAGGTCTGCAGTCTCTTCAGAGACTGTGTAAGTTTCCTCTCAGAAGGTTTATTCGGGCAATCTCTGTCTGCTTAGATAAGCACCTGCTACTTCAGTGAGTGGTCCTCAACACTGTGGATGGATACAGCAGTTGAGAGATGTACTGGCCTATTGTAGAGGAAATGCCTTGTTAATAACGAGGTCTGCCTGTTGCAGCAGCATTGTCTGTACAACAGAACAGATTTATAAGTGGTCATCCTGGGCTGGAGAGATGGCTCAGTGGTTTAGAGCACCGCCTGCTCTTCCGGAGGTCCTGAGTTCAATTCCCAGCAACCACATGGTGGCTCATAACCATCTATAGTGTGATCTGGTGCCCTCTTCTGCAGATAAAAAACACTAATATACAATAAATAATAAATAAATAAGTGGTCATTCAGAGCTTGACAGAAAAAGAGAAAAAGTACTGAGGAAGAAAGGGAGGCGGAGAGTGAGAGAGAGAAAGAAGGTGTGGACAGTGCCCGGGACAGGACCTGGAATTGTCACAGGCAACACGCTTTGCCTGACCCAGTCAGTGGCCTCATCCACAATATGGAAGTGAACTCCTCCGGCTTTTACTGCAGTATCCACCCAGCCCTAACCAAGCGTGTCCTCTCAGAATCTCTGCAGCTACAACAACTCTGTCACTTCTACCTCCAGATCGTCCAAAGATACATTTACACATTAGCCATGGGCGGCTGAGTGGGATCTCCTCCCTCTGTCCTTTGCCTTCCTCCAGGAGGCTCGTTTGTTATAGGCTGGGGGTCCCAGAGAGCTGGACCAGAAAGACATCCCACAGGCCTTTCAGCAGGGCCTCCGCCTCGTCTCCTGCTTCGGTGTGTCTCTCAGGACAGCCTCGGTGCAATAGTGAAGCAATTTAACAAAAGAAAATCATTGGTCTGGTCTAAGAATCTGCTAAAAATAGGGTCATTAAAGGGCCCATTTTGCGCCAGGAAGATTGGTTTCCTCATAACTGTTAATTTTCCACTAATGGGTAAATCCATCAACAGCTGTCAGGGTGCCTAGTCACCCGGGGAAGTGGGCTGGAGTCCCTGCAGCCAGGCCCTGAGTGTGACCCAAGATGTCAACGAGTCTTTTCCAGCCATCTAGGCAGAGGAAATTACTTGCATTTGAAGGAGGAAAAGAAAGAAAAGCAAGATATAAGAGATGGTGCTGGCGGCCTCATGGCTGGGGGCAGAAATTGACAGCCAAGAGCAACAACACACACACACACACACACACACACACACACAGAGAGAGAGAGAGAGAGAGAGAGAGAGAGAGAGAGAGAGAGAGAGAGAGAGAGAGAGAGAGAGACTATCACCAGCAAAATCAGCCCAGTTCTTCCAGGGCAGTGCTGGGAATCCCCTTGGCTCCTGAATTAGAACTAATCAGAACCCAATGTCCTGTCATGTTAATGCCCGGCCATCCCCCTGCAGCTATCCAGAACTGATCACCCCTCCACAGCCCCATCCGCCACAGGAAGGCCAGCTTCATTCTGCCTTGTTTGGGGCTTCCAAACAAGATATGTGGGAAAGTGGAATGAGATACGAAAAAGCTACAGGCAGCACTTCTGAGCCAGAAACAACACATGTACTAGAAACAATACATGTTCTTCTTAATTCACATAAGAAACAATCTATACAAATGTTGAGGAGCATCTGAACTTAAGACACTGAAGATGGCTCAGCAGTTAAGGACACTGTCTGCTCTCGCAGAGGACTCTGGTTAAACTCCTAGAACCCATACAGATGGCTCACAACCATCTATAACTCTAATTCCAAGGGATCCAGTGACTTTTTCTGGCCTCCATGGGTACCAGGCACAAATGTGATGCACAGACATACATGCAGGCAGCACACACACACAAGATTATCTATGAAAGGAGGAGGGAGGGAGGTCAGAACCATCTGATTTTAAGTCACAGTTTGAGGAGCTCGGGAGGTGGTTAAGTTTGGGATGTGTTTGTCATGAGAGCGTGAGAGCATTGGCATTCCCAAGCACCCAAGTAAAAAACCAGCCACGGAGGCACATGTCTGCACTCCTGCTTCTACTGAGGAAACAGAAGCCGGCCAGAGGCGCCCTGGTGATCCTGGCCACACAGCCTAAGCAGCTGGGTTAGTTTTGAGTTCAGTAAGACCCTGTCTCAGAAATAAGGTGGAAAGTGAGTGAGAAAAATACCTGCTAACCCTGCCCTCCATACCCATGTACATGTACACATGTCGGTACATGCACACGTGCACGTGTGCGCGTGCACACACACACACACACACACTCAACTGAACGTGACATACACATATCAAGAAGTTGAAGCTTTAAAAAAGTCCAAGAAAATATGTGACCATCAAATATTCACTCGGAACTATAAAACTAACTTCACAATCCAATGATGCTCTTTTTTTTAATCTTCCTAATGTTTTCAATTTATTATTTAAATAAATTATTAAATTACTTTAAAAATTAATTTTCACCGTCAAAAGATTATTAAACATTCAAAGTATAAGGAGTAATATATAGAAATCTTACCATAGGATTAGATACAAACCATGGGCAACTTTCCAAGTTAACAATCGACAACACAACACTTAAAAGATAAATCTTGCTTTAAAAAAAAAAAGTCATACCAATCAGCTTGATATTATTGTCTTCATCTAGCAGCAGATTCTCTATCTTCAAGTCTCTGAAACAGATAAAACCATACATTTCATTCACGTAAGCATTGGAAAGAGCAGAATGGCGCTTCACTCCTGAAAGGAAGTGAACATTTATCGAGCCACTCTCAACCCTCCCCCAACCCCTCTCTGCTGAAACCTGGTCATTAGGTAAATGTGTACAAGACAGGACATAATTAATTGCCACTGACTATAAAAGCTAAAGGGTTTCAGGGAAGGGCAGGACAGATAGATGGTGAGCAGATTCCAGGAGTGGGCCTGAAATCTGAGAGTGTAACATAGCGGAAATAAAAAATAAAAATAAAAACATAGGGAAAGACAATTCCACACAGCTGCTGCCTGAGTACCGGTGAATAGAAACAGGGTCTGTGACACTGTGAGCAGCACCAATCGGAGATACCAATGGATTTGGGGAAACATTTAAACAAAATAGAGCCAAGAGGGCTAAGGATGTAAAGGCGCTTGCTGCCAAGCCCGATGACCTGAGTTTGATCCCCAAAACCTACACGGTGGAAGGAGGGAACCAACTCCTACAAGCTGTCCTCTGACCTCCACACATGTGCTATCGTCCGCCCTCCCCTGCCTCTCATCAGCAAAGTAAGTATAAAATAAAATAAATAAGAACTGAAAGCTGGCCGGGCGTGGTGGCACAAGCCTGTAATCCCAGCACTCGGGAGGCAGAGGCAGGCGGATCGCTGTGAGTTCAAGGCCAGCCTGGTCTACAAAGTGAGTCCAGGACAGTCAAGGCTATACAGAGAAACCCTGTCTCGAAAAACCAAAAAAAAAAGAAAAGAACTGAAAGCTGATTTAATTAATCTGCCCCGCAGCCTCCACGCTTAAAGCGTTACGTGTCACAGCATGTCGGCAGACAGGTAGCATTTTCATCTATTTAGCAAACAGATGTTATCACAGGTGCAATAATGGGTTCCACAGATGTCGGCATCCTAATCCCTGGTGCTCTGCCTGAGTGGATGCAGCCTGACATGGAGAAAGGGAACTGAGTTTGCAGGTGGGATAAGGAGTAACCCCCGACAGCAGGTGATGCCGCCCATTGCCACAGGAGACAGAAAAGTCAGCAGAGCCCTCTAAGCGGACACCCCAGCACAGCTGACCGTGAGCTCCTCCAGGGGACAGGCTGCCATTCTCTCCGCTGTCCCCTGGAATCCTTGTGCATTGCAGGTAGTCAGTAAGTAACAAGAGAGTGAAGCTAAATTAACAAAAAGATCATTTGGGGTCTGAAGCTGCGGCAACTGCCTAATGTGCATGATGCCCTGGATTCACAGCCCAGCACCTCAAAACCAAACCACAACAACCACAGAATTTTACATTATTTGTATGAAAATATACATGTAAGCTATCTCAGAACCATCTTAGTCAACACTTAGAAATCCTGGCATCGTAAATTGTACCAATCAACTCAGACACGCACTGAATGCTAACTACGAATACTTTCCCAGGGGCTGGAGAGATGCAGCCCCAGCTAAGAGTACTTGCTCCTCAGGCAGAAGGCCTGGGGTCAGCTCCCAGCACCTACATGGTGCCTCATAGCTGTTTCTAAATCCAAAAGATCTGACACATTCTTCTGCCAGCCTCAGGCTATGTGAGTGCATGCATATAGTGCATATACTTGTGCGTGTGTGCATGCACACGCGTGCACACACACACACACACACACAAAATACTCATAAATTTAAAAAAAAAATCTTTTTAAATAATGCCTTTCCATAAATGTCGATATACATACACATTTATATGCTGTCTGCTATGATTGGCCCTGATTTAATTTTCCTACATTGGGGTAGAGAAATCAGAACACAAATACTCTTTTTCTCGTGTCTATTATGAGGAACTTAACAGTCTAATGATGACGAAACCAAAATGGCAGCTGACGTCTTATACCAAAGTCTGCAAAAGATGAACAGTGATGTCCCACCAAATGGAGACAGTTGCGTACAGCTCAGCCCCAGTGCTGCCAATCTGCCTGTTCTGCAAGAGAAGCCGGAAGTTTCCACTGCACCTCAATTTTTAAACACCAGTAACAAACTTGAGTATAAAATGGTAAGGACGCTGAGCAGACCAAGCTTCCAGTCAGGATCTGTCCCGCCAGCAGCCAAGTCAGTGTGAGTAAGAGACGAAGCGCAGGAGAGATACGGGACTATCCAGTGACAGGGAAGAGAACTGGAGGGGGAAAAATCTAACCAAATCAGTGTGCATGGGTTCCCCTGAGGAGGACAGGCATTGGCAGCAGGACTGGACAGAGGGAGCTAAAGACGGCTTCTTTAGAATGCCCAAGGGTGGCTCTCAGAATGAGGAGAATCAAGGAGTCAAATGGAGGAAAAATGTCCAGTGGATTCAGAACCAGAAGGCTGCTGGGAGTGCTGGGGCTTGACATGTGGGTGAGTGGTGTGTTAACATCCGACTGGAGAATCCAAACACACAGTCTCCTCTGAATGCACACATAGCTGGGGAAAAACAGTTTATCTTCAGTTCAAGTGGAACAATGCACAGTCCACTTAGAAACTGCTTTAAAAGGCATCACATATATCTAGACATGAGGTCACACAAGTATAACGGGGCCCCACCTTCTTCCCCAAAGCAGATCTTGTCCCTTTGGGATTTTAGAAAACACGTATATGAATTTTCAGGAATTTGACGGAACTACGGAGTCTCTCTGGCTACCAGTTAGCTTTGAAACTGCAATATCGCATCAGACTATACAGTTGCATGAAGCCCTGGATTCAAGCCCCAACACCACAAAAAAAAAAAAAAAAAAAACGACAGACTGAAATGTTCATACAACTGACTGTGTGGCTTTGGCTGGCTGAGAACTCAGTATGTAGACCAGCCTAGCCTGGAACTAGCAGAGATCTGTCTGCCTCTGCAGAGTAAAGGTGTGTGCTACCACACCCAGCCCTGACTTTAGAATGATTAAGTACACACACATACACACCACACCTTTCACGAAACAGGGTTACTACCATTTGTCAAGTCAGAACCAGGGGTTCTTTGGGTCACCACGTGGCAGCTAACCCTTCCTGAACTAGACATTTACACAAAACATCTTGTTTTGCACACTGCTCACATCCGAGCCTGGGTCTGTGCACTCTCTGGCAAGCACTGTCCCACTGAGCTACACCACTAGCCGACACTATAAATTTATCTGTGTGTGTTAATACTTGCTTGAATCCCTAAACCATAAGGACTCATTTTAAATCTGCATAAATGAACCACTCGGTGGTTTTCAATGTAGTCTGCGTGATAAGCCATCACAGTTGCAAGCCATTCTTCCAGAAGTTGCGATGCCTTGTCCACTGCCTTCATCTCCCCTTCGACCTGATTCCTAGGATGACTGTTAGAGCCCCGGGGTCATCAGTGACTCAGGTCAAGTGTAATGTGTCTTCTCTCACTACAACTTTGATGGTGAAAATGTAACAGCACTGTGCCCCCCATGATAAGAGATTTGCAGAGAGACTGCAAGGGACAGTTTCTTTCCTGAAGATAATTGAGACCTTACATAAATCTGACTTTTACTCAAGCATTTATGATAATTTCAACAGGCAAGCAACCGCACAACAGTGTACCAGGAACAGCCCAAAGTGTGATTCGGTGGAAACTGATTACAGCAGCCGCACTGTTACAGTCTAAGGCAGAGCCACAGTTTGCCTCAAGTGAAATCAAGCCTCCTTGCCTAATGGAAGTCACAGTCAGGCATAAAAGGAAAAAAAATGTTCAGAACAAACATTGTTCAGAAAAATAGCTTAAAGAATCAAGGTTTAAAAAAAAAGTAATTGATACAAATAATAAATTGAAGCTGAGTAATTCTGGGGCCGTGAATGCCTAGAGAGAAACCAGCAGCAATGATTAGAGCACCCACAGAAAAGAAACACTATAAAAGAAAAAAAAAATCTGCAAAAACCTGGGGAAATGAATAATACCAAAAGGAGGTATAAAGCATAATTGTTCAGTAAAAGGAGAATAAAATCAGCTCAAAGCCACTGTCTTCCCACCCAGTCACTCCCCAAGTAACCAACTCCAGTTCCCAGGAGAAATGGATAGCAAAAACCTTGTTAGCTAGGGTGTCCATCCAGATTATACCCTTGTTCAGCTTTCCAGAGGATTCCAGCAGGAACCAGTTTCACTTCCAGGACCACCCAAGGCTAGAGTGGTGGGATGAAGTCCTTCTGTGCTAAGTGGTATTGATTGCCAATGGCAAAAGCATTAACCTTCCCGGGACATTTGCCCCCCCCCCCGTTTTGAAAGAATAGTGCCCCCCTGATGACTCAAAGACAAAGGTCTCTGTGTCCAAATTTGGAGGAAGCCTTTTTTTTTTTAAAGCTTTGAAATGGTGAGGAGTTTGGGGGGCGGGGTGTCTTGCTATGTAGTTCAGTCTGACCTTGAACTTGTGGCAATGCTCCTGCCTCAGCTACCCAAAGGTAGGATTATTAGCATGCACCACTACCCCTGACCTAATGTCCAGGGTTCAAACACTGTTTTAACCTGGCTATAGTACATCATCTGGATTCACCAGTTCTCCAGGCTTAGACCAAAAAATATATAGTGGGAAAAAATATTTCTTATGCAGGGAGTATACAGACTCTTTCCTTGCCATAGAACAGGGCAGTGTAACATTAGCATGGCATTTGCACTGGCCAGCTAGAGACATCCTAGAGTTCTTTCCAAACACTAGATAGGTCATTTCATATCAGAGACTGGAGTATCTGAAGGATGGGATGTGAGGGATTGGGGTGATGGAGAAAAGGCTCTTTGTAGACCTGGGATACCCAGGATATCATAGGTCTGTCAGGGTGTACAGTAATGCTCACTACAGTGAACCCCAATGTCATCTACAGACCTCAGTTAAGGCCAATGTCTGCATACTAACTAGTTCACCAACTAAAACCAGGCAGGCGCCATGGCACCCCAAGACATGTACGTAGAAAACATTTATAGAGTAAAGGAAGGTGACTTGGGACCTTGGAGTTTCTGTGCGAGTGCTCTACAAACTAAGCCTACAATCTCTTCAAAGTAGCCTTTGTGCTTTTGTGTTATGAACACGCTAGGCTCCCTCTGGATGTTCACTTAGGCACACCTTCCATTACCTTCGGTTACTATCCAAGTCCACTCTGCACAATGGGCCTCTTAAATACTGTCCACCCACTCTCCTATAACCAAAGAGGCCACAAAAGAGCTGGGAGGGAAAATCACCAAACTAAGGCATCCTCTTGAGCAGAAAAGGATGATAAATTTATTCATAAGGTTTTTTCACATTCACATTATAATGTATCTTTTAAAGGTTGCTTCCATTGTCCAGAAAACCAGCTCTACCATACTCCTGTGTCCCAAAAGCACGTGTGGCACCTACTCGAGTCACCACAGGTTTGCGTGCTTGTCTGTATCTGATACCAGATTTAGCCCAGGAGAAGAGAGGCTCCAACTGCAGACAGGTGAAGAAGGCAGGCTCGGTTCTACTTAGTGGTCCTTGACTGGATTCATCACTTTATGAACAGGAGAGGAAACGAAAGGACCTTCCTCCCATCTTACAAAATTAATAAAATACAAACAGGTTCGTCTCCTCACTGCAGGTGAACCTGAAAGCTCAGGGTTAGCTCATGGAAGTCCCTTTTTTTGGGCTGCGGGGCTTCAAAGGGAAGGCTTATTTCACTTAATATTGTGTCCTCCAGGTTCATCCACATTGCCGAACAGTTTTCTCTCGGGTATATGTGCCACATTCCTCTGTCCGTCAACGTGGATGGACAACTTGGCAATATGGTCATTGACTGCTCATTATTTTTCCTTTGGATATATAACCTAACGGGTGGTGTGTTAAGCGAAATAAGCCAAGGACAGGAAGATAAATACTGAATGTTCCCAGCCATTTGTGGATGCAAAAGAAGGGCAGAATCTGGGAAGGGCTAGGGGAGGAAGGGCAGAGAGAGGTTAGCAACACAGGTACAAAAACACAGGAGCCAGGTCTGGGGTTCTATAGCATGGTAGGGTGACTACAGTTGACAACAATCCAGTGTGACCGACAACGGCTAGAAGACAGGGTTTCGAGTCTTCTCACCACCAGGAAGTGATGTCTGAAATGATGGTTGCTAATTACCCTGATTTGACCTTCGCACATTGCATACACCTATTAAAACATCACACTGTACCCAATCAATGTGCAAAAAAAAGTATGTGTCAATTGAAAGTGCTTAAAGGAAAGAAAAGTGAGACTTTTTGTACTAAAGTTCAGGGGTGGGGGTGCTTAGGAAAAGCAAGGGGAACAGAGCTGGCAGCGGCAGCAGAGATGAGTTTCTGAGTCAGTGCTGGACGGGAGTCTAAGCACCAGGGCACCGGCGAAAAGACGCACTGGAGCTGCCTGTTGTCAAGGCGCAGGGGGAAAGTGCAACAAGGAAGAGGTCTCCAGGCAGACTTGGGATGCAGGTACACGTGATGTTGAAGTGCGTACCTGTGGTGTGGCTCACTGAGATGCATAGTAAGCTCACCTGCCAATGGGTTCTAGGTCTTTCAAAAAAACAAAAAATCAAATCCACTCCTGACCATGAAAAGTTCACCCCAGCAGTTTTTGAAAAGATAGTCACCTTGGACTTTGGGGGACTGGCCATAAGGAACTCCAGCCATTGCCTTGCCAGACAGAGGAGCGTGACAGAGGAGAGAGGCAGGGAGGACTTTTGTTGTCATATGCATTTGGGTACTGATTGGTGGGGACAATCTCACAGATCCTGTGGGACAAAGGGTTACACAGGAGCAGTACTGGGGAAAGGGAGCAGGTGTGGAGGTGAGCATGCATGTGTCCACTGTGTGCTTGTGTGCATGTGCAAGTGCACACTATAAGCATACAAACTCACACATGAGAGCATTACATACATGTACATGCATGTGGAAGAAAACAAGCATGCATGGGGTACACAAACAAGCGTGCACACACAAACATGTGTGTCCTAGTATACAAACGTGTGAGTGCATCACATGCATACATGTGTATAAGATCATGTACTTGTCCGTGTAGACAGAATAGATATGAGTGGATGAGTGTGTACTGAGTGTGAGCGTGTGTGTGAGACAGAGACAGAGAGAGAGGAAGGGGGGAGACAGAGACAGAGACAGAAAGACAGAGACAGAGACAGAGACAGAGAGAACTGCTTCTGAGATTATGGAAGAGGAAGAAAGGAACGTGACCCCCAGCAGATTGAGCCTGTAACAAAGTAATGGCAGGAATTTAGGAGAAAGGCCAGGGGACCCCCTCAGGGGTGAGACCCTGAATGAAAGGGAAGAGTGAGAATACAGTGTGCTGAGCAGCCAGAATTGAAGGAGACATGAAGGGAACCTGAGACACAGAAGAGCAGGAACTCCCTAGAGTTGGGGTCTGAGCAGAGAGCAACAAACAGGATGCCATGGCCCTGAAAGTAAGGCAGGATTCCGTTCCACCCACAGTCTCTCTCACTGACCCCACCGGCTTGCCCTGAGCAAGTCAATCAAACTTCCTGAGCTTTTTATTCTTCCTTTAAAACAAACAGCATCATCGGTCAGAAGATGCTGGAGAGATGGCTCAGAGGCTGGGAGCACATGCTGCTCTTGAGGAGGATCCCAGCACTCGAGTGAAGAGCCTCCAGAGGATCTGTCACCTTCTTGTAGATCCCATGGCACCGGGCACCTGTTCTCTCTCTCTCTCTCTCTCTCTCTCTCTCTCTCTCTC
>OU015745.1:137530782-137563332 GCA_907169655.1 Acomys percivali | reverse complement strand
CTTCAATTTCACTAGACACTGACAGGCTCCACACTGATCACGCTTGAACACAGAGCATCATTCTGATAACACAAAACCATTTAATCAGCTGCATGTACAACAACTGAAATGGGAAACAAACTGAATGGGAATTAAGGGAAAAGCAATCAATTACCGACACAGGGAAGCCTGGGGTTTAATATGATGGTAATCAGAGATCTGTGGGAAAATGTCTAACACCTATTCCATCAGGGTAAAAGCTACTGTGGATATGGGTCTCTGCCTGTAAAAGAAAACTGTGTTAGGCAGGAGAGTTTTAGGAAAGAAAAAAGAAAGTGTCACCAAGTAACTGTAAAATAAAAAGCCCTACCATGTTCTAGACCATGGGAGAAAGGACCCTGGCAGCTGAAACCCTTGCTACAAAGCCACGGAGCGTCAGTCAGGGTCACAGCAGTGCTGTGTAGGAACTCCCAGTCAGGGTGTGCACGTGGTTTTTAGTTCTCCTGTGTTGGGAAAAGTGGAAAAGGTTGAGGACAACCCAAGCCTGCTGTTTCCCTGAGAATATCAAGAAAACCAGTTCTCTCAGGTCAGTGGAACCAATGATCTGAACTGCAAAGGCTCTGAGAATTTCACAGAGGTGTCTCCATGATTAAAAGCACTGGCTGCTCTTCCAAAGGACCCAGGTTTGATTCCCAGTGGCCAGGCTCGCAACCTACGTGGAGCTACAACACCTTCCTCTGGCTTCTACAGGCACCAGGCACACATTCAGGCAAAACACCCAGGCACATAAAACAAACTTTTAAAGCTATAAAAAGAGGAATCTGTTTTTCAAAGGTTGCCCCATATACCCAGCATGCTAAGTGGCAGAGCAGTGCACAGTGACTAAGAGCAGGTTCCCCATCAACTTCTGTACTCAGAAGAAACAGTATGCCTCAGAAGACTGTAACCTTCCACTTCCCTTCCCCGTCCCGGTCCAAACAAACCCAGACCCCACCCAAGATGGCTGCAATCATTAGAGCAACATTTAAATAATGAGATAAGCTCATCAGAAAGAATGGAAATCCCTTGAAATTAGTAAAATAAAATAAAATAAAACAGTCAGAGCTAAGAGAATAGGAGAAGGCTTTGCCCTTCGTGGAATAGCAGTGTCCTTCTGCAGGACAAAACAGAAGGAAAGCACGTTCATGGGCCCGTACCCGGGAGGAAAAGGACCTGTCACAGAAAGGAAACCCGTTGTCTTTGCCGTATAGTTTAGGTGTGGATACTATAATGGTAACAAGATGATGCAGAGCATCACATGTGGACACGGTAATGGTCCACAAGTCCGTAAGCCAGCTGGTCCCTAAGTACATGGAGCACTTAGTACCGTGTCCTGCACCTCGTAAGCACTCCTTAAATTGATGCCGTTATTATCACCACTTTCCTTTCAATGAATCAGCCTGCAGGGAGTGAGAAAGCATTTGGCTCCAGTCAGCTGATGGAAAAACACACACCGCCTTGACCCACAGTTGCGGCCTATAAACAAGAAGCCCAAGCCGCATCTCGGTGTTTTGAGTTCTCCGCACTGGTCTGGCTTTTCTGTCCCGAGGCCGCGTTCTACCAATCTAGTCTCTCTCACCTTTACATATTGACTCGGTTGAGTCTGTCTACACAGGACCAGAGTTAATGGCATTTTCAATTCACCCCTTCCTCCTGGATTCTCCAGTCTTTAAAATTCAGCACTCTGAAGCCAGATCCAGAATGATGTACCAGTTCCCTAAGGAGGAAACTCAGGTATAAAATGAGCTTTCCATGTGGCTGAAAGGAAAATAGACTCCTTTTAACATTACAGGAGCATACGCACACTTTACACACTTCACTCTGGATGCCAGGTTTCGGGGAGTTCATGCCTTCATCAAAGCCCTTTTATATTGTAATGTTTTAAAGGATCTAACTGTTCAGGGAATACAAGTCCTAACGGCTTGGCTTCTTTTTACGTGGAAACGAGCCCCAAAAAGCTTTCTGTTCAGAGCACTTTGGTTTCTTGATGGATATTACCTGCTAAACTGAAATTAATCTTTCATGCCTTAATGAGCAGGCACCCAGCATTAATGCACACTGGATACTGTCCCAGGTATCAACTCGAAGCCATAAATGACTCGAGTGTTCACGAACTTGTTTTTAGGGACAGCTCAGATTCTCCCCAGTGGTTTGGAGTTACTGACCCTTATAGGAATCAAATGCATAAGCTGAGGCCCTAACTCCAGCATGACTATATTTGGAGACAGGGCTTTAAAGGAGGAGCTTTAAAGTGCAGTGAGGTCACAGGGGCGGATGCTAACCCAGGGCTGCTGGGTCCATATGAAAACAGAACTGAGAGCCAAGTTTAGACTCTTTCTTTGTTCTATACAGAAAGGCCACGGGAGGACACTGCAGAGAGGAAGACAGGCCTGAGGCGAGACCTGTCAGCACCTCCGTTCTCAAGCTTCTAGAGCTACAAGGAAATAAATGTGTTTTACTTAAGCTACATAGTCTATGGATCTCAATATGGAGCCTAAGCAGACAAATGGTCCAGCGAACATCTCAAAGTTCTCTAGAGCTCCCCACAGTGAGAACAAAGCCCGGGACTCAGTCACCAAGGCTACAGCAGTTCTGTCCTCAGCCTGCTGGCCACAGGCAACAGAGAGCGCCCAGCACTCTGCCAGTTCGGTGCTGGCAACACTCAGAATCCAGGGTGGGCACAAGACTTCTGACTGCGTACTACTTGGTGGCTGGGACCTCTCAAGCCTTCCTCACTGGTTTATGTAATGAAGAAGGAGATTATAATGTCTGCCTTCTAGGACGCTAGAGAGATGAATGAACCCTTGACGAGACAATTGCCAGAGTCCTGTCAGGGCTTTTGTGTTTTTGGGCAAGAGGAGGTGAAAAACATAAGGCGGGAACCCGTGCGATCCAACTTCCCCATCCTCTGCAGCAGCCCCCCTCAAATCCCTAGTGCCCTGAGGGACTAACCCCCAATATCCCAATTCTCTCTGGCCCCACGTTATCTTCCTCTCAGACATAAGCGCCTGTTGCTTCTCCTCCCACCCGAGCCTCAGGTCTCTGGACCAGGCAGGCCACTTGTCTTACCTATGGGAGGTCATGTGCCCCCTTCTCTACTGGCCTGGGTCTGATGATGTCCACAGGCGATGAGTGACAGCACTGTTCCACTTCACATGAGCTGTAATGTGCTTGTAATGTGCCATAGCGCATGGATCGTCCAAAGGTCATTGAACACTGTCCCCTCTGTCTGAATCTTCCACATACCCACAGGCTGCTCAGACTGGCGGCCTTATCCACTTCTCCCTCCACTCTCCCCTTTATCCCTAATTAATCATCAGGGCTCGCCAGCTCCATCTCCTGAGTCTCTCTTATCTTCCCCCTTCCTCCACCCCTCACCACTACACTGACCTGGGTCATACTGCCCTGATAATATCCTTGTCTCCCGCCCTGGTCCCCATTCACCCTGGCCTGGAAGTTCCTCCCACACACACTGTACTCCCAACTCCCACGCTCCTCTCAGACTCAGGTTACACTCCCCATCCCAACACTTCCATCATCCTGCTCCTCCTCCCTCTCTGTTACACCACACACAGAGAGAGGTGGGGCGGGGGAGGGAAGGGGGGAAGGAAAAGAGGGACTGAAACATCCCCAACAGAAGCAAAAACTGTTTGGCCTTCTAGCACTTAGTAAAGTACTTAGGGTCAGCAAGTACTAAGAATGAGGAAAGGATAGAAGGTGGGCAGGGAGGAATGGATGCAATGAGTAGATAAAAGGCAGATGGATTGGCGGATAGGTGGATGGATGGATGGATGGATGGATGGATGGATGGATGGATGGGTGAGTGGGTGAATGGATGACGAATGGACAGACGGATGGATGGATGGACAAGTAGATGGATGGATGATGGATGGATGGGCAGATGGATGGATGGGTGGATGGAGAGGTAGATGGATGGATGGACAGATGGGTGGTAGATGGACGGATGGATGGACAGATAGATGGATGGATGGATGATGGGTAGATGGATGAGTGGATGGATACTTGGATGGATGAATGGGTGGATGGGTAGATGGAAGAACGGATAGTTCCTCCAATACTCCACAGAGAACTAGTATGGCCACCTCTATGACTGTCTGGAAGAAATCTAAGCAGTCAATGTACTAGCTTCCTAAACTGCAACAACAGAACAGCCCCTTTGCTGCATCCATGGAAACGGTAATAGTGAGTACCACCTGTGGACATGGAGGCTCTGAGGTCAATCCTTCTTGAGTCTTCTCAGCATTTTCCTAGAACCCATACCTAGCACCACTCCCCATGTGCCCAGTGCCCAGCTGTGTCAAGAACAAGAAGGGGCAACCATCATCCTGTCGACTAGAGATATGAAGGAAAGAGGGAAGCCAGGAGGGATGGACAGACAGATGCCCTGACCCCAGCCCTTCTCCAATCAAGTGTGTGCTCCATGGCTCTACTTCCAGCTGGACAGCAGCCATTTTCCTTGGGCTAAATGTTAATTCTAGAAGGCGGGCACACAGAAACATATCGGCTCTGGATGAGCGTAGCATAGGAGAAATGTAGGCCCACTGCCAAGTTCAAAGGGATCATGGGAGGTTAGGGCAGAGGTAGGGGATTCTGAGTCCACAGGTGGTCTCTCTTAAAGGAAACATTTGCTCAAAGTCTCCCCAGCTGTGGGAGTGAGCATGCGGTCAAGGCCTGCGGAGCAGTATTATCACCTCTGCGATCCACTGGAACTCACTGAGGACAGGCTGTGCCTGAGCTATACAAGCTCAGGAGAGAAGGTGACCACTTCCTCTACTGGCATGCTCGTAGCATCCTGACACACAGGGAAGGCACTCAAGTGAGTGTTTCCAAGGAGGAAGGAGAGATGGAGGGAAGGAGGAAAGAGGGAGGAAGAAAAGAAAAGGTTGTATCTACTCCTTGACAAATGTATGTGCCAAGTCTCCAGCGGGTCTGTATCTGAAGAGTATTAACAATGGGAAATCGAGGTGAACCGAGGTTGTAAGAGTGGCTCCTCAATCCACCAGGACTGATGAGTTCATAAGACGGAGACACTGGTCGTATGCACAGGTGATAGAGTTAGGCTCAGAGCCTGGATCCTATCGGCCCTACGGAGCTAGCCCAACATCCTCAATAGGCCAACTGAATAGTAAAGGGCACAGAAGGGAGACTTACTCAATTCAACCACATTAGAAAGAAGAAGAAATAGTGGTCTAGTGACCTCCACGTCCATTCTAGGGGTCCTGACACAAGGGCTGGGTTTAATCCAAGTCAAGAGCCATGCCTAACAAAGCTGTCCTGGTCAGAGTTTGTCCCACCCATCACTGGCTCAGCTCAAGGTCCCTCCTGCAGGCTTCTAACAAGCAGTCAGAACCGAGTGAAATCTCTTCCTGGTGACAAGCTCCCCCTCTGGCTGGCACCTGATTGCAGATTTTTCCTTTTCTCAGCCTGAGAGAAATTCCAGTTTGAGGGAAATCGTTCACACTAGTCTCATTACTGAAAGGAGGGGCATTACCATCTCTACGATATCTTCATCCCTGTCAGAACAGTTGAAAGGAGGCCATGTGAGGACACAGCGAGAGGAGAGACATCTGCAGGACAAAGAGAGGCCTCAGGAGAAACCAAACCTCTGCTCTAGGACTCAGCAGAGGCCAGGACTGTTCCGCCCTGCCAACCCCTGAGCAAACTAACAAGTTGTTAGCACCGCCCTTGTAAACCTCATTACACACAATAAAACCTGGGTTACCCTGGTTTTACCCTGGGAGCAGAAAGAGAAGCTCCCTCTCCCCCAAAAAAAAGCCAGGAAGGAAGAAAGTGACAAGGAGCCCTGCGTCCAGGCCCCAGCCAGAATTCAGTGTAAAAGGGCTGAACGCTGGCGTGATTAGCATGACCCAGTGGGAAGTTTTGAACATCAACTGGCTTCACGCCTTCTTCCCCAGAAACTGTGTACACGCATCCAACTGGAACGTGCTCCTGTGTGGATGAGACTTATTTAACAGGAAGCGGAAAATACCCTTTGCTGCCTGCATAATTAATTTCAGTGCTGCTCAGATTCCCAGAGAAAAGGATGTCAAACAGCAAATCCGCATGTCTCTCTCTTACAGAGATCCACTAGTTGTTGTGTTTATGTAGCGGAACACAACTGCTCCTGACCCTTGGCCCTCCCTCCCCGCAGGGTTGCACGCTGAAAAGTATCTCTTTGTAAATGAGGGAAGTATGTGTCTTCTCCCCCAGTATTAAAAATAAGCGGAGGAGAAACCTTCTCCAGAGGAAACCACAGAGCTCATTACAACAGATCTCCCCAACAACTGCCTTCCCTGGCACTGGGCAAAAGAAAAAGCCTCAACTATATTTTAAGAGAGAGAGAGAGAAAAAAAATCCGCCTCTGCAGGGCTGGGAAGCCCTCCCACGCCCACCCTGTGGAGTTCAGAAGCTACTTTCCCGGGGTTACTCTGTACACACTCCACTCCGGCTCTAATTTATTGGGCAAATCACCCTGGAAACACACCCTGCTGGTGGGAAACAAGAAACTAGATCCTGCTGGTCTGTGGGGGGTAGGGGTGGGGGTGGGGGCAGGGATGGGGGTGGGGGGGGGTGGGGGGGAGCAAACTAAAGCTAGCTCAGCAAAGGCTGGACTGCAGATACAGGGGCCTGTGCAGTCAGCGCCTGAAGTTCTCAAGGAAAGCTGCCTTCTTCCTTCCTCATGATCCAGGCCTTTGTGTGCCATGATAATAGAGCATCAAGTCACCCTGAGCAGCACATAGTAGGACTCAGGACACCAGATCATCTTAGGGGGAGATGCGGTACTAATGAAATAGGGATGCCTACGTCATTTCTCTTTCATGATACAGGTTTGCAGAGGCCACGTGGTCTTTCTGAGTATTCTCCACCCTTGGTCTCGGAAGCCAACCTATAAATACTGTGGCTAAACCTCCGCAATTCGCCTTTCTCAATTCCCTATCAGTTCCCCATCAGCCATTTCTGTTCATTTTCCCCCCTGGCCCAGCCCCATGTTGTCCAGAGTCTAAACCAATAGCAACAGAAGGGAAGCCTTGGTCATTCAGGCTGAAAGCAAAGATCCAAGAAGTGGAAACGGCCATGGGTGGGTTTATACAGCTACAGTTCCCAGGCCAATGAACTCACTCGCTGCCCAAGGACACCCCAAGGTGGGCTTCCTGCACCCCACATTCCCTATACACCATGCCTAAGACAGAAACCAGCACCGGGTCTCCATGAGGAAAGTCCCCTGCGCTCCGAGACTATGTTCTCATCTACTGCTTCAGTGACTGGATCCTGACCTCCTTTCTCCTCCTCACAACCAAGTCTCTTCC
Organism: Acomys percivali; assembly: GCA_907169655.1. Lineage (NCBI taxonomy): Eukaryota > Metazoa > Chordata > Mammalia > Rodentia > Muridae > Acomys > Acomys percivali. The sequence continues at coordinate 137,555,986 of OU015745.1, read as the reverse complement.
TCCAGAACCTTCCCTCTCGCCTTCTCTCCTGCAAGGCTGCAAGTGTAGACTCACTCCCAGGCCTCTCTTCACTCCCATCCTCACACACTGAATTGGAAGAGTTGTCCTTAACCGCTAGTGACAGGAAATCTTTAAACAAGAGTCCTTAATAGGAAATGTGAAATTCTTCATGATCTGGTATCAGCTCGGCTCCCTGCCCCCTCCATTTTATTTTCCTTGGAACATATTTTATTTTGACTACTTACATTCTATCAATTTTTGTTTGCCTCCATTGCTTTTCTTTAAATAAAGTTTTCATTCCTTAAATGCTTCTGCATAATAGTCATTGGCTCCTTTATTTTGTTCATCATCATCATCATCACTATTGTTGTTATTATTATTGTTATTATTATTATTATTATTATTATTATTATTGGGGTTGTGTGTGTCTGTGGGCGTGAGAAAGACGGGGGAGGGGAGACACGTCACAGCCTGAGTGTGAAGGAAAAAAGGGCAACTTTGTAGAATCCACTCTCTTCTTACACTGTGATGTGGCCCAGAGATCCAACTTAGGTGTGGCCAGCACTTTTTACTGGCTGGACCACCTTGCTGGCCTTCATACTCTCATCATAATCAATCTCTCTCTCTCTCTCTCTCTCTCTCTCTCTCTCTCTCTCTCTCTCTCATTTTTAAGGGATTTTTTTAAAAAGTGATTCAGGATTTTGTGTGTCTGTATTTGGGAGGGGGTGCACTTGTGGCGGGGGTGCCCATACATGTGTGGATGTTCATGTACAGGACAGTGGTCAACTGCAGGAGCCATCTACTTTGCCCTCTGGATAGGATCTCTCATGGTCCAGAGCTCATCAATTAAGCAGACTAGGTGTGTGTGTGTGTGTGTGTGTGTGTGTGTGTGTGTGTGTACACATTTTGCCTGCATGTATATATACGTGTACCACATGCATGACTGGTGCCTGAGGAGGTCAGAAAGAGAGTGTGGAATCCCTCGGAATTGGAGTTACAGACAGTTAGGAGCCACCACGTGGGTGCTAAAAACCAAACCTGGGTCCTTTGCAGGAGTAAAAGGTGCCAGTAACTGCTGAGCCATTTTTTCCAGCTTCTGTATTCAGAATTGGTTTGGTTTTTCAAGGCAGGGTTTCCCTGTGTAACAGCCCTGGCTGTCCTAAACTCACTCTGTAGACCAGATCTGTCTGCCTGCCTCCTGCCTCCTGCTTCCTGCCTCAACCCCAACCCCACATATATTCAGAATTCTCTCTCTCTTCCTTTTTTTTGTTTTTGTTTTTGTTTTTGTTTGGTTTTGGTTTTGTTTTGTTTTTCAAGACAGAGTTTCTCTGTATTACCCTTGGTTGTCTTGGACTCGCTTTGTAGACCAGGCTGGCCTCGAACTCACAGCGATCCTCCTGCCTCCTGCCTCCTGCCTCTGCCTCTGCCGGGATTAGAGGCGTGCCTCACCCACCATGCCCGGCCTGTATTCAGAATTCTCACCGGCCTATCTTGCAAGGTCTTTTGTTATTCAATGCCTTGGAACTCTGACATGCATTACATACTTCGACAGCACATCTTCTACACCCAGGCACATGTCAGAGCCACCTGAGGTCGGCAGCAACTACGGGGAACTGTGAGGAAGTTCTAGCCATGTGGCTTTGCACACATCAGTTGTTCTTTAGGCCCGGTCTCAGCACACTGCCTGCCTAAGTCCCAGAGCTCAGCCAAAAAGTCAGGCCATGATGAGGGGATGAAGAGGCTCCCGTAGGCACTGAAGACACTTGGCACTCACATCTAAGGTCAGTGTCCCAGAACTAAGGAATCCCAGGCAAGAAACATCCCCTCCAGTGGTGTGGGGACAATAAAGATGGTCAGGGTATAACATGCTGCGCTTGACACACAGTGGCCATCATCCATTGGCTCCTAACTGAGTAAGGAGTAGCGACAACACAGCCACCAGTGGGGCCCAGAAGTCAGCACCAGGAGGCAGAAATGACAGAAACCCAGGGCAGCGGCAGACATGATAGCTCAAGGAGAAAGGGTGAGGTCTCATGGGGCTCCAGTCCGCATTCACACAAGCTCCTTCACAACTCACTGCAGGTGAGCCACTTCCGCTGCCCAAGTCCCACCTAAATCACCCGCTGTCAAGCCAGCCCCGGGCCTACATTGATCTGAGAAGGTCCTTCCCCGACTCTGCTCTGATTTATCCACATGCAATTATGGTGTCAGTCTGAATAAAGCAGAATTTGTGTTCCTGCAAGGCCTCCATAAATCCTCCCGGCCTCTTTCCCACTCCACCAAAGACTTAGCGCTCTGCTTCGGAGAAAAAGCAGATAACACCTCAGGAAAAGCACAGAATCCTTAAGCAGCAATGAGGGGAGCTGTGGGGGGCGGGCATGCTTCTGTGAGCAGGGCGGGGCCGTGTGGAGACCCTGCTGGCTGAGATCCTAAAACTGCGTTCTCTCTTCCTTTCCTTTTTAATATAAGTTGTTCATCCAATCTCTGTCATTATCTTCCAGTGTATTCACTCATTAGGGATGCTACACTATGTCTGCCTCAAGCAGCAGGAATCTGTGGCCCCACAAATTTAAGGGTCCAAGATCAAATCCCTAACAGGGGTAGTTTTGTAAGAGGCTGGCGGATGGCCTCTTCTCACAGCGGCGGTTGGATGATGTGCCCTCAATGAGTCTACTGTACCTGTATACGAACTTCTTGTTTTTATTTTGTTTTTTTAAATCATATTTACTTTGTGGGATGCATATATGTGTGGGTGCAAGTGGCATAGTGGGTATGGGGAGGTCAAAAGACAACTTGTAAGAATCAGTTCTCTCCATTTACAATGTAGGTCGTGGGAAGCAAACTCAGGTCATCAGGCTTGGTGGCTCCTGAAACCTGACAGTTGAGGGAAAAAAAAAAAAAAAAAACTAACAAGGAAATGTGAACTGTTTCAGGCTAAAGAGATGACTCCCCAGGTAAAGGTTCGTGCCATCAATCCTGAGAGAACCAACTCCCCAAAGTCATCCTCTGACCTTCACACCTGTGACCGACACGAGTGCTATCACCTACGTACAAAATAGGTACACAAGTGTAAACAATTTTTAATTAAAGAAAAAGAAATGTGCAAGGCAAACATCCAAGGATATGAATATTTATATGATCAAATCAATAAAAGAACCATTTCAAAAAAAAAAAAAAAGGAGACCATCGGAGACTTCAAAGGATGTTTTCCACTTAAAAGAGAGTGATCACTAGCTGAAAATACACTTTAAATTCTGAGGGTTTTGAGTTTGGAGGCAGGCGTGATGGGAGTTGCCATCTTCGGCTCTTAAATGCCTGTCCCAGTGGACCTCATCCTGAGAATCTGGGTTAACTACTGGTTTATCTATTTCCTTCATTGCAATTAATGGAGCTTTGCTAGGGCAAAATCAGGGCGGAAAGATTTTAATGTTGCTTTCATGGGAAACAAGATGTACTGGTTACAAATCTAACCTCCTGCCCGTAAGAGGGGGAAAAAAAATTAATCCCAGCACAATTAATCCCAGCACTCAGGAGGCAGAGACAGGTGGATCTCTGTGAGTTCGAGGCCAGCCTGGTCTACAAAGTGAGTCAGGAGAGCCAAGACTATACAGAGAAACCCTGTTTCAAAAAACCAATAAATAAATAAATAAATAAATAATAAAATAATAAAAACCTAAGTGGCCAGGCGGTGGTGGCTCACGCCTTTAATCCCAGCACTCGGGAGGCAGAGGCAGGTGGATCTCTGTGAGTCTGAGGCCAGCCTGGTCTATAAGGCCAGTCTAGGGCAGCCAAGGCTACACAGAGAAACTCTGTCTCAAAATAAATAAATAATAATAAACTAAGATATGCTGGTTGTTATCATACTTTGAAAAAATGATCAAGAGGGCAGCTCTCATTTTACCATGCAGAGCTTTTTAATCACTCATGAGGGAAAGGTTAGGGGCTTGGGGAGATGGCTCAGGTGGTGAAGTGCTTTCGGTAGGAACATGAAGACCTGAGTTCAATCCTCAGAACCCAGAAGTACTCAGGTGTGGGTCGTGTTCACAACCCCAGAGCTAGGGAGGCAGGGCGGATCCCTAGGGCTCAGTGGGCAGCCTGGCCTACTTGGTGAGAGGCTGCTACCAAAATAAAAGAGTAGATAGCTCCTGAGGAATAACACCCAAGGTTAACCTCATGACACATATGTGCACCTGAACACGCATGTGTACACACACGAACTACACACATACAAAAACAGAAAGGAAGGAAGGGATGGATGGAGGTATAGAGGGAGGGAGGAAGGAAAGGTTAATTAATTGAGTGTTCACTTATAATTAAGCAGCACAGAAGTGAAGGCTCTATGGTCCAGATACAATCAATCAATCTTTCCGTCAATCAGTCCATCAATCAATCCAAACAACTGTCCGATTAACTTCAGCTTTGTAAACAGTGAGCCTGCCTCATCTAGGAAGTTTTCATTCAAAGATTCAGTCAGCTCAGAGGAAATTATTAAGGAAAAAAAATTGGGCACAGTCGTACATACTCCACGGGTGCAGAGAGAGAAAGACTGTTTCAAGTTCCAAGCCAGCCTTGGGTATGTGCAGACCTTGTCAAGGGCAGTGGTGGGGGTTAGGGGGAGAGGAATGGAGAAAAGAAGAAACAAAAAGGGGACAAAAATGTCATAAAGTTACAAAAACAGCTTGAACTGGCCACACACTGCATACCACACTGAGGCCACATGCAGTCATACCCTGCCTCTCACCACCATGCAACTCCACTGGTCCTCCATCTCACGCTAGCACTCACTGGAGCATCATGCCTAGAGCCTCACTCGTAGTAAGTAGTCAGACCTATGACTCCTGTATCCATACTAACATACACTGACTATATTATATAATACAGAGAGATGTCGATATATTGGCCTTACCCTTAAACGTCCTAACATAACAACCATTTACAGAGTATTGAGTTAGATGTTACAAATAACCTAGTGTTGATTTAATGTATTTGGAGGAGTGTTTCAGTTTTACGCAGATGCTCTATCTTTTCGTAGAGGGGACTTGACACCCTTAGTTTTTAGTGCTCTTTAGGAGCCTTGGGACCAATCTCCCATGGGTTGCATTCAAAATGGCCTAAATTATCTAGTTTCACAATCAATAAGGATAACACTGATAGGGTCTATTGTCACATCTTTGTTAACTAAGGAGTGTGAAAAGGGTACACCTGAGTACCACAGTCATGAAAACACAATGTCTAGTTGGGACTAGTCTTGCTCACTAGGCACTTAGGAAGCAAGGTCTTATAAGCCACTTTCTGCATCGTGTGTACACTATCCTTCTAAGGGTGACACCAGCTCTCCCCATACAGAGGAAAACTCTGGGCTTACGCAGATTAAGAAACCTACCCCACGGTCCCCTACCTGGGCCATGGAAGGGTTGGCATTTGGTCTTGACCTGTGGATAAGCTGCTGCTTGGAACAGATGGGAGATGTGATCTCGGGTCTGCCCTGAGTTTGTCTACAAATAACTTAACGATGATAAAGTAGGCAAGGAAAAACAGTATCAGCGTATCCTCCACACTGGCCACTTCAACGGCCTAATTCTCAAACCTCCTCACCGCCAATGTCCTAAGTAGGTGACCTCAGTTATGTGTCTCAGTATAGAGGAAGCAAATTAATCACCCACCACCAGAATGTAATGAGAGACTATTACAGTCAGTGCTAACTGTCAAGTGACCAATTGAGTCACACAGGACAGGGGCCCCTAGGCATACCTGTGGAGGATTATGTTGATGACTCTAACTAGAGTAAGAAGATCTGCCCACTGTGTGTGGTGACATTCCCTGGCTGAGATCCTGCTCTGTATCAATGGGAGAAAGTGGCCTGAGCAGCACCAGGCAATTCACCACTCTCTGGGGCTTGACTCTAGATACAGATGAGCAGCTCCTTCCTTCTCCGCTGCCTTGACTTCTGCACCTTGAAAACTGAACTGGAGGTTCACCCTTAAGATGCTCTTGTCAGAGTACTGTATCACAGCAGCAGGAGATGAAACTAAGACTCCAGCAATCGGAACTCAGGCACCATTACCAGTACTTGGTCACCAGCCCTCAGAACTCATTTACTGACCACTAACTAGAATTTGACCACTGGCCATCAGGACTGCTTCAATAGGTATCACTCAGCAGAGTTCACTAGTGAGAACTTTCACCCATCTTGAGAAGTCAGTCACTGACCGTCACCGCTTCTCTGATCATCAGAACCCAGCTCATAGAAAAAGACACAACACGGGCAGAACAGGGCTAACCAGACGAGGGTGACAAGCCACTTGAAGCACTCACTAAACATAGATGTGAGTAGCCACCTCCTCACATCTTTACCTGTAGGGTGTGTCCTTCTACCTGACAAGCTTTAATAATTCACCTAGCAGACGTTCTTCAGCCTGGGTAGGGAGCCCAGGCTAGCAGTGGCTGGGCTAAAGTAGCAGTCTTCTAAAACATGTCATGTCCTCTTCCCAGGACCTCAACACAATGGATTAAAGAGATTCTCAGAGTGCTGGGCTTAGGAGAAGGAGGCAATTGGCACATAGGGAGACTGCTGTGGAAACAGTGGCTTTACACCACCAGGAACAACAGACCATGGGAAGCCTCCAGAAAGGCCTAGAAACAAGCCTTCCACTGCACCTTCAGAGGGCATGTGCTCGCTTAACACCCTGATCTTGGCCTTCCAGCCTTCAGAACCATGGGACAATGTATCTCTGCTTCTCTAACCACCTACCTTGTGGTATGCTATTAAGGCAGTTTAAGAAATCAAACACATTTCTCAAGGGATCCCTCCACTGAGTCCACTTGACTGGAATTTCTTCCAACCACTCTGTGTCCAGCCCATCAATAAGTTAAAATATAAGCTACCACACACCCACAGTGTCCTTGGCTAACTCACAGATACTCATTAACTTGCGTGTCACCTGCACACAGGCTCAAAGAGGAAACCTCTGGACCATGACAGTTTCCCAGAGACCTTTGCTCGGCTGAGCTTGTCTAAGCAGCCACTGTCTGGGAACAATCATGATGTGTAGATAAAAAGTGTATTTTAAACATGTCTAAAGCCCAATTCTACCTGAAGTAATCCTATGACTTGATGAGGAAGCTAACATTCATTCATTCATTAATGCTGATAATGTCACGTGTAGCATGAGCAGTGTCATGGAATTGCAACAGTTTGGTAGGAGAAACTGCCTGATTTGGGCAGATGACCACAAACTCTGTGGATGTACATCAATGCTCTAGAAATGTATGCCCACTATAGGCACTGGGGGAAAGCAAAGGGAGCCAGCAGGTGCCCACAGAGGACAGAGCGCTCACCAGCAGCGCTGAGTATTATGGGGACTGACCCTGATGGTCTTGAATGCACAGAACAACTGGAATCTTCTCTGAGACCCGCAAGCTCTATCAGCAGGACGTGGCCTCTGAGAATTCATATCCAGACAGTTGGGATGTATTACAACCTTAGGGCACCGGAGACAGGAGGAGGATGGAGGACTAAGCCAGGTTGAGAATGGAAAGCAACTCAAATAAACCAATGGGTAAAAGAGAGTAGAAAATATAAGACAATTCCAAGATACTTAGACGGAAAAGTAACAGTCAGCGATGAGGGGGACGAGGAGGCAGAGTCCTCTGTGATGAAGGCAAGAAGGCCACGTTGGAACACACCAGGGTCTGAATTTGTCCCCCAGAAAAATATGAAACCATACCCCAGGCAGGACATCAAACGTGACCTCGCTTAGGAACAGAGTCATTACAGATCTAGCCAGTTAACATAAGACCATTTGTGTGGACTGTGAGTCTATGGTGCCTCAGACATGGTGGCCATACAAAATGATGGAACACAGGCTTACAGGTGAAAGGTCATGTGAAGCATCAGGCAAAAATAAAGATCAGCATTGAGGTCTGAATCCATTTTCTGCCACTATAACAAAATATCACAAATGAAGACTTTTTTATGAAGGAAAAAGGTTTATTTAACCCCTGGTCTGGAGGCTGAGATGTCCAACAGTGTCCTCCCTTCCCACTCATCTGCCTGTCGGAAAGGGTTGGGGTGAGGACTACCAGGGAGCCATGGCAAGCCCACTGCCATGACATATATTACAAATGCTTTCAACTCTAAGCCACAAAACCCAAGAAGCTCACACACAAGATTCCTTAAGGGACTCCTCCCAACCTCTCCGTTAACTACTTCATGAGCATCAAAGGCTTTGCCTTCATAACAGCTCTTAGTGTCAATAATTAGTTCCTCCTGATTCCACTCTAACTTTCAAGCACAGGCAGGAAGAGCTGGTCTGGCATTAGGCATTCCATCACAACCCCCATTTCATGCTTCCAGAAGCTTCTATTCCTGCCCACTTTGCTCTACCCACAGCAGAACAATGGTCAATCTGGGAATGAGAGAGAACCCACAACATCTTCTAGAAGAAAACAGAAGCTGTAAAAAGCACGTTCCACACACAAAGTTTTGCCCTAATTTTAAAACCACAAAGCAGAAAGCTTGTTCTAATAACTAGGAGGCTTTTCTGGATGGGAATTCACTCGCCACAGGCCATGTGGGTGAAATGTGTTGCCTCGTGGTGTTGCTCACCTTTCCTGGAAAATCATACCACGGGCCCAGACTGCTGCCAAGGCTGACTTTACCTAAGACCAGATGAGCACCCTGGTCTCTACCATGCACTTCTCCTCCACGAGGCTCTATCTCTCTCCACACTCGTGCACTGCACCATTAGCCCCAGCACCCCAACAGGGTACACCTCCTAGGTGGGAGCTATGGGTCTGGTATGAAGTGTCTCCCACAGGCTCATGGGTTTGAACACTGGGTCCTCCAGGTGATGGTACTCTTTCCGAAGGCTTTGGAAGCCTTTGGAGGTGGGCATTATGTGGAAGAGGTGGGTATCTGGGAGACAGGCCTTAAGGACACCCAGCCCTACCTCGACCTTGGGTCTCTCTGCTTCCTGGTCTGCTGAGATATGGACAAGGCGCCTCAGTATCCCACTGCTGTAGCCGGGAGTCACTCCCACCACTAGGCCCTCCCCAGGAGCCAGGAGCATTAAATCCTCTCTTAAGCTGTTTGCATCAGATAATCTTTCACAACAAGGAAAGAAACTAATGAGGTGAGCATTTCAAAAGCCACGACACAGAGAGAGGCAACAAGCCTGTAAAGAGCAACAAAACCTGGAGATCCTGGTCCGCAGCCATTAATTCAACTGTGGATGGAGGATACAAATGCAGCCTGTATCCAACACGTTCAGACAGACTTCCAGCCGTTATTCCTTAAACAAGTATAGCAGCGATTTACATAGCATTTGCATCTCATTAGCATTGAAACCAATCTAGAGGTGATTGGGAACATACAGGTGCCCAGATTATATGATATTGTGCATAAGGAATTTGAGCACGTGCAGATATTGGTTATGTAAGGAGGACCATAGAATTAAACCTCTGCAGAACCGTAGGAATGGCTACTGTGTATCTTTTGGCTGTGGTGACCTCACCTCCTTCACTGACCCCTTCACTTTGCCTTTATTTTGCTCTTTGCTTTGTGGAACCAAAGATCTTTGGGAGCTGTGGTAGTCACAGTTCTTCAGAGGGATGTAAGTGATGGTATGTATGTATGTATGTATGTATGTATGTATGTATGTATGTATATATGTACGAGTCTCTTTATAGGAAGGTCAAATATCCCAAAGTTACTCAGTCCATGAGGCCAGATGCCTCAGCTGGTCTTCAGTCTGCACTGGAACAGCAAAGAAGCAGGCTCTGACATCAGCAAAGGACCGTCTCAGCAGCAGGACAGATGCACGTGCCAGTGAGAGGAGGAGCAAGCAGGCAAAGCAAGCACAAGGCAGCCTTCTTCCGTGTGCTTTTATGTGGGCTCCCACCAGAAGGTGTGACCCAGGTTTAGGGTGGGTCTTCCCATCCCAAATGACCCAGTCAAGAAAATCGTCCACAGGTGTGCCCAGCTGCTTGGGTTTTAATTGATTCCCGATGCACCAAGTTGACCAAGATTAGCCAAAACTGGAGGCCACAAAGAAAAACATTAGCACCCGGTGTGGTGGCACACACCTGTAAATGTCAGTACTCGGAGAGGCAGACGAAGGTGGAGCTCTGTGAGTTCAAGGCCAGCCTGGTCTAATAATTGAGTCTAGGAAAGCCAGGGCTACACAAAGAAACCCTGTCTCAAAAAGAGGCCACAAAGATGGACCTTTATCCAATGCAATATATAATAGTCTAAATGTGAGCAGGAGATAGACACAGAGAGGTGAGACAGTAGAGCAGACTGTTACAGTTCCAGGTCATCTGAGCCACTGGTAGAGAAATCCAGATAGAATCCTCCTCAGAAGGCACCGCCCATGACACCCAAGAGACAATGGCTGTGGCTTATGACACCATCAGGTCCGTAGAACTCTCTCATGACAGTCTCGGGAAAGAAAATACTTAGGCGCAATACGCTATTAGGAAGAACAACAGTTTTTTTTGTTGTTTTTGTTTTTGTTTTTTTTTTTTTTTTTTTGTGGCAACACTTTAGAAGCCACACAGAACAGCCTGTCAGGCTCACAGATTTCATAAGTTACCAATATTCACAAGCCACATGGGAGAATCCCATAATCAAATGTAAGCGGCTCTATGGTCATGCTAATAACTTCATATATGTGGCCACTGAAGAGTGTTCAATTCCTTCTTTTAATAGGGATCCCTCCCCCCCAAGCAGGGTCTTACTATACCTCAAGCAGGCCTGAGACTCACCACAGAACCCAGGCTGGTCTAGCACTATTAGCAATCCTCCTGCCTCAACCTCCTGTTGTTCTTTAAAGAGGGCCTCCCTGGCTCCCCCCCCCCCCCCCCCCCCCCCCCCCGCCAGACCTACCCAAGCAGGTGGCCCTGAGCTCTCTATCACAGAAGCAGACCAATCAATGATCAATCAATCAGCAAGCTCCACGCCTTCCTCCGTGGGGAGGCAGGGTGCTTGGGCACGGGAGCTGTCCTATTTGGATCTGATGAGTTTATTGTCGAGCAGAGTTCTACGAGGCAAAGGGTGTGAGAGTGAGAGCCAAAGGTCCTTCCTGAAGAAGAGGTGGGAGGGCCTGGTTAGAAAAAGCTCTCAGGAACCAGCCCAAGTTCCCCACCGTGACTCCTGAGGCAACCTTGGCATTCCCAGCATGGGAGTGTGGTGCTGGTCAGCTACCAGGGCCATCGCAAAGCCCCAAGCGCTGCTGGGCAGCTTATACAACAGCAATGCGTTGTCTCCCAGTTACAGAGGCCAGAAATGCAAGACACCGGCAGGGTGCTTTCTGCTGAGGCCTCCCTCCGCAGCTGTGGACGGCTACCCCTATGCCGTGTCTTTTCTTCCGTGGGTCTTTTCTCTGTGTGCACACATCTGCCCATGTTTCCTCTTTTGGAGGAGAACACACTGTATTGGATTAGGAAGACACCTCTGATTTCAGGTCCCCTTTTTTTCCTCAAGGCAAACACAGATGCGTTCAGAGGTACTAGGAATTCAGACTTTAATAAAGGAACTTTAGGGGGGCCCAACCCGGCCTTGACAAATGCAAGACTGGATGGGGGGAGGGTGGTAGGTGACACTTCCTTCATCTGAGCTTCCACACACACACACATGCTCAGTGTGACAGCTCTCAGCAGCCACCGCAGCACATGGAGCCCCAGCTCACAAGCCTCTTTCGAAGGCCTTGCTGAGCGACTGGGCTTGCTCCTGGGCACCGAGAGGCACCAGGGAGCTGCCGCGGCCCACCCAGCTGTGTGAGATAAATCAGAAGTTGCTCTCCCACTGCAGAACCGGTCCTCTGTCACAAAGAGATGGATGAGCCTCTCAGGTTACACACCAAGAAACCCAAAACCACCGAATTCCTTTCCCAGAAAGAGAGGGGGGAAAAAAAAACAACCAACCCAGTACAGAGGCTCTGGCTTTCCATTCTCCCCACTTGCGTGTCATTGTCACAGCCCCTTATTAAACTGTCACACTGCTCACTCATCCATGGAAGGGACTTTGTGGGAAGGAGCGGGGGAGGGGCTGAGTGCCGGCACTTTGAGATTTTTTTTTTCTTCATCAAACATACACCCTGGGGTCTCTCTCACCTTGTTTGAACCGGGTTTTGGACTCCAGCCACCCTACAAATCTGAGCCCTGAGTCCCTCCTGTGTCCAACTGAGCAAAGCCTCTGGAGACAGCGGGTTGAAGTCATGAGGCCCAAGGCATTTCCATTTAGGCTCTACTTGTTCCAGAAGATTCGGGTGTGCGGGTCTGCTGGGTGGTGAGCGACACTCAACACCTTTCCCTTCCAGAGTCTCCCAAGTCCTTTGCCTGCTCTATAGGAAGCCACACTTTAGATGCACTTCATCAAAGCAGAGCCAGGGCCAGGGCTGACGCCGGCCTGTTCTCATTTACAGTTCTCTACACTTGTGCACTTGTACACTTGCTCTGTCCCTCATTTCTAATTGAGCTGTCTCTAGTTTGTACAAAAGCCCACACAGGTGATTAGCACATGCCCTACATGAAAAAAGAACCAATAGATGTTTGAATTAAGAGAGGGGGGAGGGGGGCTACCCAGGGTAGGGGGGCTACAGAGGTGGCCCAGCAGCTAGGAGCACTTGCTCCTCTTGCCGAGGAAGGACCTGAGTTCGGTTCTTAGCACCCATACTGGAGTAGTCACTCCCATCCACCTGTAACTTCAGCCCCAGGGGGACACCATGCCCCTCCCGCCTGCGCTCACACGCGCACACACACATGCATGCTAACAACCACAAAACAGAATGGGGGTTCTCCACCACAGCCATCTGTTTATCGCCCTCTTGTTTTCAGCTAACTACAAGTGGGAACATTTCCCCAGTGTTGAACATTCTGACTGCGGTCATGCTAGGGGCTGTCCAATGGGCTACTTGGACCTGATGAATTTACTGTAGTGCAGAGTTCTGCGAAGCAAAGGGTGTCTATCCAATGATTTTTTTTTTTAATTTAAAAAACAAAAACAAAACTTTACCATGCGTTATTTTATGTACAGCAATACACTCTACATATTAAACAACACTATAACAATGATTTGATTATCATTTTAAACAGGAGAAAAAAGGAAAAGAGTTCAGGCTACTTTATCGTAAACAGCTTTCCAATAGAGAAATATTAATGCAACAGACTTTACCGAAAGGGTGAGTTTCCCATGAAGAGGGGGCAATTTGGTATACGGAGGAAGAAATCAGTTTTTTTTCTTTCTCCCATTTCCTCCTTTCCTTTCCCTTGGGCCTTGGGTGACCTTCCCTTTCTACAACAAAGAAGTCTTAGACATGTTCTCTTTCAAATCTGACATTTAATACTTCAAACTCCAAAATTAGCTTTAATCCAAGAAGCATTCCTATCCCACAGGCAACAGGAAACAATCAATATCACGTCTCCATCCTGGGACAACTGGCAGTTGCAGCAGCCAGAGAGACACAGGAACAAAACGGCCTTGCAGGAGGGGAGGCTGTGTGGGATTGGAAACAGAACTGCAGGAAATCCTAATACAAGATCACCTTCTCCTACCCAGTACCATGCTGTCAGTGGAGGGCTCAGACGCGGCAGGGGCCTTTAAAGGGGGGGGATGGGGGGAGTAGGGGGGGCTGATGGCAGCAGGCAGGAGAACAAATCCTGAGCTGCCCATTGAGGGAAGGGGAGGCCATCGAATCCAACGAAGCTTCCCCAACCTAAGGCAGGTAACTGGTGGAGAAGTGTCTATGATCTCATTTTGGAAAGAAGTCCCTACTATTAAAGGGGCCAGAAAGGTGACAAGGAGGTGAGACTGGTAAGGGTCAGTCAGTGGTCAGCCCCTAGCATGATACCCTAAATTATAGAAACGTGAGGGGCAACACACGCATGCAGGCAACCCACACATGCACGAGCACTCACACACGCATGTACTCACACACACATGTACACACACAGACACACACACACACACACACACACCTACAAAGAGCAGAAAGTAAAAATCAGGAGACAAAGAAGCCCCTTCCCCAGGCAGAGCAGGGAGGCTGCCAACAGGCTCATGGCACGGGCAGATACGAAGGGTGTGTAGGCTGAGGAATGCAGACAAGTGTGTCCCTGCACGTCCAGAGGCATTCCTGCCCTGGGGAGGTGACTGCTGCAGAGGTGTCCCATGATCCTCCCCAAGCCTCAGAGGGAAGCAAACTCCATCATCCAGATAAACCGAGTGGGCGGTCTCTGTCTTGTAAGCTCCAGGGGTCTGACCCCTACATACCTTTCAGCTTAAAAAAAGGTTTGGGAGTATAAATGAAAGCGTACGTGACTGCCATGTGCTCTGCAACAGAATGATGAATGCACTCTAAGCTAATTAAGCAACACACACACACACACACACACACACACACACACACACACACACACGCCATTTACATATACATATGTGCATGGTTGCCAATGAATATTCATGAGGTACATTTCATTACGCTACAGATGGAGAGATTGAAGTTTAAAAGGATTTCAATACCTTACCCAAGACCACACAACTCCTAAGAATCAGAAAGGTGTGAGCCCCCAAAGCCTGCAGGCTTGCACTATGCAACAGGTTAGAAAACACAGCCGAAAGTCTCTCCTTACCCCAGCACAAAGACTTCTGCATAAAACAACAAGAAACAGGCAAGTCGTTGACAATGTATAAAGCAAAGCCAACAACAAATCCTTCATTCTATATAAGCTTGAAAATAAAGGGATAGTACAAGGCAAAGCAAAACAAAACTTCAATGTACCTCTGCCAAGTAGGCATACAATGAATCAGAAAGAAAGAAAGAAAGAAAGAAAGAAAGAAAGAAAGAAAGAAAGAAAGAAAGAAAGAAAGAAAGGCTAACTAAGCAGAAGACATAATAAAGATAACCCTTATGTGTAAACAGCCTACAAAAGCCAATAAGGCAGGAGAGGTATGGTGAAAACCATTAACAATATATCAAGATGCACATTTTTAAGAATCGATTTCATACAACGTTGTTATGCAGCAGAATCCTTTTAAATTACAATGTGACAATATGTCAAAACTTTCAAGGCACTGTTCCTACAGGATGGCTCACAGAGACAGACAGGACAGACACAGCGGCAATGTTTATAGCAGGGAACCCTTGAAACAATCCCAACTTTTCAACATCACAATAACTTCAATTAATGAAACATGTCATGAAATATCACATTTTAAGAGAATATTTAACAATGTAATCAAAAGGAAAGGAAAGCCAGCAATGTCCATGAGTAATAAATGTATGAACTACATGCAACTACACATAACTATTATGTGCATGTAGCACATGTGAACTAAATGTGCACACTGATTTTTCTCTCGACTGTGTGCCTCCAAGCAATTTTTACTTAAGTTTGTGTTTACTTCCAACAAGAAAGGGGAGGCATGTTTAATTAAACAGGAGAAAAACATGATTGCTATCTCAAAAAAAAGGGGAACAGATCATGACATTTGAAGTGCACAGCAAGAGAAAGAGGATGCTAAATGCCTATGCAGGACAACACGGGCAGCAGCCATTAGCCCAAGACTGAATGTGCTAAACCCTCAAAAAATACAAAACACTCCTGTGACGGATTTTAAAGTAGGAAATGGCTTGTCAAAATGCTTTACAAATATTATTTTTACAGCATTTCGGTGAGGGGCACTAGTCTGTGGTTGAGTATCTGCTTAGCATGAAGGAGCCCATGGGTGTACTCTCAGTACAATATGTATCCTTGATCATTAGAAAGAGGGACCCGAGTTCTCACGTGCCACACGCACATGCACACAGACACACATTTAAATATATGTGCAGTTAAGTCATGACCCCTTTGAAGGCAGAAAGCCACTGCTCTTCGTCTGCTGATTGGGGAAAAAAATAAATAACCTGTTATTACGCATGCTCTGTGGCCCTTTATCACCTGTTTCAATGCCTACCATCAGAAAGGAAAGAGAGGGAGGGAGGGAGGGAGGGAGGGAGGGAGAAGGGGATAGAAGTGAGGAAAAAAAAAAACAAGACAACAACTCATTTCTGAGCTGAGAAATAAAGTAATGAATTAGGTGGGAGTACAATAGCCACACAGCACTTCCCCTCCAGAGGGAAATTTGAGTTTTATTACTTCAAATTGGCCTTGAAATTGCAACTACTGCTCACAAACGTTCGTTTTTTAATAGAATAAAATGTCATCCTATGGGAACAACACTTCACAAACCTGCAGCCGCGTTTTCAAAACAAGCTTTCTTTATTAGTATTATTAAATGTAAATGTTCGGCTGAGAGCAGAGTCAGAGACTAGCTTCCCTAATTAAATTTTAACCTGGAAGAAAGGGTGCACTTAGAAAGCCCGCTGCTGCAGGGAGCAGGGCGAGCCCAGCTAGAAGCCCTATTATGTAAGTGTGGCACTTATCTTTAGCCATTTGCTTTCACTGACACAGGGCTCTGATGATTGCTCTCAGACTACCACTTCCACTCGACCCACCCCACCTGCACCCCAAGGTGGACAGACGGACAGACAGGCAGATGCACAGCAGCCAGCCTTCACTTCCAGGGGCGTTTCCTCATTCCTTGGAACTTGATGTCTCCATGAAGGAACCCCGCACCCCCGCATCCTCCTCCGCCCCCCAGCCTCAAAGCTTAGGAAAGGTTTGCTAGCTCCAGACAGCCAAATGATCAAGTAGGCAAAAGGGCAGTTCTGATAGAATAGTCACTATTATAGAGGTGTGACAAGAAAGTGGAGAAGAAGAAGAAGAAGAAGAAGAAGAAGAGGAGGAGGAGGAGGAGGAGGAGGAGGAGGAGGAGGAGGAGGAGGAGGAGGAGGAGGAGGCACAGGCCTTTAATCCCAGCACTCGGGAGGCCATCTGGTCTAAAGAGCGAGTTCCAGGACAGCCAGGGCTACACGGAGAAGAAGTCTTATCTGGAAAAACCAAAAAGAAAAGAAAAGAGGAGAAGAAAGTACATTAAAAGAAACCGACAGGAAGCCCCAGGGGATATATCCCAGAACAGTACAGAAAAGGCTGGTGCTTTCCGAATGATCTATCTGCAGGTTCCAGGGCACTGGAGGGGCACCACGGCGCTCTTAACTTTTGCTCTCCGCTCTTGCCCACTTCCTTCCTTGGAAGCGCTCTGTGAATTAGCTTTTCCTGCTTCTCCCACTATTCATGCAGCCCTATCCAATTTCTTGTGCCAGGACACAAGAACTTGAAAACCTTGGTGGTGCCCAGAAATTAATATGCGTATTAAAAGAGGATGCACTGACCAGAAACTTCCAGGGACTTTTTGTTCTCTGTGCTGCTCAAGACCAGAGCTCAGAGCTTTGCAAGCTGACTTTAAAAACTTTGTGCGTACAGACCCAGGTAACTTCACAGAGCGCAATGGCAAAAGGTTTCCCGCGGGAACCTTTTCTATCTTAAAACCCACCTTCCTTTCAGCCAATCGCATGCTGCTTTCCAAATCCTGTTACTACAGACCTATTCAAAAAGGCTTTCACCTGGCCCAGAGCAACTTTCCCCAGGAGATCTAGGACTTATGCCTCCTGCGCTGTCCTTCCTAGCCACATCGCCTCCTCCGATCACATGACAAGAGACCCAGCTTCTATATGGTGGCACCCAGGTTTCCCAGCTTAGGTATCGCCTACATTGTTACACGTGCGAGGGCTCCAGGCTGCCACTCTCCTTCACTCTGAAGCTTCTCAGGTAAAATCTTCCCATTTCTCTCCGCTGCCCACCCTCACCGTTACCCCTACCCCAGGAGCAACTTTCTTCTCTCGGCTGTTAGTCTGTACACGGGCACCCTGCCTGGATCCATCTCCAGAGCAGTATGCCACAGGAAACAGCCACTGTTTCTCCCCGGGGACAATCCCCCAGGCCTCCCTCTACAAATGTTCAGCCCCTCACCGCTGACTCACACACAAAGTAAAACCAGATTTCACTACAAGCCAGACAGGAACCCACAGAGGGGTCCCTCGTGCCTTGGAGCCCACACCAAATACTATTGAGTTACAAGGGAGGTGGGCGAAGAGGTGGGGGCGGGGTAGGGGTAGAGGAAGGGACCGGAAGGGGAAAAGGGAACGGAAGGGATGGGAGAGGAAAGCGTGTTCCCTGGCAATAGAAGCTACACGTGGCTCTTGACTCTTGATAAAAAGCTTAGTCCTCACCAACTAACAAATTTCGTGAATTGGCTTGAGCGTGCTACCCCACTACCCTAGTAATCTTGGGGGCCTTGGTTCCTGACAAAGTAGCTCCAGAATTGAGCACGGCACGCTACTGATGGTTCCCAGGGAACCTGATAATCTGGCTCAATCAGAAGGCGCTCGAGCTGCTTTCCTGAGTCTCCAAAATCCCTTCAGCCACAGCTGCGTCTCTCTCGCTCTCTGGACTACACACCTGAAAGAAAGAGGTCAAATCACCACATGCCTGCCCTGCAGCCCCAAGCAGCAAAGGCTTCCAGAGAATAAGTTTCATCGCCCCTCTCTGGCTCCTAGCCACGCCCCTCTTCCGTAGCACTGCTCTTCCCAAACGCTCACTGTCTGCCCACAACCAAGCCTTCCTTCCACCCTTAGCTCCTCTCACTGACGTTTCCATGTCCTGTCACTCTGTCGACATGCTGCAGCTGGTTTGCAAGTGTGCTCATAAATGTTCCATGTATGTAAATTGTCTTTACATGTCATTCTGTACTCTAATGAGAAAAAAACTAAGAACTGTAGGCACCATCAAGTGCTACATACCTGGTTTTAAGATGTGTGCTTATGTATGAATGGGTATGTACCTATAAGGTTGTTGGTTTTTCGGGGGCGGGAGGGTTGGCTTTTTTTTTTTTTTTTAATAAGACACACAGAGACGTGCCAGGCAGTGGTGACTTGTGCCTTTAGCCCCAGCACTCCTGGATCTCTGAGTTGGGGCCAACCTGGTCTACAGATTGAGTTCTACCACAGCCATGGCTACACAGAGAAACTCTCTAGAAGGGGGAAAAAAAAAGACAGAGAAACATCTTGGAATTTACCGATAATATTAATGCATTTTAAATATAAAAGTCTCGTTTTACAACGTATTTCTGCAACTCACTGTCATTTCCTCAGTTCTCATTTGTTTATTAATAATACGGGCATTATAAAGTGGACTTTTGGTAAAGAGGTTTAAAGAAAGGAAACGCTTTGGATAAAAAAAATTTTATGTGGGAAATTATGAAAAAAGATGGCTATATTAGTTCATAATTAATTATAATTCCTATGACCAAAATTCTATTGCACTGATATTAAATTAATGCTGATTCTCTGTTTACTACAATAGAATTTTCTACGGGATTTGCTCTTAAGAATGTTTTACAAAAATGGGCTTAGAAAAATGATTGTGTTCTATCCTTTTACTAAATGAGACGCATAAAACCTGTGATTAGATTTCTCCAAATCCTGTTGGTATGTACCCTCAATGAGCAAAGCTGTCTCTTGTTGAATAGGCACTGTCTAACAGGAGGGAAAATTCTGTTACAAAGAATTATGCCTGCTTGAGACATTTCTGCTAAATTACAGTGATCATAAAACTTACTCTGCTGGACAAATAATTCAATCTATTTCTAAATTTGGCCAGTTAGATAAAATCCTCATTGTGCGTACGATCTGCAGAGCTCTGGATGGATAGTTAAATAGCAACTGCTACCAGCCGACTGCGAGGCCATCACAGTTCCTTCTAAGAGAGGAACAAGAAGATGAGTTCATTTACTGGAAGACTCCCAAAGCCTAGAGGCAGAGGACAGTGTTCAGCGCCTCAGTCCTGCTACACTTAAAAGATGTGTAAGACTTTGCTGGGTTATTCTTCAGGAGTAAAATGATGCTACTCTTGATTCTCACCGGACTGCAGAAAAGCACGGCATTGTGTTCTCCCTTTATTCGTATTTTTTATTTAACTGCTCACTCACCCAGACCCCACTCTACCACAACCAAGTTTTCATGTTTAAAAACATTCCAGTGTGTCACTGTCTTTGTGAAAGTATTTTATAATTACACAGTATAATGTGTATATAAAGAAACATAATCTGAAATAGATAAAAAATGTATTTTGAATATCCCAAAAGAAATTCCATTTGGGGATGCAAATACATGTTTTATATAAAAAATGTTTTTTATTGGGCACCTGCGTATGCACACACACGCACATGCGAGTGTGGTGTGTGTATGTGTCCATGTAGAAGTCAGAGGACAACTTGTAAGAGCCAGTTTTCTCTTTCCTTCACGTGGGTCATAGAGAATGACCTCAGCTTGTTCGAGTTCGTTGGCAACAAGTGACTTGTCCCAGCATTTGGCTATCATAGTTCCTATATTTTATATCCAAACTCTTAAAGCCAAAAGTCTTTTCCTATTAAGAAAAGTAATAATGAGGTCCAGGGCATTTACAAAAGTTAAGGATATCTAAAGATTTAAATGATCTCTTCTAGTCTAAATTTAGAGGCTGTTTTTAGACTTTGGTACATACTATGCTGTTTGCATGTTTAATGTAGTATTAGGTATAACACCCACAATACAAACTCAGGTCGGATCATGAAGGCTGACAGAGTCACATTGATGCAGGAGGCCCCTTGCTTAGTCGCTTTGGTAGCCATTTCTCTGTCCTGATGATCCCCCCTCACCCTCATCTGGCAGAGGACATGGGACAGGATCTGTCCTGCTGGACCAGAGGAAGTTTCCCAGGAGAAGCTACAGCAGTGTCTGTGAAAGCTGCCTCTGTTCCCCCAGCGCTTCAACAAGTGTGAGGAGTTGGCATGTTACAGCCCCAAAGCCAAGGGTTGTATCTTGGGCTACCTTAGTCTTAAAACAACAACAACAACAAATAGGCAATCAATTACCTGTATCACCATGTGACTTAACAGTCTTGCAACCAAATCGAAACAATTTAGTGATCTCAGTTGCAAGGAGAATGAGGGCAACGGAGCTGCAACCTACCCTTACACCCTGATGCGTTCTCTGCAATTGTCAGGGATTCGGCGCCTTATTCGCTCTCCCGCTTGCCTTCTGCCCACCCTTCATAGCAAGTACAGCTCAGCTCCATTTCAAAACTCCTCATGGGCATCCTGACACACCTGTGATTATCCCTTCAGTGACAGTTTTTAGTCTCATGCCCACCTGCCCCTCTCCAATCCCTCTGCTAAGTCAGTTCACGCAGACCACCCCAAGGTACGCCGTATAGATTTGCGTAGACAAGCCCCCTTTCCAAACTATCACCCCAGGATAGGGAGGCATCCAAGAGGCCCCAAGGGTCTTCAGGAAGCAACCAGGAATTGCCTATGACACCCATACCCACAAAAGTCTCCCCACACTTTTCCTTTTATATAAACAAACAGGGTGGGGATGTTGGGACCCAGAAAAGTCACTGCTAAGGCAAAGCCAATCTGCAGCCGTGTTGCCTCACTCATAGCTGAGTCTGCACATGGGCCTCAGCCTACCAGACTCCATTCTTGTGGCCCCTGAGATGGACACATTCTAACTCTATGGGATTCCCCTCCACACTTCTCTACAAATCCTCAAGATCACACATTCCTTCCTCAAAATACAGGGGCTCCCACACACACACACACCCAATAAGAGGCAACCTGTACTGTGGACTGCTCATCAATCACATGGCACAGAGCCGTGAACGTGTAAGGGACCCCACTCTGCCACATGGGCCTGAACCCCTCTGTGCCATGTCATCTGCTGTCTGCGGCATTAATGACCCTTCTAGCAAGTCTCTTACGCAGAAAGACAATCCTCCTCCTCTTCTTCCTCCTCCTCCTCGGACCCCAAACTCGAGACTTCCAGTGGCAACAATGGGAAAAGGAACACACATTGCCCCACCCCAGGCCACCCTTGGGGGACTGATACTAAGTTTAGGTTCTAATAGAAGGCAAGAGACTCCCGTAAGGAAGCGGTCCTAGTTGAGGTATGGTCCTTCATCCCTCATGGCTGACCCATCACTCTCTCACCTCCAGTCTCTCCTGAAAGCTACTCTGACAAGTTATCACAGCTGTGTGAAATGCCTTTCTGGGAGATGGTTCCTCCTCCGTCTGGCACGTGGCCTTCAACCTTCCCTCCCTTTTGGTTTGTCAAGCCCAGGATTCCTGGGGAATTTTTAATCCCTGGGGTTTTAACAGAATGATACCGAAAGGGAGAGAAATGGTCTCTCTCTTCCAACTATCTCCCATAAATTGCTAGCCATCCTGCCTCTCCACATCCCCTCCACTGCATCCTTCACTGAGAAAGTCTGCTGCCAAAAGGTTATGTTTGTTTATATCTATACCCAGTGTAATATCATATAATTTACATTTAATATTATATCCGCATACACATATGTTTTGGTGAGCACACACACACACACAGTCTTATGGTGAATCTGTAAAAGACAGCAGCTGGATGTTACAGATGTGGGAAGTGTTCCCTGCTCCCCAGGACCACACATGAAGGTTACTACCCACAGCCAGTCTTGAGCTCTGCCTAGGCCTCTGCGCTTTGATGCTGCCCTGACTCATGATCTAGTTAGCTGCCTACTTAGCGGCGCTTCCCTTCAGAACCTCTCAGCGAGCTAACACCCCAAACACTGATGAAACGTTCTCTTGGACGAATCGGCTTCGTTCTTCTCCGATGGGTGTCCCAAAATGTGAGTCTTGTTTTGTTTTTCAAGACAAGGTTTCTCTATGTAGCCTCAGCTGTCCTGTACTCGATTTGTAGACCGGGCTGCCTTCGAACTCACAGCCATCTGCCTGCCGCTGCCTCCCGAGTGCTGGGATCACAGGCATGTGCCACCGCGAGCAGCTCAGAATGTGGGTCTTTAGGCAGCAAGGCCAATAGATTCCTAGGACTCTAGTCAAGCTTAAGGGGAAAATGAAGGCACTAGCATCTACCCCAGAACACTACATGGTGGAAAACATCTTATCCAACACTACACGAAAGACCTGGCCTTCAGCTGGTGTGAACCATAGTGTTCACCCTTTTATCTTCATTATCTGAATCCCTACTCATTTCTCTCCAGCAGGTCAGGGACTGGGGAGGCCATGAAACACTTTCTTGTTTCACACAGATACAGAGCTACAGGATTCTGACCTCTGTCCTATCATTGCTTGAAGATCAAGCCCCTTCAGTGGCCCTCTGAGCTCAGTGGACACTCACCTTCCTGCCTACTCTAGAAACAGAGAGCAGGTGACCAGCAGAGGTGCCTCATGGGAAAGCAGAGTTCAAACAGGGGACTGGAGAGATGGCTCAGTAATTAATAGCCCATGTTGCTCCTGCACCAAGATTGGGTTCCCAGTGCTGATCTGATGGCGTCTTCTGGCTCCGATAGTTTCCTGCACACACAAGGTATGCAAAAACTCATGTAGGCAGGGGCCGGAGAGATGGCTCAGAGGTTAAGAGCACTGTCTGCTCTTCCAGAGGTCCTGAGTTCAATTCCCAGCAACCACACGGTAGCTCACAACCATCTATAATATGATCTGATGCCCTCTTCTGGCCTGCAGGTGTATGTGCAGGCAGAGCACTGTATACATAATAATAAATATTTTTTTAAAAACTCATGTAGGCAAACACACACACACACACACACACACACACACACACATACACACACACACACCATTAACTAATAGTGTTTAAACTGTGGCAGAAATGTGCCCTGACAACAAAAAGCCTCAAGACAGCCTGTAAGACAACTCAAACTCAACCAGAGGTAACACAGGGAATGAGATCAAAACTCATCAAATGGCTCAGAAAACAGGCAAGCAGAGCCTGCAGGATTACGGAATGTTTTGGCAAGAATCTGGGTTAGGAGACTAATAAACTTATGGAGAAAATTATAGTCAAAGAGACAGACTCCAAGCCTATGTATATCTCCATGGGAGGCATCCAAAAAAAGTGTATGTTTGCAAATAGCAACCTCTCTCATCTGCTGTCACATTGGTTCCTATTCTCTGAGAAGAGCTGAGGGTCCAAGAACAGTGCTAAGATGCTAAGACACTAAAAGGTGTCTTCTGTTTGATCCCGTCACTCTAATAACTAGCTGTCCTAATGACCTTAACAAGTCTCTATAGAAAGCACAGCTATTGCTGGGCTAGGGTGGCAGCCCAGGGTGCAGTCCAGCAATCCGTTCAGTTCCACACATGTCATGCGGCACGAGGGAGGGAGACCGGCTGCATTTTCAGAACCACAGCCTGACCCCTCCCCCACATCCTGGTTTGTGGTAACTTTTCCTAGGGAGACAGCAGTGAACATCCACTCACCCTAGATGGGCACCAAGTACGGACCGAAGTTCAGTTTCTCCGAAGCCCAGTTTAGTGAGATCAAGGAATCACTGGGTTACCTTACAGAGCATGGGTGAGGGGCTACTTACAGAAATGTGGGTGACCCCCAAAACAGCTGCACCACTGAGAAGTGCCATGCCATCATAGCCGTGTGGCCTCATTGAAGCTACACCATGGAGTCCTGGTTTTAATTAGCCATTTCTCTTTTTTAAGGTACCCCAAATCTCTTGGGGTCACTTGCAGCAGTTGGGAGGGGGCAGGGAACAATGGTGGGAGTCTGGGGGGGGATGTCTCCTCTCCTGCATATACTGGGGAGTGTTTGTTAAAGGTTCTATTGCTATTATCTCAGGCCTGGCTTGCACTGTCTTGTTCTGCTCTAGTTGCCATGGCTACCGGGCAAAGTCCAAGATGGCATCTTGTTATACCCAAAAGAAAAAGTGCTATGCAACACCCAGGAAGATCAAAGCATTCTTCTATCCATCATGAACTCTAGTAAATGCCTCGTGTGTGCCAAAGGTCACCCTTGCCATCAGGAATAGGGCAGTGGTCCCCTCCTCATGGGGTTTATGGTCCAGTGGGGAGATGAACTAATGAACGCAATACCATGGGTGATGTGGGTGCACCAACAAGAGTCCCGCTGCACCCCTCCCACACTCATAGCTGAGAGGCCTGGTTCTCCACAGCACTGAGTGTGATCTTATTCAGAGACCAGGTCTTTAGAGAGGCAATGGAGCTGAGGTGGGGTCATTAGAGGGAAAGCTGACCCCTTAGGTATGTCCACTTCCTTCACAGAAAGTAAAGGGTGGGCAAAGACACATAGAGACGAAAACAAGGAAAGACACAGTGGGAAACAGTTACCCACAGGCCAAGGGGAGAGGCCTGAGAGACTCCTCCCCACAACTCTCAGAAGGAGCCAGCCCCCTGGCCTCCCAGCCT
>OU015745.1:137513730-137526113 GCA_907169655.1 Acomys percivali | reverse complement strand
ACGGAGGACTGAGCTAGGGAAAGGGGAACTTGTTTGTCATCTGGACTTAGCCAGGAATTCCAAGAAAACTGTGGAGGGTTTTATCCAGAGCATTTTGGAAATGTAAACTTTGCCAAATACATGCCCAATCCCACCCCACCCACCCACCACCACCACCACCACCACCACCACCACCCTACCCCCCCACACACACACACAAACACACACTGCCTCAAATGCCTTCAACCAGCAAGAGTCTGGATTTGGCCACAAATCAAGCAGAATAAAGGGCTTGCTTTGATGAGTGGAAGGAGTCTGAGATGGTGTGCCCTCCATCCTCCACTTCATTCTAAGAAAGAAAGTCTGCACCCGCTGAAAACGGTGAAATGCTTTAACTAAAGCATGCACCACAAGGAAGGTATAATGGGGCATGCTTTTCCCCTCCCCCCCCCACCCCAGGTGAAGCGACTTGCCCTGCAGTTTAGTTTGCAAAGAGCTTGAGGTAGCCTTCCCCTTTCCTTGGCTTTGCTTAAGATTCCCAAAACAAAGGAGGGCTGGGGGAACTCACTAACTCACTAATAATGCTTTTCTCTCTCCCTTTCCCTCTCCCTCCCCCCTCTCCCGCCTCTTTCTCATCTCTACAATCAGCAGAAAGCCCACATCTATTACTTAAGCATTAAAGGTGTAGGGTTAGGGAGATAAAAGCACTGTTTCTTTTCTTTTTCTTTCTTTCTTTTTGGTTTTGGTTTTGGTTTTTCGAGACAGGGTTTCTCTGTGTAGCCTTGGCTGTCCTGGACTCACTTTGTAGACCAAGCTGGCCTCGAACTTACAGAGATCCGCCTGCCTCTGCCTCCTGAGTGCTGGGATCAAAAGCGTGCACCACCACACAGCACTGTTTCTTTAAAGCTAACAGTGGAAGGAGCTCAAATCCAGGTCCTTCCTGATACTCTGCTGTCCCCAGAGGAGCAACCCTCCTGGCTAGAGAAAAGCACAGCAGGAAAGGCCAACCATCTGCAACCTAAGCTTCCCTCCCTGGCCTCAGCCTGAAGGACTAGGGCCTTTAACTAGAGCAGATCAATTGGTCCAGGGAAATAACTTTATAGTCAACAAATATCTCCTCTCATTACAAAGATGAGCTGAGCCATCATAAAGACAGGAGGAAAAGGGACCCCAGTTGGGCAGAAATTCCTTGTATTTATTCCAGAGGATCCCGCTTGGCAGGAATAGCAGAGGCATCCAGAACTGAAGCACCGTGAGTTGGTGGATAGGGGTAGAGGGCTGAGCTCTGAATATGTCCCCAGGCAGTTTATCAAAGGCCCAGAGTGTTATGCCATGGGGCAACACTGTCCCAGTTGAGGAGCTGAGGTCCAACCCAACATGGCAAGAAGTTCTAAAGAGCTCTGACCAGAAGCGCAGGAGAAAGAGGGCTGACAGGAAGACTCACCTCTATAGAGGCCGCACATATAGGTTACACGTGCAAACAAGGCCCTTCGCCTCTCCGGGAGAGAACAGAAGTGAGCTCAGCCAGCACCTCTGTGTGCCAGGCAGCCAGCCAGCCCATTGCACACCTAAGAGTCAACAAACTTCCCCCTTCGCCACTTAAAACGACTAGTACCCAGTCTGAGGAGCTTGCTCTTCTCTGAAGAGCTTGAGTGAGTTCATACAGAACGCTAGCAATTCGGGCAAGAGGCACTTTTGAAAATGACTCAGTCTAACGCTGCTTACCCAGTATAAAGGGACACCACCATTCCCCCCACCGCCCCTCCACCCCCTTGGAATGGCTACTGAAAAAGGGTATGAATTCTAATGCTGAAGGTCACTGTTCAAATGTAGGGGATCTCCAGGACAACAGAAACATAGAGGGAACCCCAAGGTATCAGGCTAAGTAAAGGCTAGCGCAGCAGCTTGGCCCTGTCACCAGAGTTCACGAAATTTATCACAGTCACAAATTCCTAGGCTGGACAAGCAACAAGCTCAAGGGTTTTGCCCTTGGGCTATTTGTTGCTAGGACTGGGTGAGATTCAGTCCTACTCCCAAGGGAACAGCGCACAGCCTGGGGGGAAGTATTATAAAGTATTGGGTCTATGCAAAGATACCAGCTTGGCAGCCTGGAGCAATTCCTTATCTGGGGCCACCCTGACTCAAAAGTAAGTCAGCCTCTTGGGGTTTCTTCTCACAAATCTAAGTTAACACCCGAGATCTGCCCGCACTTGGCCTGGCAAGAGTTCACACTCTCTAACTTCTAAGTAGGTCAAAGTAGTATCCCTCCAGGTGTGGGGGAGGGGCTCCTTTCCGGCTCCTTCCCTTCAGTGTCTTCTAGAAAAATAAAAATAAAAATAAAAAAAAGGTATCTCCGAACTTGTAGAGTCCAGGGCTTATCTGTGTAGTTCTGCACTTGTCAAAAGCAGGGTCTTGACTGCAACTAGAAGAACTGCCCCAGGCCACGCGGGTGGACAGGGTAGCTCACGGAGCCTCAACTCTCCTCCATGTCCTCGCCAGAGCCCAGGAGGGACGAAACTCTTAAGTAAGCAACCTCAGAGGCTAGCTACCCTGCTCTCCAGCGGCACGTTCCAAAAGCAAGCCTGAAGCCCAGTCTGGACCTACTTCCCGCCTGTGCACTGATCCAAGCCCCTACCGCAGGACCCTCCAAAGCCCCCCACCGCTCGGCAGCCCCCTTCTCTGGCGTCCACCAGGCGGCACCCTTCCAAAACAAAACAGAAAGGCAGTGTGGGGTAGCTTCGCGGGTACATCTATCTGTCCAGGTCCCCCAGCCCACGAACGTGACCCTCCCCCATTACTCATCAGTGGGTGCCTGGTGGCCCACTGCGAGAGCCTGAGCGTGCGTCTTCCTTGGAAATCCAGACAGAGTGCTCGCGGGACAGTGCTCCCGGGTCCTCCCGCCAGGCCCGCAAGCCCGGGCTCACCTTCTCTCCGGTCAGCACGTGCAGCCCCTCGCGCACCTTGGCGAAGGAACCCTCGCCCAGCTTCCTGCTGCCGATGAGGTAGTTGCCCACGCGCTTGTGGTGCTGGAAGTCGCGGAGCCGCTCGCGGGACACGCCGCTCACCCAGGCCGGCAGGAAACTTCCCTCGCAGGCCGCCGCCGGCCTGGCCGCGTCCTCTGCGCCTCCGTCGCCCCCCGGTGCCGCCGGCTCTCCCAGGAGCCCGTCCCCCGCTGCCGCCGGCATCGCGCCCGCTCGGCTCCCGCGCTCACAGCCGCTCCTCCTCCTGCTCCCCCGGCCGCCCTGGGCTCGGCCCCGCCCGGCTCGGGTCTCCGCGCTCACGCCCCCCGCGCTTCAGTGCGAGCGCGGCACGCAGACAATAGCTGGCGACCGGGCAAGCGGGGACCCGCCCCCGAGAAGTTCGTCCTCGGAAGATCGATCGCCCAGATCGTGTCCACCGCCCCGTCGGGTGCCCTGTTCGGGTGCGAGGGGTAGGGGGACGGCTGCTGATGCGAAAGGGGCGCTGTCGGGTGGCGGGGTCCCCCAAGCCCGGGTGCCGCCGCCCTCAGGCCGGCCGGGTCGTCAGCAGTGCGCCCCGGGGCTGCTCCCGCCGGAGAGAAGCGCGCGGCGGGCTGCAGGCGCCCTCTGGAAGGCAGCAGAAGAAAGCCCCATTCAGTTTGAATTTGCAGAAATTTAATCCGCTCGCGGGCGGCGGGGACAGACGCGAGCTCCACTCCGCAGCCTGAGCACTTTCAAATCCCTCGTAGCCCCTCCTCCTTTCCCCGCGCGCAACAGCCGAACTCGACCCTCGCTGGAGAGGGGAGGGGGAGGGAGCGGCGGAGTAGGCGGCGAAGCCACCTGAGCGCCAGACAGGGGGACCCCGCGCGGCCGCGTAGACGCGCGCTCCCGGGCTGCCCAAGACCAGCCTCCTACTGGCAGTGCGGATCGCGCTGGATCTGGGCTTGAGCTTTCTGGACCTTTCGGGAGTGAATTTCCTTACCAACCGCACCCACCAGAGGCAGGAGAAAGAGAAAGAGACGCTCTGGACTGTAGGAGGGGTTGGGTACCCAGCCCAGAGCCTGGCACACAGTAGGGACTACGGACGGTGGATAGGTGGGTGAGTGGGTGGGTGGGTGTGTATGTAACAGGCTGTGTGTCGGGGCTCGCAAGCAGACTAGATTGCTGCTTCCGTGAAGAACCAGCCGCCACAGTTAATAGTAGCGGCGGCAGCGTAGGAACCAGGGCGTTTGCTGCCTGTGCGTGTGCGTTTGCTCCCTCTCTACTTTCCATAGAGATGATGTCGGTGGTTGCAGGGTGAGCCGGACCGGAGCTTCGCAGCTCCTGGATGCTTTTGTTCTGCGGGCTCTGTGACTGTAGTGATCTCACATAAACAATTACATCTGTTCTGAGACACCTACCCGGTATGTCTAGGATCCCCAACATCTTCCCGAACCGAAATGAGGGATACAAAAAAAAAAAAAAAAAAGGATGCAGACTGGCCTGGCCTTTCCAAAATGCGACCTGTTGAGGTGCCCACGCCTAATGCAAATGTAACCTCTTGAGCACGCATCATCTGAGCTCAAAGCGAGGAGGTAATAACTTCATTTCATTGTTTACCCCCGCAGTAAACAGGTATGACATCATCGATCCACATTAGTGCTCTGAGGTGGGGGAAGGGATACAGCTGTCACCCATCCAGAGGCGGAGGAGGTCGCTAGCCTATCTGAAAAGTAACCCCCAAAATGCCCGGTTTTTTACGTTTAAGCATCTTTTGAGCCACGCACATGCTGTAAGTCGCTATCCTTGCTACTCTGACGGAGTCTAGTGCTTGTCTTGGGCTGGGGTCTCATTGCTCCGGAATCCCACAATAAAGACAAGCTTTCCACTGCTTTCTTGCTGTACTTAAGGGACTTCTTAGCTCCTACAATTTCTGCAGGGCTCATCCAATTGCTTTTGGGTTTCTAATTCAGTAATTGAATTTTAAGGAGCCAGGAGATGGGGAGAGGGAGAGATTTCATTGTGTGGGGAGGATGAAGCCCACTTTGGGGTGAATATTCCATCAGGAAAGGATTTAAAGTTTCCCAATGTCCCGTTAATTTGATTTTAGGAAATTAGCTCTTTGTGAAATTTTAGAGAATCGTTTGTTTCAGTTTAAGGCAAATCCCAGAGAGTCCTCATCAGTTGGGGCCGGCACTTCACAAGTGGTGGAAATCATTTGTGATGAAATAGAGACTTTCTTCCCTTTTAATGTTTTGATTATACCCTCCCAGGGTAGAGGTCAGGAACTGGGTGAAGAAGAGAGAAAAATGAGGCCCATTAAATCCTCTTCCAGCCTGCTGCCGGGGTGTAATCCAAGCTCATTGCTTAACTCTATTGGCTGGGATGGATGCCAAAGAGAAGTTCAAAGCCCACCCCTGCCTGGTTTTTGAACTGGTTCCTGCTCTCTGAAGTGGCCTTGCCCAATAAGGACTGACTCCAGAAACTTCATTTCATAAGACGAATAAGCACGCAAGACGCTGTGTCACCCTCATACTAGGGATTCTGGAAATACCTGGCTGAGGACCAGTCACCGGTCATTGAAGAGCTTCTACTAACCACCACCCCCACCCCACCCCCCACCTTGTAGCCTGTAAGGTTCCTCTAGGTGTTACAGCTTAGCTGTCTTTGGACTGGAGAGATGGCTCAGTGGTTAGGAGCCTACGCTGCTCTTCCATGGGGCCACGGTTCAGTTCCCAGCATGCACAGTGATCTGCTTGCAACTACCTGTCACTCCAGCTCCAGGGGACCCAGAAGACCCTCCTCTCACCTCTAGAAGCACTTGCACTCGGGTGCACATGCCCTCCCCTGCCCCCACCCCACCCCAACACAATGCAAAGTGAAATACTTTTTTAAACAAGTTATTTGTCTTCAAGCTTGACTCTCCTAGCTCTGTTCACTTATCCCACGCTTGCTTCTAACCCAGTGTCACCAAGCATGGATGTCCCGGTAGGAGAAGCCCTTCCCAACTGATGAGCTGCCTTAAGATGAGGAACCCCGGTCTTCTCACCGCATACCACTCAGCCTCACACCCACCTTCTGCCCCGCCATATTGTTTGCTGCACGGCTTTCTTCTTTAGAATCTGGACAGGGGCTGTGTCTGTTTGGGTTGCACTTCGCTCTACTGTACCTAGCACTGTATCTAAGCTATAGACAAGTCTGAAGAGTATTTGTTGGCTGAGTGAGTGAAAGCAATCAGTCACTGAGTGCCCAGTGATGACCTCTTGCTTGGAGGGACCCCCATCTGCCCTCAGTTAGACCTTTACAAATGACTTTTTTTTTTTTTTTTTTTTTTTTGGTTTTTCGACACAGGGTTTCTCTGTGTAGCCTTGGCTGTCCTGGACTCACTTACTACACCAGGCTGGCCTCGAACTCACAGAGTTCCACCTGCCTCTGCCTCCCAAGTGCTGGGATTAAAGGCTTTGGGCCACCACTTCATGACTTTCTAAAGTTATTAATTGTTACATTGTTGCCTTTTGGGGAATTGACAGATTTAATCATTTATCAAAGAGAGGCCATTCTCAAGCCTGGGGGAGTTAACCCTTTCAAAATATCATCACTCGCAAGTGGCCAGGCGAGCCCGCAGAAGTTGTCTCGGTTGGCTTGTGCCAGCTGCTTCCTACTTGCCCTTCCTTTTCTCTTTTCCCTCCTTCCACAGGGCTGAGAAACTGTTTGTCTGCTCCCCCACCTCGCCTGCCCGCTCGCTCGCTACAGGACCCAGCTGGAAGCAGCCAAAGACAATTAGAAATAGTCAGCCTGGCACTGCCAGCAAATGAGAATTGGCTAGCGAGGGTTAGGCTGGCAGGAGTGGCATGGTAGCTGGAGAAGCCACAGTGGAGCGAAGGCAGAAGGCATGGGGCAGCGATGCCTGGACGACGTCCTGCGAAATCAGTGTGTTTGTCCTCTGCAAGCAAAGTAACTGGTGAACACCAGACTCTGGATTTGAACCATGTCACCGGAGTTCATGGCCGCTGTGATTCCTGTCACACAGCCAGCTGCTGACTGGGCTCAGTGCAAGCGCTGGCATAAAATCCAGTGTGCCTGGGCAGCACCACTCCAATGTCAACAGCTTCTCAATAGGGAATAGTGATGGTGCACCTATGTGCCTCAGTTTCCCTATCATGTAAAGCAGTGTTTAGCTCAGTCCCTGGGCTTCCATTGGTCTTAGTGACCTTTCTATTGCAATGACTAAGGCGACTTACAAAAGAAAGCATTTAACCTGGGGTTTATGGCTCCTGGGGGTAGGAGAGTCTATAATCATGATGATGATGGTGAATGTGGGGGGTAGGAAGGCAGGCAGGCATGGCACTGGGGCAGTAGCTAGCTGCTTACACATTGAGACAATATGTCTCAAGGCAGAGAGAGAGGCTAACTAGGAATGGCATGGGCTTTTAAAACCTCAAAGCCCCCACCCCTGGTGACACACCTCCAACAAGGCCACACCTCCTAATTCTTCCCAAACAGTCCCATTAACTGCAGAACAAGCCTTCAAATAAATGAGCTTACAGGGGCCATTCTTAGAGAAGTCAGCCCAGAGTATCCCAAAGCCCACAAATGCCTTTCTTTGATACACTGAATCTCAAGCATGAGCTCCAGGTTGGCCTTCTTCCCTCATTCCAAGCCCCAGGGCCTGACTTCTTGATCTTACCAGGCCATCTGATGGGCCTTCAGACCTCATCTGATGCCATTACCCACACCTCTCTCGTCTTTTCTTAGGCTTCACTGGAGTTCACTCAGACATCAGTCATCTTTTGCCTCCTCTCCTCCTCAACGCTTGTGTGTATATTCCCTCAGACACGCTATGCCCCACCTATGACTCTCCCCCCTCTCACCCTATTCCAACTGCCATCTCTCACCTTCTAACTGGGGTCTCTTGCTTATACACCAAGCCAAAGCACCCTCTCTTTTTTTTTTTTTGGTTTTTCGAGACAGGGTCTCTCTGTGTAGCCTTGGCTGTCTTGGACTCGCTTTGTAGACCAGGCTGGCCTCGAACTCACAGCAATCCACCTGCCTCTGCCTCCTGAGTGCTGGGATTAAAGGCGTGCACCACCACTGCCCGGCTAAAGCACCCTCTCTTAATCATGGGAGTCAGACCCCAGACATGGCTCCATGGCTAAGAGTGCCAAGTTGTCCTTCCAAAGAACCTCAGTTCAATTCCCAGCATCCATATGGGTGTCTCACAACCATCTCTAACTCCAGTTTTAGGGTATCTGATGCCCTCTTCTGGCCTCCTTAGGCACTGCACACATGTGGTGCACACACAGACAAGCAAGCACACATACAGAGCCACACCTGTGTGCCTGATGCATTGCAGGTGTTCAGCCTGGAACTTCCTCTCAACTCTTTTCATTTGGTTGGTTGGTGGTTGGTTGGTTGGTTGGTTGGTTGGTTGGTTGGCTGGTTGGCTAGTTCATTGGTTGGTTTGTTGGCTGATTGGTTTGGTTTTTCGAGACAGGGTTTCTCTGTGTAGCCTTGGCTGTCCTAGACTCACTTTGTAGACCAGGTTGGCCTTGAACTCATAGAGATCTGCCTGCCTCTGCCTCCCTGAGTGCTGGGATGTGCCACTCACCTGGCTTCTGGACTTTGGCTTGGGATTGACAACTACAGTGTGATGGGATGTGGGCGGCAGTGCCACATCAGCCCCCCATAACTGCCTCCCATCAGCCACCACAATGACATTCTGTGGGAAAGATACGTTTTCCACACAAGATACCAATGGTTGCCCCTCTAGGAAAGCTGTTCTCTCAACACCGTTGTGCCTACCTCAGTCCCCAGAAGTCAAGGGAGGTGATGTTGTGGGAGAGACAATTATCCTCATCCTCCACCATCGCAGAGTCTGAGTCCCAGACAGAGACATTGAGAAGGAACGACATTTAAGACACTCTGCTGGGAAGACACCATCCTGCGCAGGCCTCTTGCATCAGGTGGAAAAGGCGCCACATCTCACACCAACACCAGTGTCATCCCTGTAGCCTTCCAAAGCCCTGAGCTCTGCACCTCACCCTGAGGTACTCACATTCTTTCCCATATTTCACATCATCTACATCATCTCCCTACAGTCACCCCGCTCCAGCTACGGTCGGCGGCATATGAAGCCACTGCTCAGTGGGCTCTCTGCATTGCCTGCTTTTAAGATGCACCCTCAATACCCACAGAGCTAACTCTCACGATCTTGTGTCTTTTCTGTGACATTTTCCCCCTACCGTATTAACAGGCTCTGCCTCCCTGAACCCAGCCTCCTTAATCTTTCCTCCTTCTATTGTTTTTCTTTTTATTGCTGACTGAGATATTACATAGTCTCCTTATTATTTTGCTTATTGTTTGTTTTCCTTTTAGGAACTACAGCCCCGCGAGGGCTGGGATTTCGGTTAAGTGCGTTGTGCATGGAGCCTGACTCTTGGGAGGAGAGCAATTCAAATTGGTGGTGGTTGGATGAATTTTTAACTCACCATAATAAATAAGACAGAAAAGAGAAATTGCAAGAAAACTGGGTCCTGCTGGAGATTGTATGCATCCCAAAGGCACACTTGCGGGTGAGGGGGGTGGATCAATATTCATGCTACGGAGATAAGCCTCTGTGGGAAGCTGCGCGTGTGTGTTATAGCTGGAAGGGAAAGGCTGCCGTCAGTACTATATTGACCGTGACTGGCTGGGTACTGCTTCCTGTCCGTTTCTGTACACAGCCTCCAGTAGTGAGAGTGTGAGGGATTCACAGAGTGAATGGACAACCCTGAGGTTGCAGATGGGGACCTTAAGAGGAAGGCACTGTGGCGCTGAATCAACAGAGGGAGCCTGAACTGACGGCAGAGGACTGCCTGGAGCGGGCAGGAGGACCGCTGCGGACTAGAGGAGGTGGGCGCCCCCTGCTGGCCGACACACTCTATTTCCCCCTCCACAACCTAGCAAGGGAACACTCTGAGGGTCAGCTTTCTCCATCTGGAAAGGGAAGAACATTTTTGTGTGTTGTTACTGTTCTTAGCACAACAGTCTTACAACACAGTAGTTGAATATGTAAGTTATAAAACGAATTTAAAGTAAATCAAGAGTGAATAAGTTAAAAGACATGGCTGTCTAGCTCGTCTTCGATGGAAGTTTCCAGGGAGCATCCTGGGGTAGACATCTTCATTCCTTGTGTCTGATCCTGTCTCCTGCCCCTTGACCCTGCCTCCTGCCTTTGTTACTGCCAGTGAGTCTCTATGTAGAAAGATTGAAGAGGATAGATCAGTATATAGGTCAACAAATAGGCAGACAGACATACAAGATATACACAAAAAAATAATAGGTAGATGATTGAAAAAAAGAAATTAATAGATGGCAGGTAAGTAGACATGTTGCTAGCAATGGTGAGGATGATGAGGACAAATGACATGTAAATAGAACTTCAGTGGACAATGTGCAGATCCAGAAAGAGGCAGAGAGACGAGGCACGCACCTGCCGTCCCAGCACTCGGGCTAAGACAAGAAGGCTGCTAGTAATTCAAAACCTACCTAAGCTTCACAGTTGAGTGCCAGGCCAGCCTGAGGCCCATGTATGAGACTATGTCTCAAAAAATAGATAGCTAATAGGTAGTTAGAGAATGACTGGTAGATGGTACGCAAATAGATGGAGATGTGAGCAGATCAGTAAACTCTAGATAAACAGATGCTGCACAGATAACAGTAAAGAAGCAAATGATATCTAGGTAGATGCTTAGTAGAAAAACTAATCAACAGAAAGCCAGGTGACGGAAGGTGAGGAGATGGACACTATCTACACAGTGAAGCTCCATGCACCAAAGGGTCCATTGCTGACCTCAAAGCCTCACCAAATGCAGCTATAATTCACTCACCGTCTGCTTGTGCCCAGTGCCTTCATACACCATGTTTTTCCTTCTATCAGCTGGTCATCAGTATTCCCTTCCACCCACACCCACCAGGCAAGCTAAGGCAGAGCCCCTGGGTCATGGTGGAGGTAGGAGGTCCTGGTGGCTGCTTGTGTGGCTGGCTTGGCCCCTCAGGCCATGCTCAGGCAGTACAGATGGATGGTAAGAGTGGGATCTGTCCCGCTGGATGTCTGTCTATCTGCCTACCGCGCAACAGTGAACTGAGCGCCGAGCCTCCTAGAGCTGCAGCAGGAGCCACCGTTGCAGAGTTGGGCTCCTTGATACTTATGGTGGCCATTCTTGCTTGTCAACTTGAATACATCTAACAGGTAACTAAAAGCCAAGCACCTAGATATACATGTGAGGGATTTGGTTTTTTGTAATAAAATCATTTGAAGTGGAAAAGCCCGCTTTTAATCTGGATTTTCTGAGATGGGAGGGTCCACCTTTAATCTGGGCCACACCTGCTGGCAGCCTATGTAAAGGACATAGAAGGAGAACTCTCTCTCTCTCTCTTTCTCTCTCTCTCTCTCTCTCTCTCTCTCTCTCTCTCTCTCTCTCTCTCTCTCTTTCTCTCTCTCCTCTGCTTGCTTGCTCATGCCCTCAGTGGCCAGCCCATTCCTTCACTTCTTCAGGATTCTGGCATATACTGAGGACCAGCTGAGACATCCAGCCTTGTGGACTGAACAGCTGCTGGATTCTTGGACCTTCCATTGGTAGGCAGTCATTGTTAGACAGTCACTGTTAGACAGTCATTGTTGGACTGGCTGGACCACAGCCTGTAAGCCATGCTAATAAATCACTGTTATATTCATTATATTCATTCTATCAGTTCTGTTCCTCTAGAAAATACTAATACAAGACTTACACGTTGTAGTAGGATCTTGAGCTAACAGAAGTCAGGTGTCAGTGCTTAACCACCAGGAGCTAGGCAGGTGCAATCACAGGGATGACAGTGGGAGGTGAGAGGCACCTCATTATGGCTCCCTCATAGAGAACTATGTCAATACAGAAAATGCTAGCCCTAGGGGTGAGACAGATGGCAAGCAAACAAGGATCTTAGTTCATTTTATGTACTTTGAGGAAGTCAAGGCTGGATGACCAAGAGCAACTTCCTCATCAACAAATCAGGATCATTTGCTCATGATCTGAAGGTCCTCTAGTCCCTCAATGGAATATAAGCCATTGCTGCTACATTTTGAATGGTTGTGTGTTTTCCAACATTCACATCAAGTCTAATGTACAGTATTAAGAACTGTATTAGGCTCTGCCATTGTGGATAGATCGCTTTAAAAAAAGGGGGGGCTCTCAGCTCACATAAATTGTTGAAAATATTTCTGGAAGAAAGACATGGCAGAGGGCTGGAGAAAATGCTCAGTGTTTAAGAGCACACACTGATCTCGTAGAGGACCCAAGTTTGGTTCCTAACACCCATGTCAGTGCTTTCAACTGCCTATAACTTCATCTCCAGGGGGATCTACTGCCCTCTTCTGGACTCCATGGGTACTTGCACTCACATACACACACACACACACACACACACACACACACACACACACACACACAC
>OU015745.1:137486332-137500354 GCA_907169655.1 Acomys percivali | reverse complement strand
TACATTCATATACACATTCACATACATACACCCATACAAACATACACTGTGCTGGATAATTTTAGGTCAACTTGACAAAAGCTAAAGTCATCTGAGAGGACCTCAGTTGAGAAAGTGATGCCTTCCCCTTCCCACCCCATCACGCCCTTGACACCTGCAGTAGCCTGGAGAGCTAGCTGACCCTGGGGTGAGAGCAGGAGAGCTAGCCCTGCCCCATCACTGGCTGTAGCACCTGGGAGAGGGGGTCCCTGCACCTCCCCTGAGCACTACAATGGAGGTGGCCCTGATGGCAAAAGCATGGATGAGCTAGCCAGTGTGAGAGCAGGAGAGTTTGATCAGTCTCCCCCTCAGGCAGCAACACTCAGAATAGCAAACTCAAACCTTGACTGAGCAGCACAGTGGAGCTGGCTCTGGAGGCCTGTTTGTGGGTGAGTTCACTCCCAGAGCTTGAGAGCAGGAGTGCTGACTCTGCCTCCTGCAAATGGTGGCATTGGGTGGCCTAGCCAGAGCTGTGCTGGAGAGCTTGCCCTGGTGGTGCAGATAAGGGAGAGCTGGTGGGCTGACCAGCTCAGCTACCATCTAGGCTCAGATCTAGGGCACACTCCCAAAATCTACATCGTCTTTGAATGGTTGGGATGCATGAAGGGGCCAATCCCGCTGTTCCGATACTATAGAGCCACAACAGGATAACCAGGAAGAGTCCAAAGGAGGATACAATATTGATGGTGTCACAGAAGCCAAATCAGACCAATGATACATTGCCATGTACAATGTTAGGAGCGGATCACACCCAGAGGTGGTGCCGATCCTACTTCAGCTCCTGCGCATGTGCGGTTAAGGGCACGACAGCAATGTTTCTCTTTCCCCTCCTGCACGGGGATATGCTAATGAGGCATTGGCCAGTGCGCCAATCAGCCAGAGACACACCACGCTAGGGCCTGCATATAAGCAGCGCACTCCGAGGGCTGGGGTCTTTCGCTTCAGCTTCAAAGGGCGCTCCCAATAAAGTGTGATCCAGAAGGATCCTGGTGTCGGCGTCTTTCCTGCTGGCGGGGAGGTCGCGACGGTACAAACATTTGCAAGTGGAGATGTGTAGACAGAGGGATATACTGTGGAACCCACTGTGACATACAGCAGCTTCTCGATGAGGTGTTTTCTACACTGTTTGTTTGTTTGTTTTGTTGTTTGTGTGCTTTACTTGGAGAGGAGGTTACAAGGGCAAAGGGCAGATAGGAGGGGACAGGGAGATGAACAGGACTCGGGTGCATGATGTGAAACTCACGAAGAATCAATTAAAATTTAAAAGAAAAAAAAAAGAAAAGAAAAGAAAAGAAAAGAAAAGAAAAGAAAAGAAAAGAAAAGAAAATGCCTCCATAAGACTAGGCTGTACTCAGGCCTGTAAGGCATTTTCTTAGTTAGTGATTGATGGGGGAGGGCCCAGCCTATTGTGGGTGGAGCCATCCCTGGGCTGGTGGTCTGGATTCTATGAGAAAGCAGGCTGAGCAAACCATAGAGAGCAAGCCTGTAAGCAGCACCCCTCCATGGCCCTCGGCATCAGCTCCTGCCTCCAGGTTTCTGCCCTAACTTCCTTCAGTGATGAACAGTGATATGGAAGCGTAAGCTAAATAAACTCTTTCCTCCCCAACTTGCTTTTTGGTCATGATGTTTCATCACAGCAATAGAAACCCTGAGTAAGACAGACAGACAGACAGACACACACACACACACACACACACACACCGCTGAGGATGTAACCGCAGGCTTTGCACGCTGGGAAAATGCTCTAGTGCTGAGTTCTATACCAGTCGTAAGCCATAATATATCACCCACACAATCTAAAAAAGTAAATGACAACTCAAATAATTATGACCAAAGCCCAGGATGCACATGTGGTATGGTCTATCCATGACAGAGAAAAGTAAAAATGAAAGTGAGAGTTCTGGCTAATAATTAAAAATAAAATCTAACTAGAAAGTAGGGTGGGTCATTTAGCTACTATTTATCTACTTGTGGTTTGTGAAGAAAAGTTAAGGCTGCCGTTCCAGCACGGCTGCCAGTTCCCAGCATCCTTCACTTTCATTGTTGAAAGTCTTAAGCTTCATAAGGATTTCCGTTCTTATGTCACTTCACTTGTTTACTATTTTAGTAATTATTTCCCATTGTTTTACTGCTGATCTTTGTAGGATGTAAGCTGGCTTGGACAAAAATCAAAGTGAAAGCCTCTTCTTAAGTGGAATCTTGTCACAGTGGATGTCTCCATCAGGGGTCTCTCTATTGTGAGGGACGCAACCAGAGTCATTCTGGGGAAGATGCAGCCTCTTCTAAAAATAAAAATATTAAATTATGTGCACAGGGGTGGGCTGTGGGCTGTACAGGAGTGCAGTTGTGTGTCGGGTCCCATGGAGTGGGAGTTATGGGGCAGTTGTGAGAGATACTTAGCATGGGTGTTGGAAAGTGAACTTGGGTCCTCTGTGAGGGCAGTGTGCGCTCTCAACTGTGGAGCCCTCCCATCAGATTATATTCGTAACACTGATAACTGTGAGGTGAGTACAAAGAACTGCAGACCAGCAAACAAACAGCACCCCAAGATATAGTGACGGTTAAGACAGTGACTCCTTCCATGGATTCAGCAGATTGACTTCTTCCAGCAAAGTTAAAATACAATCTGCAAGTTAGCTGCCTTTTTCCAGACCACACCTCACCTTTATGTTCATGTGAAAATAGCCAGCTAGGTAGCTGTCAGCAGGGCGAAATTTAGTTCAGCCTACTCTTTGCTAACCGTTTTCAGATTTTAAGTAAAAGTGATAGTCTGAGAAGAAACATTTCTCTTTTTCCTTCCTTCCTTCTTTCTTTTTTAACTTTATTTTACTTGTATGAGTGTCTGCCCACATGTATGCATGTGCACCATGTCACGTGTCTGCTGGTGCTCACAGAGGTCGGAAGAGGCTAGATCCCCTGAAACTGGAGTTACAGATGATTATGAGTCACCAGCGTCAGTGCTGGGAACCAAACTCAGGTCCCCTGCAAAGCGACCAGTGCTCTTAACCGCGGGCCACCTCTCCAGGCCTGGAAGAGGTATTTCTAAGAACACACTCATATGCAACACCGTTCCTTGAAAGCTCCAGGAACTTTGGTCTCATTAAAAAAGAGGCAGAGTCAGGACCTCCAGAAGAGCACCTCCAAAAACAGCAGCAAGAACACAGCACAAGTTGTCAAAATACACTGCAGAACTCTAGAAAGTAGGTTTGCAATAATCTATCGGAAAGCAAAGCAGTTATAAACACATGCATACCTGACTACACAGCCCTAAAATACACGAAGCAAAAGAAGAAGACGGGGAGAAAGAACAGCTTTAAAGGGAAAATAAATTAATCATCAATAGTTTTGAAGACTTCAACTTGCACTTTCAGCAATAGACGGACAGCTGTCAGGTCATTGGCAGGTTTGAACAACTGGAAGTGAAAGTGAATCCTTAGGAACCTATACCAGCTGTGACACGATCAGACCTCCCATCTGTGTGTACAGGAGAACGTACACACCCCTCTGTAGTGCATGAGGAAATCCTTCAGGAAATGCATTGCAATAGCTCATCAATTACATTGTCCGGTTTGCTTTCTGATCACAGTGCAATAATGTCAGAAGTCTATTAGAGAAAAAAAAAATGCGAAGAAGTCACAAAAATGTCAAAATTAAAAGAACTGATTAAAAAAAAGAAATTGAACAACAAACGTAAAAGTGCTTTTAGAGAAATAAAAATGTCAAGAAAAAGGTAAGGCCATATGTTGATTTTACTTTTATTAATTTTTATTACATCATCTTTATGTATTTGCATGTGTATGGGCGCAGGCACCCACATGCCATAGTGTGCAAGTAGAGAGGGCAACCTGGGACAGCCCA
Source organism: Acomys percivali (assembly GCA_907169655.1). NCBI lineage: Eukaryota > Metazoa > Chordata > Mammalia > Rodentia > Muridae > Acomys > Acomys percivali. Next base: position 137,496,457 of record OU015745.1, on the reverse strand, counting down.
CCCTCCCTCGCCACACCCTTCCAAGGGATCAGACAGTTTGGTTTGGTTCAGAAGCAAGTGCCTTTATCCATTTAACTATCTTGCAGGCCATAGTTTTACTTTTTAAAAAGCAACTGTGTTGGAAGTGATTTTTAAGCTTTTTTTTTTTTTCTTACAGTTTTCAACTCACATTAACTCACATTAACCCTGGGGTTTTTTTGTTTGTTTTTTTGTTTTGTTTTGTTTTGTTTTGTTTTGTTTGAAGCAATAATAACACTGTGGTAGTACTATGCAGAAAGAGGTTTGCTCACTTCCAGGACAGCTGGAAATGAGACATTGGTAGGGGAAAGACTCAAGCCACAGATCCAGGAGGAACACAAGAAATGCCCCAAGTTCAAGCCTGATCTTCTGCAAATCCCTCCCATTGGCCAAACCCAATGCAGGAGAGCAGCCAATGCCATCTACTTCTGCTGCGGGGTGACCTTCTAGGACACCAAGGAAGAATGGATGGAGACACAAGTGGAAAAACCAGTGCGGTGGTTTCAATAAGCTTGGCCCCCATAGACTCGTAATGGAAGCTTAGGGGGTGGCACTAGGAAGTGTGGCCTTGTTGGAGGAAGTGTGTCACTGGAGGTGGGTTTGAGGTTTCAAGTGCTCAGGCCAGGCCCAGTGTCACTCTCTACCTGCTGCCTGCTGATCCGGGTGTAGAACTCTCTGTTCCTTCTCCAGGCTCATGTCTGCCTGTCTGCCTGTGTGCCACCGTGCTTCCTGCCATGATGATAATGGACCAAGTCTCTGAACCTGTAAGCCAGCTCCAGCTAAATGTTTTCCTTTCTGAGAGTTGCTGTGGTCATGGTGTCTCTTCACAGCAATAGGACATTGCTTAAGAAAAGTAGTATTTCACCTCATGTTACTTGGCCTGAGATGTAAGGCAAGGGTCAGGCGTGGTGGCACTTGCCTATTTAATCCTGGCACTAGGGAGGCACCAGGGAGGCAGAGGCAGATGGCAGATCTTTGTGAGTTTGAGGCCAGCCTGGTCTATCAGTGAGACCCTGTCGATAGATAGATGGATAGATAGATGGATAGATATAGATAGATAGATAGATAGATAGAGGTAGAGAGATAGAGTCAGCCAGTCAGAAGAAAGCCCAAATTGCCTCATGCAGAACTAATTCTCTCTCTCCAGCAGGAAGAGGTGCAGTATTTGACTCGTTGTCACATTATAACGACACCAAGGAGTATGAACACAGGAAACAGAACACCTGGCTGCCAGATGGTGATGGACACCAGGGATATTTTTCATTCTGGTATTGTTGTGACCCAAACAGATGACTACAACACATGGATGGAAATGCAATGGAATGTATAACCAACTAGAACCTGATCGCAGGGATTCCCTATACAGGAGGGTTCAAACCCCGGCAAAAAGCCAGAGTCGGCCCTCTAAATATGATGAAAAAGGAATTGCTTCTCTCCCCAACGTGACACCTTATAAGCCAGGCTGGGTGGCACCTCAAACACCTTGCTAATTGTAAGGACACACACACTGCCAAGTCCTCTCTGCTGAACTTCAGGGACTGCAATCATAGGAGGCAGAGACTCTGGTCTCCTGTTCAAGTTCCAGGGGCTGCCTGAGGACAGTGTGCATGACACCAGTCCATGGGCAGTAGCCAGGAGCAGCCCTTGCAGGTGTGAGCACAGCCTGGAAGAGGCTGTCCTTCTCCTGGTGGCACTGGGGAGTCAAGGGCAGTAAAGATAGTATCTTGAAAGTCAAATAATCCCTGCTGGTAATTTCTAGAAATTGCTAGTCTGCTCAGGCAATGAACAGGCTGGTGGTAATTAAACTACTTTCCTTCATACTTGAACTTGTAGACTCAGAGGCTCTTACTGCAGAGGAGAATCTTAGTAACAACAAACACCCAACATTTGAGTGGTAAATATTGTGTGGAAAAAGCCAGCATGCCCATTTGCCGGTAAGAAACTCTAGCACACGGTACTTAAACTACTGTGTCTGAGGTCACCCAGCCCATTGGTGTTTGATCCACGATCAAAGAGAGAATCCTTGCTTCACCATTTTGTCCTGTTTCTCTCAGGCAATCCAGGCAACATTAAACTCCTCCATTAAGGGAGGAACCAGGAAGTAGCTCAGCTGCTGAGAAGCTGGAGTGAGTGAGCCCACTGCCTCCAGGACCACTGCGCTTTCTATCTCTCAGTGAAGAAGAGAGAATCTCATTATTCGACAGTTCCCTGCTGCTCCTATAAGAAAGCGAAACCAACGTGTGGAGTCCATGAGGAAACAGCATCTGATAGAGCATGGTGTTTTGCTAAGTCTATGCATCCGTATCTCTCCCTCCTTGGTGTCTTTGGATATGTGGAAGCGAGAGTGACTTACATTATTTCTTCGTGTATGTCAGTGCTGGAGGGCACCGTCCACAGAAGTGAGAAATGCACCATCAGGAACGATATGCAAATTGGGATGTGAGGAAAACTCATTTGATTCTCCATCTGTCTCCCTGTTTAATTACTTAGCCATAAATTAGTACTTTTTACTAGCTGTGCTCTGCAAATGTGATCAATTCCCTGACTTTAATGTCAAGCCAGGATATTTTTTTGACTTTCAAGTATTTAGCCTTTTAATTTACATTCACATTCTAAAATACAAATTAGCTGTTGAAATCGGCCCAAATGTGACATTGGGGGATTTCTTTTTCTGTTTATTTTCTCATGAATGGCATTTCTTTGATTGGATCATTGATGAGATGCTTTTTGAAACATGTTTCCCCCACACACACACACACCCCTAAAGGGCAAGAAAAGAAAGTGTTTTCAACATCCAAAGGATGCAATTAGGAGACACACCAAGAAGCATAAACTCGAGGCCGCAGCAACACAGAGAGTATAATCCTGCTGGCATCTGCTTGCAGCTGGCCCAAATGGCCTCAACCTGACTTTTTTATACTAACCCCACTAGACTTTAATCAACACAAGAAGCTTCCTAGCCCACCCGGCCAATATTCCCTGGCATATGCTAGTCAGTTGGTGAAATCCTTCCATTTCTACTGAGTCCTATATCCCAAAACACTATCCAGGCCCAACACAGAAATACAGATGACGAGATAACTTCTGAAACTCTAACAATAGCAGGGAAGAGACATGAGACAGAAGGCATTAGGCGACAACATGGCATCCTATGCGAGTGTGCATGCATGTGACAGCACACTAGCATTCTGCTCCCCTTCAGTTCCTGACGAAATGGTCCTGACCTCATCATAGACTATATACTCAGCTCTAGGCAGGGGATCAAGAGCAATTGATTCCAATCATGTCAACGCAGTTCCCTGGACTCCCAGATATTTCCCAACTATAGACAGCCATGGGGCGCTGTTCTAGCTGCTAAAATATAATGGGACATCCCCAGGATTCTAGGAAAGATGTCTTCTGTGTTTAGGCCTGTGGTGTCTCCTTAAACCTTCTCTGCTGTGATTGTATGTGTGATATTTCAAGTGGTGAAGCCATCTTGAGATAGTGAACAACAAAAAAGAATTGCAAGGATGCCAGCCCTGAAATCTTTGAGTGAATGAATTAATTCCAGATGCCACCTACCTTTGGACTTTTTTATTGGGTGAGAAAAATAAAATCTGTTACATGCCACAGAAAGCATTCCCAGGATGCATCAACATATATATAATATTCCTAGCATATATTAAATATAATATTCCTATCGAATATATATGAATGACAAAGCATATTTAGCTACAAAGTATTAAAATGCACCCATAAAGGGGGAAGAGTTGCTAGAAAGCTAAGCTTGAGTTCCATGCCTGCTTTTCAACTGAGCCTCAAAATACCCAGCAGGTCCAATTTCAACTCTTCAGTTAGGTACTGATTCATCAACCCACTAAGATGGTGTGTTCTGAAGTGTGGTCTCTGAGCTGGAACAAATGCAAGACAGACGTGCTGGTGCTACTTAATAGTATACTCACCAGCTCTGGAAAAAAGGGTAGACATTGAGAACCTGACTGGTTTAATGGCTCCAAATGCAATGAGAACAAGATGCTGAGCAGTTGCCTCAACCTCGGGGTCGGGGGGTCGGGGGGGGGGGGGAGGAGGGAGGAGGGGGGGGGGGGGGGGGGGGGGGGGCGGAGGGGGGGCCAGGGGGGCGTGATTTCCAGGTTGGAACCTGTGGGATCAGCAGAGAAGCCTTACTGGAAGTCATGGCATAGTCCAGGAAAGAGAGAAACTTGGAGAGGAGCAGTTTACATGCAAGCCCTATCGAAATTCTCTTAGTATTTTTTGGAAACATCCAAGACCTCACAGTTATATAGAATTGGTAGAGACTCACTCTGTATAGTCCAATTGTATCTTTAAACAATAACAGAATGCTCACACTTTCTAATTTGCATTCTGCAAAATAAAATAACAAAACAATAGGTATAAAAATAAGCACTTAGGTTAGGACAGTATAATTTTAAATACAGAAAACTAATCATTTCTATGTGGCCAACTGGTATTTCCCAAGTGTCAAGATCATTCAATAGGAAAACAAAAACATCTTTAACAGATGGTGCTCAGTCAACCAGGTTCACAAGATCAAAAGGAAAAAAGCACAGCTTTCACCTCACACCACAGAAAATATTAACTCAAAAAGATCAATGACCTAAATTTATGGTCTCAGATTTAGCAATGGATTCTTCAAATATTACACCAAAAGCACAAACCACAAAAGAAAATACAGGTGATCTTGGTTTAATCAAAATCAGAATGTTTGTCCATCAAAGAACATTGCCAAGAAAATAGAAAGAGAACCTACATAGTGGGAGAAACCATTTCCAAAATATATATCTAATGTGACTTTAATATGAAGGGTGTATTACAACTAGCAGACTCCCAGACCTTAGCACAGCTGACTCCATGGTGGAAGTACCACTGTAAAACCCAGCAAGTAGACAGCATCATCTGCCAAAACTAAAATGAAGACTAATCCAGCAAAGTCCGTAGTTCTGGAAAAGTCCCTAAACGTACCAACCAATGTGGTTTTTTGGCTTCTGTAGTTCTGCTTCTAGCTAATTGTTCTTGCTAAGTGAAGCATATCAACCCAGCATGCTTTTGTACTTAAAAACTCACCCCGAGAAAGGCTCAGGACTCTACTGGGATCCCAAACACACAGTGTAGTTGCCGGCCGGCTAATAAAGACTTTCTATTGGCTTAACTCTTTGTCTAAGATATCGTCTCTGGTAGATACCCTACAATAAAATAAAGAATGCCTATGAATCAACATCAAAGAACTAAGGAAGAACTGGTACTAGGGTAAAGATGGAGCAGAAATTGAGAAGGAGGAGAAAGAGAAAAAGAAAAAAAAAGAAAAGAAAAATAGTGAGAGACCTCAACACCCCACTCTCACCAATGGACAGAAACTAAGACAAAGAAATAATGAAACTAACAGTTGTTATAAATCAAACAGACCTAACATATATCTAGAGAACATTTCACCTAAACACAAAAGAATATACATTCTTCTCAGCACCTCATGGAACCTCCTCCAAAACTGATCATATACTTGGTCACAAAGCAAGTCTCAAAAGATACAAGAAATTTAAAGTAACCCTGGATAGCACTGGACTTCAACAACAACAGAAACAACAGAAAGTCTACAAACTCACCGAAACTGAACAACTCCCTATTCAGCATCAACTAAGTCAAGGAAATTACTTTCTAGAATTCAATGAAACTGAAGGCACAAGATACCCAAACTTAAAGGGCACAATGAAATCAGTGCTCAGAGGAAAGTTCATTACACTAAGTGCCTTCATAAAGAAATTGGCAATATCTCATACTAATGATTTAACAACACACCTGAAATCTCTAGAAAAAAAAGAAGCAAATATACCCAAGAGGAATACATGGCAGGAAATTATTAAACTCAGGCATGAAATCAATAAATTAGAAACAAAGAGAACACTACAAAGAACCAAGAAAATCACAAGTTGGTTCTTTGAGAAAATCAACAAGATAGACTAACCCTTAGCCAAACTAACTAAAAGGCAGAGAGAATATCCAAATTAACAAAATCAGAAATGAAAAGGGGGACATAACAACAGACACCAAGGAAACACAAAGAATCATTATGTCTTACTTCAAAAACCTGTGCTCCACAAAATTTGAAAATCTAAATGAAATGGATGGGTTTCTTTAATAGATACCACCTACCAAAGTTAAATCAATATCAGGGAAACAATTTAAATAGACCTATAACCCCTAAAGAAATAGAAGTAGTCATTAAAATTCTCCCAACTCAAAAACTGAAAAAATTTAAAAAAGCCCAGGGCCAAATGGCTTTAGAGAAGAATTGTTCAACAAAGAGAAAATACCAATACTTCTCAGACTATTCCACAAAATAAAAACAGAAAGAACACTGCTAAATTTATTTTATCAGTCACCCTGATACCTAAACACAAAGACTCAACCAAGAAAGAGAATATCAGACCAATTTCCCTTATGAATACTGATGCAAAAATACTCAATAAAATACTCCCACACTGAACCCAAGAACAGATAAAAAACATCATCCACCATGATCAAGTATACTTCATCCCAGTGATGCAGGGATGGTTCAACATATGAAAATCCATCAATATAATCCACCATATAAACAAAGTAAAATAAAAAAACACATGATCATCTCTTTAGATGCTGGAAAAGCCTTTGACAAAATCCAACCCTGCTTTATGATAAAATTAGGGAAACAAGGTGCATACCAAAACACAACAAAGGCAATATACAGCAAGCTAAATGGAGAGAAGCTTAAAGCAATTCCACTAAAATCATGGAAAAGGCAAGGCTGTCCACTCTCTTCATATCTATTCAATATAGTACTTGAAGTTTTAGCTAGAGCAATAAGACAACTAAAGGAAATCAAGGGGATACAAATTGGAAGGGACGAAGTCAAAATATTGCTATTTGAAAATGATATGAATATATATATATTCCAAAAAAAATTCTACCAGGGAACTCCTACAGTTGATAATCACCTTCAGTAAAGTGGCTGGATACAAAATTAGCTCAAAAAAAATCAATAGCTAGGCTGAAAAAGAAATTAGGGAAACTATATCCTTCACAATTGCCACAAATAATATAAAGTATCTTGGTGTAACTCTAACCAAGCAAGTAAAAGACCTGTATGACAAGAACTTCAAGTCTTTGAAGAAAGAAATTGAAGAAGATATCAAAAGATGGAAAGATCGCCCATGCTCATGGATTGGTAAAATTAACATATTAAAAATGGCCATTTTACCAAAAGCAATCTACAGATTCAATACATTTCCCATCTAATTTCCAATGCTATTCATTATAAGTCTTGAAAGAACAATACTCAATTTCATATGAAAACAAAACAAAACAAAACCAGGATAGCTAAAACAATCCAATACTCATTTTAACCTGTACTACAGAGCAATAGTAATAAAAACCATATGATATTGACATAAAAACAATTGGTTGGTCAATAGACTCTAACTGAATACCGAGAAGTAAACCCACACACCTATGGATACTTGATTTTTGACAAAGAAGCAAAAACTATACAATGGCATGGGAGGGGGAAGCATCTTCAATAAACGGTGCTAATCTTACTGTATGTCTGCATGTAGAAGAATGCAAATAGAATGCAAGTATCTATTACCCGGCACAAAATTCAGGTCCAAGTGGATCAACATAAAACCATGTACACTAAATCTAATAGAGGAAGGAGGGGAAGCTGCAATCAGAATGTTAATTAATCAATTTCAAAAAGAAAGTGCCTCATTTGGATTGGCCTGTAGGTAAGTCTATGGAGCCTTTTCATGATTAATGATTGATGTGGAAGGGCTTAGCATATTGAGGGGGTGCCATCCCCAGAGCAGGTAGTCCTGTATAAGAAGTCAGGCAGACAGCAAGCCCGTAAGCAGCCTTCCTCCATGGCCTCTGATTCAGTTCCTGCCCAGGCTTCCTTCCCTCAGTGATGGACTATGACTGATGTGCTTCCTCCCCAAGTTGCTTTTGGCCATGGTCATTTTATCACAGCAACAAAGAAGCAGGCTAGGATACTGTGTTGCAGTAGCCACTGAGAAACAAATAATATTACTCTCTAAAATAATGATTGACAGGGGAGGGCAGCATGTGATGTCCATGGTGGGCCAAATGCCATGTCTATAAATAGATTGCATAAGATGCAATGGAATGTCCACACGCAAAGTTTCTCCTTCCTGAACCCATTTGCTCAAAGAAAGTAGGAAAGCCTGTAACTCATTCTTCCAAGGGAGGGGACTTGTTGTTTCTGGCTCATGACGTAAGGCTTCCAACTCCCTTTCTGTTCTATTCTGTTCTGGCATCTTATGGCGCAGGACTTCATCACTTACTGATCCAAGAGCAATTTGTATAGAAGACCTACAGATGCCTCTCAGTCATAGAAAGAACTTATACCCCAAAACAGAAAGTAACTTAAACTAAATTCAGTATCACTGCTCAGAAAATCCTTCATTCACTCCTGTCACTTATAAATCCATCTCTCCCTGAGCCCTGGCTTCCTACCAAGTTGTTGGGCCCCTTATTCTTATGAGATGAGCATTTTCTACCATTCCAGAAGCTTCCAGAAATCTCAAGATTTCCTGTACTTGGTTTTGCATAATGTCCAATACCATCTTTGCTCACAACCAAAATGTTGGGGGGTGGTCTAATGTATTTTGATGCTAAGTACTGCTTGCTGTCTCTGTGACCCATCTTTTGATTAATAAAAAGCCATCCCACCTGGACAAGGCAGAGGAGACAGAGGTGTGGCTAAGGTGAGAGGGTGAGAGAGAGAGAGAGAGAGAGAGAGAGAGAGAGAGAGAGAGAGAGAGAGAGAGAGAGAGGAATCCTTCCATGAGGGAAGGAGAAAGACCCAAGAGGAGAGAGGAGGCCACCATAGGTTAGATGGAGAAGCACATGGCCGGCGTGGATGGAGAATCTGGCCCAGATGAAGAACATTAACAAGTATTTGAGATTACGGATAGGAGGTAACTTGATAGAAGTTATTGGAAGCAGATGGCATGGGATTGAGGCAGGGAGCCCATGCCTGCCCCACTATGGGAGGTAGTTTAGAGGATTAATGTCTCCAGGTTAACTAAGGCTATTTTAAAATATAACAAGTGTCTGTGTCTTAATTGAGTGCTAGGCGAGCATACTGATAATACCGGTAAGACAGATAAATTTAAAACAATACCAAAGTTTATCTACTACAATACTTCCATAAGTCAAAATAACAGCTTTTTTTTTTCCTCTCCAAATGGTCACTCTGTATTCTTTCCCGACAGTGGTTCCTAACACTGTAATCTAAAAAGCTGACTAGTGTGAGCACTCATTACAACACAGACCCCTGGGTCCCAGCCTAGTGCTATTGGACTCAGTTAAGGGTATCTTTGGAGTCTCCTCCAGCCAGTGATTCTAAAGAACTGGGAGAAACCACTTGGCTGACAGGCAAGTTACTTAACTTGCAAATGTTTCTCTTTCTGTTACTGTTGACTCGATACTCAGTGTGATTTACATAAATTTATCTTTTGCTCTTTTTTGCCCACCCCTTCTGCTTATATTTACACTGTTGTTTCCAAGCCATGTCTTTAAGTGGTGGTGTTTTGTTTTTTTGGTTTTTTTTTTTTTTTTTAATTTATTTTGCTTGTTTTGTGTGTTTGTTTGTTTCTGAGATAGGGCAAAACTAGCTGGCCTCAAATTAATCAGATAGTCAAGGGCAACCTAGAGTATTTTGATTTTCCTGCCTCTACTTCCTGAGAGCTGGGATCACAGGTATGTGATTCTGGGGCCTAACTGAGGGCTTTGTGCATGGCAGGGAAGCACGCTCTCAACAGGGCTACAGCCCCTCAGTCCTTTAAGCAGTGCTTGTACACAACCTTGCAGGGGGGATAAGCCACATACGTGCCTTCTGATGAAATGATCACGCCTCTGTGAAGATTAGAAAGGGGCCTCACCCACTTGCTCTGAGGACGCAGCCCCACAGCAGAATGAGACACGTACAGGATGGAAATGGGTTTGTCTGGGCACTCTTGTTCATTGGGAACCTGTGCACCCCTGACTGTGACATGCACCTGTGACATGCACCTGTGACATGCACCTGTGACA
>OU015745.1:137457519-137474039 GCA_907169655.1 Acomys percivali | reverse complement strand
CCTCCATCCTTCAGCCTCCATCCTTCTCCTCCATCCTTCAGCCTCCACTCTCACAGCCGGCCAACTCTGAAAGAATGGTTCTCACACTTATTCCCAGGGACCTGTGGTGCACTCCTAGGCCCACTGTTGCTCCCTAGGGCTTCTTCTCCCCACCTGGAGCCTCTTCTCACTCCAGGAATACTACCCACAGAGCCAGTACCCTTTCAAGCATGACACTTTCTCTTCTGGCTGCTGCACAAATGCTCTCAGTTGCTCCCAGCTGCCAGTTTCATCAAGTGTAGGGACCACCTACAGCCCTGGACCCTCCCACCACCTCAGTGTCCTTTTCATTTACTCTTTACCCTTCTACTTTTTATTTATTTTAGTTAGTTGGGGCTTTTTGTTGGGTTGGGTTGGGTTTGGGTTTTGGCTTGTTTTTACTTTTGTTTTTTGCTTTTTCTTGAAATGCTATCTTGCTACAAAGGCCAGGTTGGCCTGGTACTCACTATGTAGCCCAGGTTGGCCTTGGAATCCATGGCCTCCTCCCTCCTCCACTCTCTAAATGCTGGGTTTTCAGATACAAGCTATCACTTCCAGCTGTGTTTGTTTTAAAACCATCCTGCGTCCAATAGTGTCTATAGGATCTGTGTAAATTGTCCCGAAGAAAGTACGAGGGGAGCCACCACTCAGTAAGACAAGTGTATTCAGTGTCAGCTGCTTTCTTCCCTCAGCCATCCCTCTCCACCCCCCTCCACCTCCCCACCCCCTTCTACCCCCCTCCCCCTCCCACCCCCCTCCAGGCCCCTCCACCTCCCCACCCCCCTCCAGCCCCCTCCAGCCCCCTCCAGCTTCACAGAGCTGACAGACACACCCTGACATTTCCACACTCAGTCCCTTGAGGTCATGACAGCCTTATCCCCACTTCCCAAGTAACACATTGCTCACGGTTGCTGGATTCAGAAGTTTCTGTAGCTCGGACCACTTGTATTTATTTTGCCATGGCTCATTTCCCTTTTTCTGACAGTTCGTGTGAGTTGTAATTTACAAACTAAACAAGTCTCCCACTTTAGTTACATGTGTAGACAGCCATATGTAAATGACAGGAGTTTGCTAGAAGAGGCTTGGTGCAATCTGTACTGCTGCAAGAGAATGACAGAGTCCAGGTAATTTACAACAGACACAAATGTATTTCCCACAGCTCTGGAATCTGCAAGGTTCAAGATGGAAGGGATATATTTGCCGCCTTCCTCCATCATGAAGTAGGGGAGGGCATCACACAGACAAGGGAAAAGAAAAGGAGCTATGGAGACAGCGTAGTTGGCAGACTCCACCCTTTTGTAAAGGGCAGTGAGGGCAGTGATCTGTCCCTTGTCACCTGACACCTCCTGCCAGGCTTCCCTTCCCAACACTGAGACGTCACAGGATGAGTTTCCAACATAACCCTTTTGGGGAGAGGCATCCAAGGCACAGCGGGATCTGATCAGAAAAGGCAGGGTTCCGTTTCCCCTGAGACAGAACCTGCTTTGGGGGCCTGGGTCTTCCTTGCTGTTGGATGAGATAGATCTGTTGGGTACAGTATATTCCCATCCACAGCGTCCAGCCACGGTCACCAGTCTCCAACTCCAAGCCTCTGATTTGATCAGCCTCGGCCTCTTTAGCGCTGTCACATACTACAAAGGAAAATCCAGAGATCCGTGTGGAGGGCTAACGGGTGTGTCGCCATAGGTATAGCATCCATGAGCTACGGCTGCTGTCACAGCACATCAGAGCCGGTGACTTAACAGGCCTGGATATTTCAGCCCCGAATGCTGCAACTCTGGGATGCAAAGGTTTGAGCAGGCCAAGGTCGTGGTGAGACTTCTGTAAGGTCAAGGGTGGGATCCTCACGGTGGGACTGTGTTTTTATAAGAGGGAGAAGAGACCAGAGTTCTCTCTGCGGTGTGAAGGCATGCCGAGGAGGTGCTAGGAAACCAGGAAAGAGGCCTTGGGAACCAAATCAGCTGCCTTCTTGGCCCTCTGTCAAGCTGAAGAACTGCTCCTTGCGCGGTCTCTGGCTAAGCCACACTGAGGCAAACTCTCTCTCTGCCTTACTCCCCAGCACCGCGGGGCCTCCTTGGATCCCGTCGGATACATAGCATCTCCTGTGCTGTTTTCTCCAGGTAGTTCCTTCTTTCAGGGCTTCCAATTTAACTTCGAAAATTGATCACAAAACAGGTTTTTCTCTTCCTGGGAAACGCTTTGTCCCAGATTTCTCTCAGGAACACCTTTCTATAAACTACCTTTCCCAGTCTTCTCCCTCGTACTGAGTCTTGGTCAGCTCACTCCCTGCTAAGGAGATGGGGCTTCCACTGCGCAAGCTCAGTAGGTCCTCCTCTGGAAGCCTGAGCAAAGCGCCAGCTGCCTTCCACTGCACAAACTCAGAACTCACTCTTTGGATTATTTTCTAGTTGTGTATTTATCATGTCCACAAGCTACCTTCTTGATAATCTACTATTTTCAGGTATGCGCAACTCTAATGGCTTATATTAGTTAAGCACACATTAAAATGACATAGAAATATGATCCACCGGGGACTCACCTTGGGGGTTAGCTGTGGCCTTCCTCTTCTCGGGAGTGTGTGAACCTCTTGTGTCGATAAAGAGAACGTACAGCAACTGGAATTTTCTCACCCGGCTTGCTGACATTTCTGTAAGCTTTGCCCAGCCCACCCTCCCACTCGACGTGTAAAGGAGCTAAGAGTGGCAGAAATCGGAGGGCTCAGAGCTGAATGCTTACTTCCTGTGTGTCAGCGAAGTAGTGGGCCTGAGTGGCCCAACAAAGACATAGCAACTAGGAACTGGAGGAGGAAATGCACAAATACATACATGTTATATAACTGTCCTGTCCTGTACTGCAGCCACAGACTACATGGAATGATTTAAATTTTAATTTGCATGAAATTCAAAATATGGTTTCTTGCCGGCACTAATCATATCTGAAGCACACAAGGATGCCTGCGGCTTCTGTAGCCAGTGGAAACAGAAAACAATTCCATGATGGCAGAAATTTCTACCAGACAGGTAACGCGGATAACGCTTATAGTGACTACCAAGACGTGTTTCTGCTCTTCAAATGAGTGTCAGGAAAATACAGGCTTGGCCTGCTGAATGTGTGAGAGGAAAACAGTCTTTTAAAAGATTGCTAGAAGGTTCTCCAGCAGCTTGAATGAAAGGAGGGCCAATGGGCAAAGGCCAAACTGCCTGGAGTCGCCGGGAGGTAGCTCAGTTTCAGAGGTTTCTTTCCTGGTCCATCCAGCATCTGGCGCCATTGATTTTAGGCCATGGAAGAACAAACATGCTCGCGTCATAGTGGCTGTAAAACAAAGGTAGAGACGCCAGAACAAGATACACGCTGCAAGCCGGGCGGTGGTGGCGCATGCCTTTAATCCCAGCACTCGAGAGGCAGAGGCAGGCAGATCGCTGTGAGTTCGAAGCCAGCCTGGTCTACAAAGGGAGTCCAGGACAGCCAAGGCTACACAGAGAAACCCTGTCTCAAAAAACCAAAAAATAAATAAATAAATAAATAAATAAATAAATAAATAAATAAATAAAATAAAGATACACGCTGCAGCAGCATGCCTCGTGACCTACTTCCTCCAATCAGGCCCCACCCCCCAGTGTCTCCCACTTTCTAATGATGCCACCATCAAATTGGAAACCCATCAACAGACTGATCATTCATTAATTAGGTCAGCTCCTCAGGATCCCGTGGCGTCACAAAGGCCAGTCTCCTGCCAACTAAGCCTTAGTACGTGAGCCTAAGGGGGATGGCGCATCTTGAAGGTGCCTGGGAGCGATCCATGAGCAAAAGGCAGTGCATTTGCCTAGACTTGTCAGGATAGGGGCCCCCAAGAAGTTGTCTTTGTAAAGACAGTATGGTGTTCTGGCTTTGGCAGGTGCCATGCTCTGGCTTCTTTGTGTTCACAAGAACACAGTACACACACACACACACACACACACACACACACACACACACACATACACACAGGGGAGGGGGGAGGGGAGAATAAATGATATCCTGTGACCAACTATCACATAGTCTATGATGTTGCATATAGGGTATGTACAAAGGATACATGAAGACTTTTTGTAAAAGGTATCTATGACAGGTCACAGAGAGGAGAGGCAGCCACCTTCCCACAAGGCTGCAGCTTATGTTTGGGAGATGATCGTACAGCCCGGCCCTGGGCCTGGTTTGGAAACCAGTCACACACGTGACGGGCACTGTGGCTCCTTCAGCTCCAGAAGGAAGTCATGCTGAAGTCTGCAGGAGCCCAGCTGTGTCAAAGACGCCTGAAGAAACAGGGCCTGGCGGAAGCACAGAAATAGGGTTTCATGTGTTCGAGGTGGCGCTGACTGGCTAATAATATCTAGCTTGTGGGGGACATCCTGCCTACTCCCAGAGGCTCCTGCAAACACCAGCTAATTAACCTGTATTCCAAGGTGGGTGCGCATCGGCGTTGTTACCACTTCAGCTTGCAGAACCACTTAGCTCTGTCACACTTCTCGTAGCAACATGCCAAGTGATCGCTAGAAACACCTGGATTTAAGCAAATAGTGTTAAGGATTCTGAGGCAGCTTGTGCATCTGAAGTAGAGTTCTCCCTGTCCCTGCCTCTGGGTGGCTATCCAGCCTTCTAGACTGAACGCCCACTCAGAGAGCCTCCTCCGCAAACCTCTCCTCTTCGGTGCTTGCTCCTAAATCGATTATTCTCTATGGTGACCAGCTTTTCCAGTTTCCCTGTGACCATCTCAGATTTAACTCTCTGCTGGGCCAACCTGACTCTCAGCATCCTAAAGAACCTGTACCAACAGCTACACAACTACAACAACACACAGTTGTGTAGCTCAGTGAGTCCCAGGCTGTTCTGGTTTCCTTTCTTATGGTAATAGATGGTTTAAGATAGTTCACCTTTTTATCTCCTTGGGATGCCTAATTTGGGTACCAAAAATTATACACTAGGGCACGGGAAGATGGCTTAGTTGGTAATGAGCTAACTGTGTGAGCATGAGGCCTGGATTTGATCCTCTAGGAGCCATGTTTAGCAAAATAATGCCAAGCGCTTTGCCACATGCTCACTGGCCAGCCAGTCTAACCAAGCCAGTGACCTCCAGACTCGGTGAGATGTCCTGCCTCAGAATCATCAAGTAAAGAGCAACTGAGAAAGATATCCAACATTGACTGCTGGCTTCCACACGCATGTGCGTGAACTTGTACACATGCACACATGTGTGTGCACTTGCACACGCGTACACACACACACACACACATGTTCACTTTATTTCTTTTAGTACCACGTCTCTCCTATGACACAATTCAAACTGAGATGGCTGAAAGACTTTGCCATGTAAACGTAGGATGGAGTCTCCCCCCTGGCTGCCATTGAGAGCGCTGATCTTCAAAGTCAAGCAAGGTCCAGAGCAAGAAAGACTCAAAAAAAGCCAGAAAGAATGAGAGAGAGAGAGACAGACAGATGGACAGAGACAGAGAGAGACAGAGAGACACAGAGAGACACAGAGTTTTTTCCTGATTAGTAAAAGCTGGTGACAGACACTTCTGGAGTGGGTCCCTAGGAAGTCTGTCTTACTGCAGATGCCCGGAGCCCATTTCCAGAATTCCCAGTTTAAAACTGCTGTTCCCTAGCATTTCTGATTGAAGAGGTCTTCAAATACGAGGCAAGGAAATCATCTGACCCAGTTGGAATTAGCTGATGGCTATCCCTTTTAAAGTCCTTGAACAGAAAAACACTCTTTTTTAAAAAGGAAATGATAAATATCTACCTTAAATGTTTTGTGAGAGCTGGGCGTGGTGGCGCACGTCTTTAATCCCAGCACTCGGGAGACAGAAGCATGTGGATCTCTGTGAGTTTGAGGCCAGCCTGGTCTACAAAGTGAGTCCAGCACAGCCAGGGCTACACAGAAAAACCCTGTCTTGAAAAACAAACAAACAAATGTTTTGTGTGGACACAAGGCCTTCTTTTGGGTTTGTTGATTGGATGTCATTGAGGGTTTTTTGCTTGTATAGACTGTATTTGTGCTTTTCTAGTTTTGATTTTCCTAAAATAGGAGAAGAATTTAAGGACACTTGTAGAGTATTCTGAGAGTGGAATCCTTCCAGACTGCTGAAGTGTTTCTTCCAACCGTCTTACAGTTGTCTCAAGCTCACCAAATTAAGCAACAGTTTGAGCAATTTACATATGTTAGGTATCACCAAAGCATTCAGCATAGCTCTCTAAGAGGTGGTTTGTAGCTTTTGGGATAAAGTATAAAGTGATATGGAGGAAGAGCATCTTTATTCTTTGTTCGCTGACTTTGGTCACTGTGGACATGAAGACATGCCTGCTACCTCTAGCTTTCTGTTTGTTAAGTAAAATGGATCAGAAAATACTTATATGATTTAATTAACAGCTATTACAAGTACACATGCCATGAAGAGACCCGAGAGCTCACACAGTTGACCCTCAATAAACACAACATGTGGATCTCAAGTGGCTATGTGAGTGTAGTAGACCGAGCCGGCCCACCAGCTGGGAGCACTCCGTTCTCTGTGAGCGTCATTCATGTGCTGGGAGGGACTAGTGAGCCTACACTAACCTGAACAGCAATTAAGCAGAATTTTTGTTAGGCATAATTTTTGTTATAAGATGTTTCTCTCTCCCAGTAAGAGGCCTCAGGTAGAGTTGGAAGGCTAGGTAGTCAAGCGCACTTGCTGCTCTTCCAGAAAACCGAGGTTCAGTTCCCAACACCCACATCAGGCAGTGCTCAACGACCTGTAATTCCAGTTCCAGGAGATCCAATACCCTTTTCTGGCCTCTGTGGCTACCTACACACATGTGGCAGACACGCATACAGACACTCACATATACACATAAGTATAGTAATACTTTAAAAATAAAATAAAAGAAGGATCCAGAGGGTCCTAGGAACCTACAAGAAGAACATTATGATGGGCAGATCTGGGCCCAGGGGTCCTGCTCAAACTATGGCACCAGCCAAGGACAATATGTGAAGTAAACTTCAAACCCCTACCCAGATCTAGCCAATGGACAGGACATTTTCCACAGTTGAGTGGAGAGTGGGGACTGACTTTCACATGAACTCTGGTGCCCCATATTTGACCACATCCCCTGGATGGGGAGGCCTAGTGGCACTCAGAGGAAGGATAGCAGGCTACCAAGAAGAGACTTGATACCCTATGAGCATATACAGGGGGAGGAGGTCCCCCTCAGTCACAGTCATAGGGGAGGGGAGTAGGGGGAAAGTGGGAGGGAGGGAGGAATAGGAGGATACAAGGGATGGGATAACAATTGAGATGTAATATGAATAAGTTAATACAATATATTAAAAAATAAAAAGTCAAAAAAATAAAATAAAATAAATTATTAAAAATGAAAGAAGCCTCAGTCAGCGAAAGCCTGCGGCCAGTGTGGTGTGTGGGAAGTATTTCTTCCACGTCTGTCTCCTATGGATCCTGTTTTGATCCCAGAGGGAGGAACTAGTGTCTACAAACTCCGTGTTATCATCCGGTCTTCTTGCATTGAAGTTCTCTAAAGTTTTCACTTGAACTCTTTCAATCTGTTCTAATAGTTAGAGGTGGGGGTGGGGAGGAGGCTATTGTCATCCCCCAAAAGGGATCTACATACTTCCCTCATCTTGATAGAAAAGTTTCTCCCTCTCCTTGATCTTATCTACTCATATCTGTCTAGGCCAAGAAGCCATGTGAATAAAATTACTATAAGCCACACCTAGAATGACACCAGTGAGTCGGCCTGCACTCCAGTCCCTGGCATGACGTCAACAGTGTGAAACCTCTCTCATCCTCCACAGACTTCTTGGAGAAGTGAGGCAGATGAGACTCATCCTTTCACAGTGGTAGAGACACAGCTGAGCGGCAGAGAGCTTGCCCAGCAAGCGTGGGTCTTGTTGGACACTGCGTGTTCTGATGAGTGTTCATAGCCATAGGTTGGAGCTGTTTTAACCTGATTCACAGACATTCTCTTTGTAGTGAGTGGTAGTTAATGCCGAGACTCACATCTGCTCAACGGCCTGAGATAAGTGACTGTCAAGTGTTTAGCCCTAAACCAAACACTGATGTCACCTGCTTCAAGGCTCACGGCAGGTCTTCACAGAAGAGGAGATAGAACGAATGTAAGATCTGGAAGACAATGAAGAGTGAGATGCTGCTGTCATCTGAACATGACATGGCCATTGTAGTCATGATGTCACAGTGGTGACCTGCACCAGGGGAGTAGCCAATGTTAAACTGGCCATGTGCCAATAAATAACTCCCTGCCTGTCCTCATGCAAGGAATTGTAATCAAATGTAGTGGGTCACCAAAATAAATAAAAAGACATAAAAGTAGGAAGGTAAGAGTAGGAATTTAGTGGGAGAGAGAGGGGAATGAGAGAAAGTAAAGAAGTGGGGCTTGGTGGCGCACTCCTGGAATCCCAGCACTTGGGAAGCAGAGGCAGGTGGATCTCTATGAGTTACAGGCCAGCTTTGTCTACAAGATGTCCAAGATGGCCAAGGCTACACTGAGAATCCCTATCTCAGAAAGAGAGAGAGAAAGAGAGAGAGAGAAAGGAAGGGGGTGAGGGGGTGGGTGGGAGATGACCAAAATACACTATACATACATACGTACACACACATATATACGTACATACACATACATCATTGTCAAAGAGTTGTTTTATAGACTATTAAGGTTATCAACCATCTTTGTTGGAAACACCCTTTAATGTTTACTTTCTGCCCAAATAAACCAAGCTGTAAGTGGGTAGCTGGTTTTCAGATTTTGATTTTTTTCCTCTGTTGTTTTTACTTTGTTTTGACTTAGGGTATGGCCACACATTGTGTTGTAGACTGGCCTGGACATCGGTATTGAACCCAGGCTAGCTTCATACTCATCATCTTCCTCCTCTACCATCCAAGTATGAATACAAAAGCAACTTAGGTAGAGGAAGGTTGACTTTGGCTCACAGTTTGAGGACACAGTCCACGGTGACAGGGAAGGGCTGGTCACAAGTGCAGCTGTAGCTGTAACAGCAAGGGCATGAGGCAGCTGGCCACACTGTGAGGAAATGGGGAGGGATGGAGGCCTGAGGGCATGCCTTCCCCTTTCCTGCCGTTTATTTCACCCAGGACTGCAGGATTGGAGAGGTGTCACTCACTGCAGAGCAGCTCTCCACCCCTCAGTTACACCTCTCTGGAAACATCCTCACAGATGCGTGCAGAGCTGCCTCCCAGATGATTCTAAATCGCACCAAGTTGACAATCAAGATTCATCACCATAGCCCATCACCCAGAGCTGAGAACCCTGGTACCCAAAGGGCAGAGCTGTGACGCTAGGAGCAGACTAAAGAGCTCCAGAGAGTTCTTTTAAAAAACAAACAAAAACAAAAACAGTGGACATGGAGAGGGTGAGAGGTGGGGGAGACTCCAGAGGACAAAAAAAAATAAAAAAGGGTCTGAAGGTGGAAGCTGCACGTATTAAGACTTGCAAGCCCAGACATTGAAAGAATTTAGCCTCCTTGCCAAGGCCTGTAAAGAGCTGAGAGACTTTACACTCAGCACTCAGGAGCTTGGACTCTAGAGGGCCACTGGCATTAGCACTGTAACGCTAGAGCACTAAGCATCTCCTCCAGCCCCCAGTGCAGTAAGCCTCCTGCTTGGAAAGCTGGGAGTCTTAAGCCTCGAGTTCTCAAGACCGAACAGCTCTAAGCCTCTGGATTTGGAAGGCCAGCTCCTCATGAATCTCTTGGACTTGGGGTCATCAGTGCAAAAAGACCTGCTCCTTGCTGTTCATGATTTCTCTAGAGAGAACATAATGACCTCCAGCCATCTGTTTATGACAAGAACTCAGTGAGAAAACACATGAGCCACTTGGGTGACATCTGTCCAGGAGTAGACTCTACAAGTGAAGTTGATGACCTAGTGATGTTTCAACCTGGCTTTTCCCCGGGACCTAGTATCAGAAGCAAACAATGAAAACTATGCCATATTCCATGGAAAATTGGATGCTATATTAGCCTTTGCACCTCTGGACCACATTGGTTTGGAGGACAATCAAGAACTTGGCACACACACACACACACACACACACACACACACACAAGATGTTATGTGAGTGCTCAAGCAGACTGTGAAAACAAATTGTTCCATGAACAAGAGCCTCACCCCCACCTCTCTACCACCTACCCGCATCCACCTCTACCTCTGCTCTCAAGCAAGAATTCCCTACGACAGCTCAACCAAGAAGGAGGAAGTCAAGATTGGCTTGCGGGGAGCTGTTTGATGTGCATGTACCAACCTAGGCAGACTAGTAGCCGTACCCCCTCATTCTTGAATGTCCCCTCAAAACAGTGGGCAAGGAAAACCATCCTAACACCCCACAGCAGCGGTCCTCGACCTTCCTAATGCTGTGTCCGTTCAATACAGTTGCTATTTCATAACTGTAATTTTGCTACTGTTATGAATAGTAATGTAAGTATCTGAGATGCGGCCCCTCAAGTGGGTCACGACCCACAGGTTGAGAACCACTATCCTAGGCTCTTTTATTGGCCAGTTTTACTATATGAGAAAGCTTGACGTTGCATGTTATCTGATTCTTAAACGGTGGCTGGTGTTCGGCTGGCTGGTTAGGAACCTGAAGGGAACAGACCAGAAAATCGTGCCAGGGAGGTTTAAGGAGCCACAGGATGGGCTCTAGAAAATGAGTGTATATCCCTAAAAGACCTTTTTCAGTGGGAAAAGTACAGAATGATGGAAGGCAGCCCTGTAGTTGCCAGTCAGCTCTTTCCCAGCCACTGGATGGTTCCTTGGTGGCCTCACGCGCAGAGATGATTTGAAATCGGGAGTGGAATCCCGACGTGGAGTTAAAGATTCAGGCTTCGTTCTCCACGGCGGATCTGGTTGCCTTCCCAGCTGAGAGCTTCGGCTTTCAGCCTCTGTAGTTCCTTCCCACTTGAAGGGACCAGCCTGCCCCCTGGTGGTGGATGGGCTGGGTTCAGCCCTTGTCACCATGACGTCAGCACCTGCCCTCCGGGATGTAGACTTGGCGCTGCTTTTGAACTAGCGTTTGCACCTACTGTTGTTGGATAACATCACCGCCCACCACGCACACTGCTGCTATCTAAGCAACACACGTTCAGAAGGGAAGTAAGTTAATAGGAGACTGTGTATATAATTCTGTGACCTAACTGTACAGTGCCCCCCAGAACTAGTTGGGGCAAACACACACACACACACACACACACACACACACACACACGGGGGAGGGGGGAGGAAGGAGCAGAGGAGAGGAGGGGGCACATGCACACATGCACACATACACAACAGTGCAATGTTGAAAGATGGTTTTGGTCCCCCTCAACTGCCAGGGAGAAGTAGGGTTGCTGCCACAACAAAAGCCAGCCAGCATGTGGTTAACTCCACAGATTCGTGGGCTGTCTTCTAACACTGCCATTTTTTATGATAAAAGTCCAGCAGGAGAGATAGTATTGAGCACTGAGATGTAAACACTACCTGGCGTGAAGACAGTATTGCTCCAAGCCAGTGCAGAGTCCTGTCCAAGTAAGGGGCTGGCTAATTTCAAAGGGAGCATGGGGGGGGGGGGAATGACAAAAGATGCATCTGACAGCTCAATGCTCTTAACTAGATCGTTTTTAAAAGCACTATCAATTTTTCTCACTAAAATATCCAGGCTGATATTTTAACAAATTTTCATCTTGCTTACTTCACTGTTTCTATTATATTTGTTTATTTATTTAAATGTGTATTTATTTAAATGTGTATGTGCATGCATGCACTTGTGCACATGCCATGACATACATGTGGAGGCCAGAGGACAACTTTCCTCCTCTCTTCATTTGAGGTCTGGAAACTGAACTATTTCCATCAGGCTTGGCCGCAGGTGTATTTACCTACTGAGCCATCACTCCAGCCCCACTTACGTGAAGTGGGTAGTGGGGTTTACTGCATGTACCCAAGGATTACAGAGTATCAAGATAGAATCAGGATGGTATACCTGGGAATGGTCCTGGCTCACTGAGTCACTTTAAAGTGACTCTGAGCATAGAAGGCATGAATTCAACTCTGCTTTACCAGGAGAGCGTATTCTACGACAGAGTGAATGCTGATTATCTTATATCAAGTGGGACGCATGAGCTTAAGACTATAAGTATTTGTATATGTTGACAGCTGAGCCACTGAAGGGGGCAATGTAAAGACCTACTGTCATTCTCCCTGACTATCCATCTGCTAAGATCCTTTCTTGATGAGTTTGGAAGTATAAAGTCAGCTGCCGTGACAGAAGCTGGGAAACTGCCAACATTGTCTTCCTCAGCCTCCTTGGACCAGGCACACCCGGGACTTCAGATGAGGAGGAGGATGGCAGACTGTCCTTGAGGAAGATGGGAACCAAAATGTTACAGAAGTGGTGGAGGGTGGTGACAACAGACACAGGCCTGTTTAATCTGCATCGTCAACCAGGCAGGGCACCCCGGGCAAACCGTAGCAACACGTCAACCTCCTCATGGTCTATTGTAGGCATTTTCCTCATTGCTTACCTGTACTTGCACCATGTTCTTCAACTCTCCAGATGCTTCTAGAAGGAAGAGGTCACACCTGTAGCACACTGCTTTTTTTGTTAATGGAATCCAGCCATTTTCTCTTGCATACAAGTCTGTGGTTAAGTTAGTGTGTATGAGACTGGTTACTAAATGCCCAGTCTACTCCTGACCCATGACTCAGTTCTGACCAGGAGGCGGCTTTGAAGTATGTTCCTTTCCTTTCCTCCTGTGTTTGCTTTTTTGCAACCTGCTTTGATCCTGTTTCTTGCCTGACTCTCCCAGCAAATCACCCCTGGGCACTAGGACCCCTAGTCTCTCAGCTTTGACAGAATAAGACTTAGACTTTGACAAGTTGGGTACAAGTAGAGATTCTGTATGTCTTGGAGGGAGTCTCTCGAAGGTTCGTTAGGCTCCATGAAAGCTTCTGCAAATGGCCCCCGCCTCTTGGAGGACCTTCATGTGCTTCCTCAATGGACGTTTCTATTCTCCTCATTTCATTTCATTCTTTTCTTTTTTTTTCTATTATCCGAGGGCCTGACTTATTACAGTCAGTTTTTAATACTAAAGAGTGACCAGCCATCCTCCTGCTGCCTCTGACAGTGTCCAAATACTTTTCAGCTTGCTCCTGCAGAGCCCTTGCACTGATGCTGGCCTTGCTCTGTGGGTTCCAGAAGC
This sequence comes from Acomys percivali, assembly GCA_907169655.1. Taxonomy (NCBI): domain Eukaryota; kingdom Metazoa; phylum Chordata; class Mammalia; order Rodentia; family Muridae; genus Acomys; species Acomys percivali. The sequence continues at coordinate 137,460,778 of OU015745.1, read as the reverse complement.
ACCACACTCCGGCTAGTCATTGCCATTAAACACTGGTGGCCCCTTCTCAGCAGAAGTCCCAGGACTGAGCAACTTTAAGCTACGTGCTCTATCTCTCCAAAGACTCCAGATGCCTCTGGGTTGAGTAGAGGTGAGCAGGCCTTGTCTCCTCTGCAGATGCAGAACTGCACAGCAAGGTGTGCTGTGGCTCAACCATGAGCAACTGGGCTCTCTTTAGTAGTCAAGATTTGAAATCCTCATGTCAACAAGACTTCTGGTAGGATGCTCTTACCCTGTCTAAAGATGCACAGTAGGAGAGGCCACTTTATGGTTTACATATGCAATAGGCTAGTCAGTGCAGTCGGTAGGCAACAATTTGGCCTGGTTTGCTCAAGACTGTCCTGGTTTAAACACTGACAATCCCAAATTCAAGAAAATCTTGAGTGTCAGGCCATACCAGACAACTGGTCACCCTAGCCATCCACCATAGTAGAAACAGAATGTCAAAAGCAGAGATCACCAGAGTGTTAAGGTAAAAGTACTCACTACCTTAGTGGTGGCACACAATATTCTTTCTTTGTATCTATACTCACTGTGTTTTATTCCAGCTTGAAAATATTGAGACATCCCAGAGCCCACTCTCTTCTAGCTGACTGGCTGCTCAGTGAAGCATTCGCTGTTACATGCTTCAGTTTTCTCTCCCTCATCATTTTAGCTGACCTCCTCCAGACCTCTTCCTATTTGTCTGTATCTTCTTAACACCACGCAGTCCAACCAAATGCCAGGCAGTTGCCTCCTGGACTCAGTATGTGCCTTGGTCAGCAAATGCAGCCAAACTAGGTAGCATCTTACCTAATTATTGTAATTACCTTTCAGACCCATGCACACAGACAGACAGACAGACTTTGTTAATCAAAGCATTAAATTCCTTCTGAAAGTCAAAGCCCCCACTTCTTAGGGCTGGAAAAGACGGAAATAAATACTTCTGTAAAAGCGAAGCATGCAGCAGGAGCAGTGGGTGGAGAAGCAAGGATGTTGGCAGAGGTCTTGCTGTGCTCCCACCAGCTGGGAGACCACCAAGAAGTCATCCACTGTCCCATCATCCATCTCTTCATGAATAAAAGAGTGAATGAGTTACATGGACCATCACAAAAGCCATTCCCATCACTGCAATTTGAGGAAAGACAAGTACTCTTCAGGATAACATCTAAGGCACGGAAGCTCAATGATAATGAGGCTGAATCTGCACCGAAATACACCTGCTTCCCCAGACCATTTCCTACTGCCTCTCTAAGCATGCTAGTTTTTAGGGGGAAAGGAGAGGCATTTTGTAACTGTGATAGACAGGGTATCCTCCTAACCACCAGACTCTACAAATACACTAGTTGTAGAGTAAAAGAGAACAAAGGCTGTAGGTGGAATTAAAGGTGCCAGTCGGTTGAACCTAGGTAATAGTGGTGTACTCCATTGTTCAGAGAAAAAGAAAAAGCAAGAAAGGGAAGGAAAAGAGAAAGGAAGGGAAGAGAAAAAAAAAAGAAAGGAGAGAAAGGAAGGAAAGGGAAAGAGAAAGGAAGGAAAGGGAAAGAGAAAGGGAAAGAGAAAGAGAAAGGAAGGAAAGGGAAAGAGAAAGGGAAAGAGAAAGGAAGGAAAGGGAAAGAGAAAGAGAAAGGAAAAAAAGGGAAAGAGAAAGGAAGGAAAGGAAGGGAAAGAGAAAGTAAAGAAGAGAAAGAGAAAGGAAGAGAAGAGAAAGAAAAAGGAAGGGAAAGGAAAAGAGAAAGAAAAGAAGAGAAAGAGAAAAGAAGAGAAAGAAAAAGGAAGAGAAAGAAAAAGGAAGGGAAGAGAAAGAGAAACAAAGAGAAAGGAAGGAAAAGGAAAGAGGAAAGGAAGTTCCAGGACAGCTAGGGCTAAAACAGGGAAACCCTGTCTCAAAAAAACCTGACCTAAGTTTTGCACAGTTGCTCATGTGTTCCTAATATGTGTGTATAATATTCACAATCCATTTATCATTTAGTAAATACTTTCATTTAAAGTTTAAAAAGAGTAATCTGTGGGCAGGTGAGAGGCTGGAGCAGGTAAAGCTGCCACCAAGCCTGACAGCATGTGTCCCCAGGACCACACAGTGGAAGGAAAGAGCAGGCTTCAGCACGTTGCCCTCTCACCTCCATATTTGTGCCGTGGCATGTTCACAGCCACACATAAACATGCAAAATAAGAAAGAGAGAGGAAGGGAAGGAAAAGAGAGCACGATCTGAGTCAAGTATTTTTTTGTTTTTTTGTTTTTTCCTGGCAAAAGCTGCTTTAAATGAATGAACAAAACAAAACAAATCCACCAAAACTGTTCAGAAAAAAAAGAGTTCACATCCCTGGGTGGTAAGTACATGGTCTGCTCACACAGACATTGGAGATAGGGAGCCGCAGTCTTCTTGCTGAGCACAAAGACAGGTTCTTGGCCCAGCATGCTGGGTCCTCTATCCACTGGCGGCTTTTGAGAGAAAGCCAGTTAGTCGGGAGGAGCCAAGGATGGTCATCGGGTCCAGGGGCTTCAGACAGGCTGGAGAGTCAACTTCTAATGGTCTGTAGTGTATGTAGTAGGGTAGCTGTAGTCATGCTCTATTAGTTGGATAGTTCAAAATGGCCTGTCAGGAAGGTTTCCTGCACAAAGGAATGTCTGAGGTAGTAAGCATGTCAGTTCCCAGGTCTGAGTGTTACAAAGTGGCTGCAGGAACTGGAATACCACACTGTACCCTATAAATACATGAAACTAGCAGTTCAGGGCACTTTACACACAGGCGGCTCCCTGGTTTAAGATGGGGTTAGTTTTTACATTGAAAGCTGACCGGCCTCCTTCCGTTGCCTGCTCCATTTATACACATGTGGATGTATTAATGAGCAACAAATTTCCTTTAGAATTTATACAGGACAAGGGGGAGTATGGGCACTAGAGAGAAATTACTTTCTGATGAAAGGGAAAGAACTGGTTATTGCTGCTGCTGCTGCTGCTGCTGCTGGTGATGATGATGATGATGATGATGATGATGATGATGATGACGACGACGACTGTGATGGTGGCAGAGCTGATTGATCTCACAACAACCTTAGAGGTCAGGTCCTTTCATGTTCCTATAAAGGCAGGTACTGCTTACCAAGGAGAAACTGAACCCCAGTGGTGCTATATAGTTTACCCAAGGCAACAGGCTAATAGACAGAAAGAGAGGAAGGGGTTTCCAACATCCTGCTTTAAAACTTAAAATAAATAGGTTTTCCCACTAATTTATTACTA
>OU015745.1:137436184-137449316 GCA_907169655.1 Acomys percivali | reverse complement strand
GTGTGTGTGTGTGTGTGTGTGTGTGTGTGTGTGTGTGTGTGTGTGTGTGAGACAGGGTCTTACTATGTAGTCCTAGCTGGCCTGGAACTCACTATGTAGAATAGGCAGGCCTTAAACTCATAGAGATCTACTTGCCTCTTCTTCCAGAGTACTGGGATCAAAGGTGTGCACCATCATGCCTAGGCCCCATGTTTTGAGAACTTAACCAAGAACCAGGAATTGTCTTTGCACTGGTGGCTCCTAAGATTCAACCCTTACCCATAAGGACGTCAACATCTTGTTGAGGAATAAACTATTAGCACACAAAAGAAGCCCCTCCTTTTAAGACAGTCCCCAGAGAAATCCTGATGGTGAATCAGGCTGGTATTAAGCACAACCTGACACTTGGTTCAAATTGGAAGTGCTGGGACTTCAGAGCAGCACTCTAGTCCTCAGAGCGTGAGTTTCCCATTCGGCACTTGCTCCATTTATTTAGTTGACCCCCTTTTAAGTGTATTCGATGGTCCTGATGCTGTACAGCCTGTCTTGGGAAGGACTGCTACCATCAAAGAGAACTGTGCACAAGAAGTAAGAGGAAAGTCACCAGTCACAAGAAGAGAGGACCAGAGGAGAGAAGCCATACAATAGTCCTACCCTCCCACCAGCCCACAGAGGCTGAAGATCTTCCTCTTCCAACCATGTGGACTGTGTTTCCTCCATGTTTCCTCCCAGGCACTACATAGGTAAGGATGGTTTCTGCCCTGTAATGTTACTAGGACTGACGTGGTCACACAACATAAAGCACTTTGTGTAGTCCCTGATACAGTGCAGCAGGGGTATGGGAGGATGTGAAGAGCTAAGTGGGGTAGTGGGGTGGTCACAGAGTCTGAAGGGCCTTTAACTTAGAGGGTGTCAGTGTTCTGGGGAAAGGCAAAGATTCATAGAGGGGGGTTAGTTGTTCATTTTTCTATTCCTAAATATATCATTCAAAATAAAGAATATGTATACATACATATTCCTATTATAAACATATATACACACATATATATATGAATACATACTCATTTACATGCAGGAGCTAAATAATAATAAAGCAGGGTTTGGGGTGTCGCTTAGGGAAAGAGCATTGCTTGGTATATGTGAGGCCTAAGTTCCATCCCAAGTAAAGCAAAAAGAGGAGGATTATTTTAGGAGAAGGAAAATCATTTATAGTCTTATTAACTAGCTAGGGGATTGAAGGTCATCCGTGCAGTACATCACCACTATAGCAGAATTCCCTGTAGGTCCCATCCTGGTTGTCTTCCATCCCTCTCCCTCCAAGGAAACTATGCTATCTGATTTGGTCACTCCTCATTTTGGCTGTCTGGTATATCTGCAAGACTTCCTATATGCACTCCTAGCTCGACTATTTTTAAACATCATATAAATATTGCTAAGATGTTGTTTTTCTGAGACCTCTCTCTCTCTCTCTCTCTCTCTTTTGTTTTTGTTTGTTTGTTGTTGTTGTTGTTGTTGTTGTTTTTCAGACAGGGTTTCCTCATTTAGCTTTGGCTGTCCTGGTCACTGTGTAGACCAGGCTGGCCTCGAACTCACAGCGATCTGCCTGCCTTTGCCTCCTGAGTGCCAGGATTGTAGACATGTGCTACCACGCCGGGCAAGACTTCCCTTTTTTATTCAACTTGAGGTCCTAGAGAGCCTCCCGTGGGGAAGTGTTAGCTCTATCTGCCCACTGGCACTGCATTCTGCTTTGTGAGCTCAGTTCCATCTACTTTGGCTCATGGACATTCAGACGGGTTCTTTATGTGGGTCTTGGCTCCTGCAAACATGATACTAAGGCCAAGGTTGAGCTCAGCAGCAGAGAACATGCTCAGCCTATGTGGGGCTGAGGGTTCAATGCTCAGCACCCAAACCAAAGAAATGCTGCCAAAGGTTCTCTCCAGTGAGACCTGCATACCCCACCAGCCTTTCTAGGTGGTCACTAATCGAGTCTGGAATGATAAGGTGCACATGCCTTTCCCCCACCCCTCTGACAGCAGCATGCCCATGGTCTCTTCACATCTTTATTCCTGGACATATCTGAGCACAGACAACAGCTGTTTAAGGAACAGCCATTTGGCAGTGGTTGGGTAGATGGAAGAGAAGCGCCTCGCCAGGTAAGATGAGCAGGAGAGCCGAGGACACCATTAGGTGCCTCCTCAGAGGCGCACTCCTTTAGAGGCAGAATCCCTGCAGATGTGCTCCTGGACTACCCACCAGGATAATGCCCTCAACAGTATACACAGCTGTGGGAGAGGAAAAAAATCTAACACCTATCCCTGGTCTATTGAAAGGACTTGGCTACAGAAAACGTATCATGCATCTTCAAACCCAGCCTCAGTTGTCTGTTACTCAGGCATCCTGATACACTCCACAGGAGCACTCTGTGGCAGGGCAGATCACTGACAGGTATGGCCGTTGGAACGAATAGAACTAGACATGTGTTGAGTTCCATTTACAAGTAAGAGCAGGTGACGCACGCACCAGTTGGAAATAGGACAGAACACGACCAGTCCGTGTGGTGCTTCCTGGTGACAGCCTGAGTCTTATTCAACTGGAAAAGGTTAGTTTTGTAGCAACAGGACATTCCCCAAACCATGGGCTTCCCTCACTTCCTGCATAGCAAACAGGGTGGAGGGCAGCTGAGGAGGAAGGCAGGAGGCATAGGCAGGTTCCCTGAGGGTAGCAAACTTCCGGTGAAGACATCCACTACACATATGGCACGGCCTCATCTTCATCAGCCATGTTATCTTATTTGACCAGGCCTGGGGAGACAGGAGCTTCTGTCTCTCTATCTCTGGCTACCTTGTGGCTGGTCCACTGCTTTGGTGGTAGCACTGTGGCCCCCTCAGCAGCAGGCGATACCATGAATCATTACCATGCCCCCACTAACGAAGAAAGGAGAAGCACAAATCACTGGTGGCCACAAGTGTAGATGCTGCTGATGGTGTGTCGTGGCCTGGGTCAGTGGATGCTGAGGGAACGGTGTGGCCTGGCTCAGCAGAGGGTCCTTGGTTTGTGACAACTGCAGAGCGTAAACAAGAACCGAGAGATGCGACCACAGGACCTCCTGTCTCGGTAAGCTCCAGGAGAAATCACAAAATCCCACTGACTTGGTGGCTTAAAGAGCAGAAGTTGGACAAGTGAGGGAAAAACAGTTGAGATGTAATCTGATTAAATTAATTAAATAATAATTTTTTTTAAAAAGAGCAGAAGTTGAGACCTGGGGAAATAATTCCATTTGGTGGAGTCCCTGCTTTAAAAGATGAGGACCTGCGGTCCACTCCCAGGGCCCATGTTCCAAACGAGCTGGCTATAGTGGCACATCAGTGAAAAGGTCACTGTGGAAGTGGAAAAGAGAAACGTGCGTGCTGAGACTGTTGGCCAGCCTGCTTGGTGAATTCCAGGCCACTGAGAGACCTTGTCTCAAGAAAAATTAAATAATACAAAGTGGATGGCATCTGAGGAAAAACACCACTGGGCTCTACACAAGCACCCATGAGTATATTACCCCTTGTGTGTGCGCACACACACACACACACACACACACACACACACACACCACCACCACCACCACCACCATCACCACCACATCACACCAAAAATGTATCTTTTACAATTCTAGAGCCTGGAAGTCAAAGTTAGGTTGATGGTGCTTTCGGTTCTAACAACAGCCTTCTTCCAAGCTATGGACAGCTGATTTTTTAAAAAGATTTATTTATTATTATGTATACAGTGTTCTGCCTGCATGTATACTTGCAGGCCGGAAGAGGCCATCATATACTATAGATGGTTGTGAGCCACTATGTGGCTCCTGGGAATTGAACTCAAGACCTCTGGAAGAGTAGTTAGTGTTCTTAACTCCTGAGCCATCTTGCCAGCCCAGACAGCTGACTGACTTCTAAGTATATCTACACATGATGTAAAGATGAATAAGACAATGCTCCCTGGGGCCCTTTTACAGAGACATGTGTCTCATTCACGAGGGCTTCTCTTTCATGGCCTGCTTACCTCCCCAAAGGCCTACCTCCTAATGCCATCCCAAGGAAGGGGGTCAGTTTCAACATTTGAACTTAGAAGGAGCGCACATTTATTCCATAGCGCCCTGTCATCATGTATATGACAAAAGCTGGGGTAGTGGGAACAGTAGTGTGCTCACCAACCTCAAAGCCCAGGACCATCACTAGATGAATAAATATATGGAGTGCATTGCATTCGTGGGATAGGATTCCACATAACAATTGTGGCTGCAAAGTAACAGATAAGGACACCTGTGACCTCTGAGGTCACAATATATGCTTCCATTGCTGGAGATCTTCAGGAAGCAGGAAACCTCCAGAGAAAAATCTTGCAAGCTGAAGGCTCTCTCTGCCCTTCTAGGGGACACAGGGGATGCTCAAGATAAGTTTACCAACAGGAAAGGAAAACATCCAACATGGATTATCAGACCAAGGGCAAATGATACGGCCACTTACATGAGTCATTGTGGTTGTGCATATCTAGTTACCTCGGCTCAAAGGGAAATTCCCTCAGTTTAGCTTGACCTGGGGCAGGGGTGACTTTTCCCTTTGCCCTGCCCCCATGAAAGGTCTTTCACATGGTTGTTTACTGTGGTGAGATATCACAGGCCAGTCCTTCCTTCCCTGCCTGGAGAGGCTCTACTCTCTACACACTCCCCTCTCTCATCTCACGCACTTCAGAGGCTGGAAGTCCAAGTTCAGAGTGCCACTATGTTTTGCCCTCAGCTGAGAGGAAGGAAAATACACAGAAAGCCATCTGTGTCTTTGTTCTGACAGATAAGCCAGACCACAGTCCTTCACTGAAAACATCCTCCCACCCCCACTGGAGGTTAATATGCAGGCACTACTTTTTAACTCTATTTTATCTGAGGTTTCTTAAGCCTCTACCTCCCTTCCAACCCCCCTACCCTAAGTAGGAGAGAAAGAAGTTTAGAAGGGACAGGGGACGTAGGCCTCTTTAGACTCAGTTCCGGCTTAGGGTCTTTGGATTCTCTGAAAAAGACAGCAATCTCAGTCATCAGGATGTTCAGCAGTCCAGCAACAGCAAACACAGGAGGACAAACAAGCAACCTTCTCCCTTTCCATCTGTCTTCTCAAAACCCTCGCCTCTTCTCTCTCTGGGCTCTTGTATTTATACCCTCTCCAAATCCTCAGCATTAAACTAACCCCAGCTGGCAAAGACCACGCCCCTCTCAGAGCCGCACAAGGCAATTATCAACTGTGGATAAACTAAGAAACTCCATATCCCACACTTGGGATTAAAACAAAAACACTTGTATAACATAACTGAGTTTTTGAAGAACGCAAAACTTCAGCTATATGAGTACTGCTTTTACAGCAGTCCTCTCACTGCAGTCTGGATCTTCAATGTCACAAAAGGTCTATATGTTAAAGGCCTAGTCCCAAAGATGACACTATTGAGAGGTGTGAGGAAAGTCCCTAGGTCTTTGGGAACATGCCCTCAAAGGGGATTGTGAAATTGTAGTCCCTTTCTTTGCAACTTTTGTTTTTTTTTTTTGGCAGTGAGATAACTGGATTTGTTCTAGATCATGCTTGGACTATTTTATGATGCCTTGATACAGGCTCAAAGCAACAGGAATAACCAATCATGAACTGGAAAGTCCTCTGAAACTGTGAGACAAAATAAATTTTACTCTTAGTGAATTAATTATCTCATATACTTTATCATGGTGGTAGAAATATGGCTGACAGGTCTCTATCAATGGGAAATATTTTCTAAGCTCTCCTGCAAAGGCTTGAAACTGCAGTTAGTCCCAACTACTTTGGAGACTACATATTTTTTCCTGTGCATCTGCACTCAACAAAATTTAGCATCTAGATATAATAAAAATAATGACACCAATAACTCACAACAGACGAGAACAATGATAATGGCATATTATAATAAATAATAATATTGTGCAGGGCCACTATTCTTGCACTTTAGGGGCTGTTATTTAAGACTCACTTGAAGAAAAGCACTGGATGCAGGGATGGTTGATAGGATAACAGAGATAGCTGCTAACTAATACCCTGGACAAAGAAGTGATTCCCATCCTCAGCAAGCAATGGTGAAACACACTGAGCACATGCTAACCCCACTCCACCAATGGGCAACACTCCCAGCCTTTTGCAGTCATTTGCAAGTCATCCACAAAGAGAACCCCTAAGAAAGAGCTCTACTGATCACTCTGCAGACACAGAAATCTGAGAAGAAAGGAGGAAGAGTGGCTCAGGGTCCCATGGATGCTGAGTGCCAGGGTAGGGCTCCGCCTCAGAGCTCATGACAACAAATGGAAGACTCTTTCAACCTGCCCACAGTAAGCAAAGATTTACATAAAGCTTGCATTTACGCCAAATTTACCTGATTCAGATAAAGAAACTGATTTGAGGAACAGAAACTTGGTCAAAGTTGGTGCACTGTAGCCAAAGAGAAAGTCGAATGCTTAAGATAGAAAGGTCTGTCATGTGACTAAGAGCATGAAGATTTCAGCAGTTGATTGCCAAACGTCTTCTACTCAGATTTGTCAGTTCTAAATTCTAACACAGGCTTCTCTCGTCCACCGTAAAATGACTGATATTAGAAGAGAGCGGTCATTTGCAAAACCACAGTCATTCTTTTGTGACATCTTCACAAAAGCCCTGTGATGAGCCTAGGGTCTGTATTACCCTTCTCTCTACTCTTAAGGAGAATGAGACTGGGAGGGAAAAAATGGCTTCCTAAAAGCATGCAGCTAAGGGTTGGGGTGTGGCTCAGGTGGTGGAGGGCTTGCCTAGCGTGCACAAGGTCCAAGGCTCAAGGCCCAGTATTGGATAACATCAGATGCAGTGGTGTCATCCTGCATCAAAGAACTAAGAGGGTAGAGGTAGAAAGATCAGAAACTCACAACTATATAGTAAGTTAGAGGCCAGCCTGGAATAATAGACATAACTTCTTTTTCTTATTCTTATTTTCCATATTTTCTAGCCATTAACTGCACAACACAGAACTTAAAGATACAGTCCAGTCGACTGGCTTGGTTTCCTATTAAGAAAGTTTTGGCTGCATATTACAATTTGCATATGGTTTGTCCCATAAAGGTTAATGTGCTAGATCAGCAGTATGGCAGTTAAGAGATGGTAGAATCTTTAGAAGGTGGAACCAAGCAGAAGATAATTGGATCAAAGGGCATCATCCTTAGAAGAGAGCAAGACACAAACAAAAAATTTCATAAAATAAAGAAAACCCACAAAAAACTAAACCTCTTAGAAAATTCTGAACATTCTACTAAATATTGTGTTTAAAAGGAAATGAAAACACATATACGTAAATAAAACTAAATCTTTAAAATGTTTTAATTTCCATAAAAATTAAACTTAATTTCTTGGGTGTTTTTAAACATTCGACTAAATAAATCTAGAGTTTGAAAGGAAATAAAAACACAGTATATAGGCCGGGCGTGGTGGCACACGCCTTTAATCCCAGCACTTGGGAGGCAGAGCCAGGTGGATCGCTGTGAGTTTGAGGCCAGCCTGGTCTACAAAGCGAGTCCAGGACAGCCAAGGCTACAGAGAGAACCCTGTCTCAAAAAAAAAAAATTTTTTTTTAATTAATGAAAAAAAAAAAAAAAACACAGTATAAGCTACTTGGGACTGAGTCATAATCAGAGAATATGATATTAATGATAGACATGTAGTTATATATACACATATATCCATCCACATACATGTATATGTAACATTTATGCTGTATATATAATCACATACATAAGGACACAAAGATGCAGAATTTTGTGTCCACCAGTGTATTAAAGGAACAGTACAATGTGGCCATTCAAGGAATTTAAACACGCATGCTTCCGTATTAAAAATCTACTAAGTAGGACCTGAGAAGATGGCTCAGGGAGTAGAAGTGCTCTTGTATGTAAGCATGATGATGAGTTCAGGAGGGTGGCCAGGACTTGCTGCCTGCCAGTCTAGCCAAGAGCTCAAGGTCCAGCCAGAGACCTTTTCCCAAGGGAGCGAGGCAGAGAGTGACAGAGGTTTTAATGTAAAGACAAAAGTATCTTAGAAAATATGTATGATTTTTTAAGTAGGGAAATTATAAATAGTGTTTATTTTGAATTAATAACACAAAAATGAGCAAACATGGCTCTAATTTTGTATCACAAAATTAGTAATTATATAATCACTAGTAATTATGGCTCCAGCTCATAGTGGGATGGGCATTACATGTTCATTGATAAGTGTGTTCTTGGAGTGGTCTAGTTTGCTTTCCAGCACTATGATAAACAAAGTGCCACTGTGACCAAAAGCAACATGAGGAGAAAAGGCTTGCTCCACATGGCTTGCTCAACTTGTTTTCTTATGCAACTCGGGACTACCTTCCCAAAAGCAGTACCCACCCCCACACACACACAGAGGGCGGGGCCTTCCATCAACCATTACTCCATAAATGGACCCCAGACTTGCATACAGGCCAATCTGATAGAGGCATTTTCTCTGTTGAAGTTGCTGTTAAGTTTTGAGCCCTGGGCAAGTGGCTGAGGTGTCTATTTAACATACCAAACCTGGCCTCCAGGTTCTCCCATATGCCCTCAGTCTCTGCCTGTTCCAGGGTATGGCTGGCATACCCTGAACTTTCCAGGCCAGGGTCTAGAAGCTGGGCTACCCTTCCCCAAGTGCCTCTTTACTATATAATCCAGACATTTTGGTTACCTGCTCTTTTTTTTTTTTTTTTTTTTTTTTTTTTTTTTTGTACCTTTGGCCTCCTGGCTGCTGTATTTTTTCTCCTTTCTCTCTTTTCCTCCCCTTCTCCGTACATGCTTCAGGGTCTGCAAGTCTGGACTCTTGCAGATGTGTCCGCCTCTGGCGATGCTTTCCCACATAGCTGTGATAAACTTTCACCTCCACCATACCTAAGAACAGCCATGTCCTTCCCTTTCCTTTTATATTTTATTTTTTTTCCATTCAATTTCCTATTCCAAAATGACTCTAGCTTGTGTCAAGTTGACAAACAAAACATAAAACTAACACAGGTTAAATGAATGAGGTAATAATCCTAGTAAATTGGTTGAATCATTAAAAAATAATTAGTGAAATTAGCATAACTGACCATGTACATCCTAGGTATTACTGTTTGTTTCAGGACCAGTATTACAAGTCATTCTTGGGGGAGGGGGAAGAGCCTGTCTCTTTAGAAATAGATTTGGGCATTTCCTTTACAGTTTAATAATAAAGAGCTCAAACACTATTTCACTAGGGCAGAATGCAGCAGAGACTGAGACAGCTCCTGTGATCCGGTTAATAAAGTGATTGCTAGAGGAAAGTTTTCTAGGAAATAATAGATTTAAGGAAAAGAAGCCTTTGGACTTATGCTTCGAGTGGGGGAGGGCAAGTTCTGAATGACTCTGATAAACGGACGGGGGAAATGTCAGGTATTGAATCATCCTGAGGCTGCGACAGTGATAATGTCACTTTGCAAAAGAAGCCAGTGAAAATGTCACAGGTAATAGAAACAGAATCTGTCGATGTGAACAATAGCACACACATTAAAGATTTATGAACAGATGTCATAGCATTATAAAATGATAGGCATTCCATCTAGGGGAGACAGACTCTTGGAGGGGCAGGAATTATGGGAGAATCCTGAGGTAATTTTAAGATACGTTAAAGACAAATTGCCTAAAACAATCCGTCTGGACATGGCCCCTAAGGAAAGCAATTCACTACAAGAGGTAATAGAGGCAGCCAGAGGCTGATAGATCATCCTTGCACATAAAACACCCGATTGTGGAAGATGCGCAGTGATGCAGCCACACACCAACCATTCTCTTGTTCTATTTATGAACCAGCTCTTGTCTTGTGTCTCAAACTATTTTCCCAGGGGGAAAATCATGATAGATTTAAGCTGATTCACATGATTTTTCCCTTTGACTTTCTTATAAACACAGATTTGGAAAACAAAACACCCATGGCTAACCAGGCATCTTCAGTAATGAAACTGTATAAAAGCCACCTCGTAGAAGCCTGGGCTGAGCTTGGAAATATTTATGAGCCTGAGGTGAGCCCAGCAGGAAACCTGGGTCCTTTGTTTCCCAGAGGGCTATGAGTCACTCTTTTCATGTCAAAGGTGGGTCCATGGCTTCTCCACAGGCAATTGCAGTCTATAACTGTATTAACGTCTTAATAAATAATTGACCCTTATCTGTGATGTAGCTATGCTTGGCGAGCAATTCTGTTTGAATCATTTCAGCTTTTGTTACCCAGATGAAATTATAAGGAAATAACGTATCTTGAGTTTTAACAAGTTTACTGGTTGGAAAAAATGGCAAATTATTTTCTCCCTTGACCCCATGGCCTCACTAGCCATGGGTAGTTGGCTAAGTTTACAGAACCAGGCAAGAACTCCTCTATAGCTATTAAGCACAGCTTTAGTCTAATTAGACAGCAGTTGGCTACCTCCAAGACATAAGTGCCACTATTACACTTTTGGGGACATTTTGCTTTTCTGATCGTTGTTGTGGTTTTTGGGCATCATAACTTGGCAAGGCTATTGGTTGCTTTTCTTCCTTGGCAGCTTGAATGACACCACTCACTCAGTACTATGAAAGCTTGTGTTCAGGCAGGAGGCTTCTGGGTCAGACCCAGCACAATCTTCCGAGTCCTATGTCGGAAGTACATGGCGTCTTCAGCAACAGGGACTCACCTTCGAATTCTGGGAGGCAACAAAGGGCACCAGCTGTAGCCCACATCATTTTGGAGGGGGAAGGGCTCTCGAACTCCCTTGACAAGATCTCAAAAGGAGAGTCTTCATCCCTGGTACTAGAGTTTTTGTTACATAGACCCTGGCCCTAGAGGGGAGCATTGTCACCCCTAGTGGCATAATTTCATATACATAGTTTTGGGCCAAAGGAGGAAGAAGAGTTCTGTATCATCTTTGGGTACATTTGTCCAGAAAGTGTAATGAGGATGAAGAGTCGCCAAAGAAACCTGTACAAAAACCTACAGAGAGCTCATGTGTCAAATGAAGTTATACAGCAGCAATAACAGCAAAATGCAATTCCCATCTTACAGAAAAGAAAAGGAAGCCGGAAAGAGGCTAAGGTTACCTACAGTCACTAGTTACCTAAAAAGCCAAATTAGGCTCATAATATTAGTACACCTCTCCTTCAGACTTGTGAGACATTCAGGGCAGTATGAACATTGCGGTGGTGACACCCTTCGCTGTTGATTGTGCAGTCACTTGCCCATCTCAGGCTGTGTGTATGTGAAAATGCTGTTGTCTCCCTTTGCCCTCACAGTCAGTGGTTAACATTCAGCCACAGAGAGGGAACGCCAATCACAAGGCAGTGAGCCCCGAAGAGGAACAGCAGCTCATTTGCTGGCTTGTTGTTGTTGTTGTTGTTTTATTTGTTTCTTTGTTTCATTATGAAAACCAGCACACAGGAAATGAAGCCTCTATAGTAGAATTGAAATCCGTTCATGGCGAGTGGAGCCATCTCAGTCTGTCAGAATTGAGATTGCTACAGTTTGGAGCCAAAGTGACACTTCAAGTCACCTATGGTCTCCATGGTAAAGGCTTAATCCCAAGAGAGGTACTGCTAGGAAGTGGCAGGCCTTAGAGCCCAGTGAGCACTGGAAAGGGGCGGTGGCACCCCTGACTCTTCCTCTTTCACTTCCTGGCCATGTGTCGAGTGGCTTTCCTCTGCCACACACTCACAACATGATGGGCTACCACAGGACTAAAAACAATACTGATGACAGACTGAAATCTCCATACCTGGGAGCCAAAATAACCCTTTCCTTCTGAGTTGATCTTCCATGCATATTTATGACAGTACAAAGCCAACCACCACACAGACAGAAGATGTAAAAGCGGCCACTGGGTTGTCCCGGACTTTATGATATTTTTTGGATAGGTATGAATTAATTTGATAACAATAAAAATTGTTGCACCAGAAGCTTAATATTGAGAAAAACAAATTCATGTTACCTGAATTTGTGTTAGAAATCAATTCCTCTGGGTTCCCTATACCTCCTCCTCATTATCATCATCATCATTATCATCATCATCATCATCATCATCATCATCATCATAATCCAGCAGCTCAATAGGAGAGAAACCTGGGGAGAAGCAAGTCTTTCACTGGTACATCATTTTCTGAATATTTGATAGTGCCTTGTTTATTTGCATGATACAAACTATTAATATGCTGCATCCAAGAAGTGTTAACTTTCTCTCTTATACCATAAAAACTATGTGTCATTCTTCTGTCAATTACTACTAATTTATTTTATAACAGTATTTACAATTGTTACATTGTCATCTTAATTCATATTCAAGCCACTTTCACTGTATAAGATAGTAGTGGTTATTTATAAAGGAACACCTGTTTTGAGGAATATCATTAAGAGTTAAAAATCATAGATGACTCTATATTGGTTTAACTATGGGATCCTCAGTGACAAAACCCAGAAGAATAAACAATTTGAATTGGTGTAAGCAACCACAAATGTATTTATTGGCTCTAATAATTACAGATCTACAAATAAACCAGGCTTCAGAGTTTGCTTAGTCCAGTGGCTCTGGTCTAGGGCTAGTAGTAATCTCTTGCTCCCCCCCCCCTCCTGTGACAGCTTCATCCTCACACTGGTACCAAGATGCTGGCAGATGCCACACATAAAACATGTTGCTGTTGCCTTTCTTTCTCCAGCTCTCTGGAACAGGAAAGACGATTTCTCCAGGACCCACAAGAACAGGTGATCCTGTTGCTCTTTAGCAGATGCCCATCCCTGAGCCAAGCTCTGTGGTAGAGGTACAGCACATACTAACCAGCTTATGTCTGGTTGTCAGGGGGATTATATTGTTAAAGTTCACGTGAAGAAATTGTGGGCTACCTTTTGGGATGAGATTAATTTTTGAAACCTCATGGCTATTAAGCAATAGAAAAGATGGGGACCAGCAAGATTAGCTGGGTAGATAAAGGTTCTTGCTGCCAATCCTGATGAGCTGAGTTCGATACCTGGCACCAACATCGTGGAAGTATAAAACCAGCTCCCAAAAATTATCACACACACACACACACACACACACACACACACACACACACACACAC
>OU015745.1:137408748-137433716 GCA_907169655.1 Acomys percivali | reverse complement strand
AAAAAAAAAAAAAGCATCTAGTGTCAAGGTGATGGCTAAACAGATAAAAAACATTTGCCACACAGCCTGATGGACAGAACCCAGAACCCAGGTAAAAAAATTGGACCCGGAGGCGCATATCTGTTACCCTGGCTCTCCTGTGGTGAGGCAGGAGGCAAAGGCAGGAAAACTGGTCAGAACCTCTGTCCACATGAAGCCTTTGCCACAAGGTGGAGGAAAAGCACCACACCCCCAAAACGTGTCCCTTGGCTTCCCCAGGCAAGTCACCACCTCTGTGCGCCCTCTCCCTATTTAAATCAAGTTCTAGACGTATTGAAGATGCGCAGGCTTTTTTCACTTTTTGTCACTTGCCCTTCCCTACACAATGCAGCATGCATGGACGCTGCATAGGGGTTACAGCCGATGTGCAGATGATTTAACATCAGGAAAAGATGTCCTAGGTTGTACCGAAATACTGAGCTATATGATACAAGTGACCTGAGCACGCATAGGCCTGGTCCGTTCCTCTGTGGATGCAGAGGGGCAAAAGCAATGTTTGAGAGTTTGGGGTTTGGAGCTCATCTCAACCACTCACGCGCCACGAGGTTCTGGGGTGACACCTGTCTTGACTTCTGTTCTGTGACGGTAGCTTACCATAGGCTTGTTGGGATGTGTTATTTTATGAAAAGTGTGTGGTGTGACATGTGGTGTGTGCACGTGCTTATGAATATTCATTGTTGGATCTGGTAGAGTAAGCATGAGTCACAGCACTGGCGAGATCTCCCGTGTTTGCCTCACCCTCTGAGCTCTCTTCAGTGGACATCGAGGCTCCATCACCACCACTCAGTGCTTTTCTGCTCACGTCTAGGTGACAAATGAGTCATATTAAATCATGAATATCTTCAGGTTAGTAACTAGCATGTGAGAAAACCAACTTAACAGTGACAAATCTTTTATTTTATTTATATTTATGTGCATTGGTGTTTTGCCTGCAAGTATGTCTGCGTAAGGGTGTCAGGTTTTGGGAGTTACAGACAGTTGTGGTTGCTGGGAATTGAATCCAGGACCTCTGGAAGAACAGTCAGTGCTCTTAACCGCTGAGCCATCTCCCCAGCCCCCAACAGTGGCAACTCTTTCCTCAGCTTTTGCCTGGAAGTCTATACTGGGGTAGAATGCCACTGCCCTGTGGCCTGGTCCCTCCCAGCTATGTCTCTTTCAATGTGCCAGCAGTTAATGCAGACCTACCAGGGTGGATCATCAGGGGGGCAGCAGGGGATAAGGGTCTCGGTCAGCCCTTCTGGCTATGTCTGTGGGCTGCAGGTGGCAAGAGTGCACTCTGTCATCGCTGCTTTGAGGGCTTGTGGGTTTTCTGGGCCCTTCCTCCTTCCACTTGCTTTGACTTTGTGGAATGTACCTGTTTTGAGGATTCCCTGAGAGGCGTTCTTTAACCCCAGGGCTCTCAGTGGTCAACCCCAGGCCCCAAGTGGCCTACCCACTAACTTCAAATGAAACCATTGTGCTGGCCAACCCAGCCAGGCATGAGTAGGCCCCAGTAGATCACTTCTCTATTCATCCTGGATCCCAACATCACAGTATTGATTCTGTTGCCTGAAAAGACTGTGTTTGGCTCTTGGAGCATTTAGCATCTTTAAGTCTAAGCATATTGTAAGTAGCAAAAGAGTGAAGGAGGCCCCTTTGAGAGGTCTCTTCACTGACTGGCTTTGCAAGCCCATTATTCACACTTTAGCTACCACCTATGAGAAATACGTCTCAGAACTTTCATAGTGACCCCAAACGCCTTAGATATGAGGTATGAGGTCAGAACAAAAGTAGGCAAACTTTTTTAAAAAGCCAGATAGTATATATTTCAGGCATTGTGTGCTTTGGGTCTTTGTCTCAATTCTGCTATTGTAGCTTAGAAACAGCCATAAACAATACATAGGTACATCAGCATGTCTGTATGCTAATAAAATTGTCCTTGCTCATAGGATGGCACATGCCTTTCATCCCAGCACTCGGGAGGGAGGGAGAAGCAGGTGGATCTCTGTGAGTTCAAGGCCATTCTGGTCTACAAAGTGAATTCCAGGACAGCCAGAGCTGTTCTACAGAGAAACCCTGCTTCATAAAAATAAAGTAAATAAATAAAATTGTCCTTATGGAAGCTGACTGTGACCAACTTAAAGCTGGGCCTTGGATTAGAAGAAACCTCATGTTGCTAAATTGGTTAGTTTCTTCGTGGCTGTGACAAATACCTGACAGAACCAAGTTGAAGAGAAGGATTGATTTTGCCTCATGGTTTCGGAAGTCTTGATATATAGTTGTGCAGCCCCATCACCGTGGGCCTATGGTGGAGCGGTGGATCAACACAGCAGAGAGGCCATAGTGGAGCCAAGCTACTCACTTCATGAAGCAAAGGTGCAAGAAGTGGCGAGGACAAAAGACAGGCAGCACACTCTCTCAGTGGCCTACTTCCTCCAGCAAGGCCCCTCCTCCTAACGGTTTCCCCCGCATTCCCACAGACAGCCGCTGGGGGCAGTGTGTAGAGGACCTAGCGTACTGGAAAGCCCTGGGCTCAATACACAGCACTGCCTAGAATGGGATGGTGGAGGCACAGAGGCCACAATAGTAGCACAACTGGGGACCAAGACTTTAACCCGGTGCCTGTACCGAGTATTTCATATCCAAACCATGGCGACTCCTCACTTCACGCCAAGCACAAAGGAGTAGGAGCCAGGGACAAGCAACCACTGTTTCCAAACCTCTTCCATTCTGTGGCTCCTCCATTCGGTGGTCTCCCTTACTCTTCTGACCGCTTGTATGTATTAGTTAGGGAAAGCTATGACGTGCCTTCCCTTGCAAACCCCTACATGAATTTGCTTTGTCACACGGTGTAACCATTGGCGCGTTAGGATCACCAGCAGAAGAGCTTAAAGCCTAAGACGCAGTCCAGTTGATAGAGTGCTGCTTTTAGTTAGCTTGGACTTTCAAAACCAAAGACTGGAGTAGTAGAATTGTCAGGCAATACCAGCAGCAAGGGTAGAGCGGCGATTCAGCAGGAGGCGTGTGCGTTCTTACTGGAAAAACTCTGGCTCTTCCTTTTGGCTGCTTTTGCAACTGTTTCTCTCTGGGGAGCCCTGTTAAATTCTGCCAGGTCAGAAACCCAGTGCTTAGGCTGCAAGCTGTGACCTTCCAGTTGCTGAGCTTTGCTGGAGGAGGTCTTTGTGTTCCAGGCCGTCCCTGGACTATTTACCTTTGAAAGAAGTAGGTAAGTCCCTACTGACAGATACCTAGAGGATTAAGGAAGTTCCCACAGAGAGCTACTCAGGCTATTGTGTTCTTCTTGCCTGGGACCTAGCGAGAGAGGGATCGGAATAGATCCTATTGACCTTACTATCTATCTATCTATCTATCTATCTATCTATCTATCTATCTATCTAATTTCTTGATCAGAAATTTCCAGACCTGACTCGTTATTTCTCGCGTCTCTGTATCCTACTTTCAATCCCCACTCCCTCTTTCAGGTGAACCCTGGTTCGATTCGTCCCGCGGGCCGGGACACATCATTCTCTACAGCAGCCCTCTATATTTTGAGGTTCAACCAACCATAGATCAGAAACATTTAGAGCCAGGTACGGTGGCTCATGCCTGTAATCCCAGGGGAAGCAGAGGCAGGCCTGGTCCACAAAGTAAGTCCAGGATATCTAAGGCTACACAGAGAAACCCTTTCTTGAAAAAAACCAAAAACCAAAGAAGAGATATTTAGAAAAATACATATGTTTGGAACAGGTAACAGATTTTTCTTCTCATTACTCCCTGAATAACGCAGAATAACCAGTACTTGCCCAGCACTGATATTGCATTAGGTTGCATGCAAATACCATGCCATTTTGAGTAAAGTAACCTCAGATTCTGTTATATTTGGGGAATCCTAGAAGCGATCTACTGTAGATACTGAGGGGCTGCATCTATTTATCCAGCCACCTCTCATTCATGCTTCTCTTTTCTGCTAGTAGGCACGTGCATGTCGGCTGGGCTGACAGACCCAGAGAGTGCGGGCATTCCTCTTCAGTCTCCTCATGGGGACCAGTAAAATGGCTCAGCGGGTAAAGGCTTGGATTTGAACCCTGGAACTCAAGAGAGGATTAACTCCACAAAATTGTCCTCTAACCTCCATATGCATGCTGTGGCTTACCTCACTGTCATATGCATGCCCACATGTATAAAGACACACAGACGCACATACCTGCACAACACATGTACAGGCTTCTGTACATTTTTGAAAAACTAAGAAAACAGAAGTTCCCTAAAATCCCAACTGTTCATGCCATCGTGTGCTTCCTTCTTGAAGGTCTTGGCTCTTTCCCACACCGGCTTCTAGACTGCCCCACCTTGTGGGCAATAGCAGCCAAAAGATCTTGAAGACAGAAGTTGGTGCAAGGGCTGGAGAGATGGTTCAGGGGTTAAGAGTACCTCTTCCAGAGGTCCTGAGTTCAATTCCCAGGAACCACCTGATGGTTCCCAACCATCTGTAATGGGACCTGATGCCCTCTTCTGGGTGTGTGTGAAGACAGATTACTCACATATACATTTAAATAAATAAATATATTAAAAAAAAAAAAGAAGTTGGTGCAAAAAGGAGTCACGTGGGGCCCATCTGGAAGAAAACACTAGAAAGAATCATTTGCTTTCAATTCTTTGTCTGAATATAGTTTCTTGAGCCTTTAGGGAGTGAGCTGTTTTCTGGCCCCATTCCCCACAACTGTGACCATAGCCAGCATCCCATTCACAAAACATAAGTCAGTTCACAAAGGGTGCAGAACTGACCACAACATAACTCCCATCCATGGTCATTCTCCTCTGAATAGTGATCTGTTTACTGAAGTGCAATCTTGTTGACAACGGCTGCCTAAACTTCCTGTTTTTACTACCACATTATGAACAAAGGAAGCTGCATAAATCTATGCTCCAAAAAGGAAGGCAACTTTGTGAGTAGCCGCAGTGCCTGCTGGGTTCTACCATTCACATGTATTTACAATCCTCCAGCTACTTTTAAAAGTAGGGTGCATTCCAACACTGCAAGGTCTGGCCACAAAGGGCAGCCCCTTGGAAGATTTTGTCATTTGCCTCAAAATGTGTTAATGGGAGATTTACCTGGTCTTCCTGGAGAGATGGAAATATTGCAGTAAAGCTATGCAGCTGGCTGCAGAGATACCCCTTTCTTCAGAACAAAGAAACGCTAGCAATCACAGCTGAGGCACCCAAAGTCTAGCTGATACCACTCATCTCTAGAGCCTTTGTTTAAACCTCCCAGTCAACAGAAAACCAAGCAACCCTTTCCAGTAACTCCTTAATTACCCCCCTCAAACATATGGATCTTTAAAATCAAATCTTGTTCCTTACACACCGAAATCTCAATAGGATGGGACACAGACAGTATGGTTGTTTCAACCGCCGTTCCCTCACTCAGTAGCTATTGTGCGGCCCAGTAGCTACAGTGCATGGAATCTCAAAAACACCAGTCCAGAGCTGAACTTCTCATCTCTCCCTAAGCCCCTTGTGGGTCCGGCTCAAATTTCCATAATTCCTTACCCAGACCGGTTCCCTTTATGTCCAAGATGAAACAATCCTGTTGGTTGAAGAGGAAGAATCTCGTTTCGTGAGCCTATTTTTAGGGCCGTCTGAAGTCACAGAAAGGGGTAGGTATGACTTTATAGTCAAGCTCCCTGGAGGTTCATGTTTGAATGCTTAGTGCCAGCTGGTTGTAAAGCATTTAGGAGGTAAGTCCTAGGCCTGGGAAGAGGAATGCTGGGGACAACAGTCTGGCCAGTCCCTGCCAAGCGTTTTGCTTCCTGGCTCCCTCTGCCATGGACCAACCCATTTCAACCACCATGTTTTCCCATACTGTGAGCTGAAATAAGCCTGTCTTTCCTCAGGTTGTGTCTTCCAGGTATTATGTGACAGTAGGAGAAAAGTAGCTAACGCAGGTGTAGAGTGACACAGGCTCTTGCACAGACAGCAGCAGTGCAAGGTGATAAGCGCTATCCTGGATATATGGAGACATGTGGGGGAGACATTGAGACTGGCTAAGAGGAAGGCAAGGAAGCTCTCCTGGAAACTGCTTGTTACAAGGAAAGTAGGTGCTCAATGCATAGTGAAAGACAGGAAGTGACCTGTGGCCATTATCAGCTACACCCAATGGGCCTGCCCAAGTGGAGGGAGGAGCAAGAGCTTTATTTTATTTTTTATTATGTATAGTGTTCTGCCTGCATGTACACCTGCGTGCCAGAAGAGGGCATCGTATCACATTACAGATGGTTGTGAGCCACCATATGGTTGCTGGGAATTGAACTCAGGACCTCTGGAAGAACAGACAGTGCTCTTAACTTCTGAGCCATCTCTCCAGCCCCAAGAGTTTTAAATAAGAGTAGAGGCCCCATTTTGTCAATACCCATGTGTGTTCAAGAACTAATAAAATTTGGGTTTTCCTGCGGGGAATCTTAGCTAGCATTTGCCAGATAATGAATACCTAGAAAGGCAAGGGTAGAAGTCTAGAGACCCCTTAACTTCTGTATTTTCCAGTGCTGTGTTAGTTGTCCTGTGGGTGACAGCGCTCAGAGAAGCAGATGGATTCAGAAAATGTGGAGGACATTCAAGGGAGGGAGGAGGTAACATGAAGTGACAACTTGGTTAACCCTGGGATCTGTTATGGTTTGTGTTAGGATTCTGCTTCAGTCAGCCTCCCTGTGATGTCATTGCCTACCTGCCATGGAGGCATGGCCCTACCCAAGATTATAAAAGGCCAAATCCTCCTGGTGGCTCCCTCTCTTCCTCTCCCTCTGTCTCTCTCTCTCTCCAAGTGTCCTTCAAGTCTTCGTCGGGGCATGGACTGGGTTCTTAGCTCTAACAGGGAGGTCAAATACATTTCCAACAGAGGTCATTATTGCTTATCCCATGATATAAAATGCCAAAATGCCTGCAGTGGGAAGTTCAGTTATGGGAAGGTCATCTAGGGAGAAAGCTGAACTGGTAACTCAGGCTGCCTGTTTCAACCTCCCCAGTCAATTTCTGATGGATGTTTTAAATATCTGATTTGATTATGTGTCTGTCTACCTAGCTGCTATTTCTTTTTTTACTTTGGCTAGTTTTTTGTTGTGTGGTTTTTTTTTTTTTTTTTTTTACTTTGGCTAGTTTCATACTTAATAAATTCATTCATTCAAGATCAAAAGCCCTTGTGGTTACTGGTAAGATCATGCTCCCAATTGTACAGAATAAATGTCTCCCTTGTGTCCTCAGCTGGTGGCACTGCTGCCTGCCTCTGTCTCTTGGGACTAAAGGCGGGTCTGTATTCCAGCTGGATCACACAGACCTGGAAGGTCTTTGGATGTGCTCTCTTGCCAGAGTAACCATGTTCTGAATTAACCCCAGCACTCAGGAGACAGAGGCAGTCATATCTATGTGAGTTCGAGGCCAGCCTGGTCTACAAAGCAAGTCCAGTACAGCCAGGGATCTGCTACACAGAGAAACCCTGTCTGGAAAAACAAAAATATCAAATTTGAGGTCATCCTGGAATGTATGAGATCCTGTTGCAAGGGGAAAACAAAAACAACAACAACAAACGAAAACTGGCAAGATGACACAGCTTTACTGTCATCTTGACTCAATCTCTAGGAATTAACCTGAGTTCAGTCCCTAGAAAAGCGAGAATTCTGACCATGGGACTCTAACTGCCACATACATACGTGCCATGACATGAGTGTACCTCCCTGAATTCACATACACACTCAAACAAAATTTAACAAAACTTGTTTGTTTTGTTTTCCGAGACATGGTTTCTCTGAGTAGCCTTGGCTATCCTAGACTCACTTTGTTGACCAAACTGGCCTCAAACTCAGTTGATCAGCCAGCTTCTGCCTCCCAATTGCTGGGATTAAAGGCGTGCACAACCATGCCCAGACCAACAAAACTTAGTTTTAAAGAAAAAGGATTAGTACAGGATCTGTTTTGTTTTTCCTTTAGCAAAAGTGAGCATACTTCTGTCACCTTCGTAAACTCTTCCCTCATCCCAGCATCCCACCATGTCCTCACAGCTTGTCTGAAACATCTCTCTACCTGCCCTCCCTTCTGTGATGTGTATTACATGGGCTTTTGCCCTCAACACCCTAGCCAAGGTATAAGATAAGCCACATTCCCAGCACCTCCCAATGACTTAATTTTTAACTGAAATGTGATAATGAGATGTATTTATTTGGTTCAGTGTGGAACACAAAGTGCACGTATGCAATGAGCAGTAGTTAGCTCAGGGTAAATAATGACACAGCCACTAAAAGCGGGTTATTTGTTTACTTATTTAGATTAAAAAAAATAATTTATTTAAGCCAGGTGTGGTGGTGCACGCCTTTAATCCCAGCACCCGGGAGGCAGAGGCAGGCGGGTCGCTGTGAGTTTGAGGCCAGCCTGGTGTACAAAGTGAGTCCAGGGCAGCCAAGGCCACACAGAGAAACCCTGTCTGGAAAAACCACAAAACATTTTTTTTTTAATATTTATTTTGGCCAGGTGTGGTGGTGCACGCCTTTAATCCCAGCACTCAGGAGGCAGAGGCAGGGGGATTGCTGTGAGTTTGAGGCCAGCCTGGTGTACAAAGTGAGTCCAGGACAGCCAAGGCTACACAGAGAAACCTTGTCTTGAAAAACCAAAAAAGAAGAAAAATATTTATTTGCATTGGTGTTTGCCTGCATGTATGTCTGTGAGAGGGTGTCGGATCCTCTGGAAGTGACGTTACAGTTGTGAGCTGCCGTATGGGTGCTGGGAATTGCTCAGCAAGAGCAGCCAGTGCTCTTAACTGCTGAGTCATCTCTCCAGCGCCAGGTACGTTTGTTTTTTTAAACCAAAGTTTCTCTGTGTAGCCCTGGCTGTCCTAGAACTCACTCAGTAGACCAGGCTGGCCTTGATCTCAGAGATCCACCCGACTGCATACAGGTGTGCGCCACTACCACCTGCGTCTCATTTCTGGTACTGGGGGGAGTAAATACATTCAGGATCCTAATGGCTCTTTTGAAATTTGCTGTCAATTCTAGTTATCTGCACTCTCCTACTGAGATATTTTCCAATCTTGTTCTGCTGGACTTGAACCTCGCTCTCCAATTTTGTTTTGTATTTGCTTCCAGTCTCTTGTTCTTAAACACCTCTGCTCTTCGTCTGCCTGCCCTGTTGCAGCAGTTCTTTGCAGCTGTGCAGTACCGATTCCCAGACATCTTCCTCCTCTCTGCCATTTTTTCTGGTTTCCTGCCATATCCTAGAAACCCTCACTTACTCTCCCAGGGGCAGCTCAGATGGCTCGAACCCCCAAAGGAAAAAGAAAAGCCACGTGACTTGGGGCACCGTGGTTAACTCAACTCGGTTTCACCCTCTCATGTAAAATGAGGGCACGGCTGCTAGGCACCGACACAGAAGCTTGGCAGGGAGATGAAATAACAGATGCATGTCTGGTAGACCCTGGCGCACACGGAAGGTGACCTACAAGTGTCAATCATTACTCCCTCAAACTCATTCCTTTCTGTATTACCAAGTTAACTCAAACCCACCACGCATGCCCTTCATGAAGCACTGTACATCTTCCTTGACACCATCTCTCCAGGACACCATTCTGCCCTTGCCCCACTTCATAAGTATGTCCTTCCTCCACTGCCGAGGCCCCCAGCCTCACCATCCCCATGGCCTGAAGTCATGCTCTCTCTGGCCCCACTTTCTTTCACTCCCTTCTGAGTGCATATTTTGCACAACACCAACTTATTCTTTTTTTGTTTTTTAGATATGTGTGTATCCCTGGTTGTCCTGGACTCTCATTGTAGACCAGGCTGTCCTCGAACTCTGAGATCCACCCGTCTATGCCTTCCGAGTGCTGGGATTAAAGGCGTCCGCCACCAAGTCCCGCAATTTACTCTTAAAAGATCCCCTTAGGAACAAATCCTAACTCTGTTAGGAAGTGGTCTCGCTAGCGCCAGTTGCTTGACCTAAGTTCCAGCAGGTTGTCCTGCAAGGAGCGGTGATGGCACAATGCTCATGGCCCAGAAGGTCCCTCCATTTAGTTTGCTCGCCATTTTCTCCGGGAAGTCTTCCCGAACTTCTAGTCAAGAGTCAGGCCCTATTGCTTCTATAACCACGCTCTCAAGTGTCTGCCCTCTCCACAAAAGTGAGGTCTCTGCAGCAGGAAAACTTTCATTTTCACACACCTGATAAACAGCGGTCGCAGCGCGCAGCAGACAGTGAGAACTCAGAAAAAGAGAATCATAGCAGCGCTTCTTCCGAAACGAAACAACGGAGTTTGGGGAAATTAGCATTAGAGGTTTGAAGGCTGCTCAGGGCTTCAGCCAGGTCCGCATGGAAGGTCCTTACGCGCGCTCAGCCTTAACCCACGCGGTTGGGCGGGCGCAGGGTCTGCATGGATGAGGTCGCAGCACGGAGCATCGGAGGCTGCAGCTGCTCAACCTCCGCGCTTTGTTTGTCGCAGCAGCTGGGCGTAGTCCTACCGGGGAACAATTGCACCAAAATGCACCCCGGGAGCCCGGGTGTGGATCCTGAGGCCAAGAGATCCGCACTTTCCGCAGCCGCCACCGGCGGGAAAGCGCGCCGCGAAGAGGCGTCGCGCCCTGGTTGCTCGGCGCGCGGCAGGGGCGGGGCGTGGGCGGAGCCAAGCACGAGCTGGGCGGGGCCGTGCGCAGGAAGCGCCTGGAGGCCGGAGCTGTCCCAGGGTGCTCCGCGCGGCGTGCACTCCGGTCGCTGCCGCCATCCTGCTGGCGAAAGAGAGGAGAGAGAGAGAGACAGAGAGGCCCGCCCGCTAGCCGGCCGGGCCAGTGCGTGAGGGCGCGGGGGGCCGTGTCAGCGCGACTCAGAGCGCAGCCGCCGCCGCCAAACGGACATGTTGGAGCCCCGCGCTGCCGCCTCCTCCCTTCCCTCCTCCGGCGCACGGGACTGAGCAGGGGCCCGCCGCCTGCCTGCGCTCGACCGGCCCAGCCTCGCCGCCTCGGCCGCAGCCCCTTCCTGCTCGGTCTCGGCCTCCGCCGCTCGTCGCCTCCCGGCTTCCTTCCCCTACGTCCCAGGCCCTGCCGGCTCCCGGCCCTGCTCCGCCGCGGCGCGAGGTCTATGTGACCGGCGGGCCCGGGGCAGCCGTAGCCGCCGCCGCCGCCGCAACGCGAACATGGACGCCGTCAACGCCTTCAACCAGGAGGTGAGGGGTGCTCGGGGCAGGTCTGCTGCGGGGCCAGCCGAGCCGCTTCTCCCGCTGCCCGAGAGCTTTCGAGCACGGAGTCGGGGCGGGGAGGCTTCCTGCCCCGGGGTTCCGGGGCGGCGGGCCTAGAGAGGAGGAGAGGTCGCGGCCACCGCCGGGGGCTGACCCCGCGCCCCTCCCCCGCCTGTGCCCCCTTCGCCCCCTTCCGGCCTGTGCCGGCTCCGGCTTCTCTAACGTGGCCCTAGTGCTCCCGGCCGGCTTATCGGTTTGGCAGGGCCGGGATCCCGCCCGGGGGCTGCAGCGGAGCGCGGGCGGGCAGACTTTGGGGCGGGAGTTCCCGCGGGTCGTGGGGCCGGCGTAGCAGCCGCTTCGGTTCTCCTGTTGCTCGGGCTGCGGCGCGTCGGCCCCTGGACTCTGATCCCCGCTGGCGGAGAGTTTGAGAGGGTGTCTGCCCTCCCCGCCTCCTGGGTTGACACGCTCACGAATCAACAGAGAGGTAGTTCCTTAGCCTCGCTATCTGGAACGTGCCCTTTCTTAACGACGTGACACCCAAAAAGTTGAATGGGAAAGCAGAGTATATGCCCCGCCTTAGTTCGCTAGAAAGGCTGCAGGAGCCTCCACTTGCTCACTCTCGCACTGCCCTCCCGGAGTACTTAATCCTCAGCGCCCTTCTTCAGGAACATAGGAACATTTACATGTGAAAACCGCCCCAAACCGGGAACAAAGCTGCCTGCCACCTTAAAGCTCTCTAGTTGTATCTCTGATCGTTCCAGGTGCTGCGTTTGGAGCATAAAGTCCATACCATCTTATTTTTCTGAATGGATTTGGGAGGAGGAGTCGACCATTGATGCTTTAAAACGCAGTTACAGACTGGAATCTGTTATGGATTGAGTTGGATTGTGTTTTCCGTTTCAAATACTAAAGATAAACCAGCATTGAAGAAGTCTGATGTCATAGTTTGACACGTGTCGATGTGGTGTCAGAACTTGCTCCATCTCATGATGAGATTTTTGTGGCTGAACTCGAAATAGGATTAGGGTGTTACTCCCTTTTCTATCTGTAGTGCCCTCCAAGTAATGCTGCGGGCGAGAGTATTTATTGCTTGTACAGATTACTCCCCTGAAAACACTTCTGTGTGCACCTAATGAGTACATGTCTTCACAGACTGACTGCAGTAATCACACCTAGTAATGGAAGTGAAATGAAGAAGTTCACAGATGATGATTTTCAAAATAGTAAAATAATCTGGGTTCCCAGAATGTTGGTAATAATGCTCCAAATATTCCAAAGTTCAACGCTGACTTTGTATAATTGCCCTCAGCATAGCAGTTGCCTGGCAAATGGTTCTTGAATAATGGGAACTTACACAAAAGTCAGCTTAAGATGTCAGGCACATCTCTTAAGATGAAAACTAGCTTGAGGGTTTTTAGTGTATTTTTACAGGCCAGAATTTCACAATCTTAATTTAAGGTGATATCAGGTACTCTGTTAAAGTATCTAATATTAACCTCTCCACTTAATTAGGCTTTGTAGACTACCAAGGGGGTGGTCAGCAGATTAAAGGCTTAAGGCCACTGAGTCTTTTAAGGGTAATAGAATTGGAAGCTTAGGGTTGAATGGATAAGGAGATATAGCCTAGAGCTGCAGTCAGTAATTGCTTTGAAATACCAAACTTAGGGATGTTTTTGACTCTTTGAGAAAGGGAAATAGACCCTTTAAATGGCATAGTGAGCATTTTCACAGGTTGGTTTCCCCTTTATCCCTTGTCTTTCTGAACTTGAAGTTAGAGTTGTTAGGCATATTTTGCCTTTGCCAACCCTTCCTGCTAAGTTGCAAATTAGAACCTCTGTTCTTATGCCTTTTGGATTTGTACTCTTATTTTCTACTAGGTCTCCCTACTCAAAAAATATTACTGATTAGGCAGTTGTACCATTGAATTCCCCCAAATCTGGTATTAAAACATTTGACTGTTCAGCGGTGTCCTTACTGGGAAAGGCCTGTCTCTTGGGACTCTATCCAATTGAGCTTCAGTTGGTGAAAGAACAGTTTTTCCTCTGGGCTCTATGTGTTGTGGGCTGCCTATGAGGTGTTAGTGAAAAGTTGGCAGGAGAAGAAGAGGTGTCAGTTTAGGATTTCAGAGAAGGTAGGAGCCGTTTTGAAGGACAGCAAGGCTGAGGAGGAGGAGGAGGAGTTTGGTTCCAGGAGCTATGATGTAGTATGTAGTGTGATGTTTCATGTCCGAAGTACTTGAATTCATTTTTAAGTAAGCATTGAAGTTTTTAAGTAGTAAGATAGCCAGATTGTAGCAGTGTGGTGAAGAGAGGCAGGTGTAGTTCGGGAGAGGCATGAGAGGATGTGGGCCAAAGGAATTTGTGGGCCATGGTGGCTGGTAGTGCTGTGGACACCTCTTGTCATTGTGTGCTGAGACAGGGATGGTGCCGTCCACACAGGTCAGTCTTCAGGAGTACACTTAGTGGAGAAGAAGATAGGTTCTGTTTTCAGATAAGGTTAAGTTCCTTTTGTGTGGAATGGTCATGTGGATGTTTCTGGCAAGCAGTTGAGCATGTAGTATTTAAAGTCAGAAAGAGCCAAAATGGGCAGAATCAGATGGATGCTTGTGAAAATGCCAGGGTACAGGGCAGAGAAGAATAAGCATTGTAACATTCGCCTTGCTTGTTGGGCACTTTGTATCTAGTTTAACAGCTACATATTCCCATAGCCTTACACAGACATCTAGTTTCATATAGAGAGGCTGATTTTCAAAGAAGTTAATTCCCCAAGGGCACATTTCTGAACTAAAGGTAGAGCCAGGCTTTGAATGTAGATCTCTGCTTAATTGATATGCTTTGTAGAATACTAAGGGGGTGGTCAAGAGATTAAAAACCACCATGCCTTTTAAGCATAAAAGAATTTGAAGTTTAGGGTTGAATGGGTAAGGAAATAAGAGGTCTAGTGGTTTGGTTTTGAGCAGTTAGAGGGAAAGGCTGTTTATGGGTGATGGGAAGGGAGAGAGAAGCTAAGAGTGTACTGGTGCTGCTGCTGAGTGCAGGCCACACGGCTGTGCGTGCTGCACCGTCAGTTTAGTCTCGGTAAGACCCTGGTCCCTATTAGGGCAGAGGGACAGAGTGCGGCTGTTCTTTCAGAGGCCCGGACCCATCTGGCTGCTCACAGAACAGTCTGCAACTCCAGTTCCAGGGCATCTGATGCCCTCTTCTTGAGCACAGACAGATGCAGACAGAACATCCATATATATGAAATAAACTTTAAAGGAGTGAATTGAGCATTATCTATACTTTTAAAATCTTTCAAGTATAAAAGTAATGTAAAAAACAATTTTAAATAAAAAATGAGTTATTAGTTATTATTTATTTAAGAATAGTCCTATTTTTATTTGTCCTCGCTCAAGCTATTGCTTCCAGCCAAGACAATGAAATGGTGAATTCTAAGGGCTGTGAACAATAAAAAAGAACCTGAGCCGGGTGTGGTGGCGCACGCCTTTAATCCCAGCATTTGGGAGCCAGAGGCAGGCGGATCTCTGAGTTGGAGGCCAGCCTGGTCTACAAATCGAGGCCAGGACAGCCAAGGCTACACAGAAAAACCCTGTCTTGGAAAAAAAAAAAAATCTGTGTTTGTACATACATTGCCTATTGTGCATATTCTTGAATGTGCTCCCAAAGTAATTCTGCAGAGAGTCCATTTTTGCTGATAAACTGCAGTAAACCTTGTCAGGTGTGTTCCTGTGCACACCTGCTGACAGTTGTATTCTACTCTTCGCATTCATAAATGTTAAGGCCCACAGCAAACTGTTTATATATGTATTAGAAAGTTAAACTGATTTGACAATCTCCCCTTGGTGGGAGGCCTGATGGCACTCAAAGAATAAGCAGGCTACCAAGAGGAGACTTGATAGCCTATGACCACATAGTGGGGGAGGAGGTCCCCCTAGGTCTTAGACCTAGAGAGGGGAATAGGGTGAAAGGAGGGAGGGAGGAATGGGAGGATACAAGTAATCTGAATAAATTAATTAATAATAAAAAAAGAAAGTTAAACTGAAACTATATTATATTATCGGGAAAACTTTCATGCAGTAACAGCCCTTGGAAACCACTGTTGGGTGCTTGTGAGAAAATAAATGAAAAAAGAGAGGAAGCAATCTCCTAGTGTATAACTATTAGTACAGTTTTAAACTCAGACCACCAACAAGGCTTTCTGAGTGCTTTATCCCTGAGGTGTGGCATGCGTGCAGTGCTGCTTTGCAATGAAGGGGGAAAAAAATAAATAGATTAATACTTTATCTTTAAAATCAAAGTAAGCTGATTCTTGGTTATGAACTGATTTTCTATTGCCACTCTTGACCCTGAATTTACCCTGAAAGGAGAATTCCATTAAGTAGGGAGTTTGCTGTCCCTCCCTGTAATCACTGTTATGTCGACTTTGTTTTTGTTTTGTTTTGTTTTGCTTTGGTTTGGTTTTTGGTTTTTGGTTTTTCGAGACAGGGTCTCTCTGTGTAGCCTTGGCTGTCCTGGACTCACTTTGTAGACCAGGCTGGCCTCAAACTCACAGTGATCCACCTGCCTCTGCCTCCCAAGTGCTGGGATTAAAGGCTGCACTACTATGCCCAGCTAATCGCTGTTACGTTTACCTGTTGGTTACCAGGCATGATTGTCTAATGGAGTTTATAACTCAGATGAGGCTAGTCCTGTTTTTAACCTGAAATGGTAATTTTATATTTTACCTGTTGCTTACCAGGCATGATTGTCTAATGGAGTTTAGAGCTCAGATGAGGCTAGTCCTGATTTACCTGCAGCATTAGTTGTTGTTGTTGTTGTTGTTTAAAGATCTGAATGGAAAAAGGGTTCAAAATGCTCTTACTGTGTGGAAGGGTTGCCTACTATTCTATTAGCAGTTTCTTACTGCATTTGACTGTGCAGTGCTGTTATTCCAGGAGTGTTTAGATTCTGATAGTTAACTTTCTTCTGGGCCCAGCTTCCCATCTCTGTCAGCGTTTGAAGTCTCTTTACACAGTAAGGAAGGAACTCTGACTCTTCAGAGCATTCAGACAGCACTTATCCCTAATGTTCTTGGTAAAAATATATCCTCTTTAACATTTTTGTCAAGTATTTAGTTCCAGAAAATGTTACTTAGAGAAATAATACATTGATAGAGATAACTTTAAGAGTCATAGAAAGGTTCGGTTTCTAAGTACGGTGAACAGAATTGGGGATAATCGATACCTAATCAATCATAGAAGGTTGGCAAAATGGTGGTTTTGTTTGTTTAAAGCCAGAAAGAAACAAATTGTAGGTCTTCTGTCATGGGGCAGAAAAAACTCGATTTAAGCATTTCAAGTTGCCTTGTATGGATGTGTCTGTACATTTAAATCTCATTTTAAATATGCCTTGATAACACAGTATTATATACCCTGACCACTGTTGTTTGAAGCATTTGTGTGACTTGTTGATTACATTTCTTGTTTTATACTGATGTGTGTAAATAGATGCCTTGCCCTGTAGCAATGGTGTTAGATAAATCCGAAAGCCAGGTTGAAATTCAGGGAAGCAATTAAGAGTTAGAGGCCACGCTTGGTGGCTCACGCTTTTGATCCCAGCACTTGGGAGGCAGAGGCAGGTAGCTCACTTTGAGTTCCAGGCCAGCCTGGTTTACAGAGTGAGTCTGGGACAGCCAAGGCTATATACAGAGAGACCCTGTCTTGAAACCACACCCCCCAAAAAGAATTAGAAAGTAGGGTTTGTTTGTTTGTTTTATCAGAGGTGAGTGGACAACAGGCTCAGTAAAAATGGAGAGCCACCATTTACCTCTCAAAGTTCTCACAACTCAATTGTGTTTGGGTAGTTGGAGTGTCTTGGTATACATCCATGGGATCAGTAATTCCCTGCTAGAACAGACCCTAGATGGGCGGAATAGTTGACAGTGCAGAGGGTTTTGTTTGTCGTTTCCAAACACCAATTTCCACAAAATTACTTTCAGACATAATTGATATTTAGATTTGGGGGGGGAGGCAGAAAAGAAATTTGAACTGTATGTTCATCCATAGAATCGACCAATTGCAAGTAAGTATCATGGTGGCAACGTGTAGTTGAGAAGTACCTATAAAACTTTTTAAAGTAGTAAAATATACTTGTGTATTAATTTATCACAATGATAGTCACAATAGTAAATTCTTTTAAGTTTTAAGCTTGTTTTGTCAGTGGCTACTAATTAATCTTCACATATTTTTGTTCAGTAGACAGTTAAATGACTAGATTTATCTATCTATATACCCTTAATTGAAGAAAAAAATTGTTCCTTTTAATTACAAAGTTGTACGTGAAGCAGCAGGTGTACAGGCAGGAAGTCCCTGGGTGTCTAGTAGGAACTCAAAAGGTCTGCTTGACTATAAGGTTGAGAGGTTCTGGTATTCTCTATGTGTATAGCACTGATTTTAGTGTCAGTTATCTTGATCAAAACGTTTCCCTATGAGGGTTAGTAAAAGTACTTGCTGGGAGTGTCTGCGCACCTGAGTGCACCTCTCCCTGGACCCCCTGCCAAGGTGAAACAACTCCGTAAGGCTGTTGTCTGCCTCCATGTATGCTCCCACATACACCGTATACATTTGCTTTTTAATTCAATAATAGTTTTTACACCAAAAGCCATTGCTTGCTTATTCCATTTTTATTTTTATTTTTAAAGATTTATTTCTTTATTATGTATACAGCATTCTGCCTGCAGCCCAGAAGAGATGGTTGTGAGTCACCATGTGGTTACTGGGAATTGAACTCATGACCTTTGGAAGAGTAGTCAGTGCTCTTAACCTCTGAGCCATCTCTCCAGCCCCATCTTCCATGTTTATTAACCACTATAAACCTAGATATAAATTCCTGCTTACTGTTTGTCATTTAGTAGTAACATTCTGCATGATATTTGTCCATGAGCCTTTAGTTTTAAAGCTTGATATTCACTATGTACATTTGTTCCAGGCTGATCTGACTCTTTGCAAATATATTAGAAGCATAATCTTGGGGTGGGGAGAGAGGCATTCATATAACCGGCATAGTTTGAATACATATATTGGTCACTGAACGCAAAGAAGTCCCATCGGTGCGTACATTGGAACTGACCGCTTGAAGTGAGGAAGTGGGTATTTCCTGATGCACTTGTACTCTGGATTCCTCCTATAGGTGGTGTGTAGACTTGCCATCGAGGTATTGGTTAATCTCAGCAGTAGCCGCTGCACTAGTCTTTTGTATTTACGACTCTCCAGTAACAAGATACTAGGCTGTGAGGGTACTATATTCCTGGTGTTATTTATTATTGCAGATGCTTAATGGTAAGTAAAAGAATAAATGGAAAGCTCTATTGTGTTTAGATCTGATCTTCTATATCCCCTTACTATTGTACCAGTGTTTTTGCCTCTCTGTATATGCTATTATGTTGGAGCAGGAGTTGACTAGCCTTGTAGTCTTCATGTTAGATTTTTATATTGTTATTGGTCAGCATAAATTTTTAGCTGAAGTAAAATTATAAAACCCTACCTACATATGATATAACTAATTATTGTTTTAAGTTTTTTATAGGTTTTATAGGATGCTAGATTTCCTAGAGTTACAGTTATGGATAGTTGTAAGCCGACAGCCATGTGTGTATAGGGAACTGAACCTGTTCCTCTGCAAGAGCCACAGATGCTCTTCGCCACTAAGCCATAAAACATGTAACTCTTTAGGAAACAAGGTATTTCTTAAAAATGAATGTCTGGGCTGAGGAGATGGCTCATTTGGTCATCTATGCAAGCATCAGGACCTGATTGTCACCCTACATAAAAAGTTGGGTTGGCAGTATATGCCTGCAATCCTAGCACTGGGAAGACAGGCATGAGGATTTCTGGAGCTTTTTGGACAGCTAACCTTGCTGAATGGCTGAGATCCAGAAGTAAGGTAGAAGGCCGTAGAGGAAGACAGGAAATGTTGACCTCTGACCTCCACACAGGCCCACCGCACTTATTTTTAAGAACAAGTGTTTCTCTGTGTAGCCCTCGCTCTGCAACTCATCTGTAGACCAGGCTGGCATCAAGCTCACACAGATCCACCTGGAGTGCTGGGACTAAAGGTGTGTGTCACCACTGCAGACACCACCACACACAGAGTAAGTCTGCTTTAGAAAGGATAGCTAAGCCATGGCGATTTGCAGGTAAGTGCAGTTCTTCCCCCACCCCCTGAGGCAGGGTCTTTCTTTGTAGTTCTAGCTGCCGTGCAAACACTAACCCAGGCTGCTTTTGAATGTGCGGCTGTGCCTGGCCCGCCTCTGGAGGGCTGGGATAGCAGGTGTGCACCACCATCGAGGTGTCCAAAGTTATGGAAAGGCCCTTCACTGTTGTCCAGTATCGTACAAAACCAGTGAGATTACATTTTAACATACCATTTTATTGTTTCTTGATTGATCTGTTTTTTTCTGTGAGATTGAAAACAATACCTGTTAGCCAACTACATGGCTTTGTAAATTATTTTGTTGAGCCGAGCAGTGGTGGTACATGCGTTTAACCCCAGCATTTGGGAGGTAGAGAATGGCAGTGGAGCTCCGAGATTGAAGCCAGCATGGTCTACAGAGCGCGGGACATCCAGGGCTGCTCAGAAAAAACACTGCCTCAAAAAACCAAAAGAAGAAATATTTTGTTAATTCTGAGTCTAAACTTTACTCAAAGGTATCTTTGTTTTTGACATGATATTATAAGAAGTTATGCAGAGGAGACAATTCGAGGAAAAGAAGGAAGGGAGAAATCCTGTGTGTGCTCATAATAACAAGCAGGTGCTTGTTATATAGTGTTACATATCAGTCTAATTGCTAAAGAAGTATTTTACATCATTTTCCAACAAAATAATTTTTACATCCTTGAACCAAGGTTTTTTTTTTTCTTTTGTTGAAGTCTAGGAGGAAATACTTCATGAAAATGATTCTTCATAGGTGATTTCAAGGAGATACTAGTGTTCAAGTTTACTAGTGATGCATAATAGTAAAACTGTTGTTGAAACCTGCTGCTGTGTTAGTGAGGTAGAGCAATGCCAAAGATAAGACATAGACAGTCTAAAAAAAATGGTGTGTGTGTGTGTGTGTGTGTGTGTGTGTGTGTGTGTGTGTGTGTGTATAGGTCAGAGGACAGACAGCCTTATGGAGTAAGTTCATCTACCTTTCCATTGGTTGTGGGGGTTGAACTCAGGTCGTCAGGCTTGGCAGCAAGCGCCTTTACCCACTCCACCATCCTGCCAGCCCAGTGCATACATTACCATTTCTTAGAATCACCTTCTGGCACATTTCTTGAGCAAATGAAAAGGACTTTTGGATTGACTACAGTTGTGTGAACCAAAATGGAGGTAACACTGGTGTTGACACTGGAGCTGAATGGTTGTGGTTTGTTTATTTGTTTATTTGGTTTTTTTTAGGGAAGAAAACAACCCAGTGAAGGAAGTACCACTTGGTTCTGAAGTAAAAAATTAAATGCAGGATAGTTTTTTGCAAATTGTATCAAAGGTTCTCCAAAATGAAACAGAAATTGGGGTATATTTTAGGGCAAATCATCAGAAATTACTTTGAAAATTTCTTCTGTCAGCCGTAAATGGTAACAGAATTTGGACTTGATAATGAAATTAGAGAGTAGAAATAAAGAAAGTAAATATTGCTTGTTATATTCTATGCTGTTTTTTTGTTGGACTTGCTTTGTAGACCAGGCTAGCCTCGAACTCACAGAGATCCCCCTGCTTCTGTCTCTCTGAGTGCTGGGATTAAAGGCACGGACAACCACACCCTGCTTGCTATGCCGTTTTTTAATGCATATAGAAATTCATGTTAAGCTAAAATGGTCTTATATTTAATTTTTATGTTTACGTGTGTCTAGTTTGTAAAATTTCTCTTAAATTCTAGAATTAGAAAGTTTGATACATTTGTGGGAAAATGTAAGTAGAAAGAAAATTAGGGAAAATGGGTTGGGTTTTTTTTTTTTTTTTTTTTTAAACACACTTGAATTTCAGAATATTAAATGTAACTTTGTTTGTCAAGTGTCTGGTTTGAATCTAGAAATCTGAGGAGTGGGTCTTATAAAGAAATAGGTGGGGAAGTGTGCTGCTTTCACCAAATTAAAGGCCCTGAGTTGGGCCTGGTGTGGTGGCGCACCCCTGTAATCCCAGCACTTGGGAAGCAGAGGCAGGTGGATCTCCATGAGTTCGAGGCCAGCCCTGTCTACAAAGTGAGTCCAGGACAATCAAGGCTGCACAGAGAAACCCTGTCTCAAGAAATGGGGGGGGGGGGGGGGCGGGGGTGGGGGGCGAGGAAAGACCCTGGGGCTGGAGAGATGGCTCAGAGGTAAAGATACTACTGACTGCTCTTCCAAAGGTCCTGAGCTCAATTCCCAGCAACCACTAGGTGGCTCACAACCAACCATCTATAATGTGATTTGATGTCCTCTTCTAGCCTGCAGACATCTATGCAGGCTAAGCACTATATACATCATCATCATAATAATAAATAAATCTTTAAAAAGAAGAAAAGAAATGTTTACCCAAAAAAGCCCCTGGGTTGGAGTGTAGAGCTCACTTGCCTAATGTGAAGACCAAAGGTTGCTCCCCAAGAACAGAGAGAAGGGGAGGAAAAAAAGGATCCAAAATAGTGTTCATGGAAGCAGTAAAGCAGCACAATATTTGCTCCTAGTTTTCTTTTTTCTAGACAGGGTTTCTCAGTGCAGCCTTGGTTGTCCTGGACTAGATTTGTAGACTTAACTTTCTATGTAGTTTAACTATTTAGTTAAACATTTAGGCTTCAAAGGCTTGGACACCAAAAAAAAATTTTTTTTTAACATGGAAATAAGTTAATAGTAGCTAAAAGGATCCTTCCTTTAATCTACAGATGTTAATAAAAAATACACATAAAATAGTAGTTTTCCAAATTTGCATTTTTATATCCACAAGTCACTGGTAAGAATATAAACAGGAAATTTAAAAAATACTATTGTTAGTAATTTAAACAAAGTTTTATTAACGATTTTCAAGTACAGCTGATAATAAAATATATAGCTAAGGTCAGTTTCCCAGTACTACTACCTTCCAAAATTTGTAAGTAGTGTAGACTGTAAAAAAAAGAATTTATTGCAAGGACAAGTCATACGTGATAGTGATGCGTCCATATGGTTTGACTTTGTTTTAGGGTTTTATTTGAGTCAGGGTCTCTTTACATAGCCCTGGCTATTCTGGGAGTATTTGTACATCAGGCTGGCCCTGAGCTCACAGACATCAATCTGTGTCATCTGGGATTAAAGGCACGTGCCATCATACCCAGCTAACACCGTTTTATCATTTAATTACTTTTATAATAATTTGACAACAGAATGGTGGCACATGCCTGTAGCACCACATTCAGGCTGAGGCAGGCAGA
This sequence comes from Acomys percivali, assembly GCA_907169655.1. Lineage (NCBI taxonomy): Eukaryota > Metazoa > Chordata > Mammalia > Rodentia > Muridae > Acomys > Acomys percivali. The sequence continues at coordinate 137,411,101 of OU015745.1, read as the reverse complement.
ACTTTAGTTTAAGACTATCCTCAAAGATAAACCTTTCTCAAAAAGAGGGAAAAATGTGTCTTACACCCAAATTAAAATTAACTTTTATGTACATGATTTTAACTTTCTTTTTGTGCAAGTTAGGCAAATTTAAGTTAGAAAATGAAAGGAAATAAAAGTCTGACTAAGTACTACACCTGCTGATTTTGAGATGTTTCCGTATTTCTTAAACCTTTTTTTTTTTTTTAAGATTTATTTATTATGTATACAGTATGCATCAGATCACATTATAGATGGTTTGTGAGCCACCATGTGGTTGCTGGGAATTGAACTCAGGACCTCTGGAAGAGCAGCCAGTGCTCTTAACCGCTGAGCCATCTCTTCAGCCCCTGTTTCCGTATTTCTTTCCCTACTGCTTATTTGGGATTTCTCCCCTCTTGGAAGACAGAGCCTTACTGTGTTGTACTTTGTAACAGGAAATTGTTATTTATTTATCTTCTGAATAGTCATTGTGAGAATTTTAAGAGCATCCCGTTGTTACATTAGATACATCTCTGGATGTAAATTTGGCTGAAGGTTATAGGGGTTTTGTTCAGTTTTTTTAGTTTTTGTTATTATATCTTCATATTTCTTCAAGGAATTAAAATGCATGAACTATGTCTCACTCACCAGCTCAGTATTTTGGCTTTATGCTAAACTCAACACCATAGATACATAAAGAATTCTAGCCCATTAATTTATATTTCATTTTGCTTGGTAAGATTACTAATTAGTTTACTATTTTTTGATATTTCCTTTGTTAATTGAGTTCACTGTATGTTTTTCAGTTGTAGTGTCTCTTGAATTTTTTTTTAGTTCCTTTTATGGAGAGGGGGCATATGTGCTACTGTGCACATGTGGAAGTCAAAGTACTTTTTTGCCAGGAGTCTTGATTCTAGGATCTCAGATTGGGTCTCTGCCTTAGCGGCAAGCATTTTTACCTTTAGAAACACCTCACCGTCCCTTTCTTGCTGTCTGTACCTGCTCTTTTTTTCCCCCTTTAAGATTTATTTATTATTTATACAGTATTCTACCCACTTGTGCATGTGTGCCTGCTGGCCACAAGAAGGAACCAGATCTCATTATAGATGTTTGTGAGCCACCGTGTGGTACCTGGAAATTGAACTCAGGTCCTTTGGAAGAGTAGATGGTGCTCTTAACCTGTGGGCCGTCTCTCCAGCCCTGTGCCTGCTCTTGATAGCTCTATACAACAGGATCCTACTTTTGTAGAAGCATAGTAATGCTTGTTTTAGTGTGCTAGGTCTTCCCCAGTCTCTTTTCCCCACTATTAGGAAAAGTATTTTCTCAAACATTGCTCTGGTAATAATATTAAAGACCTACCCTTATTATTCTGGCAATATGTTTTACGGAGTTGTCTTGAAGCTGTAATTAGCTGGATAAGCATTTTTCCCAAGAAATGACAGTTATCATTTGTTAAAAAATTTATAAGTCTTTTATGTTATGTTATTAATTATCACAGTTGTGTTGGCTTTAGCTTTTGATGTGGTAAAACTAGTACGTTGGATACTGAGTCAAATGTACAAAAGTGGAGGAAGAATGGAATTGAATGCTTTTGACCTCTACATCTCACTGGAAGACTTTAGCATCTGCCTGTCATTAAATATTTGTATGGCTCTTAGAAACATTCTCCCCTTTTTTGTGTCATGTGTGCATGTGGGGCTCAGAGGGCGACTTCCAGGAATCAATTCTCTCCTTCATTGGGATCTGGGGATCCAACTCTGTTTGATGGCAAGTGCCTTTGCCATCCCACTGGCCCAATCTTGGGTTTTGGTTTTGGTTATTTGTTGCCTTAAATTTTGTAATTAAGGGCTGGAAAGGATCAGGGGTTAAGAGTGCCACTTGCTCTTCCAGAGGTCCTGAGTTCAATTCTCCCCAACCACATAGTGCTTTACAACCATCTATAATGTGATCTGATGCCTTTTTCTGGCGTTCAAGTATACATGCAGATAAAGCACTTAATATACATTAAATAAATGAATAAATCTTTGAAGAAACTTTCATAGTTAAATAAGAATAACAAGACTTAAAGAAAAAATGCTTTGTCATCTTGGAGTTTATATGATACCAAGGGAGAGAAAGGTAGATATGATCCATTGTGAACTAAATTTGAGAAACCCAGCACTGGGAGGGCAGAGACAGGTCTTAGCAGCCAGTCTAACCAGTAAATGTCTTCCAGTGCAGTAAAAGACCATATTTCAAACAAGGTGGAGAGCAGCAAAGGACATTGAACTTTGACTTTTGGCCTCAGTGGACACGGACGGACGGGGACACACACACACACACACACACACACACACACACACACACACACACA
>OU015745.1:137390595-137402691 GCA_907169655.1 Acomys percivali | reverse complement strand
CACACACACACACACACACACACACACACACACACACACACACACACGTAACTTAGGGCTGGGATGTTAGCATAGCAACTTGGGACCAATTCTTGGACCTTAGTACATACACTATCCGTAACATAAAATCATAATGTCTACCTGACAATGGATCTTAGTATTTCTGCCCAAATAATGAATACCAGAGCACATGGTTACCAGGAAAGTTTCCATGGAGGTAGGCTCAAAGCTAATGAAGCCAGTAATCTAGATAGCAAAAAATAACTGACTTGTAAAAAGATAGAGATGTGGTAAATTTGTGCTTTAAAGTCAATTAGATAGTGGTAGCCATCAGCTTTAGAAAATAATTTTTAAATCTCTAATTTTGAATCTTTTTCCTAAAAAATGGGGTTTTTTTCCTTCATATAACATCAAATAAAAATTCACAGCTCAGCCGAGCAGTGGTGGCGCACGCGTTTAATCCCAGCACTCGGGAGGCAGAGGCAGGCGGATTGCTGTGAGTTCGAGGCCAGCCTGGTCTACAAAGCAAGTCCAGGACAGCCAAGGCTAACACAGAGAGACCCTGTCTCAAAATACAAAAAAAAAAAAAAAAAAAAAATTTCACAGCTCTAGGATTTAAGAAAAGTTGGTAAAGTCAAGGTTGTCCAAAAAGAAACCTAGGTGCCCTGGAAACCTTACAATGCTTATTTAACAGATAAGGTCATCTTTAAAGTTCTGAAGCATCAGCTAGGCATGGTAGCACACACTTTTAAAGAGGCAGAGACAGATGGGTCTCTGAATTCAAGGTTAACTAGGTCTGTTCTGTGAGTTCCAGAGCAGCCAGAGATGCACAGTGATTCCCTGAAGATGATCCTGTTGCCTCTCTATATGCTGAGTGTGCCACCTGTTGAGATTTTGAGTGGAAAATGTAGTTCCCAAATACGTCTCTGCTTACATGCAATCTTAACCAATTAGAATTTAGAGTCATTGAAGAACTCATGTCTGGGGTCTGCAAGGAAGCTAGCTCAGTGGGTAAAGGGTATTTACAGACAGCTGGAAAACTTGAATCTGTCCCAGGAACCCACAGCAGAAGAAGAAAACTGACGACCTAAAGTCCTCTGGCTGCCACACATATACCGGTACTCACATCATACAGTCACACACTATAATAAACAAAACCTTCATGTCTGTCATATCTTGTAATTTCCCAAATGAAAGAACAAGATTTGGTTAGCATTCTAATTGGCCTCGCGGTGTTTGGAAGTGCCAGGTGCCCGAGTTACAGGATTTCACTTTGCTCTGGTGCGCTTTCATGCAGTTCTTTTTTCTGCTGTGTTTTTGTATCCTAACTTCCAGTAGGCTCTAAGTTCCCTTTTAGCACAAACGCCTCAGCTTTCTTCACAGATGTTTCTCTTTCAAACATGGACCTGTTTGTCTATTAAGGATCCATTTGCAGTCTCCTGCATGTGGAGTGCAGCACATTCTGTCTCAGTGCTGAATGAATGCAACATTCAGGGAGGAGAATATATCTGCCTGACAGTCTGCTTCTTGGTCAGTGCTTTCTACATAAATGTAGTTGGTAAACAGCATTGGATACACCATTAGGGAACATCAACTTTAGAATAAACTAGATTTGACAAATTTTAGTTTCATTTCTTGGTTATCCTCTAAAACATGAAACTTTCCAAGAGTTGTGTGAAGCTTCTCTCAGAGGTGATGAGGTCACCCTGCTACCTTACGCACGCAAGGTGTGGAAGGAGCTCTTCTCCTTATGCATCTCTTGTTAGACTTTGCCTGGATATTGACTGTTGCTCTGTGGTTGTCTGGGCTTTGATTTGGAAGCAGTAGCGGTCTTGTATGCTCTTTGGACTTTTAAGAAAGTAATGGCTTGCTTACTATTGAAATTACCTACTATATACAATATGAGGCATTAGAGAAATACTAGCTTAGGACTCAATAAAATATGCTCTTGAGATCCAAGCATTGACTTTTCTGCAGCCCCTTTCTCTTAAGGTACAGAGATGGAAAGGATAGTAAATGTGCGCTGTATGTTATAAATCATTTTTAGAGATTTTAAGCTAAAGTAGCTAAATGTGTCTTAGTTGATTGATTTGTATAGCTTTACCCATGAGTATGTCCTTCCTACTTTTTAAGAAAAGGGGTATGTGTGTGCACACAGAGACCAGAACAGAAGAAGAGATTGGATCCCCCAGGGCTACTGTTTTACACTGGTGAGCCACACAGCCTGGGTGCTAGGACCAGACTCAGTCTCTGGAGGAGCAGTGTGCTCTCTGTTTGTTTTTAAAGAATCTCTTCAGAAAATGAATTGGTATGAAACACCTTAAATTGTTTCTTCTATTTTCTTTGTTTGTTTGTTGTTTTGAGACAGGGTCTCTCTCTGTGAAACCTTGGCTATCCTAAAACTGGCTCTGTAGACCAAGCTGATCTCAAACTCACAGAGATCCACCTGCCTCTGCCTCCTAAGTGCTGGGATTAAAGGCGTGTAGCATAGCGCAGCTTCTTGCGTTTTCTTTCTTTTTTAGATTTATTTATTGTGTATACATGTTCTTCCTGCATCCCAGAAGAGAGCACCATATCTCACCATCGATGGTTGTGAGCCATCATGTGGTTGCTGGGAACTGAACTTGGGTCCTTAGGAAGAACAGCCAGTGCTTTTAACCTCTGAGTCATCTCTCTAGCCCCCATTTTCTTAACATTTCTAGGAAATGTCCACCCTTTTCTGATTAGAGGGTCTGGACCCTATATTGGTTGATCTGGCCTCCCATGCCTTCTCCAAAACTGCTGCATATGTGTAGGTTTAGTGTTTAAAGAACCATGAAATTGTGAATTTTAGGATAGGCTGCCAGGTGGGAAGGCTTATCCTAGGAGAGACGGATGTCATGCTGTCTAGTCAGTATGGTATGGTGGCACATACACACATGAAACAGTGTTAGCTAGAAGGAAATGGAGATGGCTTGTGGATGGTGGATAATGCTCAGAAACCTGAAATGTGCTTGACAGGTTTTAGGTATGGCAGGTGACAAGTTTAGGCTCTTCAGATAGTTCTTAGCCCTTAGGGTGAGTGCTGCCTAAAAATTGAATGAGTGATTGGATGCATGTGTATGTATATAAAGAGGATAACTTCAAGTGTCATACAACATCCAGCGTGTCTGGCTTCTCCTAGCCCTGAGGTTACAAGGATGAGCCACCATGCACCACTTTCTGTGTGGATCCTAGGGGTCAGACTCAGTCCATGAGCTGTTGAACCATCTTCTCTCCACCGCACCCCCATCCCGCCCCCCCCCAGTGTTTTTGTTTTTGAAACAGGGACTCTGTCCTTGGCTGATCTAGTGCTCACAGAGATCTGTCTGCCTCTGAGTACCAAGGAGATTAAAGATGTACACTACCATGCCTGGCACTCATCCTGGGCAGGGCGAAGCTAGAGCACTCTGATGGAGGTCCCTGCCGCTCCTGAGGTGTACTTCTATCTTCTGACCTGGGCATAGGGGCAAAAGACCAACTGACCCATCTAGGAGCTGGTTCCCTTCGAAGCTTCCTGCAGTTCTCTCCAGTAAAGCAAACAATCTCAACCTATTTTCAGACTTTAATGACTAAGAAGCTCAGTTAGCTCAGGTGAAAGAGCGTGAGAATCTTAATCTTAGGGTCATGGATTCGAGCCCTACATGGTGCCAAACATGAATATATGGTTGTTCTAGGCCTGCTCCAGCTTCCAAGTCATGACACAGAAACCTAGTGTTATACTTATTACTAGCCAATGGCACAAGCTGGGCAGACTCTGTCAATACTGGCTCTCGCTCATGAGCTCTCCCTTTCTCCCTTTCTCCCTTTCTCTCTCCCTTTTCCTCTCTGCCCATCTTTTCCTGTCCTGCCCAGCTATGAGCTGTTCAGCGCTTTATTTGACCAATCAGAAGGTGATGGAGAACAATGCTTACAACATACTAAGACAGGAAATCCAGACTCAGCATTTGAATTAATACAGTGCATACAGTCCTATAACACTTAATCTCTGGATTATGTTTATAACCCTTTTGGACTCAGATTATTAATATCATAGTTGGATTTAGTCTTTGGGGGAAGAATCTTGTGTGTTTGGCATCATGATATTACCTGATTGCTGTAAAGATGCATTAAATAGTTCTGACTATTGGTGGTGGCCTGGGTTTCAAATGAAGAAATTTTAAATTCTCACACTATCATTACAGATATTTGGAACTTTATAATGGTATTTTAAATTTATTGTTCAAGTTTTCACATGTTTATCTAAATGAACCTTAGGGTTATTGAAAGTTCTCCAAAGTCTCAGTAAGATTTGGAACTGAAATTACATTAAACATTGGTAAAATCACTCTATCGACATACTCAGTCCAGGAGCAGGCATGTTGTTGTTTCCCTTTGTGGCTTTTGGTTCTTTGATATACTAATTTTGTTGGTTACTTTTGTAACATTTTTGTTGTTTTTGCCTCTGCATTCATTTTTTCCCCTTGGATGTGATCTTCTCTGTTGCTTTCCTAAGCCATGCAGATGTGGACCAAAGTTAGTGGTGCTGGACATGGGGCCAAGTCAACAGATTTTAGTTATAAAAGTTTGTTGTTCTCTTGGCTGATAGGTATAAATTTCTTTGTAAAACAAGGGGAATTAACCTGCATTTACCTTGTCTTTTAAGTTATTTTTATTTCTTGTTTTTTAAGCTCTTTTCACTTATGGATATGAAACCTCCCATCTCTAGAGCAAAGATGATTCTCATTACGAAAGCTGCTATTAAAGCTATTAAGGTAAGAATAAAATGTTTAATTTAGAAATCTTTTTAGTTGCCTAATTATTATTGGTGGCAGGGATGGGGCATGCCATGGCACACATTTAGAGGTTAGAGACCACTTTGTAAAGACCCAGTTTATGTGGGTTCCAGGGATCCAGCTCAGTTTGCCAGGCTTCTGTAACAAACACCCAAACCTACTCAAGCTATCTTGCCAGCTCTGCTTTTGAATATTTTAATATTACTGTCACACATCAGAATTTATCTTGTAATTAAGCTAAAGGCTTTTGATAATACTGTGTATTTGCTTTGTGGCATCCATTCCTAGAACTTTCCTATATTTCAGTCCTTGTACATCAGCTGTGAGATATTCTTGTCTTCCTATAGGCTTTGTTACTTACGATCACAATTTAGTAAGTGGCACAGTACTGAAATGGGATTGCTTAGTTTGACCCTGTTGAAATAGCCCAATATGGTCCTGTGTGAAGAGTGGTCAATTAAGAAAGGACATGAGCCTTGCGAAGAAGTGTGTAGTTGTGTTTGATTAATTCCTTTCTCAAGATTCTTTGCATTTGTTGATTTTTGAACTAACAGCTGAGTTAATTGCTAATTTTTTAAATTGAAAATTTCAAGGTTTTGAATTGTAGGAAATGTAGAAATGTGTAAAATGGCTAATTTTCTGTTCTTTTTCAGCTCTACAAGCATGTTGTTCAGATAGTAGAAAAATTCATCAAAAAGGTAACTATTTTGTTATTGTGCTTAAGCATACAGACAAAACACTCATACACACACAATAAATGTTTTTTTAAATAGTTACTGAATTTTTTTTTTTAGCATTGAGAAGTTTTAAAAGATATTTCTTCATATCACTGCTATTCTTTGAGTATTGGCAAGAAATTTGGCACTTGGCTTCTGTCATAGCTGAGAGCAGTGAGTATTGTTTTCTGTCAGAGTCCTTCCTCAGCCTAAGGGGCCTGCCTGTTTTGCATCCTTTGCCCCATCCACTCTGCTGTGATATTTTCAGATGAAGTTAGGTTTTTTGTTTTGCTTTTTAAAGATTATTTATTATGTATACAGTGTTATGCCTGCATATACACCTGCACAACAGAAGAGGGCCCCAGATCTCATTATAGATGGTTGTGAGCTACCATGTGGTTGTTGAGAATTGAACTCAGGATCTTTGGAAGAACAGCTAGTGCTCTTAACCTCTGAGCCATCTCTCCAGCCCCAGATGAAGCTACCTTTTATTTTTTCTGGGTTTCCCTGTTACTATCACAATTAAACTGGCTTTAGGTATGTGGTTGAGTGTTCTTAAAGTGTGTGTGTTTAGCATGTCTTTCTTAATACAGAACTGAGAATGGCCTTCAGCATCTTTCTTCTCGTTTTTGTTCCATTACTTGTTATATTATGGAATAATATCTTCATATAGTAAACTCTTGAGTTTTTGAGACAGTTTTTCTGTAGCCCTAGCTGTCCTGAAACTGCTCTGTAGACCAGCCTGGCCTCAGACTTGAAGATCAGCCTGCTTCTGCCTCCCAAGTGCTGGGAATAAAATTGTGTGCCGCCACTGTGGGGGTCTTTGGAGTCTTAATCCATTGATCTGCCTTTGTGCCATGAAGTTCATAGTAGGTGTTTATGTCAGTTAGAAGCTGCTTGTAGCAGATTAAAGGGCAAAGAAACAAATGGGAAACATGTAATTGCACATGTGCCTCTGCCTCCAGTTACTACAGTATGTCATGTGAATCTATGTATGTGCACATTTGTATGGAAAATAGATACAGTATTGGTTGCTGACTTGCTTTTCTACTGAGTGCATTATAAACCTCTGCGGAGAAACCCTCTGTGATTGTTACTATGGTTTATTTAGCCAATATGTGCTTATCGCTCTAGTTTTTTTACTTTGCATTGAAAATGCTTCAGTAGCTAATCTTAAAAGAAAATGTACATGCATGTTGTTTTCTGTCTTTTTTTTTTTTTTTTTTAATGTATATGAGTACTCGATCTGTATGTATACCTGCAAGCCAGAAGAGGGCATCAGATCACAGTATAGATGGCTGTGAGCCACCATGTGGATGCTGGGAAATGAACTCAGGACCTCTAGAAGAACAGACAGTGCTCTTAACCACTGAGCCATCTCTCCAGCCCCTGCTTGTTGTTTTCTTTATCACAGAGATCTTTGTTGCTAAAGTAGTTGTCTTCCATTTTTCTATGGAAGTGCCGGTTTCCTATCTATTGTTTGTTTCCTTTGCCAAGTTTATAGACCCAAATGACCTTTCCTTTTACTCTTTATTTCTCTGCTACATATTTAAACAGAAGTAAAGCTAGCATGTTTAAAAGTATTTTTAGTAACCCCAAAAGGTGAAAATTACTGAATTAGAGAGTCATAGTAACTGAATTTATAGTAAAGTACGTTGGTAATGGCCTCCAGAAAGTTTTGGAGAGGAAGTCGGGATGTGGGGGAAAACAAAGTCCTGGGAACCTGAAGTGTCAAAAAATGTGACTTAGTACAGACTTGAAGTCTGACTGTCAGTTAAATGGCAGGAACACTTGTAATTTCTATACAGCGGACAATGGATCTGTCAGCTGCATTTGTGTGAGATATTGGGTGTCAGATTTGTTTTGGTTTTTGAGATCGGGTTTTACTGTGTAGCCCTGGATGGCCTAGAACTCACTAAGTAATCAAGACTGGGTCTCAGAGATCCCACCTGCCTCTGCCTCTGGGACCTGGGCTTAAAGGTGTGTCCCCCTCCCCTGGACGCACTGATTTTGCTTTTCTTGTACTAATTTTTGTATCTTTACCCTTGCAGTGTAAACCAGAATACAAGGTTCCAGGATTATATGTCATTGACTCCATTGTGAGACAGTCTCGTCATCAATTTGGAACTGACAAAGATGTATTTGGGCCAAGATTCTCTAAAAATATAACTGCTACATTCCAATATTTATATCTTTGTCCATCTGAAGATAAGGTGTGGATAATAACTTCTAAAATTTTGCAATTTTGTTGAGTTTTATTTTCTTTTTATATGTTTAAATTGGTATTCTTTGAAGCGTGTTCTATTACTGAGTAATGTCTTCCTGAGTGAACTCCTGAATTAAGCTCAGTTTTCTGCAGTGGTCCTTTCCTATTCTTGCTTCCTGTGCTGTGGCAGATGGGCGTGGCCTCTGCACAGGGACTTACTGCTGTAGTGTAGGATTACATGAGGGACCACAGGTAGAGCCTAGGCAGCCAGTGACTGCTCAGGGGCAGCTCTGAAGCCCCCATTAGGCAAACAACATGGTACTTGAAATGAATAGCTCTGTGTCTTTCACTAAAATTTTCTAGAGAAGATACATCTCATGTTAAGTATTCTTCAGTTAAAAGAAGCTAAAAAAGAATAAATTAATAAAATATATTTTTTTAAAAAAAGAAGCTAAAAAGGCTTGTTCAGGAAGCATTATCTTATTTTAGAGAACACATTGTGAACTGGGCACACAGGGAGGCACGCATGTACTTTTGAGCTCAACACTCAGCGAGTAGCTGCAGGAGGATTGCTAGTAATGGCCAGGCTCAGCTACACAAATGGATGATGAACAACTCTGTGGTAGAGAAAATACTTATCTCAGTTTGCTGCTTATTCTAGAAGGCCCAGAATTGTTCTTCTCCAACATACAGGCCTGTAAGTGATACTAATCTGCAATGAGACTCCAACACACACACACACACACACACACACACACACACACACACAGTGAAATGCAGAAAGAAAGAAGGAACATGAAAGACACACTTAAGTGCACTCTTAAGTAGGTGGGAATCACATAGCTAACATAACACTCATGTAACCTGCTGCTTTTGTCTCCCTGAATTACTAAAGAAAATGAAACCGAAAAGGAAACCTGGTGTTTTGTTTTGTTTTGTTTTTTGTTTTTTGTTTTTTTAAATGTGCTAGGGTCCTGGGCCTCAGATTCATTCTTCCCTTTCATTTGCTAGGCATATATTCTGGTTTGAGCTTCTCCCCCCGACCCCCCACCCCCCATCCCCATTAGATTGTACCACTGAGGAAAGGTTAATTAAAGTTGTTTGGGCTTTTTTCCCTTACTAAACAGTAATTCTCTTTAAAATCATGGTAATTTATTTCTATAATATTTATTGTATCTTCATTTTCTTGCGTGTAACAGAGTAAAATAGTTCGTGTGCTAAATCTTTGGCAAAAAAATGGAGTGTTCAAAATTGAAATTATTCAGCCTCTTTTGGACATGGCAGCAGGAACCAGTAATGCTGCTCCCATAGCCGAAAATGTCACCAACAATGAAGGTATGTCTGAAAAGCTCTTGCAAGTACACTGGCATCTCTGCCTTTCTTCTGTTTGTTTGCTTTTGTTTTATCATACTTTATTATTATTTGGATGTCTACTTGTTTTCTAACAAGAGACAGAAAGGGTGTAGGTTCACATAAGAGGGGAGGTAGGGAGAGTCTTAGATGAGTTGGGGAGGAGAACCATAATCAGAATGTATTGTATGAAAAACTTGAGTCTTTAACAAAAGACAGGTTTTGGTTTGTTTGGTTTTTAAAGAATAGAGTTTCTGGGTGTGAAATGTTTGGTAGAACTTTCCCATAGCAAGAATAATTGAGTTTGTATTTGGAAGGTACAGATTTTCTTCCTGTGTTCTTACTTCAAATAGGAATATGCCCTTTGTCACTTCTTTGCCGGGCGGGGAGGTGGGGGAAGAGGAGCTGGGCAGGTTGAGACAGGGTTTCTCTGTGTAGCTCTGGCTGTCCTGGACTTGCTTTGTAGACCAGGCTGGCCTCGAACTCACAGCGATCTACCTGCCTCTGCCTCCCAAGTACTGGGATTAAAGGCATGCACCACCACACCTGGCCCTTTGTCACTTTTTATATATAGTATGTGCCTTAGCAACCAGTCAGTTCATTCTGCTGTATGTTAAACTGGATAAAATGTTGTTTTAGCGTCAAAACTTGAAAGGCATTTTAACAGAGAAGTATGTTGACTTTTGAGACCTGATGTACTTTGCTCTTTTAGGCTCACCTCCACCCCCAGTAAAAGGCTCTTCTGAACTTCCACAAGCTCCCACAAACTCCATGCCTGCTGTACCACAGCTACCCAGCCCTGATGCCTTTGCTGCTGTGGCTCAACTGTTTCAGACAACTCAAGGCCAGCAGGTAAGCCGCTGATCAGATGCTCACAGAGCTAGGTGCTGCTGCTGCTGTTGCTGTGCCTCCTCCGTTGTGCACCACGACACAACATGTTCTTTGACCCAGCGTAGCCTTCACTAGGGAGGTAACATAACAGGTCAGGGCTAATAAGGGAATGTGAGTGTGAAGAATAAGGAAGCAGTAATCATTATTTGAAAGAACTTGAGAGCTGTTGAAGTGGCAGGTGTTGTTCACAATTCTAGTATTTCTGATTGACTCAAGATTATATGGAGTGAAATTTTCTGTATTTCTAGAAAACTTACTGTTAGAATTCCATGTGTTTTCTCTTCTCTTTGAGCCTTGTTTGTATCTTGGGATTGCCAGCATACATGGTTAACCGTAAGGAATACACACCGTAATGTGTCCATTCACAAGCCTTACCAACAGTAAAGTTGGGTGCTCTTCCCAGTTTACTTATTGTCTGTGCTATTTTCAGTCACTCTGAAGATTCTTCTCTTTTTAGTAAATTAACTTTGACGATGCTGCTTTCTTGTGTGGTTTATCGGTTTTCCCATTCTTTAAGCTTCAGCAGATCCTTCAGACTTTTCAACAACCTCCAAAACCACAGTCTCCCGCCCTTGACAGTGCTGTGATGGCTCAGGTTCAGGCTATCACAGCTCAGTTAAAGACAGCTCCTACACAGCCACCTGAGCAAAAAACTGCATTTGACAAGGTATGCTTCTCTCACATCGCCCCGTCTTCCTCAGCGTGGGCTGTGGGCTTCTCTTTCTCAGCTTCTCTGGGTTGCTTGCTCTGTTGTTTGTGGTTTGATGAGTTTCCCTCCTCAACATCAAAATGTTTATTTTTTCCTGATGTGTGATGCAGGCTTGCTATTAGAACGTTTACAGAATAAAGAAAAATGAACAGAAAGAAATTCTTCACTAGCCCCACTCCTACCCAGCAACGATGCTTAGTGTTTTGTTGTATGTTTTTCCAGAGGTTATATATGCTGTGGGCCTGTGCTTTTGTTTGATCTTTATTGTTGGGTCTGGCTACATTCAGCATGAATGTTATTAAGATTCCAGTAGACAAGGCATCACGGGTTATCTATTTTGCTTCTGATAGACATTTGCTGCTACTATGATAACTGTAGTTATCATGTCTGTGACGTGAGTCCTGGGGAGACTCCAGCATCTTTCTGCTTAGTCTGTGGGCCTTGCCATCCTTAGGAATTCTGTTTCTGTATGGCTGTGACCAGATATCCAAAAGAACAAATTGAAGGAGAGATTTATTTTGGTTCTCAGTGTCAGAGAGTTGAATTTATGGTTGCAGCAGGACCACATGGCAGATGAACCTCTTCAGTTTAAAGGGGAGAGTGAGAGGGGAGGGGAGAGAGGACCCTGGACCAGATGACGCTTTGAGAAGTATGGCCCTAGTGGCCTCCTTACAGCTGTTCACCATCTTCCAAATTTCTACCAAGTCCCAAAAATGATACCAGCAGGGGACCAAGTATTGTGCATGAGCCTGTGCAGAGCCTCTCAGAGGGAACCTAGCCAGCATGTTTACAACACTGCCACCAGGGGTGTGGGTGTGCTGTAGGGTTTCACAATGCAGCCTTCTTTCATCTGTGTTTTTGTTAGGATTATGATTTTCTTAAATTTCTTATTCTAGTTTTACAGTTTTAAAAAAACTATATCTAGATAGATAGATGTATATATAGATATATAGAGAAAGTCTGAAATCATAGTATTAAATGACACATTTGATTTCACGGTATCTAAAATTTATGATTCTGTCTAATATACATACAAATTTTATCACCAGTAATTGATAATCAATATGGTAGGTAAATGCCAGTTTCTGTTAGTTTATCTTAGTGATTAAACTACTAGTTTTTAAAAAGACTGCATTACATTTTGAGTGAAAAGGGGGTAAACAGGGCTAGATAGATGGCGTGGTTGGTACAGTGCTTGCCATGCACACCTAATGATCTGAGTCACATCCCCAGTATCCATTGTGAAAGCTACATGGAGCTTGCTGGTCACCCCGTTTAACCAAGTCTGTGAGACAAATAATAAGACCAAGAACAATTGATGAACATAGGTGCTCTCCACACACACAAGGATAAGGAGTGCGTGCGCGCGCGCGCGCGCGCGCGCGTGTGTGTGTGTGTGTGTGTGTGTGTGTGTGTGTGTGTGTGTGTGTG
>OU015745.1:137315092-137384585 GCA_907169655.1 Acomys percivali | reverse complement strand
TCCTTCCTTCCTTCCTTCCTTCCTTCCTTCCTTCCTTCCTTCCTTCCCTCCCTCCCTCCCTCAGGAAATGGAAGTAGCACAGCCTTGTGTTCCAGAGGTTAAACGGCACATGCCTGAGAGCAGAAAGTCAAGATCAAGGTCAGCATCCAGGTAACTTACAGGATAAGTTGTAGCTCTGTGCATCTGAGGAGACTGCAAAGGTCGCAAAGTGGATTCTCTTTTTTATCTTTTTTTCTTTTTGTTTGTTTGTTTTGTTTTTTGTTTTTGGTTGGGTTACATAATCCCAACTGGCATGGGACTCAATATGTAGGCTAGGATAGCCTTGAATTTAGCAGTACACTTACTCCTGCCTTCTGGGTTTAAAGATATGTCTATTACACCCAGCTTTAATTTTTTTCTGATATTCAAATTGTTAACAGTAACTGTTGGTACACGGGGTATCAAAAGTAATACTGATTTTTATTTTGTTTCGTAATTGAGTCTGGGGTTGTAGATAAGTTGGTAGAGTACTTGCATAGTGTGCCTAAGGCTCTGTGTGACTTAGGTCTGGTGTTGTGCATCTGTAGTCTCAACATTCAGTCATCAGAAGTTTAAGGCCAGCTTGCCATACATGAAGGACCCTGTCTAAACAAGATGCTCCAAAAAGTAAATGTTTTTCAAATCTAGAGTTACCTTACTCATGTTACATTTGAGTTGACCTAGTACCCATGAGTCTGTGGTGTTACAGGAGTTTTAAGTTCTGTGCTAACAAAAGTGGAAATACCAAAATTAGGTCACAGGTCAATTGTGTTTTTAATGCTAAAGAGGAGTTGTTCTCGAAGAAGAAAGGTAAAGTAGCTACAGTCTTTCTAGCACTGAGAATGGGCTCCTAAAACCATGGAGATGGAATCGTGGGTAGTGTTAGAGATGTTGAACCTCTGAGAATACAATTAAAAGCAGTCCAGCCTTACTGATTTTGTTTAAATTAATCTGTGCGTTCCTTGTTGCTCAGTTCTTATAGTTCCAAACGTTCACTCACCTAATTATATTTCTTTTTTCAACTTAATATGTTCATCTTTCCCTTCTTCCTTTAATCTCCTTAATGAAAATGTATTAGGTCACCAAAAAGGAGAAGATCTAGGTCTGGCTCTAGGTCTCGGAGATCCCGCCACCGACGTTCTCGGTCCCGGTCCAGGGACAGGCGCCGGCATTCACCTCGGTCTCGATCTCAAGAAAGACGGGATCGGGAAAAAGAGAGGGAACGACGACAAAAAGGCCTCCCTCAGATCAAGTCAGAAACTGCAAGTGGTAAATAGTGAACCTTTCTTCATACCTAATTTTATCATTTTTTCATGTTGTGGGTTTAAGATGTTTAATGACTGTTACTGCTTTTGGAGCCTGGGGTTTCATGGACATTTTTAGGTCTATTTAATTTATATAATGTATAAATGGGACTTCTTATTTAAACATTTGGTATTGTAATGTCATACATGTAATAATGTGTAGTGCTGCTCAGGGTGAAATGAGTGTTTTAATCACTAATTTATTTCCAGTTTGTAGTACCACACTGTGGGTGGGACAGCTGGACAAAAGGACTACTCAGCAGGATGTTGCCAGTCTCTTAGAAGAGTTTGGTCCAATTGAATCAATTAATGTGAGTATTTATTCGCCTTAAGGGTGCTGAGTAAGGTGTTAGAAACGGAGGCCTTTAGTCTGAGGTATACCAGAAGATGCACAGGTACAGGTGGGGCTGTTCCTGCAGTTGTTCCTCAAAGAGCTGTGCTTAAGTTCAAATGCCTTTCTAAAACAGTCTGTAATAAAATGTGCATGATTTAATCAAGATCAAACTTCAAGTGCCAACTTAGTGAGTTTAACCCAGCAAGTTCTTACCTGTTTCAGTGACGGTGCTGGGGCTAACACGTTGTACACGCTATAAAGCTCGGGTGAGAAGGGGATGTGGCCGAGGCTTAATGCTCTATCCTGTTCTTTGATTTTGTCCTTGCCTCTTGTAATACTGACATATTTTGGACAGATGATTCCTCCCAGGGGTTGTGCCTATATCGTTATGGTTCATAGGCAAGATGCATACCGTGCCCTGCAGAAACTGAGCCGAGGAAACTATAAAGTGAACCAGAAATCCATAAAGGTACATTTTTACCATTTATAAAAGAGTTTAATGTAGAATTATATTATTGTTGGGGATTTTCTTTTTAACTATAATTTTGCTATTTGGGAATGGCTTGAAGCATAAAAGCTACCTCCTAAAACAGAATCAATAACAGGTTAGTTGGCAAAATTTTATGTGACATTTTTCTTAGTTTCTTTTTGGTTGAAAATTTTTTCTTTGAGTTTCTTTATGCGGTGTATTCTGATCAAGCTTTTCTCCTCCTGCAACTCCTTCCAGATTCTGTCCTGCCTCCTTAACTCCATGCCATTTCTCTTTCTTTAAAAACAAAAAAACAAACAACAAACCAAGGAGGAAAAAGCACAGAAAACATTGTGCCCTCCATAAACCCAGAAATTAAAACACAGAAGAAAGAAGTTAATGAGATGAAAATGGCCAAATAGAGCAGTTATGGGAAAAAAGTTTGTTTTGTGATGGCCATCTACTGCAGGGCATGGGGCCTGCCTGAGGGAGGGCATTAGATCCAGTGAGGCTCCATTAGGAAAAACCAATTTTTCCTTTGGAAGCAAGTATGAATTGCAGTAAGTTCTTGGTTAGAGGGGAGGGCCTGTGTCAGCTTCCTGTCTCAGTGTTGGCATCCTGTCTGTCTTGAACCTGGGCAGGACCTGTGCATGCTACTCGTCTCTTGATTTCATCTGTGTCAGTACTGTTTCCTTGGAGTTAATCCATCCTTTCTGGCTCTTAAAATTTTTGCACCTTCTCTTCCTGAACCCTGAGGGGAGGATTTGATGAATGAACGTAGTAGCCCATTTAGGACTCTGGGTCTCTGTTACTTCCTGTCAATGGCAAGAAGCTTCTCTGATGATGGCTAAGCAAGGCACTGATATATATGCCTTTAGGACTCATTTTATTTTAAGCTAACGTAGTTGTTTGTTTTGTTTTGTTTTTTGTTTCTTGAGGCACTGTGTAGCTCGGGCTGTCCGGGGACTTGCTCTATAGACCAGGCTGGCTTCGAACCCACAGAGATATGTCTGACTCTAACTCCTGAGTGTTAAGATTAAAGATATGCACCACCGCACCTAACTAAAATTCTTAATGATAGGATTTTTTTTTTAATAAAGTGCTAGGAATTTAACCAGGGCCTTTGTTAGGCAAGCACTCTGTACTTAGCTATACTTCAGCCACCTTATGTTTTTGTGCATGCGTGTGTACAAATCAGTCGGCTCTTTCATCCACCTCCTAAACACTGGGATTGCGGCATGCAGTTACGACATCTGTCTGGTTTTGCTCTAAAGATGTTTTCTAGTAAAATATTTTATTATGAAAATGTGGTTATTCTACAACTTAAGGTTTGCCATGTCTTCTTAGAAGTAACTGTGGAAAATATCAGCAGAGGTAAAGATACTTAGAAGCCTAGGGGCAGCCACCCTCTGATGAGTTCAGTGTTGCCTGCAGGTAGCACCTTGTTCTGCCCTGGTGTATACTGAAAAGGGATGTTGCCATTTCTGTAGGCTTAGACTGCAAAGTGCTTCTCGGCACGTTGAGTTTCTCCTTAATGAACTTGTTCTTTCTGTTCTGTGCTGGCTGTGGAAAGATTTCTATCCCGAGACTATGCGGGAAGACAGAACCATTGATCCCATGGCGAGGAGAATCCTCAGTAATATCCAGGGACAGCTGGGCCAGCCTGCTCTGGCTGCCTTGTCCTGATGAGTTGAGTGATGGAGAATAGTCAACTCTGGGGATTTATGATCTTTTATTTTCCTTTCTTTGTGTATTTGCACTGATTATAGATTGCCTGGGCCTTAAACAAAGGAATAAAAGCAGATTATAAACAGTATTGGGATGTTGAACTTGGTGTTACTTACATTCCGTGGGACAAAGTGAAACCTGAGGACCTGGAGAGCTTTTGTGAAGGAGGAATGTTGGACAGTGATACTCTTAACCCAGGTAAAGCAGCTCATTGTCATGTGACACATCACGTGGAAGTTTGTTCTTTGCTTTAGGAAGACATTTGGGATGATCTTAAAGTCCCAGTTATGAGCCAATCTCTCTGTTGAAAATTGAGGCTATGGTGGTGTTTATATAAACTTAGTAGGAGAGATACAGGCAGTGGTAAGAAAGACACTGTCAGGACTGTGAGGCTCCTCGTTAGTAGGGCTCTACCCTGCAAACAGACTGCTTAGTCTCCAGTTGCACATCACTGGGATAAATTGAGCAATGGGAAATTTGTTAGCCCCAGAAGCATCTCAGGGTTCAGGCTCTTTCATTAGAGATGCTGTACCAGTAAGATATAAGTGGTTAGACCCCACTTTGACCCTGCATATCTCTGGCAATACTCACCTTTTTATTATGTTTTAATGCATGCTTCAGAATAGTTTCTGTAGAAAAATTTAAATGTCCAGAGAAGATACGCATGCATATGTATAGGACAGGAAGGTGAGTTGCTCGTGGGGATGAGTATGACCAGTGCCGAGTTAGTAGTAAGGCCGCTGTGAGAGTAAAGGGTGTTTAAGAAGAGTGTGATGCTGCTGAGATGCTCTCACTTAGGGGCGGAACTAGATTTCTTTTACGTCAAATGAGCCTACCGTGTCCAGGTGTGTGCTCTTGGCCAGGATAAAAAGAGTAAGACGGAAGGACCTTAGAAGGCATGATCCTTGGAGGTTTTATTGATGAGACAGAAAGTTACTAACTAATTACTTAAGCCCCGGATACAGAGTGGAAAGATAACTTTCTGGATTTTATGTGCCTACAAGATACCAAAACAGGTAGAAGGGTGGCTTGAGTGACTGAGAATATAAATGCTAGAACTGGACATGTCTGATGGAGCCTCTGTGCTTCTCACATATTTCTGCTGTTATTTGTTAATTTAAATAATTACTAAAAATAAACATAGGAATTTCCTTAACAAGGCCAATATTTTCCAATCTTCAATTTTCATTTCTATGTTTAAAGTTATACATGAGAAATAGTAAAATTTATTGTTACATTTCTATAATTCATAGATTGGAAAGGAATCCCCAAAAAGCCTGAAAATGAAGTTGCCCAGAATGGAGGCGCTGAAGCGCCCCACACAGAGCCAGTGTCCCCCGTACCTAAGCCTGTGCCTGTGCCTGTGCCTCCTATGCCTGTTCCTGCGCCTATAACAGTGCCGCCTCCACAGGTAAGATTATTGGGAAATGACTTAATAAACTTTTAAAGGTTTGAAAGACTGCTTTTTAATACTTGCTCTGTCTAAAGAGTGAGCATAGTAGTTATTTATTTTGGTATATAACAACTATTTTCAAATTCTAACCTTTTTCCATATATGTCAATAAAACCAGATTAAATTTAGATTGTTTCACACGTATGTGGGCTATTTAGAGCTCTGACTTACAATGTCTTAGACATGAAATTCAAAACCACTAAGTAATCTGTTATTTTGCCTTTGCTGAGCCTTCATTCTTCAGGGAGTTGTTGTGTTCTGAGCTCAGATAAACATACCCAAGCTTCAGCCGCTCTGTGGAAAAGGAAGTGATTTCATTCTGTTGTTTGTTTGCTTGTGTTTTAAGACAGAGCCTAGCCATGTAGCCCAGGCTACCTTCAGACTTATATTTTCCTGACTCAGTTTTCCAACTGCTAAGATTACATGAGCCACTATACCTGGCTTATTGCATTTCTTAGGTGTTGGGTAAGTCTCAGGCACTATCACTGAATGTGTATTAACTCATTTAATCTCATACTTATTTCAAGTTGGCATATTCCCAGTTTAGAAAGCGTAAGAAACCAAGAAGGCAGTAAAGACAACTTGACTCTACTACAACACAATTGCCAGCTATCTTTTCTTAGAGCGGTATTTCCCAATTTTTAAAAATTGCAAATTTGGAATCATTTTAAACATGTTGTATGCTATCACAACACCAGCGAAATATAGTATGAATGGATCTAACAAAAGTAGTGGTATAATGAAAATATTAAAGCACCTGCTTTTATTTTCTCAGTGCACATATAGTGTATTTAAGAGCAGCTAAATATGTATTTCATTTTCTTTCCAGGTCCCTCCACATCAGCCGGGTCCTCCTGTAGTTGGTGCTCTCCAGCCACCTGCTTTCACACCTCCCATGGGAATCCCCCCTCCAGGCTTTGGCCCTGGTGTTCCTCCTCCTCCTCCTCCTCCACCATTTTTGCGCCCAGGATTCAACCCAATGCATTTGCCACCAGGTACACTGACTGAATTGAGAATACTCTTCTTGGCTCTGGGATGAAGCGATGGCAGCAGAACTTGACAAGACTTTTCTTATTCTAGGTTTTCTTCCTCCTGGACCCCCCCCTCCTATAACTCCACCAGTATCCATTCCTCCACCTCACACTCCACCAATGAGCATCCCAAACTGTAAGCATGTCTTTCCTGCGTGTTGACTTGATGTCTTGGCGTTGGGGTAGGAGGGAAAGTGAACAAATAGGAGGGTCTGCAGTCTGCTTACAGATTGTTGACCGGGACATAACTAATTACTCAGCTTCACATGTCAATGTAATTATATTCCTTAGCTACTATCGCTGGTATAAATGAAGACACTACAAAAGACTTATCTATTGGAAATCCCATTCCAACAGTGGTTTCTGGGGCTAGAGGAAATGCCGAGTCTGGTGACAGTGCGAAAATGTATGGTTCTGCTGTGCCACCTGCTGCACCCACGAATCTGCCTACTCCTCCTGTAACCCAACCTGTTTCACTTCTTGGTAAGTTAATTATTTTTTTATTATTAGTTTCCCCGCCCCTTCAAGTTTGGCTTTTTGAAAATAATGTGAGTTGTGGCCAAGTAATCCTCAATGCAATGTTCCTTTGAGGAAGATCTTAAATGATTTGTGCAGTTGGTCTTTACCAGGAGACAGCTTCATAAGTGACCTTAATACCTAGTTGCCCTCAATAAAACATTTTCATCTGCACGTGCTAGTTGGGTACATAAATTTGATTGATGTCTGTGAAATGAATTGTTATAATCTTGTTCTTGATTAACATGATTCCAGACTTCCAGCTCTAGCAGCCAGTTCCTCATAGATATTTCTGTCATTATCCATCTGAAACTTTTGGCCTTGAAAGCTTTTTTAATGCATAGGCTGGAATATACTACATGCATATCTGATAATACTGACAGGGCGTTTTCTGTGCGAGGGTTGTACAGCTGAGGGATAGCTGAGGCCTTCCTCACTGGCTCTTGGTTTCCATCTTCTGGAGTTGCTCCTTCCCACACCTCACCGCTACACTCGAGTCTTCTCCCTGTGTGCACTCTGACTTGCTTCACATCACATAGTTTTTACATAACTCATACTTGAAGGATATCACCAAGTATAGTTAACATCGATTCTCTTAATGGAAGTGAATGCTTCTGAGTATGAGCCCATCTTATTTTCAGAGGTATATATGTGTACGCACATTTGCTTTCAGAATCTTGTATAGCTTTAGGAGAGACTGTTGGTGACCTGAGATGTGATATTGTGGGACATTGGTTTCAGATAAAGCGCTTTACTTTCACAAAATATTATGGATTGAAAGTTTTTTACTTTGTGCATGTACCACATTTATAATAAACATGCCAATTTCTTTTTAAATGGCTCTAGTGCCCTTTTCAGGCTGCACTTTAAGGCGTATAATGAACTTTATTTTGAATTTTCTTAGTACACAGGGGAAGGAATGTTAGAGCGGGTCTGGGAAGATGATTTGTTTAATGAAGGGTTGCTTCAAAGGTTACACTGCATGAGCCTGGCATGGAGGCCCCATGGACCGAGAAACAGGGCACCAGCATCCCAGCCCTCACTTGGTTATGACTTTTTCCAGTCTTTCTAATGTGATCTGAATCATATGTCGTTTTCTAATCAGGTCCTTCCTCCACACTCTTCCACCTGTGCACATCTCTGGCTTGGAACAAAACTTTGAGGTCTCTAGTTGTTAGGCTACCTGAAACTTACAAAATGGTATGCACTTGTGATTTTCTTTGTACTTTAAAACTTCACTGCATGAATAGAAAGATTTATCTCCAAGAGTTTGCTAGCCACTGCTCCTAAGTACTCCTGTTTGGAGTGAGTACCTGCCTCTATTACCCCAGAGCCTGAAGACCCTATCCTTCATTTCTTATCACCACTGAACAGACAGCTTAACGTTTGCAATCAGCATGAAACAAAACAAGTTGGTAACGTTAAAAAAAATTAATGTGGTGGCTCACGCCTTTAATCCCAGCACTTGGGAGGCAGAGGCAGGCAGATCGCTGTGTCTACAAAGTGAGTCTAGGACAGCCAGGGCTATTACACAGAGAAACCCTGTCTCAAAAGATCAAAAATGAATTAATTAACTAATTGAATTGGTAAGCACAGTACTACTGAAGACTATGGTCTTCTTCCACAGTTGTCATTACCTCACACACCTTCTGTGTGTCCTTCCCCTCAGGGTGGGCGGTCATGAGACAGGGCCATTGCTCCCATGTAAGTGGGGGGAATAGTAAACAAGTGACTTTTAATCCAGGGCTCTCTTCACTTGATTATCTTTATCCATAGCTTTTAAAACAAAATTTTAAATTTGAAGGTTATTTCAAGTCATGGAAGGTTTAAAATTTGATATAAGACAAAAATTGACACTATTTTGTTAAAGCAAATACTTTAAACTAACATGGAAAAGTCTAGTTCCAGTTAACAAAAGGAAAATCTTGTGTGTGCCTTCAGTCAGAAATCTGAAAACGAATGGGGCTTTGTGGCACTGTATGCCCAGAACTGGGTAAGCTGAGATCCAAAGATCTTGAATTGGAGGCCAGCCTGAGCTACATAGCAAACCCCTGTCTCTAAGAAAGAAATCTTGAAAAGAGATGGTCACAGATGTTGACCTTTCAGAAAAATGAGTTTCAGTTTTCTTACTATTACAAAGGTTTAATATGAAAACATTCTTGACCTGGTTTTTACATCATAGTAGAGCAAGCCCTTTGAAGAGGTGAGTGGGTTTCTCCCCTGAGCTGTCATTGTACGCACTCCAGGGTTTCTGGCATGGTAGTACTGTTCCCTCACACTCCCACCATTCCAGCATTGTTCCCTTGCCTTTCGTTGCCATCTCACACTGTCTTCTGTCACAAGAACCACAAAGGAAGGAATCCACTCCTTGGACATACCTGTTACCAGTAAACATTTATAAGTGCTCATCCGAACCTCTTTCTGCTCAGAGAGGAATGAGCCTTTTTTTTTTTTTTTTTAAAGTGGGGTGTTTTCTTGTTGTTTTCATGTGTGTGCAAATAAAAAAGAATTTATTCAAAGGAATCACAGTTCTACTACCACTTTGATTGAGGAACACAAGAATCACATTATGGTATCCCAGTACCAGTGGACCGGGAGCTGAGTGCAGGTGTTGTTGGTCCCTTTGTGAGAGCACGGGGACAAGGTGTTCCTTCTTCCCTGGTGAGCTAATGTTCTCCATAAGTCTGTGAAAGGAGATGCTGTGTTGGCTGGAACACTTTAAACCTGAAGGCTAATGCTCAAGTCCCACTTCCTTGTCTGTAAAGGGGATACAGATAGGCATTGCACACCAGAGTGTGGTGGTGGTGGTTCTGTGGCAGACATAGAAAACGCGTGCCACTCGGGAGGTTTTTAGTGAACAATGGACGCTGTCCATCACAGGTAAGACTCTGTAGGTGTGCTGAGCACCTCTGACAAAGAGTGCTTGTACTTCCAAGTCTGCAGACGTGCTGGGTTCCAACTCATATAAGCTCTTGTGTCTTCTCAAGTAGAAAGCAAGCTTTTTGGAACAACTATCTTTGTATAGTTGCTTGTGCATTTTAAGGTAAATAAAAACAGATCATAAGTATTAAGTTCCATTATTTGACGTACTCAGAAAATGTTAAATCATAGCAGTATTTTACTTAATAACAACACAACTCAGTGTTGGAGCTCTTTCTGCAGTAGATGCACAATAGTTCTCTGCCATGTATCATGGCACAGTGTTCTTGAAGCAGCACAGGCCTACAAAATGTTAATCAGACTGGAATTCCACGCTGAGACCTAATTGTAATGGGAAAGGCAGTAGATGCCTTGGGATGGATTGTTTTTGAGAATTTTCTGTCATCACACTCGAGGTGACTGCCTGTTCCTAGAGCTGAACTGAGGTGTCCCCTTCCAACACATTCCCTTTCCCAAAAGAACCCAGATTTTGAAGGACCTAAGTTTCCAGCATATTTTTTAAGATATTTTTTAAATAATACTGATCATTTGACAGTATAAATGACAAGGCATAGGACGATTATTCGTTATTACTTGATTTTTAAAACTGTACTTAGCATCTCATGGTCCAAAGTAGCTGAAACCAGTAGTGGTTTGTCAAAACTAAAGGTGACACCCACGGTTGTCAGTCATCTAGGAGAGAAGATGGTGGCAATTGAGTTCATCCTTTGACTGTGTAAACACTTGTGTTTTGAAACCTTTGTATGATATGTATTGCTAATATGATGTACAGCATATTTATTAAAGAGTTAATTGTAAATGTAAAGTTTGGGTTACTTTGGTGTTCCAAACAATAAAAAAAAGTACACAAAAAATGTTTGTTTGTGTTACCTATCTGTCCTGTGTTACAAGGATATCCAGAGTATGTTTCAGACACAGATGCTGCCTGGTGGAATTCATGCCTTTTCCTCACACGTGCACTACCTGTGAGTTAGTTCCTCATGTGGAGGAGTCTTACTTCCCTGCTGTAGTCACGCTGCTGCAGCTGAAGTTTATAAATAAAATCCCACTTCTGAGAATAATCTTACAAGTAAGGTTACTCTGTCTTCGCTGTAAGTCAAGGCCGTTTTAAAGCAGGACTCACACATTGATGGCCTGTGAGCTGAGTTGCCGGTCTCTGGGGTGGCACACTTTTAGTCCCCATGTAGCTGCAGCAGGCATTTGAGTTGATCTTGGACTAGGGTATCTCAAGAAGAATTGAGGGCACAGTTGGCTTGGAAATTATATAAAAATATGTTTGCTTTTATATTATACCATTAAGTTAGGAGCCCTGAAATGTACCTAGAAAACAGTTTTGCCTACATTCTGGTAATTGTTTGAATAATGAGTATTTGGTTTCTGGTGGGTTAGTTTTGGATTTTAAAGATTTATTTATTTATTATTATGTATACAGTGCTCTACCTGCACGTACACATGCACACCAGAAGAAGGCATCAGGTCACATTTAGATGGTTGTGAGCCACCATGTGGTTGCTGGGAATTGAACTCAGGACCTTTGGAAGAGCAGCCAGTGCTCGCAATGTGTGAGCCATCTCTCCAGCCCCAAGCTTTATAATTTTTATAGCTAGGCATTTTAAACAGCATTTTAATTAGAACTTTAGGACACTAGTCAGCTAGTTGTGTACTAGACATTACTGTTAACATATAACAAAAGAAAATTAGAGAAAAAATAATAATAATAATAAAAATAAAATTAGAGAGTATAGGCCTTTTTAAAAGAATAATGACTAATTTTTAAAAACAATGTCTGTATTTTAATACTTTTTATATTAAACTTTAGTATGGTTACACTAAAGCAAGGAGTATATACCAAATAAGCCTGTGTTGATAGTGTCTGAATGTCGCTCCACTAGGATCACACAGTAGAAATGGCTTTGAAGTATTCATTACAGTGCCTTCAGCTAAATATATACAACACTGTTCAGTGGATGGGGTGGATGATGCAAAAAGAATGGCTACTCTGTGATAGAAATTTGCCTAGGATATGAATTTATGCATGGATACAGTATGTTATCTCAAAAGGTGAAGCACATCAAACAACATGAGGAAAATCTTACATGAAACCTCCAGGTGCTTACACTCTGTCTCCATGTCCACGAAGGCTGTCATTTCCTAGACGGTGGTCACTAGCCTGAAGCAAGCTTTTCACCTTGTTTCTGAGGGGCATATTGAGGAGAATGAGGGCAGAAACTTGGGAATCCAGATAGGTTTTAGTAGGCACAGATAGTGCTGTAGAGAATTTCAGGTAATACTCTTCTAGCTAATATTGAAAATAGAAGTGCCTACAGAAAATTATATTGAGAAAGAGGTTAACCATGTATCAAGTTTACTTTAAGCCTCTTTTGTACCTATCAGTTACCATAAAGTACTTAAAAGGTAGCACACAATTTAATTTTTAAATGTAGTTGTAATGGTGTAGGCTAATTAGCCATATAAAGTCTACTATATATTATTTTGTTAAAAATCCAGAGCATCTTCAAAAGATGGCTGCGATTCAGGTTTCATTTAATATTCTTTTATCAATATAGGGTATGCCATTTGCTAACAGTAGACAAGACATCTCAATATACCTTCTTCCGTAGGTACTCCAGTTTCTCTAAAGGAGCTCGTGTTAACGTGTAAGGTCCTGGTTGTAACAGTGAATAAAATGTGCTTTCTCTCATTCTTAAAAATTAGCTCCTTAAGTTTTTACGAGCATCTAACACAATTCACTGCAAGCATTGCTGGGGAGTGTTCTCCACGTAAATGCTCATAAATACTGTGAATTGGTGAGGCTGGGGTAGGATGTTGACTATATTGTTGTGACAGAGCAGAAAATAGCTTTTGTTGATTGGTTGAATAAATAAATACATATTTGTATGTTTGCCTACAGGGCAGTAGACATCGGTTGTGAAGTTAAGGGTTGTTGGTAGTGGGCTGGAGGGAGACGAGATTCAGTTCACTTGGCTCTCGTGTACTGTGTCCTGGCTTGGATCCCCAACAGAACAAATAAAGAAGAAATGAGTGGATAGTGGATAGTTTCCTCATGTATAAGGAACTACACCTCCCTACGGAAAACACCACAGTGACCTTTCTGTTGGTGAAATTCAAACAAACAGTGGCAGACAATTTCAATTAGAAAGAGAAAAAGAAGCTAAAAGAAAACTCAGGTTTTTTAATGTTCATAATCTCTGAGGTTTATGTTGAAAAGATTCTCACCACATTGGTACGTGTAGCCTCTGCTGTCCTTGGAGAAAGCATCTTCTTGATAAGGTGACTCATTCATTGCCTCTGAACCAGCATTCAAGTATCATTATTACTCATGGGTCCATGCCTCCTGAGAACCTGTACCAAGTATCCTTCCAGGTGCTAAAGATAGCAGAATGGAGAAAATGTGTGCAAAGATCTGTCTCCCTAGTGTGTCTATTCCTTTGGAAATAAGTAAACTAATGTTATCACATGGAGCCCTTCCAATGAAGAGAGAAGAAAGTAGGAGGTGTGTTTGGGGGGGGGGCCGTAAAGACATTAAAGATATTGATTTGTACTGTTGTCAATAAGATGGCCAAAGTGGGCATTTGAAGGAAGTAGCGTGAGAAAGAAACGCAAGTAGAAGAGAAAGAAAAATAAATCACGTAAGTACTGAATCTGCCATTTCAACGAAAGAGGGAACCTGGATTAAGGAGCAACTTTATTTGCCTCAAGGAAGCACAGGAGACTGGTAGAGCTAGAATAGAGCAATTTCCAAGCGACTGACAGATGAATGAAGGGGATGTTGTAGAAGTCAAGGGTGTGCAATGGAGGTGGTGCTAGATTTTTAAAGTGTGCTGCTCTGTAAGAGAACAGTGGCCCCATATGGTATAGCAGTCTGATCCGGCCATTTGAAGGTAGGCCCTTCAGGAGGGGCAGGTGTGTACATGTGTCACATGTATATGAGCAGTTGGTGCTTGACTTTATTCTTGAGGTGTACAAATATGTAAGAGTGTTGCCTGTTACAGGGTGTAGGTGTCACAATTAGGTGTCCAGTGTTTTAATTTTGATGTCCAGGTGCAAATGCACTACACTGGATAAATTCTAGAATGGTACTTATATACCATAGATAAAGATAGTATGTAATGTCACAGAGGCCTGTAGAGTTACAGAAACAGAACTGGTAAGTGAGCATAGCTCTAGAGTCCTTAAACATTTCACAGTTGAAAATAACACACTGGCAGCTAAAGGCATTCTGTTTGGCAGGATATCTGCATAGTTGGTATACATTTAATCAGTTGCTGGAGAAACTGAAGCATAAGGAAAAGTCAGCTCCCAAGGTTTTAATAGCTGTACCTGATAGGATTAAAGTCAAGGTAGTCTTGCCCCAGTAGGAGGGACACTCTTGTACTATTCTGTCCTGCAAAGGGTAGTGAAAAGATGTAGCCAGTGCCTAGAACACAGAGAAATCCTGGAGCCTGTACAAGGGCAAAGGAGGAAGAAATGAGTTCCGGGTGTCATTAGCTCACAGTTTCACGAATTTGGAATCCTGATCATGTAGGGACAGGAGAGAATGGGTGAAGAAATGAGTGTAGACCTGACTTTTAAATCCCTGGGAAGAGTTGCTTTATAGGAACACATGAGGTGACTGTTAAAAGACTATGGCAGACAATAGGGTTGCCTTCGCTTTCATTCCTAAATAGTGGGTGATTCTGGAAAACCTGGTACAAGAAAGAAAGGTACAGTAGGTTAAAAGTAAGTAGATGGATCCAGCATAGGCGCAAAGGAAGAGCCTCTGGAATGATCACAGGCATAACACTGGCACAGGTGTGAGTGCATTTTGAAAAAAGACATGGGAAAGGTGTTTTGAAAAAATCCAAGTGCAATAAAAATAGAAAATGCTGTGATGACATAATGGAAGGTTATTTGATAATAAGTGAAGTGCTGTTCGTGTTACACACTTGGATGAACCTTGGAAAAATGCCAAGTGGAAGGAGCCACTCACCAAGGACTACGTATTGCATGAGTTCATCTTTATGAAATGGTTAACAGGCAAGTTATAGAAATAAAAAGCTGGGTGGGCTCGCCTGGGAAAGGGAGGGAGATGATGGTTAGCAGCAGCAGGCCTTCTTCCCAGGGTAATGAAGGTACTCTGGATGTGCACAAGCCACTGGCTTGAAATTTTTGTGTAAGCTTATTAGAGGGTGTGGAAATTTTATCTTACTAAAATTATAAAGCAAATCAGCTCTAAGTGACTGAGGAGAAACATTAACCTACCCTGGATGTAGAAGTGTGAGGTTGCTGCTGGTCAGAGGAAAATGTGTTCTTGTAGTTGAGAAACTTCTAAAGGAGGCCACTTAGTATACTTGGGTTTGGGGTTGGAGAGGCTTGCAGCCATGCTAACACCCAGATTTAAAATGAATATTGGGGGATAAAGTTATATAGCTCAGTGTGAGGCCCTGTGATCAGTTCCAACTGCCACAAAAATTTTTTAAAATATCAAGCTAGTGTTGGGTATTTTCTAGGCAGCTATGATGAAAATTGAGGACTAAGAGGAGGGATATTGAAATGTAGGCTCAATGGGCTTGGGATTGTTACTCAGAATTGTAATTTCAGAAAGGAGCCTGGGCAGGGTGATTGAAATCTGAATTGAATAATGGATTGCTAGTGGTGAAGTCTCCATTACCTGCTAGAGGCAAGGCAGTGGCTGGAAACGCCTGGTCTTCTAGTGAGGTGGAATACCCAATTGGCCAACTAAAGACAGGACAGATTCTTTGCCCTGGGCACTTGCTTTTCTGACCCAACACCTCTGTGCATGGAGATCCCTGCTGTTGTTTAAAGATCTATCTAAATCTCTTGCCCAATGGGCCCCAATGGGAGCCCCTGTGCTCGCAGTGGCCTCTCAAGGTCTGAGATCTCATCTTACACAGTGGTGTCTGCCACTTGTCCCTTAGCCCTTCCATAGCTATGTTCTGCCTTTGTGATTTTACTGTGAAACAGCAATTTGGGGAGTCATTAGGAACTTTGCTTATTTTGAGTTAAACCTTAAGAGTATTTCTTGTTACCACCACCATGGCCACCTCACCCTAGTCTGCTGTATATCCCTGGCTGTCCTGGAGCCTACCATCCTCCTGCCTCCACGTTCTGAGCTCTGGGGTTACGGACAAGCATAATTTTCTTTTTATTCTTTTTTTCATTCTGCTCCCAAACCTGGTTTTACTAGAAATGTCTAAGTATATGTGATGTGTTGCCTCCTCGGATCTGAGCTCTTTGTCTGTTTGGCCAGTGTTAATGCTGTGTCTGCGCTGCTGAACCCTGAGTGTGCACATGATCTGCTACTTACATGCATGTCTAGCAATGTTGTCCAAGTGCTCCTTTAAAATGAGGCATTTCCCTTTGGTCTCCTACAGCTGTTCTCTTTCTGCATTCTTGATCTTAAACTGACACCTTCCTTTATTCAGAGATCTGTGTTAATCCCAGAACTCAGTCCTGCCCACTAGCTGTCCTCAGTGTGTCTCCTACCCTAGCTCCTGTCTTACAGTTCAGCCGATTGTCTGAGATGTCTTGAGGGTAAGAACAAATTTCCTTTTTGTACACCACTTAACCAGAAAGTTCTTTCAAAACAAACAGGATCATTCATCTGATCAGGTTATCATGACATTCAAGGTCCCTGAATTGCCTATGCTCACCTGGCCAGCTTCCTAAACCTTGGCTATAGATAGGGTCTCCTCTCTTTGTACCCCAGGTCATTCTACTGCAGTTCTCGTGAACAGTACACCCAGTACCTCACTAGAATACTGAGCCTTTTAAAATATTGCTCCCTCTGACAAGTCACATCTTCGCCTACCCAAGCTGGTTTTGTTTTATTTTCTGCCTGTCCTTCAGACCCAACCCAGACCTCCTCTATGATCCCCATTCAGGAACACACATTGTCAGTCCCAGCCTTCTGTACCATTGCTGTCTTACTGTGGCATCTGTAGCAGTTGAAATTGAAAGGAAGATTTGTTTTTAATTCCCAAACCTAAATGGGTTAATTATTTTTTAATTTATAACTACCAGACTCAGCAATGCTACAGAGCTTACTATAGATAAACCTAGCATCTTTTCTATATTTCACTGGTGTGTAATGCTGGCCTTAAAGATTCTATCACAAAAGTTAACATGTCTATTAAAGATTCACCTCATAATTTTTATTTATATCCTTTACTACAAATGTAGTGCACTTTTACTGCAAAAATAGCAAGAAGAAGAAACTGCAGTTAAGGTGGCAGGGAGGAGCTGAGGTGGTACATTGCCTAGGGCAGTAGTGTGTGTGGTCTGTAAATGTTACTGCTTTTCAACACCTTAAGAGGACATCCTATCTGACATCTTCCCACCATTGTTGACAAAATGAAAGGGATTTGGTTGCATAATATTTAGAGCAAATGCCAAATAGAAACATCCATACCTATGAAATAGATTAGGCAGAGTTTTGTTTTTTTTTTTTCTTAATTGCACTTTATGGGAGGTTTAAATACATGATTGCTATTGGCCAAGTTTATTCCTACATGTCTTCAAATCCACCCCATGAAAGATTTATAAGATTGTCCTAGGGACTGAAGCTTATGTTAATGAAGATTCTCATTTTTATCTTTGTGATGTGGCATTGGCCTTGCATCCCATCTACAGTCAGGTTGGTGACAAAGGACTGCACCATTCCTGCATGAGTCTGCTTTGCTCTCAGACGGGTCTGAACCCTTAGAGCATTTTGAAATTGTCCCTGTCAGCCTATAGGTGAGCACCGGAAGATGCCACACCAACCTAACAGTAAGCACCAGTTCATAGTTCTTGAAAACAAACTTTTCCTAATAAAAGCTGATAGCAGAGTCAAGTCTGATGATGTTTTTGGTTTCCCCACCCCATCCATATCATGCTGAGATCAGGCCTGGGGCCTCACCCATCCTGGCAAGTGGTGTATGTAAGGGGCTCCTGTTAAGTGAGAGGAAGAGTATGTCCTAGGTGCTTTTGTGTGGCATATTCTCTGTGTACCAAAAGCACTGAGTTTGTCATATAAGTATTTTTTTCCTAGTCTAGCTGATAGTCCCTAGTGTGTTGTCCAGGATTTTCTCAGAACAAAGAATCCTTGCCACACTTACAGTTTCACAGGGCTTTTCATAACCTCACATGGGAGTTTCATTGGCCTTAAGTTCTCAGCTACTAAAATTGACTTGAAAGTATAGTTGATATTGTATTTTAAAATGTTCCGTTTAGACAAAATGTGTAAAATAATGTCCATAGTATCTGAGCAGGCTCTGAGCTCTGTCATAGTTTATGTGGCAGGAAGTTCTATTCCTCTTCGGAATACTTGTGTCTATCAAAAGTAACTCCTGAGTAATGCTCATCTTTGTGCATTCAGAGGACTTTGTTGCTAATGCAAATACTCTGGCTGTAAGTCTCCCAAGTTAAAGTATCGTAAGCTGGTATTCATTCATTGAATGATTTAGTCTGACCAAACACTGGCTCACACATTATGATGGGTCAATGCTGGAGTAGGAATTGTGGTTCACCGTTAGTACTGCCCATACAGAAAATGTAGAAGCATGCAGGAATTGCTAGCTTTCTCCAATGGGTAGGTTTAAGTTGACTCAACTTGTAAACCTAAAATTACATCATATTTCTGACCATTGTCAGCAAATGGACAGAACCCATAACTTTCTCAAAGACTTCTGTGTGGTGCATGGACAAATGTCACGATTATTACCAATTACTATCTGGACCCTTTATCAGAATTACTCTTTTTGAAGATAGTGCTGTTTGCTCTTTGTAGTTGATGTCTGTATATCAGGACCAAGACTGATCCTTACTTTTCTCTGCTGTTAATGCTGGGTTGAACTTACATGATTCTTGGGCCAGAATGAGCAGGCTCTTTTGCAAACCAGAAACAAAGGCAATGAGCGAGAGTGACTTTAAACAGCACCAGCTTTGTCAATCTTACTGCCTTTGTAAGAAAAATAGGTGTGTGGCTAAGGATTCCACATGACCCAGAAGTCATGTCAACCTGATGGATCACACTTTCCACAGTGCTTAGGAAAAAATGAACAATAAGCTTTACATGTGTATGGATCTGTGTATCACAGATCCTAGTGTAATGACTCACATTGCATAACTACATGGAGTAGTCTAACATGAGATACTGGCTAGATGCTGTAAGTCATTGACCTCTTCTTTTCACAGGAGGCACATTAAGGTATGGAATCAGATTGTAAACTTGGACTGAGAGGACACCGGACATACCCTTCTACTGTCTTGAATAGTTAACAGTGAATACAGTCCTTTATCTCACTGAGACATAGCACAGTGAGAGATTCTTAGATGTAATGTTGGTAAAACATCTTCTGAGGAGGGTTGCTAGAGAAGACTGACAACTACAATATTACAATTTTCTTGTGTGTGTGTGTGTGTGTGTGTGTGTGTGTGTGTCTGTCTATAATGGATGCCTCAACAATGAGTCTTAGTTGTCACTGGCTAACATGGGTTAATTCAGTATGAATTCAGAGTGAAACTGATTTAAGACTGAATTTCTTTTTTTTTTTTTTTTTTTTTTTTTCTGAATTTCTTTTTTCTTTTCAACTCCATAGGACACAGTTAAAAATATTTACATTTTTTGTGTTGTCTTTCAGGCACTCAAGGAGTTGCACCTGGCCCTGTAATTGGGCTCCAGGCACCATCTACCGGTCTTCTTGGTGCCAGACCTGGCATGATCCCACTCCAGCGCCCTCCAGGGATGCCTCCACCTCACTTGCAGCGATTTCCTATGATGCCACCTCGCCCCATGCCACCACACATGATGCACAGAGGCCCACCACCAGGACCAGGTGGCTTTGCTATGCCCCCACCTCATGGAATGAAAGGGCCCTTTCCACCACATGGTCCCTTCGTTAGGCCTGGTGGGATGCCAGGGCTTGGGGGTCCCGGGCCAGGCCCAGGAGGACAAGAAGACAGAGATGGAAGGCAGCAACAACCACAACAGCAGCAGCAGCAGCAGCCACAGACACAGCAGCCGCCACAACAGTCACAGCCACAGCAGCCACCACCATCACAGCAGCCAGCACCAGCTCAGCAGCAGCCACAGCAGTTTAGAAATGATAGCAGGCAGCAATTCAATTCAGGTAGAGACCAAGAAAGGTTTGGAAGAAGATCTTTTGGAAATAGGGTGGAAAATGACCGGGACCGGTATGGGAACCGTAATGATGATAGAGATAATAGTAACCGTGAAAGGAGAGAGTGGGGAAGGAGGAGTCCTGACCGGGACAGGCACAGAGACTTGGAAGAGAGAAACAGGCGCTCTAGTGGGCACCGGGACCGAGATAGGGATTCTAGAGACAGAGAGTCTCGTAGGGAGAAGGAAGAAAACCGAGGAAAGGAGAAGCACGAGGTGACAGACAGGGCAGGTGGCCACAGAGCCACTGAGCCTCCCCTTAGCCAAGTGGGAAAAATAGACACTGTTTCAGAACTTGATAAGGGGGAGGCCGTGGCTTCGGTGGTAAAAGCTTCTGAAGAGTCACCTGCTGAGGCTACCTCATCCGTTGAACCTGAGAAGGATTCTGGCTCAGCAGCAGAGGCTCCTCGCTAGAGACTGGATTTGACAGAATGTGACAGTGACGCTTGGGTGTAGAGCGTGAGGTGTACAGATGCTGTATAATATTTGCTCCTGCTACATTCACCCCACAGTAGTTGGTGGGGATTGTAAGCAATTTGATTGCTTTCCTTCTATTTAAAAATAGCCACAAAATAACAAAAAATACTGAAGATATATTACCCTTTTTTTGCTGTAACTTTTTAAAAGTTTTGACTTTTAAAAGTTTACAAATCCTAATTAGAAGTGCTATTTTTTTTTTTTTTAATTTAAGACAAGGTAACGGTGAAAAGCTCCTCAAACAATAGGGATGTTTTTAATAAACTCTATTTTCGTAACAAACTTTAATGTGTGCTATTCTTCATACACTGTATTAGGGTGAAAAGGATGTTAATCATCAAAGTTTGAGCTGTAAAAGTATTGGAGTCTAAACTAGACTTATTTGATGGGGAAAAAGACACTTCTGTGGAATTTGCCAACACTTGAGTTTTATTCTTTTGACTTATTTAGATTTTGAGCATAAGGTAAAGTTAGTGGTCTTAATGTTCAACTAAGAAACTTGTGTTTGCAGTTTAGATTTTTTTCTTTCCCTGTTGGCCTTGTAGTAATGTTGCCTGATTTGTAAAGAGAGATTTGCCAGGATAAATAATTGGATTCCCAATATTACACATACAAATTACCTGATTGCTTAGGCATTTAGAAATTTGAATGTGTTGCCTATGATCGTCCCATTGAAGTTTCCAAGGTGTAAAATGAGGTCGTTAATGTATGCAACTGGAAAGCTTTTTATAGACTAGGTACGTACAGCAGAGCATTTCTTGTAAGTTTTACCTGTTGTTCCCTTTACGTACACTGAGTCTTGTGCCACTTCATCTGAAGCCGAACCTAGACTACCGACATGAGAGTGTGTTGCCCAGAGTCAGGGACTTAATGCTAGTTAGGTATTTACCTACATCAGTGGTTCTTAAACCTTCCTAATGCTGCAACCCTTTAATACACTTCCTCATGTTGTGCTGACCCCAACCATAATATTATTTTTGTTGCTACTTCATAAATGTAATTTTGCTCCTATTAGGAATCATAATGTAAATATCTCAGAGTCAGGATAGCTGATCTACAATTCCAAAGGGGTCACAACCCATAGATTGAGAACTGCTGTTTGCAGTCTGGGAGTTCTTTTCCTGAAATAACATTAAGGACAAGCCAAGACCGGCTCAGCCAAGTTAAAAAAAAAAAAAACTTTGTGACAACCCTGATGGCATGTTTGATCCCTGGGGCCCAATACACTAACTTGGTATCCTCAAGCACACACCTTAAAAATAAATGTGATCATAAAACCACTAGGTGCCAGGTTAAGCAAAAAACAATTACCAAACTTTTTGGTTTAGAATAAGCGTTCCTTCTTATATACTCACTCCCACTTGAGTTTCAAATGCAAGCTCTTTGTCATGATGGGGAGAAAGAAGTGTCTGTAGCTGTACCAGGTTTTGGTTTTATGCTGACCCTAGTTAGGCTTTTAAATCCTTACTAGAGTATTTCTGGGAAGAAAAACAACTCATGCACCTGATTATTCACTGCCCAGATTCCAAGAACAGACTTTTGCAGCTTTTTTTCCCACCTAAAAATAGTGAGAAATGAACCACTAAACAATACCAACTGGTTTGTGAGTATACCCAATGCTTCCCTGCATTTGAGTCACCCCCCCACATCAAAACTACATTAAGAAAACTGATCGCATATAATTTACCTGAAACTTCAACATAATCACTTATGAAAACATTGCTCTTGAGAAATTTTAAAGCTTCGAAATCACCAAAATTTGTCCTTTTCTAATTCAGCAGTCTCTTTTCCAGTGACAACATTTGAAAAACTATCCAGATAGGTCACAGCCTGTTGGGTTAGTATTTCCTTTAAAAAGCATACTTTCTTCAATATGTATTAGAGAGGCAATCAACTTCATTAACTGGGGCTGCAAGTCAGGATTTAGGCAGAACCTCCAGTCAAACATGGTTTCATCTATTGTTTTTCTTGAAACCTTAAAACAGGTGGTACCAGCTTCACTTGGAAAGTAGAGTTAGGTATTAAATTAACATTGGCTAGCTGAGGCTATGTATTTGCCTTTATTGGGTTCAATACAAGTTTAAAAAAGTTCTTCTTAAATCATGACATGTAACTCTAATACAATATTTTAATTTTAAAACAAGGGTACTCTCAAAATCTAAATGGAGAGCTTTAAGTAATTTCTCTGAAGCTATCAAAGGGCAGATCATTTCCTAAGGTCAAATTTGATTTGGGCTACCTCAAGACCAGGTGTACATTTTGATATCACATAAAACACTTTCAAAATGGAGTTACTATGAGAGTCAGGATCACTGAGTCTGTTGTTGATGCTCAAATGTATACAGTTAATAAAGAATTTTTATTTGTATGACCTGACTCAAAATAAGTGTCATACATGATGACTCAAAGGCCTGAATGAGAATACTCATGTGTAATTAAGTCTGGCAAAATACAGAAAGGCACAGAAACAGATTTTAGTTCAGTGAGTTATAAAGTATACACACCTTCCAAGCATCATCAAAAGTCCTTTAAGCAATCAAAGGAGTCACACAGTTATACTGTTAAGATAGTTTAATGGTTTTTTTTTTTTTCCTACAGTTTAGCAGGATAGCAAATGAGTTTGAGACTCACACCACACAGGGAATGTTTGTTTACTGGGCAATCCCAATCACACCACAAGCCAAGCGGCTTCCAGCATTTCCAGTCTTTGTACTTTCATCATTTCCACCTTTACCCAAGTCATCTTGTTTCTCATGGACCTTTGGAAAGAATTAAGAACATTTAGGTTTAGGCAGTCAAGTAATTAGCACCTCTTCCCAGCAATACCACAAAGACTTAAAAAGGACCACTTATATTAGAAAATGTTCAAAGCTATTAGTAAACTAATAAGCTAATATTTATGCTAGCAGTTAAAAGCAGACAACTAAGTTTTTCCTTGCTAGTGGCAAAGACACATTACCTTTAAATGCTAGATCAATGTTGGTGTTTCTAAATGAAATACTAAGGACCCAAGTGACTGTTCCAGGCACATGCTGATCTTATCCCCTACCCCCCAAATATAATAGTCATTTTGCAAGTTTCCCTGCTATCAAAATCTCATGTTCAATGAACTATAGGCCTACAAATAAAAGGAAATTCTAAATATATTTAGCAACAAGATTTTAAATTTTATTTTTAGAACATTTATGAATGACTGTTCTGCTTCACCAATAGGGCTGAAGAAAATTCTAAGGATAAAGGGTCAACTGAAAGGAAGTGCCTACTGAAAAGTTAGCTGCCCAAGGTGGGCAAGATCCTTTACTTCTTGGTGTTCTGCATGAACCACTTCAGCTCCCTGAGGGTAACTTGGGAAGACGGCTCTCATATGGTAACCAAGCGATGTAACCTACAGACTTGAATACTGACATCCATCGCAGATTTTAGACTCTACGAAATGTTTAACTGTAAGGGGGGGGGGGCAATCATGGCAAGAAAATCTCGCTGTTTTAAACTAAATACTGTATCCCCAACTCAGATCCAGTGTGATCAAATGTAACCTGCTTTCTACTGCATCTCAGCAGAACAGTGTTCTTAACTGACGTAGGCAAATTAATTCTTTACTATCACATCCAATAAAAACTTATTTCCATTCTGAACTCTTAACAATTTATGTGATTCTTTAGAAACTAATTTAACCACCATAAAGTCATGGAAAGGTATGTAACTATGTTAAAAGAAAGCGTATGTATGTTCTTATATGAAAACTTACCACCATTGTGCGGCCAATGATGGAATGCTCTCCTGAGAGTGAGATCTCACGATCTTCAATGGACACATTGGCCACCCCATCCTTTCCGGCAGTCACATTGCCCAGGTCTCCAACATGCCTAACATTAAAACAGCATCAGGTGAATGAGAAGTGATGTGTATTTCACTTTACCAGAGTTCAAGAGCTAAATTAACATATAAGTAAAATACATACGAGTAGATTAAGAAGTGCACAGTTACATATCAAATATGACTGCTTTTCCAGAATGACAAAGGTCTAGAAACAAATTTCCAAACAGATTAGCTAGGGCACCTTGAACAGCACCATTCAAGTTTGAAGGCAGTGCTGGGAACGGTCATGGGGTGGGATAGACTGGCTGTAGCAAAGGATTATAAACTGAGCCCCTGAGTTAGCATACTTCTTAGCAGGGCTTCCTCCCGGGTCTCATTCTAAAACCAAACAGGCCAGCCCTTCTTTAAATGTAGTACTTCCCTGAGAACTCACATATAAATGGAGTGTCAACTACTTCTCATTATCTACATTAGTGGCTTCTTCTACAATGATCTACTTTGCTAGTGACTGACAAATCTGTTATCCATGACATTCTCTGTATGGGTTCCTTTTGGCACTTGTATTAGTTCATCTTCAATAAATGCTACAAAACCAAATCACTTTAAGAGTCCCCATTTGTCAGCACCTTCACCCAAAATAAGCCATTCCAGCACTTGGGGATGTGGGAGTTGTGTGAATGAAAACAAATACAAAAGCAGAGGTAGGGAGACCACTCCGTGGCCACAGGTGGCCTCCACAAAGCCTTTTCCACCACTGCATATGGAGCAGGCTGCTCGCTCACCTCTCTTGATCTGCTGGTCCGCCATGTTTCTTGGAGTGAGGATTAAAATGAGGTCCTGCACTGGTACACCCTATTCACCAGAAACCAGCAGTTAGATTATGAAGCAAACCCCTGTCTGTAACAATATGGGCATTCTTACAACTTCTAACACAGCAAACATTGACCTGGTGATAAAAACAGGAAGCAATGCCTTGGCTTATAATCAAAAGCAGGGTTAAACAGCTACCTCTCAAGCTACCTTCTTTCTCTAGACTGTCAAGTTTCCTTTTTTGTTTTGTTTTTGAGACAGCGTCTCACTACTACAGACCAGGATACCTGCAACTTGTGATTCCCCCACCTTAGCATTCCAAATACTAGGAATAGGAACATGGTAGTGTCACATCATGCCTGACTCTAGTTCCTTCCTTGTAAGTGGAACAGATGTCATCTTCAATGGCTCTTCTAAAGTTAAACTCCCACATTTAAAGATCTTGGCTTTTAAGAAGGGAGCATGATAAAAAATTTTTGTTTTTCAAAAGCATGTGCCACAAAGCAACTCACCCACCTTGAAGTAGAACTTTATGCCCAAGGGCCAAGGCTGCTGTCCTTCACAACTCCAGGGGGTGTAACCAGGATTATAGGTACTCATGTGGGCAGGCACAGGGATACTACTCACAAGGAACACAACCACAACAATGTAGAAGTCCTTTTATGAAGGGCTTTATGGTACTTACAACTTCTACCCAGGGGGAGGGAACAAGCACAGGGCAGGAATCAGGAAGGAGCTGAACAAAGCAAAGCTACCAGACCAGAGGCAAAGCAACTTGGAGGAATATTACCAAAAACGGATCAAACTTGATCACAGTAACTATGTGGAAAGATTGTGGCACATACACACACGTTCTGAAGGTACACTCCTGCAACCCAGCACACATAAAGAGGAAGAAGACAAGCTGAGAGAATGGTCTGGGCTACACCACAAATTCCAAGCCAACCTGGGCTATGTAGAGAGGGTAGGAAAGCAGGGGAGGAGGGGTTGGGGGAGGAAAAAACCCTAGCAACATGAATAAGGCTCTCAGGTAAACAAATTCAGATCATTACTCCAATATAGCAAAAGATTGCTCAATGCAATTTTAACCCACAGCTTTTCACTGACTCGATTCTAATCTCAAACTGAAAAAATAACCCTTGTTCAAAGCTTCTTTTGTATCTTCAGTTATCTTCACTTCTGCCCCACTATGCCTCTCATGCCAAGGCATGGGGCTGTTCTCAAGACACTGGGCCTAAAGCACCCACACTCAACCCCCCAGCTCCAAACACCTCAAAGATTACCCA
The DNA here is from genome assembly GCA_907169655.1 of Acomys percivali. Lineage (NCBI taxonomy): Eukaryota > Metazoa > Chordata > Mammalia > Rodentia > Muridae > Acomys > Acomys percivali. Next base: position 137,358,217 of record OU015745.1, on the reverse strand, counting down.
AAATGGCCGGGCAGTGGTGGCACACACCTTTAATCCCAGCACTTGGGAGGCAGAAGCAGGCGAATCGCCTGCCTGGTCTACAAAATGAGTCCAGCACAGTCAAGGCTAAACAGAGAAACCCTGTCTCCAAAAAAACAAAAAAGAATTACCCAAAATAAACAAGGAGCTTAACTTTTTGTTTTTGTTTTAAACTCAAGCCATAAGCACAAAAAACAAAAACAAAGACCAACTCCTTCACCTTCCCATACTTAAGGAATTAAACAGTATTTTTTTAATGGCTACTTTCCAAGGTTGACCTAAGTGGTTATTTTAACCTAATCTTAGAAAAATTGATGGATTTTAATGGTTAATCTTATTGGTCAGCCAGGTACAGAAACATGGTCATCAGCCAGCATAAGACCTACCTTGTGTATTATCCCCAAACTGATGGACGTGGAACCCATGCTGGCCTTCAGTCAATCCTGTAATTTGTCCTGACACCACAACTGGTTCACCGCTTGCCTTTATTTAAAACAAAAACAAAAAGAATTGAGGCATTAAGTTGAGTGCAAACACTTCTGAACAAAAGGAAAATTGCTGGTTTACACCTTTACCATTCACAATAAAAGGCACAAGAATTAAAAAAAAAAAAAAAAAAACTCAAAGTAAACCCATGTCCAGGTGTGCACACACCCTACAGACCCTCCAGCGGCTCAGCCCAAGGCTTCTCTCCCCACCCATCTCCTCTCGCTGCCAGCGGCCATGTGGGCAGGCACCTGGACTGAACAGCACTTAAAAACACCTATTTGAAAAAAAAAAAAAGCAACAACAAAAAGGGGCTACGAACTATCAGGCCAGGGAATAGACCGGATGCTGCCCGTGTCTGGCTTGACTCTTACAGAAATGCACACTGGCTGCCCCAGAACCCCTGCTCTTCACTCCACACTCAGGGGTATTGATCAGTTCTCATTTTTATTTAATAGCCAGAAAATGCCATGTGCTGCTGCCTGAGGGGATCCAGTTGGGTCTAACCAGAGCAAATGGGGGAAAGCCTCATTAGGCATCCAAATCTAGACACACTTTCCCACTTAAGAACAAAGGCCAATAACAGCACTATAGAGTGTAGAAAGCAAGGCAGTAGACCTGACATTCAGGCAGCAATAGTGATACTAACTGTGCTGTAATGTTACATCCAAAATTCAAATTAGTATAGCTCCAGAGAGATTGTAGCAACAGTGAAAATGCAAATGCGATCACAAGCAGGGGCACACGCTGAGAACTTTTTTTTAGGTTGTTTTTAAGTCTCCAACTTTTTCAACAGAAAAAAGGAATCCTGGCTTATGGTAGAAAATCCTGATTTTGAAAAGTTGGCAACCGGTTAACTCAAACAACGTTGATAGCCAAGTTATTACAACTGCCAATCTGCAAGGCTTAACTATCCAAGGGTCTTTTTATCGGGTACAAAGGGCACCAGCAATATGAAGTTCCTGGCTTCACAGAAGAATCCTGCAAGCTGCTCTGAGAAGGTGGAAGATGACAAAACACTGGACGAGTAGATGAGCAGCTAGTGTTCACTTTGCTCACGAATGTTTTTTAAAAGTGCTTTCTTGCAGCCAATTACTTGGGGAGGAGAAAAAGTACAAAAAAAAAAAAAAAAAAAAAAAAAGACCTTAGACAGGAAAACAGCAAAATGAGTTCAAATGCCAAAGAAACTGCTGAAACCGAGATCGGCCAAGAAAAACTAAATTCCCGGTATAAGTTGTCCTTCGCATAAAGGAATTGTATTCACTTGGTGTCTTCTCACATTTATATAAACCACTGTAGGGTTCACATAACACACATTTATCAAATAGTCTTTCGGGATTGAGGTAAGTATAACACAATCTTCCTGAAGATGGTAACCTCTCTAAGGCTCTGGACACTCATTCTTAACTACAAATACCTTCCCCGTGACGCAAGTGTTTTTGCAGTATTACAGACAATATTTTCCAAAATATTTCTGCATACTTTTCAAAATGTGCTCGGAAACTCGCTGTCCTAGAAAACACCCACAGTCAGGAGGACTCTTTCTGGAGCTCGAGAGAAGAAAAAGCAATGGACAACTGTCCAAGGCCATCTCTTTCTTTCACACTTGCGACACGACCCTGACCTAGTTACAGAACAGCCCAGGGCTTTGCTTTAAAACGCCACAAACGCGTCCTGCTGCCTTAGTCCTGTTGGTCACCACCAGCATCAAACAGTCTTCACCACAAACTCAGCGGGTTGGCCACAGACAGACAGAGCTCTGAGCCCTGGGCAGCCCCAGTGGGATAGCGGATGCCAGGTGGGCCCGCCGCTCCGGGACGCGGAGAGCGACCCGCCCGGAAGGCCCCGCGGCGCCCCGGCCTGCCTCCCTCCCTCCCTCCCTCCCTCGCCCGTGCCCAGCCCGGACCCGAGGCCGCGGTGACTCAGCACCTAGCGGGCTCAGGCCGCGGCGGGGGCGTGGCGGGCTGCCTCACAGGTGCGCCGCCTCGGCCTGCGCCCCGGGCCTTGCCTTCTGCTCGAAGTGGATGGTGCCCTGCACCGGACCGTCGCCCTTCAGCACGCACACAGCCTTCATCGCCATGCTTCGCCGGGACACGCGCGGGCGCGGCCTCCGGAGCCTGGAGGAGGGCGACGGGAAGAAAGCAAACGACGCCGAAACACACCGCAAGAAACGCCGGCGCAAACCGAGGACCCCCGCGCCGCGGAGTCTTTATAGGCCCGAGCCTGGCCACGCCCACTTTGGCACGGAACCAATCGCCATCCGCGGGCTCCGCCCACCGTTGATGGCGCTCCGCAGCCGCGGGGCACGCTGGGGGGTGAGGCTAAGGTAGTGTCGGCTTCTGGGGCTGGAGAGCCGCGGCGAAGAAAGTTCCAGAGAGGGGAGGGCGCTGGAAAGCTGCTTTTGTCTTCTGAAGGCGACGTGAGCGGAGTCGCTCAGGAAACCGGGAACGCGGGGCCCGCGAGGCGAGCCTGGGGGTCTGAGGCGGCTCTGCCTGGAAATGCCGGCTGTGAGTGACTTAGGTCAGCGCGCCTCAGCTGCCGTTTGAAAGTTGGGATGCGCCAAGATGGATGCTAGGTGTAATTTCCAGTTCTCTGGTTCGTCTTTATTTTCTCATGAGGTTTGGAGAGTGTTAAAGCCCGTGCCCTATCTCCAGATTTACCTTTGTTTCTCTGCCGTTTTCTAAGAGTCCTTGGCACATACCACATTATTTCTTTTTTTTTTTTTTTTCCTAGTGCTGGGGATTGAACCCTCCCACGAGTGGCGTTCAGGCATGCCTGTATGCGTTACTCAGGCTCTAAGCCTTGCTCTGGAGGACGGAATGCCTGATGATGCCATTTGTGATACCTCCGTGTAACGGGTGAAACATAGTGTTTCAAGGAAGTATTTCTAAACTGTTACAGGATGAGTAAAAGGTACGAACCACTTTTGTGGCTTTCAAAAAAAAAAAAAAAAAGGCATCAACGTATATTTACTTGACTGTTCAGAAATGTCTAGAAAGATATATGGGGAAATCCCTGGAGCCAAGAAAAGGCTTCAATAAGAGAGATGGGATTCTTACCCAAAAAGAAAATTGTTTTGCCGAGTGTGGTGGCACACGCCTCTAATCTCAGCACTTGGGAGGCAGAGGCAGGCGGATCGCTGTGAGTTCGAGGCGAGCCTGGTCTACAAAGCAAGTGCAGGACAGCCAAGGCTATCCAGAGAGACACTGTCTCAAAAACAAAAAAGAAAAAAGAAAAAGAAAAGAAAATTGTTTCTTCTTAAGATTGAAATCTCAACCACAAAAGACTGACATCTCTATGGTCTCCTAAGGGCTCTTGCATACCTCTGCGTGTTCTGCTACGCTCAGGAGGCCGGATTTAGTTCCGGGGATGGTAAAATACTGAAACCTAACTCCAGGCCAGAGCGAAACGAGAGGACAAGCTGGTTTAGCCACATTGGGGCAAACTGATTTATGTCGGACCCCTGCTCCCCTCTGCTGTGTGATTTTTCCTGGGGAGTCTTATTTCTAGTTACCACCGATAGAGTACTAACAAACTGAAGAAATGATAATTCCACCCAAATCCAGTACGGTGAACAGACAAGTTTGGAGCATGGACCCCAATGCCCACATTCTCTTGAGGCCCTCTAGGCATGTCTTAGCATCCTTCAGCTACACAACCTGCCCCTTAATGGTCACGCTCATAACTACACTAAACCGTTGTTGAATAAGTCTGTGTAAGGTAAAGAGGATGGTATACATAGCTGTGATTCTGATCGCTGTTCTTACTAGTATTCTCCAGATAACTTGCATATATACTGGAGAGTTACGTAAGCACAGACCCCCCAGCCAAAGGGCCTTTGGCTAAAGCCAGGCTTTGGGTTTCAGGTCTTTGTAAACTTGCCGAGAGAGCACGCCATGGGTACAAAGGGCCTCCCTCAAACAGTGACTACCTCTCTCCAACACACTCAAACACAGCTGCAGGACTCTCTCCTGTTTGGATCCTGGAATGCCAGGCCAGGGCTTCCCACTCCATAGGGTTGGAGGACCGTAGCCTTCCCAGGACCTGCATGAGGGATTCCCCAGCAGAGCGGTAGAGGACTAGTACCCTTCCTCAGACAGCATGTCCCATGTGAAGCCCAAAGAGGAGCCCCCACCTAGAACCTCACCTCTCCTCCTAAAACAGGATTGCAGAATTTTAATAGGTATATATATAGTAGTATTTGTGTTGTGTAACCTTTGTGTGGTTGACATTTTTAGCTAGATAATCTGTTGTGGCTGACCTGTACATTGTGGCATGTTTAGTAACATCTCTGGCCTCTCCTCACTACATAAAAGAAGCATCCTCCTCTTTGCCCCCCCAAGCTCCAAGGTGTCCCATTTTGTGACAAGCAAAAGTGTCCCTAGACATTACCAACTCTTCTTTATCAGAGCAGGGTGTCTAGGGGTTAGACCCAGGGCCTTGCACACAACAGACATGAGCACTAGCACTGATCTGCAAACCCAGGCTGCGAATTCCTATCCTGGAACGCTAACTGAATGCCCACAATCTTGGCATTCCCTACCCACATCGCCTTGTATGGTTTCCAGGGCCTAATCACCAGAGGTACACAGCTGGGATGGCTGTAGCCCTCTCTCAATGTGACTAGGAGCCAGGAGTAGGGGAAAAATGAAAGGCCAGGGGCAGGCAGCCAGCTCTGTCCAACTCAAAGTCCAAGAATTCCAAATATGAACTTGACCTTTGGAGCCTTATATAAGTATATTTATGGGACTGGACAGATGGCTCAGAGGTAAAGAGCACCGACTGCTCTTCCAGAGGTCCTGAGTTCAAGTCCCAGCAACCACATGGTGCCTCACAGCCATCTGTAATGAGGTCTGATGCCCTCTTCTGGCTTGCAGGTGTACACGCAGGCAGAACACTATATATAATAATAATACATAATTCTTTTTTTAAAAAATATGTTTGTTAAGGCGGCTTGATCGTATGTAATTTTGACATTTAACATCTGCTGAGGGAGGGCATATTTTATCTCAATGTTTCTTGTATTCTTGTATCCGCCAATTTATCCCAACTTCAATATTCCAAGGTTGCATGGCCTTGAGGTTATTCCTGACTCTTGATCTAATCAGAGTCCAGTTACTTTGAGCCAGGCTTGGAAGGCGTGTGGCTCTCTGCTGTGGGATTTTGAAACGATTGCTCTTCTTCAAGCTGCTTCCACTGAGACTCAGCATCTCCAGGAAACCAGCAGAATCCTAAAGCAGTTTGGGCTCCCGCCCATACTGTCGCATGCTGGACTGTGCCTTGTGTCTGATTGTCAGAATAGGGGTGGTCCATCCGGAGAACACTGGTTTCCTCAGGAATGAGGGAGAGGTGGTTTCGTGGTACTGGGGTTGATCTGAGGGCCAGGCACATGCTAGGCAGGTGCTATCCTTCTGATTTACCCAGTCCAGCCTTGTGACACCCACTGTAGCCCAAACGGCTTCATTTTATGGTTTTCCTCCGTTAGCCTCCCTGGGATTACAGGCCTGCACCTGGGCTGGCTCAGCAGGTTTTCGTGTGTCTTGAGAATGGCCTTTAAAGCTCTCTGTTGGGTAAGAGGTGACAAAGGTAGTAGACCAGAGATTCACACTTGCATTTCCAGATTTTCCTTTCTTTTTTGAAAACTATTCTTCCACTTCTCCTTTTAGTTCACCTTTTTCTTTACCTAAAATACTTTTCTTCTGTGACCCAAAACACTTCCCTTTTATAGCTGCATTCTCAGCCATCTGTAGTTTTTGTGGAGATTGTCACCAAGGTCTTTGCCTCAGTGTCCTTAGTCGGGGTCTTCTTTATGTGAATTAATTATAGGACTAAGTCAGAACTAAGCAGAACTCCAAAGATGAAATGTACAAGGATACTGTTATCTTCTAGTGCTAAGGAACACACACACTTAGAACTAGAGCACAAATTAGACAGTCAAAAGTGACATTAATCCTACCTGCATACATTTAAAATAAGTGTTAAAAAAAAAAAAAACATGTAGGCAGAAACTGGCAGATCCCTGTGAATTCGAGGCCAGCCTGGTCTACAAAGTGAGTCCAGGACAGCCAAGATAACAGGAGAGAAACCCTGTCTCGAAAAACATTTAAAAAACATTTTAAAAACAAGCATAAACTCTAACATTAAACCAGAGAGGCTTGAAGTACCTGAGACATTTTTTGAAAGTTAGCTATGGGTGGGGTAGGGGGTGTCACAGGATGGGACGGGATGGACACAACAAAATGAATTTACATTGTTAAGCAGGAGTAAACTGTTGTGGTTAACTTATCAGTATGACCTAATAATGTTTATTATTAGACCTATAATTATTATTACCGTGGTATTTTCTAACCTGCTAGCAATCAATCAAGACACAGACACTGTTTTATTTTAAAATAGCCAGAGTTAACCTGAAGCAGGGCAGATATTAATCTCCTATACTACCTCTTATGCCATCTGCTTCTAATAATTTCTATCAAGCGACCTCCAATCCATAATCCCAAATACTTGCTAATTATCATCATCTGGGCCAAATCTCCATCCATGCTGGCCATGTGCTTCTCCACCTAACCTATGGCACAGCCTTCTTCCTTCTTCCTCCTTCCTCCTCTCATCTCTCCTCTCAAGATTCTCTCTCTCTCCTCAAAGCCTGCGAACCTTAGCCACGCCTATCCCATTCGCCCTGCCCAGGTGATGGCCTTTTATTGGTCAAGCAGGTTAGGCTCTTAGGTAGGAGACAGGTGGGGCACAGAGACAGCAGCAGTAATTAGCATTAAAACACCTCAGACCAACCTCCAATAGTAAACACCTCGGAATTAGCAGCTTACAAATGAACTGAGAGTTAGGCATCTTGGCAATGAAACCTATGGTAAGCTCTCTGTTTGGAAGTCCCAGCCTGGTTTCAGATCACCAGGGGCCCCTGAATCACATTGGATCAAGCTATTAGTCAAAGGAACCTGAGTGGAGCAGGTGTCAGCCTGGCTGCTCATCAGAGTCACCATAGGAACTTAGGCTGCACTAAATTAAAACTTGACTCTGTATTTGTATCTGAAGTGCACGTTACATAGCTGTAAGAAGATAAGAAGCTTTCAGTGCAAACTGAAATAACAAAAGGAAGCTACCAACACCTATGACTGGAAATGGGCTGCGTGTCTGTGGGTGCACACGTGCCACACCTTGGGTAGGGAGGGCACGGGACAGCTTTGTGGAGTCCGGCTCTTCTACCTGTGCGTGGTTGTCGGGTTAGAACTCACGTCAACAGGCCTTAGTCATCACACATGAAAAGTACACTTTGATATGGTGAGCAAGTATAAGGCAGATTCTGTCACAAGTGCTCAAAGGGAGTTTCTTGCTGACAGAGAAGTAAAGCATTTAGCAGAGACAGCGTGATTGGGGTGGAGGATGGTCACTTCATATCTGCATGTGTGGGTACAAAGGAGATGGGGTGTGGCTGGAGGCAGAGAAGCCTTTGGGGAGACATGATAAGTTAGGGCCCGGCCTGAAACAGTTACTAGGAGAAAGGCAGAGATAAAGAAGCCTCACTCTAACACCCTGTGGGTATGCAGGGTGAGGGAGACAGGTGCTATTTACTAAGGAGAGTGGATTTAGGAGTGAACAGAAGGTTAATTTAGAATGTACATTTCTTGTGTGTAAGGTATCTAAAACCACCACCTAGAAGAGACCATTTGCACACTGGCCTGAGCCCCGGGTCAGTTCTGCGTCTGGCTCTATAGTGATACCATGTGTGCCATCCCCTTTTGGGATATAATTTCCTTCGTGAACTACCACATCAGTATTAGGAGCCAGTTATGTAACTTTGTTTTTATGGTTTAAGTGGTCTCTCTAGAGCAGAGATTCACAAACGGTAGTGTACATCAGAGTACAGGTGGCGGGCCAGAGAGGTGGCTCAGTGGGTAGAGCTGCTTGCAGTCTAGCCTGAGGACCTCATAGACTAGAATGCAGGTTGTCATAACCCTCACACACGTGCCCTGGCCTATGTGCCCCACCCCCTACACACACACACACACACACACACACACACACACACACACACACTTTTTTTTTAAAGAACCAAATGGAAGGCTTGTGAAAATAGACATTGTACGATCACTAATCACCAAGGAATGCAAATCGGCCCACAGTGAACAGTCCCCTCACACCTGTCAGGCTGGCTGTCCTCAAAGGGTGAGCCATTAAATGTCATTGCACCTGTAGGAAAAGAAAACGTTCCTAGCTTGTTGGTGGGAATGAGTGTAGAAAACAGTATTAAAGTTTTGCAGAATTTCCATATGGCCCAGCAATCTCTGCTGGTATGTCTCCATGGAAATTAGTTTAGTTTCTCTTGGAAATACATCTGTGCTCCCAGGTTCGATGCACAATAGCCTAGGTAGTGAAATACCGTGCATGTCCATCAGGGGATGGCTAAAGGGATAAAGACCTTCTGTTAGAGATCTCCCTCTCCTTACCCCTCACCTAGAATGCTGCTCAGTCATAGGGGGAAAGTTCTGCAGAACTAGACAGTGCAGTCAGCCTGCAGGATACCGTGCTCAGTGCAAGTGGCTACACAACAAAAGAAAAGTAAATTCATGGTGTTAGTCAATGTGCAATCTAAAAGTAAAGTAAGTATGGGCATGGTCCTGCTCATTTGTAATCCAGCACTCAAGAGGCTGAGGCAGGAGCATTGTGAGTTCCAGACTGGCCTTGACCTCAGAGTAAGACTCTGTCTCAAGGGGGAAAAGCAGTCAAACAGGTAGAAAAAAGAACAGTGGTGTCAGGTATGGCCAGCCAGGGAAGAGAGATGTCGGCTAAAGTGCACATCTTGGACTTGCAGCCTAATGGGGCAGTCGTTAAGATGAGACTGATAACAGCATAAATCCTGGGACTAGTGCTTTCAAAGTCTCATCAGTGACGATTTGACGAATTATCTCAAAACTGCTGGTCAGGGTGAGACAGGACGTAAAAAGAAACAAGGTGTTTGGATGAGAAATGTACCACAGTAGAGTCAGGCATTTAAATCCTCAGTTTAAATGACCCTGTTGGTGGAGATGTCGGTGGTGCAGGCTCTGGGGCGGGGGAGGCCTTTGGGTTGTGTAGCCTCGCCCCGGTGCTGGTTCTGCCTGTACTTCAGCCTGCTGCCTGCTGCTTGCCTTCCTGTCCTCACGAACCCTTTCCCTCTATAATCACAAGCTAAGATAAACTCTCTAAGTTGCCTTTGGTCCTGGTGTTTTATCACAGCAACAGAAAAGTAGCTAATACTTTCTGTTTGGTATCGTTATATTGCCTCAAGGTTAATCAGGTACACGCTTTTTCAAGTACAGTGGTCCCCTCTCATCCGTGAGGGCTATACTCCAAGCTCCTCAGTGGATGGATACTTGAGGTTATGGATAATGTCAACCCCTTATATGCTGTTTTTCCCCTATACATACATATAATAAGATTTAATTTATAAATTCGGCACAAAAAGAGGTTAACAACTATAATAAATTAGAAAACTAGATTATAATAAATGATATGTGAATAAAGTCTCTCCTTTTTTCAGAATGTCTTCTACTTTGTTTTATTTTATTTATTTATTTATTTATTTATTTATTTATTTATTTTGACTAAGAATCACTTCGTGGCTTCTCCTGTTTACTTTTTCCTCTCCAGTGCTTGGGCCCAAACTCCAGCCTCGCACACCCTTGGCCTCTATGCAGAGCCACACCCCAACACATTCTGTGCCTTCTTCTCAGCACACCCAGATTTCCAGCTTCACTGTTTTTACAGTTAATAGTTAATTGCAAACATTCACTGGGAGACCTGACAGTGGATCTGTTAGCCATGGCAGCTACTAAGTGACTAATGCCACAGACACAACACACATGAGCTGACAAAGGAATGAGTCATGCCCCTGTCCCGCAGAATGAGGCATACCCTTTAACACGTAAGAGTTGTTATTTCTGGAATTTTCCATTTAGTGTTCTAGACTTCACTTGACCAACAGTCACTAGACTCTTAGGAAGCAAAACTACAAATCTAATCTTGTCAGATCCTCTGTCGCAGGACAACCGTGCTGGCATGGTGGGGCTCAGTGGTGGAGTGCTTACTTAGCAAGAGGCGGGGCCTGAGTTCAGTCACCAACTCCAAAGTAGTCTTTTTGACACTGCTTCAAAAGAAAGATCAATTAGCTGGGCATGGTGGTGCATGCCTGTAAGCCCAGCACTCTGGGAGGCAGAAGTGGGTGGGCTTCTGTGATATTAAGGCCAGCATGGTCTACAAAGCCAGTCTAGAACAGCCAGGGCTACACAGAGAACCCCTGTCTTGAAAAAGAAAGAAAAGAAGGAAGGAAGAAAGAAAGAAAATCAATTTGATTGAAAAGGTGTAACCAGATTTCCATTACATGTGGTCAAAGCAATTCTTTTTTTTTTTTTTTTTGGTTTTTCAAGACAGAGTCTCTCTGTGTTAGCCTTGGCTGTCCTGGACTCACTTTGTAGACCAGGCTGGCCTCGAACTCACAGCGATCCGCCCACCTCTGCCTCCCGAGTGCTGGGATTAAAGGTCTGTGCCACCATGCACGGCTTCAAAGCAATTCTTAGTAATTGAGCACATGGTGATGAGTGCTTTCTGTTTGTAGAGAAGGAAGTTGTTGATTTATTATATTAATATATATTAATTATATAATATGTAATATAATATATGAATATATTGTGTTGTATGTAAATGTGTGTATGTGTATTAATCTAGATCTTTTTTGTTTGTTCGTTTGTTTTTTTAGTTTTTTGAGACAGGGTTTCTCTGTGTAGCCTTGGCTGTCTTGCATTAGTTTTGTAGACCTGGCTGGCCTCGAACTCACAGTGATCCACCTATCACTGCCTCCCGAGTGCTAGGATTAAATTGATCTGGATCTTGAAGCTGGAAGACAACATACCTTTGATCCAGATCTTGAGGCTGGATTGTGTGTGTGTGTGTGTGTGTGTGTGTGTGTGTGTGTGTGTGTGTTATATATATCATACAGGTATGTCTGTGTGTGTATGTGTCTCCACCCCCAGAAAATTATTCATGCATTAGAAGTTTGTTAACATATAATTTATCTGTCATAAAATTCATCGTTGTAAGTGTAGAGTTTTGGTTTTATTGTTGTTGGGTTTTTTTTGGGGGGGATGGTAAATTCAAAAGGCTGTGCTCTACTGAAATGGTACTTTTAAAACATGTTCACCAGCTCAACCAGGTGCTGGTTGCACACACCGTTAGTCCCAGAACTTAGGAGGCAGAGGCAGGTAGATCTCTATGAGTTTGAGGCCAGGCTGGTCTAGAGAGTGAGTTCCAGGACAGCCAAGGCTACATAGAGAAACCTTGTCTTGAAAAATCAAATAAAACAAAATCATCTTCATCAGTTCAGCAAGTTCCATCATGCTTAATCTGTTCTCTCTTCCCCAGCCCTAGGCAACTCCTGATCTGTCCCTTAAAAAGATCCTCACAGTCTGTCTTGTCCTGGCAAAGTCTCCTCCCAGTGCCTGCAGGGAGGTAGAAACAGTTCACAGCAAGAACCTCAAACACTTTTTCTAACCTTTGTCTTAAGTGTGTTGTTTGTCCTTTGAAACAGGATCAGTCTTCAAACCCTGGCAGTCTTGGAGCTTACTTTGTAGACCAGACTGGCCTCACAGAGATTCACGTGCCTCTGTCCCCTGAGTGCTGGGATTAAAGGTGTGTGCCACTATGCCCAGCTTGTGGGTTTTTGTTTGTTTGTTTATTGTTTTCTATGTTTTGTATTTCATTGTTACTTGTTTAAATGGCCTATTGAAGATAGCTGGGTGAGCCTGGTCAAGCCTGGCTTTTTAGGGTTTTCAGGACCCAGGCTAAGCAGCAACCTCTTCAAGAATGTGTCTACTATACGTTGGTGGTTAGATCTTCTTGTTAATGGAGTTGGTAAGATCAGCACCTTCTCCCAACTGCTGTCCTCAAATTGTGGACAGTTCTGTGTCTCCCAGCTGCCTGCTGCTCTCCCCTTTCCCACTGCTGTCCTGTCTGAGGCCAGGCCCCAAAGGGAAATCATGTCCTAGGCATGTGGTGCTGTCACAGTCAGCTGGCCCAGCTTTCATCTGCAGCACAGTTGGCAACAGTGGAACTGTCCTGCTTCTGTCACCTGAGGTCCTGACCATTTGCCTCCCATCCCCAGGCCCCTCCTCCTTGCTGTGCCCCAGCCTTCTACTAGGCAACAAAGCATTTTCTTTTTAAAATTTTATTTATTTATTTTATTATGTATACAATGTTGTGCCTGCATGTGTGACTCTCTACAAGATTTCAGTATAGATGGCTGTGAGCCACCATATGGTTGCTGGGAATTGAACTCAGGACTTCTGGAAGAACAGACAGTGCTCTTAACCACTGAGCCATCTCTCCAGCCCCGGCAACAAAGCATCTTCATAGGCCCCTCAAAAAGGCCAGCGTGGTAGACATAGGCCAGGTGATGTTCCTCACACCTTCCCACACCCTCCTGACTTGTCGCTGTCACCAGTTATGATGCTGAAGTGTTTCCATACAGAGCTGCTCCCAGAACTGTGCTCCTTCCCACCTCTCTGTGAACAGACCGAGTGCCCCTCAAGGTCTCAAGGGCTTCTCTTGTTGCAGCTCTTGCTCCCAAAACTCCAAGAGAGGGGAAGGGAGGAGCCACACGGCCCCGGCCATGTTTCCTCTGCAGCACTCTGCAGTACAGTGTCTCACGTTTTCTGTGCAGAGGACCTCAAGTTTACCTGTGTTAGAGTACACAGTAGTGACTCAGCCGTCACCTCACTTTGACTGAGCGGCCCAGGAATTGGAGGCCACACTGTGTGCGCATTCCTGACAAGGTTCCAGTGGCTGCTGCTGCACGGCCGCCCTTAAAGAGCTATTGCTTTACACCACACTCTGATTTCTCTTTATTTTGTAGCTCTTTTCACCCTGACTACTTGATAGCCCTGCTTTATAGTAAAATTCATTTTCTCTTTCCTTTCCTTTTCCTTTTTTATACTTCTCACTGCTGAATTTCGTGCATTTCAAGTGTTGTTTACTCCGTTGAGCAGTACCCCAGCCCCACTGTAAAATTCCATGACGTTTCTGAGAAAACTAACTGTGTATTTTGGATCCTAAAGGAATTTAGAAGATCTTTGCTTAGTGAAAGATAGGGTGTGGTGGTTTGAATTAGCAGTGTCCCTCATAGGCCCAGATATGAGAATCATGTTCAGCACCTGGTGAGGCTGCTTCTTTGTTCTGGGGGTGAGCATTCCTTTTTTGGAACACAAATTAAACTTGGAAGTGAAAAGGTACCAGAGAATATGATGTAAAGAAATACAGTAGTTTTAGCATTTTCAGAACATTATCTTTGTTGAAACCGTTTGAAGTTATCCTCCTATTGCCCAGAGATCCTAGCCTATGAGGAAGCACAGAATGTGGCCAGTCTGATTCTTCTAATGTAAGCCCCGCCATCTCTATTGGAAACTATCCTGTGCCACGTTCCCAGATGTCTTTTATGGGCATACTCACAGCAGCTGTTCTCATGTGCCTACAAACCAGAGTGCCAGCCGCAGCCTCACACGCTATCTGTGCTGCTCGCGTCTATCTTCTTCAGCCACGTCTGTCTGGTTTCTTGTTCCACCCGTCCGTCATCCACAGAGCTGCATGACGTTTGTCCCTTGCCACTGCCTATCTTGAGGCCAGCCAGTCCCATGCTAAGGCTGCTTCTGGATGCTCTCCATGTCCCTGGAGACTGGAGTGTGGCTAGTTATGTACCAAGAGGGAAGGTCCGTCACCTCAACAGCTCCTGGGCTGTAGTCTAGGTGTACTTTAAAGGACCAGGAACAGGACTGACTGGTGATTAGGCGGTTGAGTTCAGGAGGAAAGGACTCCACCATGACTCCAGAGTGTTGGCACGGTAGAAAGGGCTGTTAGTAATTAGGGGTTGAGAAGGTATAGGTAGAACAAGTTTGAGGAGAGGATGGGTTTCATCGTGTAGATACCATAGTCAAGTTTTTAGTGTCTCTAATAAGGCCATGGTGGGGCCTACTGCTTTAACTCCCACAGACATTTGAAGTGGAAAGGCTCTTCCCTGTTGCTCGCCAGTCCAGCGTCCCTTTCCATTTACTCCACACTGGCAAACTTGACCTTTGTTCTGTTGTTGCCCTCGTTTCTGTGACTGAGGATCTTGTCATCTAAACCCTCCACACTCATCCTGCTCTGATACCAGCAAGGAGCTCAGCTGCGAGCTCGTGACCCACCTAATTCTGGCCCTCAAGACAGAAGGAGTCACTTGGAAGCTTCCGGGAAATGTTCCTGTTCTTAAACGAAGAAAAGCAAAATGAAGACTTACACTGGCTTCTCCTCCTGCACTAGGGTGACCCTCTTACAGACGTGATAGATACTGCAGCTGAAAGACCCTGTCTTTACAGCCCGCTAATTAGCTGAGGCAAAGCCAGCCCTTTAGTGGATGCTTTCAGGAGATCACCAAGTATTAAGCCACTTTTAGATACGCTTGCTTCACTTGCTTGTGAAAGCATCCCAGATGGTACATAAAGTAGAGAGGGGGCAATAATCATTGCTTGTCTGTTCTTGAATATTTGAACTGGATGAACAGGGGATCACAAATCACAAGCGTGGGCAGTAGACTGAGATAGCCCATGTCTAACTGGCCAGTGCATGAGAAGGATGGGTTCTGCAATAAGATGCTGACTTGGTGTGTGGACTTGCACAAGAAATTGCTCGTTTGGAGAGAGGTCTTTTGTTTGCTTTTCCAGAGAAGAGTTGCTAGGATTAAAGGTGTGTGCTACCATCTCCCTGCAATTACTCTTATTTTGAATAGTAGGTCTGAGTAAATTAATTCCCATGGGTCTAGATCTGACAAGAAGCCATGCTGTTATCTTCTCTTTAGGGTGTGTCAACTTTCTTACATAAACCAAAATAATGTTTCTTTCCATGCCACCTGGTTGAGATTCTCTTTCTCCTTCTAGTGTCTTCTGTGATCTCTCAGTTGATCTGCTGGATTGTAGCACAGGGCTCCTCCACCTAAGTCACACCAGTCGTGAGTGATCTTTTTAACTTGACAATTACTGTGCTCCATTAACTTTTCATCGAACAGAATGATGGGCAGCTTTTTCTTTTGGGGAAAATTCCTTATTTTCTTTATATTTGTGAGAATTAAAAGAATGAGCCAAGGGTGGTGGTGCACGCCTTTAATCCCAGCACTAGGGAGGCAGAGGCAGGTGGATCACTGTGAGTTCTAGGCCAACCTTGTCTACAAAGCGAGTCCAGGACAGCCAAGGCTACACAGAGAAACCCTGTCTCAAAAAACCAAAACCAACCAACCAAACAAACAAAAAACTCAAAAACAAAACAAAAAACCAAAAACAAACAAAGCCCAGAATGAGTCTGAAATGAGAGCTACAGTTGAGTTTTACTGAGGGAGACAAGTCTGACCGGTTTGGCAGGGTGACAAAGTGGTTCTTAGTCTAGAGTAGCACCTTGCCTGTTTCTAAAGATGAAAAATGTTGTTAATACACTTTTTTAAAAGAGAGGAGCGTATGTTGAGGTGCCAGGAGTCTTGGCTGTAACAACTGCATCTGAGGAGAAAGTAGCTTATCTGCCTCCCAAGTGCTGGGATGAAAGTGGTTTATCCTAAGTCTTTGTGTGCATGTTTTAGAATGGAAAGGGCATGCTGTGACTGACCAGGAGCTCTGAGATCAACTAGTGACTTCTTCTTTTTCTAATGTTCTTGGGTTTCAGTTTTTTCTCTTTAAGATGGTAAAGTAATTTGGTGTTTGAGTTTCCGGGTCTTGTCCTAAGAAATAACCGTGCACTCCGTATGTGAGATGGCTCAGCTTCTAAAGGCACTTGCCACTAAGCCTGGCAAACTGAGTTTGCCCTGGGGCCCATGTGGTAGAAGTGAGCTGACTCCCAGAGTGCTGGGATTAAAGGCGTGCACCCCCACACTTGACTTGTGACGAATGCTTTTAATTCTAGCACTTGAGAGGCAGAGGCAGGCAAATCTCTGTGAGTTCAAGGCCAGCCTGGTCTACAGAGTGAGTTCCAGGACAGCCAGAACTACACAGAGAAACCCTGTTTTGAACCCCTGCCCCCCCAAAAAAGAAAAGAAAGGTTCACACACACATGGTGGTTTGCACAATGTGAACCTTTTCCCTCATTGTTCTGGAGGGCAGACGTCTGACGTCACTAAGCTAGAGTCAGCTGTCCTCGTGCCCCGACTCCTTGTCCGTAAGACAAGGTTTCTGTGTGTGGCCTTGCCTATGCTAGAACTCTCTTTGTAGACCAAGCTGGCTTCAAACTCAGAAAGATCCACCTGCCTCTGCCTCCCGAGTGCTGGGATTCAGGGCATGTGCCATCATTGCCCGACTTGAGTGTCATTCTTAGAAATGCCATCCGCCTCCTTTGAGGTGGGTTTTTATTGGCCTGGAGCTTACCACCTAGACTAGAGTGGCTGGCCAGAGAACCCAGACATCTCCTTGTCTTTCCCTCTCCAAAACTGGGATTACAAGGGCACACCACCACGTCCGGCACTTTCACATGGACTCTTGGGATCAAAGTCAGGCCCTCAGCTGTGTGGCAGGCACTGCATAGACGGGGCTGTCTCCCTAGCTCCGCCTCTCACACTTCCTTCAAATGTGGGTCCACATGAGTACTCCAAGGAGCACTGTTTAAAGCCATCTGATTAGCAGCTGTTTTCAACTCTACTTTCCCTTTGCACATGCCCTAACGAATTCACAGGGTCTGGAAAATAGGTGTGGATATAGGTGGGACTCACTATTTTATCTGTCAGACTAGGTAATTTCTTATATTTTTTTCTGTGTAAATCTTATAATAAACAATATAGTGTTCTTTTATTATAGTTTTGAAGTGAAAAAATTATATCCATGTAGCTAAGTTGTAAGAAAACAAATGGAATGCTACTTTACTTGTGGTTATTTTGTGAAAAGAACTATATTCACATAGTTTAAAAACCAAAAGATAGAAGGGAGTAGATTGAAGGCCTTGCTCCCATCTCCAGTATGTGCATGTTGCAGTATTATTTTGTTTTGTTTGTTTTTCAAGACAGGGTTTCTCTGTGTAGCTTTCACTGTCCTGGAATTCGCTCTGTAGACCAGGCTGGCCTCGAACTCACAGAGATCCGCTTGCCTCTGCCTCCCTAGTGCTGGGATTAAAGGCGTGCGCCACCACCGCTTGGCCTATGAGATGGTTTCTAAGAACACAGATGCATTCTCTCATGTTACGTCAGTGGGGTGACTACCCCCACAGACTCCTCCCTCATTCTTCCAGAGTTTGTGGTTCTCGTTATCCCTTGGCTTGCGTCCCTGTCACTCCATAGTAGTGAATTTCTTTTCCGTAGGTCTCTGACTCTAGTCCTGTGTGTTCTCTCTGCTGCTTGTGAGGATACCAGTCATTAAATACCATATATGACCCCGCCTTAACTAATTGCATCTTTAGATACCTTATTCCTAAGTAAGGCTGCATTTATAACACAATTCAGTGCGTTACACCTATTGTTGCACATGTGGCTGGTTTAATTGTTCAGTGTTAGGCAGAGCTACATGTTTTCTCTGAGTTGCGAATATTCTTCTGCACTGTGAAATGCAAGCTGCTAAAAGTACATATGATGCTGGATAGGTTTCCTCTAAATTGTCCTTTAGTATATTTGTGTGCATTTTCAATCTCCCCTCTTAATTCCTGTCTCTTTACCAGTCTGAGAGCTGGAAAGGCGGCTTCATTTTGAATTTCCACATCTTTAATTATTCACTTGCTAGTGATCAAATACAGGTCATTGTGTGTGTGAGGCAGACATTGTCCCGATGGAGGACATTTTAATTTGTTTGCTGGTGGTGTGTAAGTTTTCTGGTTCGTGGTTGAGTTGCTGTCTATTTCACTTAATCCACGTTAGCTGTTTCCGGTGCTTACCTTTTTGTGTTCCTACTCTGCATGGTTGTTCTGCTCTCTCTTGAATGGAATTCGATCCTCACATAAACTTGAAGAAACAGATTATGCGAAATTTTATCTGTATGAGAAGGGGCATTAGACCCAGAGCACTGAAAATCCGATGCAGCTGCGCTTCCTTCAGGCTGGAGAGTGTTTGATGATTATGTCTGTGGTTAGCACCGCACACAGAGCCACACAGAGCCACACAGAGCAGTGTGCGCAGGCAGGCACACTGGGCATGAGGCACGTTTTGAAGTACGTCAGGAGGGGACTTGATTTATATCTACGGGGAAATAAAAAAAACTCTTGCTCTGATTTATTTGTTTGGTTGGGTTTTTTTTTCCCCGTGTGTGTGTGTGTGTGTGTGTGTGTGTGTGTGTGTGTGTGTTATTTTTTCGAGACACGGTTTCTCTGTTTAGCCTTGGTTGTCTTGGACTCACTTTGTAAACCAGGCTGGCCTCAAACTCACAGTGATCCACCTGCCTCTGCCTTCCGATGTTTTATGTTTTTTGAGACAAGGTCTTGCTATGTCCCCTTGGCTGGCCTCAGACCCACAGAGATCGGCCTCCTTGTCCTGTTTCTAAATAAGAAGACTTCACTTAACTTGGGAAGCCAGTGACACACATCCATTAGACTGCCTGAGCATCCTGACTTTCTCTTCTCAACACAGAGGCCTTTACTTTTCATAAAGGATTCTGAGGGAGGTTAAAAGAGAGATAAATAACCCACAGTATATAAATACAAAAGCAAAGAGAATGCTGGGCATGGTGGCGCATGCCTTTAATCCCAGCACTTGGGAGGCAGAGGTAGGCAAATTGCTGTGAGTTCAAGGCCAGCCCTAACCCTAACCCTAACCCTGACGCAGGACAGCCAAGGCTACACCGAGAGACCCTGTCTCAAAAAAACAAAAAACAAAAACAAAAACAAAAAAGCAAAAGAAGAAAAATCCATAGAGAACTATGAACTTTTTAAAAAATCAGTTAATAAAAATACAACAGCAGGGCTGGAGAGATGGCTCAGAGGTTAAGAGCACTGTCTGCTCTTCCAGAGGTCCTGAGTTCAATTCCCAGCAACCACATGGTGGCTCACAACTATCTCTACCCCCTAATGGCTTCTTCTGACCTGCAGGTGTACATGCAGATAGCGCACTTACATACATAAAATAAATAAAATCTTTTAAAAAAAATACAACAGCAAACCTTCCCTATCCATGATTATTTTAAATCTAAAGGTTTAAATTCATCAATCAAAAGACATATAATAGCTGAATGGATTTAAAAATAAAAAGCTAAATCATATGCTTTCTATAAGAAGCTCAGTTTGGATTTAAGGACACAAGTAACCTAAAAGGACAGGAAACGATACCCCAAATAGTGCAGGGGTGCCTATACTTACATCAGCAAAATAGATCTTAGGTCAGAAACTCACAAGAGACAAAGGTATGATTTACTGATAAAGATGTCGGTATACTGGAAAGATAGAACAGGTGTAAATCACCTCAGAACACCAAAATGGAAACCCTGGCAGAACTAAAGGACGAGAAGGACAACCATGCAGTAGTCCTATCAGACTTCAACGTATAGTAATAAAACATCCACACAGATGTCTAATGTTCTCAAGCAGAAAGCAAGCTTTTGGGGGCAACTATCTTTGTATAGTTGCTTGTGCATTTTAAGGTAAATAAAAGCAGATCACAAATGTTCATTCAAGTTCCATTAGTTGACGTACTCAGAAAATATGTTAAATCGTAGCAGTATTTTACTTAATAACACAACACAACTCAGTGTTGGAGCTCTTTCTGCAGTAGATGCACAATAGTTCTCTTGCCATGTATCATTGGCACAGTATTTCTCATGGGTGCCAGTATTCTTGAAGCAGCACAGAGGCTGGGCAGTGGTGGCACACGCCTTTAATCCCAGCACTCGGGGAGGCAGAGGCAGTGGAGTCGCTGTGTGTTCGAGGCCAGCCTGGTCTACAAAGCGAGTCCAGGACAGCCAAGACTCTACAGAGAAATCTTGTCTGGAAAAACCAAAAAAAGAAAAAGAAAAAAGAAGATGCTTTCAGATGTTGAAAGCATCCAGCACACTCGGTGGTAAAAACCAGAAGCCTTTGGACCAGATGAAGAACAAGGTAGTCACCATCTTGAGTTGCTCCTGCTCTAGCCACCACTACCAGAAACCATTTACTTCTTTATTTAAAGTCACACTATACCAGGCTGCCCTTGAACTTAGATATTCCTGCCTCAGCTTCCTGAGTGCTGGCATTACAGGCCTGGGCCCCCATGGAAACTAGACTTTGAAGAGCTGTCCACATTTCCATGTTCCTGGCGACACTGTTCATAAAAACCAAGACATTAAGTCCATCAGAAATCAAGGAGACAAAGGGTATGTGATGAATACACGTAGTGGGAGGTCACTCAGCCTTCTAGAAGAATTTTGGACCAGCAAGATGGTGAAGGCACTTGTGTCAGTGCCTGACAACCTGAGTTCCAGCCCTAGACCCCACAAGGTAGCCAGAACACACAAAAATATGGTGTTTTTTTAAGTTAAAACACTACAATATGCAACAACACTAGTATTCACTGTGCCCAGTGAACCAAGTTTATCACTGAGGTACTGTGATTCCATCATAAGTCTATATGAAAGAGGCAGATCACTGAATCAGAGATGTAGTGGGCTTTTTTTTTTTTTCTCTTCTAGGCATGGTATCTAGAAGCACAAGATGTATTCCATTGTTCTGGCAGCCACCAGCTTTCTTACAACACAACCCTCAACAAAACAAAGCTAGGCTAATGCCTGTTTGGAATGTACAGAATTATTTGCCTTAAACAGGCCGTGGTGATGCCTGCCTGCAATGCCAGTGCCCCGGAGATGGAGGCATGAGCTTGGCATGTATAAGGAAACTCTGATCCCCCAAAACACAACAGAAAGCCATGCTTACATTCCTGCCAGCTTAACTCTGAGTGTGTATAACTCTTCTAAGTTTAAGTGGCTTGTTATGTTTATGTTTAATGCTTTGGCCCCTGATTTAGGACGGAAAGGCCCAGAAATGTCATCAGCGCTTCTCTCACCTGCGTACATACGTCAGTCTGCAGTGCAGCAGGCTGCAGCACACCTGGAGTGAGCTGGGAGTTAGGGAATGCACTTCGAGCGAACTTCAGTGGCAGCACTGCTGGGCTGGGGCACTCTTTGAGCAGCCAGTGGCTTCCCTCTGTTGAATCTCAGCCCTTCAGTGGAGTTGGCTTCCCCCACCCCCTACACGGTTATGTAACCTGTTGTGTAGCACCTGCTAGCTGTACCATTTGCCCCTTGGTTGGAAAGCAGCCGTCCAGGTCCTACAAGCCTCCTTCTTTCCTTCTGAAACCTGTGGCCACTACAGGCCAGCTATGCTCAGAGGCCACCACTCACTTCACACAGCAGACCTCTTATGCTGGGATCCTTTGTGTTTGGCTCTAAGCCACAATCTACATACTTTACTGCATCTAATACTCAGCATCTCCTGAAAGAGTGGGTTCCTTTTTGTTTTTTTTTTCATCATTATAATTATTACTGCTATTACATGTGTGTATTTGTGCAGGCATATGTACCATGGCATACGTGGAATTCAGAAGAACTTTCAGGAGTCAGTTCAACATTTCTCTATGGATTCCAAGATCAGGATGAGCTGTTAGACTTTGTTTGCAAATGTTTTTATCTACATCTGCCCAGTGGTTGAGGGAAAATATTTTTTTTAATAAAATAGATTTGTTTATTTATTTATATACAGTACTCTATCTGCATGTACACCTGCAGGCCAGAAGATGGCATCATATCACATTATAGATGGTTCTGAGCCACCATGTGGTTGCCAGGAACTGAACTCAGAACCTCTGGAAGAGCAGTCAGTGCTCTTAACCTCTGAGGCATCTCTCCAGCCCAAGGGGAAAGATTCTTATTACCTTTTTTATGGCTGAGGAAACTGAGCCTCAAACTCATTAAGTGTTTGCCTAAGGTCATATACCTAGAACTCAAGGGCTCTCTCTGTCTGTAGCCACTGCACTGAAAACAGAATGCTTGGGGAGCCTGTTTGTTGAGTTTCAATAGTGCAGCCAATGACCCTAGTTTTGTTGTGTTTTCCCCCACTGTACTCTCTGTTGTAGCTTTGTTATAGTTGTGTGTGTGTGTGTGTGTGTATGTGTGTGTGTGTGTGTGTGTAGTCCAGAGGTTGATGTCATTCTCCATCTTTTTTTCTTTTTGACACAGAGTCTTTCCGTGAATCTAGAGTTTGCTGAATCAGCTAGGCTGGCTGGCAGTGAGCTCTGCCCGTCTCCACATTGTCAGTGGCGGGATTGCAAGCACGCACCCTCACACCCACCCAGCCTTCACATGGGTGCTGGGGAGGCGAGCTGATGTGTTCATGCGTGTGCTGCAAGTACTTCACCAAGTGAGCCAGCTTCTCCTGCAGAGGGTCACAGCTTGCTTATGTCTTGTGTAACTGAAATCTCTGTCTCACGTTTTGCGGGGTGTGAGACTACATCTCAGGCAACATAATCTTCCTGGGCTCCCCATCATCTGAGGCAAGTCAGGACTTCCTTAGTGCACTCAAACCCAGCCTTCATCAATGGGTCACATCTGCCCCCCAAGACGTTTGCCTAAAAGAAGGGCTGACCGTTGCAAATGTGTACCCTGCAGCATCTCTCAAGGACCTGAGAGCCTTTCTTAGGAAAAAAGGCCTCAGTCTCCAGGACCCTGAGAGGTTACAACTCTACTTTTGATAATTACTCAACAAACATAGTTGTCATCTCATTCATTCATTCACTCACTCATTCATTCATTATAAAACCTTCCACCTTCTCTACTTCCATAGCACACATGTTTTACTATTCCCTCACCTCAGTCCTCACCTATTCCTGAACCTTGTAACTCCTTTCTTCCTTACTGGCCTCCATAGATACCACATCAACTTAAACAAAAAATCTAAAAACTTCAATCTACTATCTGCAATTAAGAGAGAACATACAACATTTGTCTTTCAGGCCTGAGTTACCTCACTCAGTATAATATTGTTCAGTTCCATCCATTTTCTTGTAAGTTTCATAATTTTTCCTTACAACCGACTAAACCTCTGTTATGTCTGTTCATTCACCAGTTGGTGAATACCTAGGCTGATTCCATTTCCTAGGTATTGTGGACAGCAGCAGTGAACATGAGTGTGTTGGTGTCCCTGCCACAAGGCGTGATGTCCTTCTGGCGCACGCCTGGGAGTGTTGGGCCTGTGGGGTTTGGGTTTGAGGTTTTCAAGCAACCTCCACAGCGATTTTCACAGCAGCTGAATCAGTCACACATCTACCAGTAGTGACTGCTGGCTCCTCTTCCCCACATCCTCACCAGTGCCCTTGTAATTTATTTTCCTTATTGAGATTCTTACTAGGGTGAGACGGAATCTCAAAGTAGTTTTTGTTTGTATTTATCTGATGGCTAAGGACGCTAAACACGTACAAAACATATCATTTCTTTTTGTGTTTCTTTTGAGAACACTCTGTTCAAAGCTATAGCCCATTTTTAAAATTGAGTTATTTGTTTTCCTTCTGTTGAGGTTTTGAGGTTGTTGTTGTTTGCTTCATTTTGCCTTTTAGTTCTTCATATTTCCTGAGTATTAGTGCCCGGTCAGATGTACAGCTGGCAAAAGCATCCTCCCAGTCTGCAGGCTGGCTGTGTTTTCACTTGATTGGCTTTTTTTTTTTTTTTTTTTTTTTTTTTTCTTTCTTTGCTGTGCAAAAGCTTTTAAATTTCATGGTCTTGATCCTCCTGCATCTGCCCCCTATGTATTGAAACCACAGGCACGTGCCACAGTGCCCAGCATTCCGGTGTTCTTTCTGCCAACTAGCCCTCTGTTGTGCTGGGGGTTCTGAACTTGAGGCTTTAAGCATGCTGGGAAAGTACTCTACCGCTAAGCCGCATCCCAGCCTCTCTTTGGACTCCTCACTTGTTTGACTCTGAGCCCCACGCCCCCATCCCTAGTCTCTCATCCTGGAGGTTACATGCTAATATTAGGCACCCACTACTTTGCTGTAGGTGGGATCTCTGACATGTGGTTTAGGATGTGGTGATGCCTAAGTTACCCAGGAACTTGAAGGACTTTTTATAGGAACTGCTGACTTTCATTTGTGTCTGTCCAGGTACCCAGTGGGTGACCTTTTGACATCAGGAGACTGAAAACTCTGTCCTTAGGTAGTGATAATACAGTGGCTTCTTCCTCTCCCACTTCCCTCCCTTCTCCCTCTTCTTCCTTATTTAAAAATGTATTTTTTATAATTGTCTTATGTAGCTCAGGCTGGCCTTAAACTCCTGCTCTTCCTATCTTCACCACCCAAGGGCTAGAATTGCTGATGTGTGCCGTCACGCTGGACCCTTTACTTGCTGTACGTCTCCTGACGACCCACAGAGCTTGGTCACAGATACACAGACCACTAACTCTCCTCTGGGAACCCACTCCATACCCTAAGTCCACATGCTGCTTTGCCCTGTGGGTATCCTAAACTCTGCCATCTGGGGAATGGTTGAAGACTTGAGTCGCCCTTCTAACCCTCTTACCACCTCCCAACAGCGCCACCTGCTGGAAGCCAGGCTGTCAACATTCGAGCCTTAGGCAGGCAGTCCAGATCCCAACTATTTTTCCCTGGAAGACCAGAGGAGAACTGAAATCCTAGAAGGGGAAGAGTACAGGCCCAGAACTAGGGGGAAGAGAAATGTGCTGGGTCTTCCCTGTAGTCAGCCTAGCTTGTGGCAAAAGCACACTGTGAGGTAAAAGAGAGAAGTCTCGTGTGCAGTTCCTCCAGCCCTCCACACTGCCCCAGCATCCCCTCCACGCCCCACCCCTCCCCTAACCTGTTGCTCGGCTTCTCCCTTCCCAGGCCTTCTGCCTGAAGCCCTGGCCTGTGACTCTCCTGTGTGACCACCATTCCATATCTGCCTTCCTTTACCCTCCTCCACCTCCAAATCATAGGCCTTGGCTTCCTTCCTGTTGAACTTTGTCCTAATGGTGGTGGAGTCCTTTTTCCAGCTGCCAGTAGCAAAGATAAAAAAAAAAAAAAAAAAAAAAGGGAGCACAAGGGTCAGCCGACACCGATTGCACAAGCTGCACTCCGACAATCGCTGTAACATTACCTCACTGGGAATGCAACATGCTAGAGAGTTTGGTTGACTTTTTAGAGTCTTTTCCTCCACCTTGAACTTGCACCTAGGAGCCCTCTGTACAATCAACTGGAGAATGGGACTGAAGTCAGCAAAAAATGGGCTCCATCTAGCACTGCTCTTCTACGTTGGAAGCATCGAGAAAAACACTAGATATGACTTCTCATTTTAATTTAAATAATTTATTCAGATTACATCTCAATTGTTGTCCCCTCACTTGTATCTTCCCATTTCCCCCTCCTTCCCTCTTTCACCCTATTCCCCTAGGCCTGTGACGAAGGGGACCTCCTCTCCCACCAATATGACTTCTCTACATGTAGAACTTTCTGTAGTCTTTTCTTCATAAAATTCACCTATGTGAGGTACACCTATGCCTCCCCTTTCCTTTCTGGGATGTTTAATTTCTATTTCCCAGTCATGTTTTGCAGTCAAATTGCAGTAAAATTCCTTTCTTAGAGTTCTGTGAGCACAGAAACCCACATAAACGCAATGTGAGGGTTGGCATGGCAGCCATGTATAACAGTAGGTTGCAGACAGAGTAGATTGTGCAGTAAGAATTCTAACCCTTTGTCCTCAGCTCCTGGGAGGCCATCTCTAAATGCTTGTGATGGCCTATCTGATAAGAGAGCTTTAGCTGAAAGGACATGGGTAATGCCAGACAGTCTGGCTTGGACACACAGTATCAGTTTGACCCCTAAAGTGATTACAAACTGTGGTCCCTATCCAAGGGGCCAGCCATGGTCACAAGACCGAATTTGTAAAACCCTGAGACACCAACGCCCTGTGGCGCCCCGTGCCTTGCAATGCACCATACTTACTGTCACATGTTATTTCCAAAAGGATTTAATATCACCCAAGACTTAGCTGGTAAAGGATGCCAGGAAGTTTTGCACATGAAACCATGTGAGTCCCCCAAAGGCTGCCAATCTTTGTCCTTTTGTTGTTAAAAAACAAAACCATCAAAAACAAAAACCCAAAACTGGAACTGTAAACTCAATAGCTGCCATCTGGTGACTTACTGAGCTTGGAAGCAGGAGCGAGAAGCCCTGAACTTACAGTTACGAGAAGTGAGAGTGATCGTGGGAGCCATTGCCAGTTTAGCGTCTTGGACTAGTTCTCTGAGCGTGTGGTCCTTGTCTTGGATTTTTCCACTTTCCAGGTAAATCACTTGCTGTCTATGCATCTCCTTATTTCCTCCTTAGTGGGATGGCATTATCCATGTACCTACTGTAGGAGGTGCTGTGGGGTCTGCTCCATGCAGATGCTTGGCTTGGGAGAAGCACGCTGCCTGCCCTTTTATGTGTAGGCACGTTTGATGACCGTGACCATGAAGATCCCATTCCTATAATCTGACTGACCATTTCTCTTGTCTGGAGGGAAGATAAAGGAGTTGAACCTGAAGAATAATACTCAAAGCCCAATAGAAAGCCATTTATCTGAATTAAGGCCTATGGAGCCATTTTCATGGTGAGTGCAAGCTCTCCACATACGATTAAAAAAACATGAATTTAGATTGATTAGCATGTACTTGCTCAGCAAAATGGTAGTGCCTAAATGTCTTGTCAAACCATTGTATGTGAGAATACAAAATGATACAAGGTCTGTTGAAGAGACAAGCAATATTTAGAAATATGACAAAGCACAAATCCCACTTCAAGGTGGGCATGGTGGTGCATGCCTTTAGTTCCAGCACTGAGGAGGCAGAAGCAGGTAGATCCCTGTGAGTTCGAGGCCAGCCTGGTCTACAAAGTGAGACCAGGACAACCAATATTCAAAGAAAAACCCTGCTAAAAAAACAAAAAATTTGGGGCTGGAGAGAAGGCTCAGCGGTTAAGAGCACCCTCTGCTCTTCAAGAGGTCCTGAGTTCAATTCCCCGCAACCACATGGTGGCTCACAACCATCTATAATGAGATCTGGTGCCCTCTTCTGGTATATGTAATAAATAAATAAATAAATATTTTTTAAAAAAACCAAAAAATTCCCACTTCAAGGTACTTATCATAAATTATATAAATGACCAAGAGATATAGACAGACAGACATCAGCCTAGAATAAACTGCCATATATAACTTGTAACTCCAAACATTCTTTAAATTGTGTTCATATGTTAAAAAGTCTTTGAATAAATTGTAGTGTGTCTCACAGAGGAGTACCATATTACTATAAAAAGCAACGAAGGGATGTGACGAGATGCTTCGGTGAGTTTGCTTTATAGCTCTGGGACTCATTATGTAGCCTAGATTGGCCTCATAGCAATCCTTTTGCCTCAGCCTCCCTAGTGCTGGGATTGACAGGTGAGCAATACCCCTGAGATTCTCTTTTCTTTCTTTCTTTCTTTCTTTCTTTCTTTCTTTTTTTTTTTTTCTGTATAAGGCTGACCACTTATATTAGTCAACCAACTTTTGAGGAGGCTCTTCCCCAGGGAAGACAGCCCTGGCTGTCAGCATTCCTCAGTTGTCTATGGTTTGGGCTCCATGAGATCTCTCCTTTCCATGTGAGCATCTCTATTGATGTCATCCTTCTTCGGGTCCTGTCTAGATAGCCATGTTGGTGAGACCTCATGGGTGTAGCTTTGATGACATTTTTAAGAGTTGAAATCTCACAGCAGACATCCTTACAACCTTTCTTCTACCTCCTCCGCAGTGTTCCCTGAGCCTATGGTGCAGGAGTTGTATTGTGCATGTGTCCTTTGGGGCTGAGCACCACACAATCACTTGCTCTCTGCATTTTGATTGGTTGTATTTTTTCCTGAAATGGTCTGTATCTGTTGCAAAGAGAGTTCCTTTATTGAGGAGTGAGAGCTACACTCATATGTAGGTACCAGAAGAAATATTTAGAGAAATAGTTAGGGGTTATTCTGGTTTAGTAAGCTGGGGATTGTAGGTTCTTCTCCAAAATTATGACCTCACGGGCTGGAGAAACGGCTCAGAGGTTGAGGGCGTTTCCTGCTCTTCCAAAGGCACTGAGTTCAATTCCCAGCAACCACATGGTGGCTCACAACCATCTATAGTGAGATCTGGTGCCCTCTTCTGGGGTATAGTTGTACATGCAGGCAAAACATTGTATAATAATAATAAATAAAACTTTTTAAAAAAATTATGACTTCACTAACCTCAAAATAATTGGCTAAGGTTTCAGTACTAGGCACACTTTTCCTCTTCTTAAACAGACCTTAATTTCAATTGAGAGCTGAGGGTTACAACCAAGATGAGAGAACCACTACTGTGTCCTTAGGGCTCTCATGCCATGTTAGTCAATGCTGTAGTCTACAGATGTGATAGCTGGATAGGACTATTGGTTGCTTCCCTTGGAAGCGAAATGGCATCTTCTAGAACCTACCATGCAAGCTAGTCCTGAGGAAGGAGGTTTTAGCGTCAGATCCAGCTCAGATCCTCCAGGTCCTGTGTCCAAAGTGCGTGGTGTCTTAAACAATAGGGGCTTATCTTCAACCTCTGGAAGGCAACCAGAGACAACAGTAATGATAGTGTGTATGTTCCTGACTAACAACATGGAAGGGTGATTCTCATGCCTTTTATTGGGGTTTTTGTTAAGATAGTCTTACGGCTTTTTCAGAAAGCATTGCCAATCCAAGTGGAAAATTTTCATTTAAACTATATATGTATATGTATGTGTACACATATTTATATGTATTATATTTAATTTTAGGTAAATAGATAATAATATGATTTCTTATGACTTTTTAAGGTATTCCTACCGTTATTTTAGCTTCTTCCCGCCCTCTTCTTCTGTGTTAACCTTATACTCTTATAGCCACCCATTTTCGTCATTCCTTGCTTCAAATTGCTTTTACTCTGACATTCTTCTTTTTCCCCACTCCCCCCTACTTTTTTTACTTTCTTTTCATTACTCCCTCCCCTCTTCTCTTTTTTGGCTTCTGCAGTTACTCCATTATATACTCCTGAGAACATGAGACATTTGTCTCTTTGGTTGTCTTGCCTTCTCGAGAAGTTTTGTCACTTCAGTCACTTCCTCCAAAGTCCCGGATATTTTTCTTTCTCAAGGAAGAGTAGATGAAAACTAGACTTTTATAGTTGGGGATGGAATTTAGACACTAAAATGTGGGTTTGCATATCATCTGAATTCTGCTCCTCAGAGATGGCACCCACCTGTCAATGACCTTTGCTAGCAAAGGAGGCTTGAACCAATACACATTTTTTCAGACTTATGGACGTGCCCACTCATGATTGTAAACTGGTGAACGAATGCTTCATGACCGTGATTGTTTGTCATTTCCAGGTTCAATCCCTGCTCTGGAAATATAATTGTATTTACTTATTTTAAAGATTTATTTTATTTTATGTATGTGAGAGTTTTGCCTGCATATGTATCTGTATACACGTATGTTCCTTGTGTATGGAGAGGTTAGAACAGGGTGTAGGGTCCCTTGGGGCTGCAGTTATGAATGGTTGTGGGTGCTGAGAATTGAACCTAGGTCCTCTGCAAGAGCAACAAGTGTTCTCATCCTCTCAGCTATCTCTTCAGCCCTGATTATACTTATTTTTAATATCTGGAAATGTGTCTAGGCAGTAAGATAGCCAAGAGGACAGGTGGACCAATTGTAAACTAGGGTGAGTATCATGCATAATTACTTTTGCTACTAACACTTACTGTGCATAAGTCCTTCTGCTATTGGAATACAGTTACTAATACTGTTAACTAATTACGATGGATGTTTCTATATTAGATTCTGAAAATGGTCATTTTATAACTCATGACTTAATATGACAATGGTCATTTTTCCTTTTTTTTCTTTTTTGGGGGGGTATGTTAGGGGGTGAGACAGAGTTTCTGTGTGTAGCCTTGTCTGTCCTGCACTCACTTTGTAGATCAGGCTGGCCTGGAACTCACAGAGATCTGCCTGCCTCTGTAGCCACCACACCCAGCGATCATTTGTCATTTGTCATGATTTACGTGCAGTTCAGTAATTCTAGAGTGGATTGGTGGCCAGTGTGTTTCAATATCTGTCATGAGGCTTTAGACAAGTGTTGACTGGGGTGGGCTGCCATTAGCTAAAGGCTCAACTGTGGCTGGAGAGCCTGTTTCTCAGGAACATCTCCATATGGCTGGCCTGATGGAGCGAGATGCCTGTAGGAGGCCTCTTCATGGGGCTGCTGGTGTGACCATGTACCTTAGCAGCTGGACTTTCCTCAGAGTGAGTGGTCCAGGAGAGCAAGGTAGAAATTTTTTGGTGTCTTTCATGACCTAGCCTTGGAAACCACATACCAGCATTTTCACAAGCTTTTATCATCCACAGATCAGCCCCAACTTGAGTTGGAAGTGAACCACACAAAGGTGTGAGTA
Organism: Acomys percivali; assembly: GCA_907169655.1. NCBI lineage: Eukaryota > Metazoa > Chordata > Mammalia > Rodentia > Muridae > Acomys > Acomys percivali. The sequence goes on along the minus strand of OU015745.1, from coordinate 137,327,290 downwards.
TCTTGAGCTGAAGCGCATCAGAAGCTAGTCCAGCAGCCAGCTGGCACAGCTCCAGATTCCTACACAAGTGCCACCAAAATTAGCTCCACTTTGATGGACCCCAAAAGTACTGGGAAAGCAGCTTAAGGGGACTTAAACCTGAGCATTGTGGCACACACATGAAATCCCAGCATGAGGGAAGCTGAGGAAGACAGGTGGAGAACTCAGGCCAGCTTTCGGTAAAGTTTCTCAAAAGAGAATACAAACAACACAACCCACCACATAAGCCAAGAATAAAGGCAATGGACCTCATCAGGACTTCCTGTCCCACGGTGTGCACAGAACCACGCTGGGAATGTTCGTTGGCCTTTAAGTCAAGGCTGAAAGAGTGAAGCTGCTTCTTGCTAGTAGATACTCATGTTGTATCGTGTGTGTGTGTGTGATTTACCTCATGCACAGAAAGCCTGGAGAGATGGCTTAGATGGTGAAAGCTGCCATCACCAAGCCTGATGACCACGGTTTGATCCCAAAGTCACACATGGTGGGAGGAGAGAGCTGACTCCTGCAGGGTGTCCTTTGACCTCCACATGTGCACAGTGGCTTGCATAACACAGGTAAATAAAACGAACCTTTTTCTTTTTTTTTAAAGCATGTGCCGGTCTGTTGTGATGGTTGTATGCCTTTTTAGTCTCAGTATTCAGGAGGCAGAAGCAGGCAGATTGCCATGAGTTCATGGCCAGCCTGGTTCTACAGTGTGAGTCCAGGACAGCCAAGGCTACACAGAGAAACCCTGTCTTGAAAAACAACAACAACAACAACAACAAAAATGTGCTGTGTTTATGACATAAGATTAGCTGCTGTTTTGATCTAGTGAAGAGGCTTTAAAGGTAAGCCATTTTAATAGCTCACCATAGTCCCTGGAAACTCCGTGTGTGTGTGTGTGTGTGTGTGTGTGTGTGTGTGTGTGTGTGTGTGTGTGTGTGTGTGTTGTGGTCTACCATGAACTACATCTCTGGTCTGCTGTATTTCCCTAGAATGACTTTTCAGGCCCCCTCTGTAGACAGCAGCTGCTGTTTTAGAACTAGAAACAAGAGTTAGGATTGAAAGTCAGGTGTCTGGGAGATCAGGAAGCCCACAGTCAAGGGCAGGGCCTGTGGCAAGCACTTCCCCATGGCAGCTCCATCCCCAGGCAGGAAGCCAAAGAATGTGGGCACTGTCCTGAAAAGGGTGCTTCTGGGGTCACACTCCATGGACTCATCTGAGCAGAGGAGGCTGCTGGAAACCCACACTCTACTCATTAACCTAAGCAGGTCCTTTTAAAATCCAAAGAGAAAAAGTGTAGGAAATAAAAAGTCTCTGTTCAGCGCTCAGCCACTGCCCAGCCGACCGGACATGATGTGTTTGGTGGCCCTGTGAGGGAATCCCCTTGGCCAGGTCTTCCTAGATGACAAGCATTCCAGGTAGCCTTATGCCTGGACCACTCAGTCACTTGGGGGTCATTCTACTTGGCCCCTGTCCTGCTTGAATGCACCCCGTAAGCTCCATACTCACGGTGACGTCCATGTTCCCTATATGCCTGGCAGATGGAAAGAGGAACAAAATGGCTGCATGGAGCTCAGGCTCCTCCAAACCCACTTTTTAATTTTGGTAGTTGCACACACTGGCAGTATTAACAAATAGTCAAAGACAGAAAAACTGGAGCCCGAGTTTGTGGCTTTTTTTTAGTCTTTGTCCATGGCCAGAGCTTTCCTTGTATGGCCATAATTCTGGTTTGTCTTCAGGCTAAAATGTCCAAGCAAGACGGTGAAGGTGGTATCAGATAGAACTCTGCAAAGAATTCATAAAGCTGAGCAAGGCTGATGGATACAGCAGGGGATATTGAGGCCTCTAGAGACCATAACAGGCAGGAGAGGAAGGGATGTGGCCTGCCCACTAGAACCAGGAGAAAGAGCCAGGGCCAGAGCCAGTGCCACTGGAAAGGAACACTGACCTCTTCGTCCCGATTCTGATTTCTTCTCACTGCCTCTCATAGCAAAACACAGAGAAGCCAAACAGAAGGGAGCCAGAGAAGAACACTCACAGAGGTTAGCCCTCATGGAACAAAATGGGTGACAGAAAGGTTAGGAGAAACTTGGAGAAAAGCTAGCAGTGATGCCCAGTAGTCCACCCCACAGCCAAGCTTTAGCTTTCAGGTTCTCAATTACTCCAATCATCTGAAGCTTGAAAATATTAATTGGGGCCTGGAGAGATGGCTCAGCGGTTAAGAGCACTGACTGCTCTTCCAGATGTTATGAGTTCAATTCCCAGCAACCCTATGGTGGCTCACAGCCATCTATAATGTGATCTGATACCCTCCTCTGGCCTGCAGGTGTACATGTAGGCAGCGCTCTGTATACATAATAATAAATAAATAAATCCTTTAAAAAAAGAAAATATTAATTGGAAATTTCTAGAAATAAGCTGATATCTTTGCATACTTTTTGATGCACAGTTTTTGTTTAACACGGAAAGGCTTTATTCTCAGGGGAGCCAGAGTTTAATCAAACAAGCCAAATCCCATGTTATCATCTGGCTCCTCGGATGACTCCTCCTTCTTCTCATCTTTCTTCTCCTCTGCTGCAGCAGGGGCAGAGCCAGCAGCAGGAGCTGCAGAGCCAGGGGCAGCAGAAACAGCCACAGCCCCACCACACCCTCCAAGCAGGCGCGCACCACCCTGAGCAGTGACATCCGGCTCACTGATGACCTTGTTGAGCCAGTCGTCAGCCACCGCGATGCCCATGCTGTCTAATATCCTCTTGATGCCTTCGGCTCTAGGAGAGGAGTTGACCCTGAGGGCAGCCAGCAGGTAAGAGGCAACTAAGGCCTGTCGGCAGCAGCGGACAGGCCTCACACATTTGACCCCGGAGGCAGTGGGCACTGATGCCTTGTTGCAGTGTATTGTGGTACCTACTGTATCGTTGGATCTTGTTAATCTCTCACTGTGCCTACTTTACAAATTAAACTATCAGATTTGTTTATATAGAGAAGTAAAAAGTCTCCATAGAGGCTGGAGGTGTTTGCAGGCAGTCACTGGGGTGGAGTTGGGGATTCCTAGGGCGTATGCGTTACTAATGGAGGCTAGCTGTTTTGATATGTATTTCACATGCTTCACAGAAGACCAAGTCCCCGTGAGCAGGCATCTTTGGAAGCAGTTCCCCATACCTACCCTGCTAACAAGGTCAAGTATGTTGTCATCCTTGTTTGCTATTCTAGAAAAAAAAAAAAGTGTGAGAAACAGTGATGCTCATGTCACACGTCGGGCTAAAACGGCATGAGCAGAGCGGGTTACGGGAGGAAGGGTTGGTTTTGGCTTATGGTTCTGGAGGGATAGAGTCCATCCTGGCAGTGAGGTCTGATAGTGAGCAGTAGCCATGGGAGCAAGGGCAGGAAGCTGAGAGTTCCAGCGCTGATGGCAGACAGAAACTGAGGGAGCAAGTTGGAAGTGGGGTGAAACCACACACTCTTGAGGCTAACCCTAGTGACGTAGTTTCCCAGGCAAGGCTACACCTCCGACGTCTCCCAAACAGTGCCGCAGTGCCATCAACTGAGAACCAGATGTTTACAGGCTTAAGCCTGCTGGGAACATTCTTCTCCTCCCCCCACCCCCACCCACCCACCCCCAAGACAGGGTTTCTCTGTGTAGCCTTGGCAGTCCTGGGCTCGCTTTATAGACCAGGCTGGCCTCAAACTCACAGCGATCCACCTGCCTCTGCCTCCCGAATGCGAGGATAAAGGCGTGCGCCACCACGCCGGCTCAGGACATTGTCCTTTGGGTCACCATGACTCATAATGAGAGTGATGTAGCAGGAGCAAGCGCCTCATTTTATAACTCTGTAAGGCTGGGGGTCAGCCTAGAGTGCAGGCGGGCACAGACAAAGCACAGAGACCAGTCTGTGAACCCTAACCCTGACCCTGCCTCCATGCCATCTGGGGCTTAGCCTTCCCTCTGTCTTTTTTTCTTTTTTTGGTTTTCCTTAATAAAATGCATGGGTTCATCTCTGTTTATATCCTATTTGTTTTAATACTTAGATGCACGGCCTTGTAGGCAAGCTTGGCTGTTAGTAATTCTTTACTCAAAGCGCCTAGTTTGAAAGCATATCTTAGCAAAGTTTGAGGTGGGGGTAGCTAGACTAGCAGGTGTTAGTTAGCAGGGTAAGTGTTCATTTAAGCACCTTTGACAACGAACCATCAGATTTTATGTCACTTAACAAGTATAGCTTTCACAAACTAGAGTCCTTTAGAGGGGTGGCTTGTGGGTTCAGGGGAAAGAGATTGAGTGAAGGACTCTCTCCTCTCTCTCTCTCTCTCTCTCTCTCTCTCTCTCTCTCTCTCTCTCACACACACACACACACACACACACACACACCCCACATGCATACCCATGCATATGATGAACAGGCTGACTCCCACCCTCAGAGTGTTACTGAGAGGAGAGGACAAGAGCACAAGCAGAGGGCCTGTGGGAGCCGGGCAGTGCTTGCGCACTCCTTTAATCCCAGCAGAGGCAGGCAGATCTCTGTAAGTTCGAGACCATCCTGGTTTACGAGTGAGTCCAGGACAGCCAGGACTATAAGAGAAACCCTGTTGCGGGTGGAGGCGGGGGGCGGGGAGGGGTGGCAGGAAGGCCTATGGGAAATCATAGGCATGCAGTAGCTTCTCTGTAGAGCATCTGAGACCCAGTGTCATCGACAAGGGTGGGGGATGGTGGTGCTGCTGCAGCTAGCTGGAATGCCCAGGAGCTGAGGGCAGCTGGATGGGCAGGGGACAGAGTTAACTAATCAAGTACCACCCTTCTGTTTGAGGGTTCAGGAGGGACACTGAGATGCATTATTGGGTGTGTGGAATTTTTCAGAAGTTATTAATGCCGTGGATGGACAGACAAGCTGTGTGGGAGGGGAAGGAAGCCATCTGGATACCTCACTATAGACAGAAGTTTTAGAAAGGGAGCCAGTGGAGGTCAAGGGTGTGCTGTCTCCCTCTTAACACTTTGGAAAGTCTCCAAGACCCTCTCCATCACTCCTGAGCATCCCCAGTGTCTGTAGACCCGGGGAGCAGCTCTGTTTTAAATTAGAGAACAGCGAAGCTAAGAGCAGTGAAGTAATTCAGCAAAGGCCACCCAGTTGGTGATTCCACTGGGATAGAACTCTTGAACATCCACTTTCTTCAACCACTGTTTTATGAAAATAAGATTTTATTGAGTTCCCTTAGGCCCACTATAGACCAAATGTAAACTTTCCAGTTTGACATAAGAAATCACATTTTGTTATTATTGGCGTCTACCAATAATGCTCAGATAAACTGCTGAGCATCTAAGTGCCGGGAAAGCATCACAGAGCCACGACTAAGTGGCCAGCAGGTGGCAGCAAGGCTTCACCGTTGTCTTGAGCTCTGTCTGATCTTAATCCATTAAGGCAAAATGGAGCCGGTGGGCTTCACTCCTCCCTCCACTCTCGCCTTCTTGTCCTTTGATGTCAAAGGTGAGTAACATCTTTAGCACCAAAAACAATTAGTTGTTGCTGGGCTTGGTGATGCACCCTTTTAATCCCAGCACTCAGGAGGCAGAGGCAGGTGGATCTCTGAGTTTGGAGCCTGCCTGGTCTGCATAGTAAGTTCCAGGACAGCCAGACTCTGTACAGAGACTATCTCACAACCTTTACTGAGGGTTCACTGTGCACCAAGCACTTGGCTGCAGTAACCTCATTTAATCCTTATAATAACAAAGACAGAGTCAGAGGCAGGGCCATCTCTGTTAGAGGCTAGCCAGGCTTATATAGCAAGTTCCAGGCCAGCCAGAGATACATAGTAAGGCCCTGTTTACAAACCAAACCAAACAAACAAACAAAAGAGCAACACAAAACAAAACAAACACCACCACCATCACCAAAATAAAAAAACAACAGGTAGATTTTCTTTTCCTTACAGTGAGGATGTGGCCTGGCAGTGATGGTGAATGCCTTTAATCCCAGCACTCAGGAGGCAGAGGGAAGGGGATCTCTGTGTGTTCAAGGCCAGCCTGGTCTACAAAGTGAGTCCAGGACAGCCAAGACTACTCAAAGAAACTCTGTCTCAAAAAGCCAAAACCAAACCCAAACAAACAAATAAACCCAAAACAAAACAGTGAGGGTGTGGGCCATCTGGATTCTTTGGTAGTGTTTACTCAGCTACTGGCTGGAGTATTAGTGATAGATAAACATTCAGTATTTCTCACCAGGAGCTTATTATTGACAAAATTTTAATGTCGTCTATTCTAGGTGACTAATAAAATGTGACAAAATGCAACTGATTCATACATACACTCAACATTTTAACATATGCCTATCATATGTGTGCATTATTTTTTTATTTATTATACACACACACACGTGTGTGTGTGTGTGTGTGTGTGTGTGTGTGTGTGTGTGTGTCAGGGTGAGAAGATTTGAGGCCGTAGGTATCAATTCTAACCCATTCATTCCCTGGTCCTGTACGTAGTCCCTACTTTAAGGAGGGGACACTCTTCTCTCAGCCCTGTGTGGTAAGAAGGTTCCCAGGGCTGTTGGCAATAGAGTTTAAGGCCTGTTGCATGCTGCAAGCACTACTGCCACTGAACCCCCACCCTGCAGAGGTGCTCTCAGGACACTCAGCCACCCTGGGTGTCTTCCAAATAATCTGTCTTTTGTACACTCCACATCTCAACTTAGCTCACAGAGACATCTTGTCTTATGCTTTGTGTTACCCATGACCTACTAGCCTAGTAATTTATGTAAATTCAGAAATCAGATCTTTTTAAAATTACAGTTTCATATGTGTGTGTGTGTACTGTGAGCATGCTTATGCTGTGCCCTCTCTTGTGCAAGGAGCTGTTGCTGCTGTGTGTTCACAGTGGCATTGCTGTGTCACATCTGGAAGACAGACCCTCATAGGACCCCTCCCGTCTTCCACCTCGTACTGTCTTAGAGAGAGTCATATAGCTGTCCTTATTAGGGCTCAACACTCAACACTGATAACAGTTTTAACCAGCTACAAGGCTTTTCATTGTGCTTACTGTAAAGAGAAACTTCCCAGCCAGGCGTGGTGGCACACACCTTTAATCCCAGCACTCTGGAGGTAGAGGCAGGTGGATCGCTGTGAGTTTGAAGCCAGCCTGATTTACAAGGAGAGTCCAGGACAGCCAGGGCTATTACACAGAGAAACTCTGTCTTGAAAAATCAGGAGAGAGAGAGAGAGAGAGAGAGAGAGAGAGAGAGAGAGAGAGAGAGAGAGAGAGAGGGATGGCAGAATGCTACAGGGTTTCTCTGTGTTAGCCTTGGCTGTCCTGGACTCACTTTGTAGACCAGGCTGGCCTCAAACTCACAGCAATCAGCCCACCTCTGCCTCCTGAGTGCTGGGATTAAAGGCGTGTGCCACCATGCACGGCTCCATGTTTCTTTCTTTCTCTCCAGAAAATTAGCTCAAACTTTTTTGTTGTTGATGTTGAGAGATTTTTTTTGTGTGTGTGTAGCTTTGGCTGTCCTGGAACTCACTCTGTAAACAAGGCTGACTTCGAACTCATAGATCTGCCTGCCTCTGCCTCCAGAGTGCTGGTATTAAAGGCGTGCACCACCACTGCCTTGCCACTCAAAGTATTTTAAGCCTTCAATTGTGCATACATGTAAGTGTAAAATATGTACTTATAACTCTGAGTCAAATTTCTCTGGAATTATCCCACAATTAGACTTAAGTGTTGGGAGTATTCCAGAGGTCACACCTGTGTCCCTTCCTAAGGTCAGCTCACCTCTGGCAGTCAGTTCCTGGCGTTCAGTGTTGTGCCGTCTGTTTTCTAGCCCCAGTGATGAAATCTCTGAGACGAAGTTCTCAGTCCATGGTCAGCTGGCTCCATTGCTTTGGGCCATGGAGGGAAGAAGAAAAGCTGCTTACTGCGTGGCAGCCAGGACGCAGGGACAGGGAGAAAGGTGGGGAGGGAGCGAGCAAACTACATTTTGATGTGCACTTCCCAGGCGCACTCTGCCAGTGACCTTCCTCCAACTAGCCCAACCCCTACACTCCTACCACCTCAGTGGTGCCACATGAGCTTTCAGGGACCAGGTAAGAGCCAAGCCACAGCAGTGCTGCCGGCTCCACTTCCTTTTTTTTCCTACTTGACATAATTTTGTGTGCAAACTCAAGCCAGGTGGTTAACTGAGCTTTTAAACTTTAAGTACTGTATGTGCAACTGGGATGAACTGCCTGACTCTGACCTTCAGCTGTGGCTTTCCTTCTCCACAGCTTCTCAGAGATTAACAAGATGGATTCATGGCCATAGCCAGAAAAGCTTCCAGACAGTTTTAGGCCCAAACCTCTTAAATCTTTCATGTACCATCACGTGATCTCATATGTCTTAGTCAAAATATTATGTTTTCAGGAAATGAAAAATTGGAAATTTAAATATGGTTCTTATTGAGCTGGACCTGGAGCTTCTTAATCACCTATCAATCTAGTTTGAGAAAATAAAACAGTTGCAAATGTCACAGTCTGTATAAAGTATCATAAGTAAGTGGAGCCCTGTACACAGGACAAAGCAGCGCTCCCTTGCGAGTTTTGCTTAACTCTCTGCTTCTTCCGTGTGTCTGCACTGTGCAGGGAGGCTCAGGGGTGTGGAAGGCTCTGTGCTTCTTAAAGTGACCGTGCAGCTGGGTTGTGGTGACTGTGGCCTCCCCACCTCTTCTGCCCATGCTGCATGCACTGGAATCTCAGTTTTTCCTCCTCACTGTGTGAGCTGTCGTAGTCTTCCTCATTCCTTATGGTTTTCTCTGTGTTTTGTTTGCTTGTTTAAGTCTCAAGTATCCCAGGTCGCCCTCGAGTTTGCTATGTGGATGAGGAGGACCCTGAACTTTGGATCCTCCTGACTCCACATCCCAAGTGTGGGGATTACAAGCATGTACCACTACCCCTTGTATGTGAGATCCTGCCGATCAAAGGCAGGGTTTCCTGAATGCTAGACCAAAGCTCTTGTCAACTGAGGAAAATCCCTAGCTCTGCTTCCTGAGTCTTTGGACACTGCCATACACTGCTGAGATACCAGCCATAAAGGAATATTCCAGACAGTTGAGCTGATTAAGAGTTCTGGGTGGATACTGTATTAACTTTTTCTTGTGTTTTTGACAATAGGTAATCACTTTTAGACGCATTAAAGTCACTGACATGAACCATTTTTCTTCTGAGAAATATTATTTTATCGATGTGTCCTTCTTTATTCATATTCATAGGCAGGTAAATCATTTCCAGTTCGGTGTGGTTAACAACAAAAAGGTCACAAAGATTATGTACATGCAGTTTTTAAATCTATATGTTTATCTCCTTCGCTGTGACTTAACATCCTTGTAACACCAACATCAGTATATACACACTAATAAGTTTGTCCATTCTTGTTTGTTTGTTTGTTTGTTTGTTTTAAGTCTGTCCATCCTTGACAAAGGTAGTCCTTTTGATATGGGGAACTGCATATAATGTCAACTCATTTGGGGTTTAATTGCCATTTCTATGATGTTGTATGATGTTGACATTTTTAGCTGTTGTATCGCCTGTATACCTTTTTTCATAAAATGTTAATGCCATTTGTCTACATGTAATGGACATTGACTGATAATCCCTTTATATCTAAAAAGTAAGAACCATATATAAGAAATAAAGTAGAGTAGAACTGTAAAAAAAAAAAAAAAAAAAAGAGTTCTGGGTGGATGGGAATGGTGAATTTCCACAGCATTGTATGCAGAAGACTTTAAAAAGAAAAATAAAATTTGAGACAGTTCTCTGTAGCCCAGGCTGGCCTTGAACTTCCTATGTAGCTGAGGATGACCTCGCTTCTGATCTGCCTAAGTGTTAGGATTATAGGTGTAGCACCAAGCCCAGTTCATGCAGTGCCAGGATTGAAGTCAGGACTCCTTCCATGCTCAGTAAGCTCTCTCTCAACTGAGCTCATCTCTGGCTGTATGTAGCAATTTAAAAAGAAGAGTGATTGGTACAGGTGTCTTTCATTTCTTCCAGTGTGTGTGTGTGTGTGTGTGTGTGTGTGTGTGTGTGTGTGTGTGTTCCATGTATATGGCCATCCACACATGCGCATGTGGAAGTCTGAAGTCAGATGTCCTCAATGGCCCTTCTGCCTTATTTGCTGAAGTAAGGTCTCAGTTAAACCCAGAGCTTACTCATGTAGCTGGTCTGCTAGTGGCTCCTTGGGAGAATGCTCTATCTCTGTCTTCTCATGCTAGTGTTACTGGTGGGTTGTCAGTTCCTGTGGCCCAAACTCGGGTCATCATGCTTGGATCATAAGTACTTTAACCATCAAGGCCTCTCCCAGCCACTGATACTCTTCTTTACCACGCTGTAAGAAAAGATCTGCCATCACTATTTTTTTTTTTTAATTCTCTGCAACACCTGACACAGTACCTTGTATGAAGTAGAACCTCAGCGATGATCTGAGTAAATGGGTGGGTTTTATTTTCTGTGTACCATCTGTAGCCAGACAATGCCTGGCACCTGTAGCACACACAGGAGACACGCTGTGGGAAGCCAGTGATTAAAAGACCTTATTCTCTATTGGATAGATGAAGCTGAGCCATGGTTTTGTCCTTGCAAGTCTTTGTCTGTCTATCTACAAAGTGGGAAACAACAGAACATCTGCCTGCCCAGTGCTTACTAGGAGGGCAGAGGTGAGGTGAGCAGGGCTGCTTGCTCACTCTAGATGTCCTAAGTACTGCCTGCGCTCAGGCTGGCTTGTATCGACTGCATCACAACTGAGTCCCATTCCAGAAATATGCTACTTACTGTTCCACCTTCAAATGGACAAGGAAGCATACTGGGCAGTGCCTGGAGTTTTCTTTGACATACTCACTTAAGACACTCATGACACCATGGTATCATAGCATACCTCCGACACTTCCCCAGGGTGGCTGTCAGTATCAGAGGACACTCTCTTGGCTCTACTAGTCTAAAGTCAGCGGCCACTGAAATGCAGTGATCCCTTGCCACGGCTACAACTTTGCTGAGCCACATTTGCCCTTAGGCTTGGTCTGGTTACTGGGTTGGTTTAACAGTTTGATTCAGAGAGGATGAAAATCTACACAAGAGGAAGCTGTTTTACAGGAGACACCTCATTCCAGAGGCCCAGGTAGGGAGAGGCACTGTTACCTAACCCCTGCGGAAAGGGCGGAGAGCCTCTGTTCCCTGCACCCGGAGCATGTCAGAACAGAGGGAACGACGTTGCGCGGCAGTTAGTGGCAGGTTTCCACTGGCCATGGCAAACTAAAAGGAAAAGGAGGCGCCCAGATTAAGGTATTTACACTACCAACTGAGTGTGCCAACTCCACCTGGCCTCAGCCTATGGGCCTGGCTTAACAGGGAGCCTGCAGAAGATTCCCAAGGTGAGCCCTAGATCAAAGTGAACGGTCTTTCAAAGTCAAGAACATAAAGACGCGGATGGTCCATGATGCCAAGCAATGGGGTGGGACTTGGCCTGGGAGCCACAAGGGCTTGGTGTAACAGAAAAAGTGTATGCCCTGTACTAACCCCCACCTGTCTCTAGGTAGGAGAAAACGGGTGGAGCTGTAAGTGGAGGTTTGTTACAGTGGACTGACTGGAGTCCTGGAAGTGTGGGGGACAGTGGGAAAGCAAGTAGAGACCAGTAGGCCAAGGCTAATAAGCTAGCCAATTATGATCCTTTCATTTTCACTGATAATTGTTATCATTTTTGTCGTGGGAGAAATAGGGGAGCTCTTTTAGGATTCTTCATCTCATTAATAAGAGAATTTAAGGACAGACTCAAAAGAAAGCCTGGAGACAATTTTATTAGAATTTAAAAGAAAAACTTCAGAGTGGCAAGCTATAAATCCTGACAGACGCACAAAAGAGGAAGATGGGGAAGTAAAAAGAGAGCCATGCCATTTGATTTAAGCTGGCTGGGAGGTCAGCCACGTGTGGACAAGTGGCCTCACGGCGAGGAGAGAAGCCGTGGTGACAGTCAGAATTGAGGGAGGCAGGCAGACCTGGCAGAGCCTCATCAAGCTCGGGGCAGCTGCACTGTGGAGACTCCAGGGAGGGAGGAATGGCCTGTGAGGCTAAAGCATGGGCTGCTCTTCCAGAGGACCTGCGTTCAGTTTCTAGCACCCATGTGGTGGCTTGCAACCATCTGTGACTCCAGTTCCAGGGGATCTGACAGAGAGAGAGAGA
>OU015745.1:137296216-137315082 GCA_907169655.1 Acomys percivali | reverse complement strand
TGTGTGTTCAAATCTCCCAAGGCTCACAGCCTCCTCAGCAGGCTCCTGATGTATGAAGTTTTCAGGGGCAGTAGGGTGTGGTGGTATATGCCGTTAGTCCTAGCACTCTGGAAGCAGAGGCAGACAAGTGTCTGTGAGTTCAAGACTAGCCTGGTCTACATAGTTGAGTTCCAGGAAAGCCAGGGCTAAACAGAGACTTAGAGCTGGTTGTGAGTCAGCTGCTGTGGATGCTGGGACTCAAACTTCAGTCCTTTGCAAGAGTAGCAAGTGTTCTTAGCTGCTGAGCCATCTCCAGCCCCACCCTCCCCCCACCTCCGCCCCCGCATCTGACTTTTAAGTGAAATTTTTGTTGATATGTGGCACTAGGGATTCAACTCAGGAACACTGAGCTATATCCCCAGCCCCATGTCTTAATTTTGACGTTGCATGTTTCGAGCACTCTGGCTACACATGGCCATAGCTAGTGTATCGGACAGTGCAGGCTACAGTTTTAAACATTCATTGTTCTTTCTCTGGGTATTTGCCAGGTCTTGCAAGCACCATACAGAGAGAGTATTTTTAGCAGCCGTTAGCAAATCGAGGCCGAACCGTAGCACCCCATGCATTGCCAGGAGTCTCCTGCTTTCTAAGGCGTTCTAGCACTTCATTTAGCTTTCCATTGAGGGCGGATGTCGGCAGCTGTTTTGTTCTATCTCTCCTTTGAATTCATGTTACCCATGGCAACGGTAAGGCTCCTGAAGCTAACTTTGCTCTCCGTCCCACTGATGCTCAGTTGAAAAGCAGAAGCTGAACCAAGGTGTGTGTGTGGTGTAGAAAATGACGGTGCGTCACAGGAGACTTCGCCTTGACACACAGAACCTTCACTGGGGAGAAGGAGGCCTTAGCACAGAGCCCAGCCAGGCTTGGTGTTAGGGCGTTCAGGAGACATTAGCGGCACCTGGAGGAATGAGTTTCACAGCCTCCTTTACCCACACAGGTCACTCTGAAAAACAAATAATCTTTGCATGGGAAGTGGCTTGAATGTTAGTTCTGGACGAAGGCCACTGTGTGACTCTTGGAGACACCTTTTGCGTCTTATCACATGGAGGTGCGAACCCTCTAGATAACACAGTCTCAGTGCAGACAGCACAAGTACTGTTCTATAACATAAAGGCCTTGGCCCTCTTTACTTTTTTTTCCCCATGGCTTCATATCTATCATCATCCATAGTCTGAAAATATTAAGTAGAAAATTCCATTCATGAATAATTCATTAAAGACTCTTAATTGCACACCGATGAGTAGTGTTAAGAAATCTTGCACCGGCCAGGCCTGGTGGCGCACGCCTTTAATCCCAGCACTCGGGAGACAAAGGCAGGTGGATCTCTGAGTTCAAGGCCAGCCTGGTCTACAAAGAGAGCCCAGGACAGCCAGGACACCAGGACAGCCAGGACAGCCAGGACAGCCAGGACTGCAAGAGAAACCCTGTCTTGAAAAACAAAAAGAAAAAAAAAAAGAAAGGAGAAGTCCTCTTTCATCACTCTGCTCTGTGGCCCTCTGGGCAGCCTGCAGTCTTTGCATGGCCATTTTGGTTAGTATATGGACTTTCATGGTACTGCAGTTTTGAGTTCAAGTAACCTTTATTTTATTCAGTAATGACCCTGTATCCGTTGCTTTTCTTATTTTGTGACAACGTAGCAAACTAAGGAAAGTTTATTTTGGCTCACAGTCTGCGCCTGTCCATCCTGGTGAGGAGCTCATAACAGTGAGAGTAGGGTGTGGTGTGTCCACAGTCAGGAGGTAGGAAGCAATGAATGTCAGTACTCTGCTGGCTCTCTCTTTTTTATTTATCTGGGTCTCCCAACCCATGTGTGGTGTCCCCCACATTCTGAGTGGCTCTTCCCTCCTCACAGTCACTTCAGGAGCAGTCCAAATCCTGCCAAGATGACACTGAAGACCGTCTCAGGCTCCAGAGTGTATGGTTAATAATGCCAACACATTTTCTTGCATGTACATCATGTATTTTGATCATACTACTAACAATTTGGATATGCCAAAAACAAGCTGTAAAATTCTTCCTCTAAGTGAAGAAGATGATGTTTATCACAGACATGTATAGAAGAAAACAGTGTGTATAGAGTTCAGGACTGTGCGGTGTTGCTCATCTGTAGGTATTCCAGTGCTTGTCCAACGTGTGATGTCATTTTCCTGCTGACATTCAGTAAGCAAGTGCTTATGTGATATTTGGTTTTTTCATAGTCTTTTATTTTTAAGATTTATTTTTTTAAGTATATGTATGTGTGAGTATGTACCCCTGAATAGGGGATCTTGAGGATGCCAGATCCCCCAAAGGCCCAGAATTATAGGCAGCTGTGAGTCTCATGACAGAGGTTCTGTTTGAGAATAGCACTCACTTTTAACCCTTGAGCCATCTCTCCAGCCCCCTTTTCTGAGGTCTTAATGAGCCATAGGCAAATTCCTCAGATCACAGATGCAGCCACATGTGGGGAATGGTGAAGCTACATGCCAGTCTGGTCTCTAATGACCGTGTCCAACAGCTAGGATACCTCTAGGATGGTTTCTTGAAGACAGAAACAAATATTTTTTAAAATAAAATTTTCCCTAAGATTTATTTATTTATTATATGCCAGAAGAGAGCACCAGATCTCATTATAGATAGTTGTGAGCCACCATGTGGTTGCTGGGAATTGAACTCAGGACCTTTGGAAGGACAGTGCTCTTAACCTCTGAGCCATCTCTCCAGTCCTTAAATAATTTTTTTAAAGATTTATTTATTATTTATACAGCATGTGTTCCTACAGGCCAGAAGAGGGCGCCAGATCTCACTATAGATGGTTGTGAACCACCATGTGGTTGCTGGGAATTGAACTCGGAACCTTTGAAAGAACAGACAGTACTCTTAACCTCTGAGCTGTCTCTCCAGTAGAGGCAGATGGATCTCTGTGAGTTCTAGGCCATCCTGGTCTACAAAGAGAGTTCCAGGACAGCCAAGGCTACATTGAGAAAGCCTGTCTCAAAAAAATAAAAAACAAAACCCAAATACTACTTATCAAGGGTTACACTACACACAGAGTCACGTTCACATCTGACTGTAGGGATCAGAACCCAGTCTGAGAAACACACGCCTGAGAACTGTATAGTTGAGTTATAAAAACAAAACAAACGAAGAAGAAGAAGAAGAAGAAGAAGAAGAAGAAGAAGAAGAAGAAGAAGAAGAAGAAGAAGAAGAAGAAAAAGAAGAAGAAGAAGAAGAAGAAGAAGAAGAAGAAGAAGGAAAAACATTTCTTATCTTTATAAATACAATGTCTATAACCCAGTTTGTAGCTTTGCGTTGGCCACATTCACAGTTACCTGTGGCCTCCCACAGCCTCAGACTGGATAGCCCCTGGAGCAGCGCCACTTATCCTGAGTCCGATGTCCTTCATGGTATCTCTGCGGTGCTTGTACAGGGCTTCAGAGTGATAGCTCTGCCCAGAGTGCAGGCCTGCTTAGCCACTAACCATGTGGGGATGTTTGTTTTGTTTTTGTTTTGAAGATTTATTTACTATTTATACAGTATTCTGCCCAAATGTGTGGCTGCATACCAGAAGAAGACCCCTGATCTCATTACAGATGGTTGTGAGCCACCATGTGGTTGCTGGGAATTTAACTCAGGACCTTTGGAAGAACAGACAGTTGTTTTGTTTTGTTTTGTTTTGTTTTTTAGGTTTTTCGAGACAGAGTCTCTCTGTGTAGCCTTGGCTGTTCTAGACTCCCTTTGTAGACCAGGCTGGCCTCGAATTCACATGATCTACCTGCCTCTGCCTCCCGAGTGCTGGAATTAAAGGCATGCACCACCACGCCTGGCTGCATTTGGTGTTTCTTAAAGGCCAGTTATGCTAAAGGGAATGCTTATGCCATGGAAATAGGGTAACTGCTCAAAAGCGCGAGTGTGCACTAGGCAGAACCTGCTAAGACAGCCTCTGGGATGCACACTTTTCTGGCAACTCTTCTTGAATGTCTGGGAAATTCACTAGACCCTTTTTATTCTCAGTATAACAGGGGACCTTGAGTCTGTTCACATGGGTTATGCCTCAGTCTCCTGAGTAATTTTCTCCAGTCCACAACATGACCCAAACAGCACTTGACTCATGACTTCCAGGGATGCTGTATAGAACACACTTTTCTGTTTTACTGCATTTCTTTCCGCACTAAACATGTTACTAGTTAATGCACTCATCCCATCATCCATCTGTCTATATGTCTGTCTGTCATTTACTGTCTGTATCTACTTACTTCACACACACACACACACACACAATCTCTTATCTACCCTTGAAACCATATCTTATATAGCCTACTCTGGCCTTGAACTTGGTGTGCAGCCAATGATGACCTTTGACCCTCCTGCCCACACCTGAATGCTATGATTATAGGTGTGCACCGCCACACTTGCCTGGTTTATGTGGCATAAGCAGTGGAACCCAGGGCCTTGTGCAGTGCCAGATGAGCACTCTGCCGAGCAAGCTGTATGCGCAGCCTCTCTTTAGTATTCTATACAACCCTTAGTTTCCTCATTTTACTATGTGATTTGAAGAGTGGTTCTGTTGTGTCTCTCTGTTCCTCTTTCCAGCCCTGCCCCCTTTTTTTTTTTTCCCCCCCCCCCCTGCCCCCCCCCCCCCCCCCCCCCCCCCCCGCCCTCATTCCTCAGGGCCTGAGTCTGCTTACCACTGTAGTCCACCTTTGCTTCCTCAGAGCCCTGTTGATCAGGGCACAGTGCCGATTCTTTTTTTTTTTCTTTCTTGCTTTGGACAACTGTCTGTCAAAGCCTGCAAAGCAGCAGCTTTGGGCCCTTACGAGGAGCAGATGCAGCCATCGTGGAGGTGCAGGTTGAGGCTGTGGTAAGCAGAACTGTCTAGGTCCTTTTCGCGAGGTCAGCTGTTTGTGTGCCCTTGATATTCTTTTTTTTGTTTTGTTTTTTTGAGATGGGGTTTCTCTGTGTAGCCTTGGCTGTCCTGGACTCGCTTTGTAGACCAGGCTGGCCTCGAACTCACAATAATCCACCTGCCTCTGCCTCCCAAGTGCTGGGATTAAAGGCGTGCACCACCATCGCCCCGCCTGCCCTTGATATTCTGAAGCTGTGGACCAGACTTTACATTCATTCTGGTAAATTTTCAGATATTAGACTTTGCCCATTATTTTCACGTGTCAATATGTCATCCAATCTTATTTCGGTCACCCAGGAAAGCAGTAACTCCCTCTGAGCATCCCAACATTCAGTGAATGCAAGGACAGATAGAGGCGGACAGCGCTTTGGCTGATGCTGTGGTACTGGCCGCCTCTACTGGAGACCTGAGGATGACAGGAGGCCCAGGGAGGGTTCTGGGTCTGAGTAACCCAGCACCCATCCTTCTTACTCTTCTGGCTTCGAACTGAGGGACCCAGTTTCTGACCCTGTTGAAAACCCACCCTAAATATAGGCAGTATCTTTCAAGGGCTGGGGTACCCAACTCAAATATAAAGGAAAAGTGAGCTGATCCCAGCATCGTTTTGCTGTTTACTGGTTGTGGAAGCAGTGTGACCAGTTGCCTCAGGCTCCTACTGCCGTGGCTCCCAGCCATGCTGTCCTAGACCTTCAAACTGAACCAAAGTAAACGCTTCCTTCCTTAAATTGCTTCTGTTGGGTATTTTGTTGTAGTAACAAGGAAAGCAGTAAATACAAAAGATAATCAGGAAAGCAGGTTAATTTCCTGGCTTAGTTCCTTCTGGAACTGGGTGGCAGAGCCAAGAGGAGGAATTCTAGGTCCTTTGCCTTGCCTTGCAGTTCGCAATCTAAGCCAGATATCAGATGCACCCACCTCTCCCCAAGAGACAGTGCGGCTCCAGGGTTTGGGAGAAAATGTTAGCTTTCTTTTTATTTTTATTTATTTATTTATTTATTTATTTTTATTATGTATACAGTGCTCTGCCTGCTTTTACCCCTGCAGACCAGAAGAGGCCATTAGATCACATTATAGATGGTTGTCAGCCACCATGTGGTTGCTGGGAATTGAACTCAGGACCTCTGGAAGAGCAGTCAGTGAGTGCTGTTAACTGCTGAGCCATCTCTCCAGCCCAAACGTTAGCTTTCTAACTAAAAATATGTATGACGGTGGGGCATCAGGATGACACTCGAGACCGAGGATGATGGTGAGTTCACTTTCCAGAAGAAGCACCATGGGGATGGGAGAGGACCACATCCCATCAGCTGAAAATGGACACATATTTTAAAAAGAAAATGCAAATAAAGACGTATATAGACAAGTTATAGCTTAGAATGCAGTCTCCACTCTGGATTTAGAGCTAAAATAGGGGCTCAAGATAGGAATATTTACTAAGTACTTGGGCTGTTTATATATCAGATTTCCCAGGCAGGGGTACAGAATATGTTATTATTTTAGAAAGAGTTTGGGGCAGGCCTGGTAAGCATGTCAACTGCATGCTGGCCTTCCTGGTGAGCATGTCAGCTGCATGCTGGTCTTTCTGTGGGAGGCTGGAGAAGCACCAGGCCTGCTTCTCCGTCCTCTGAGCTGTTGTTTACAGGTGTGGTCAGTACATGGAACACAAGAGAACAGCCCAAAAGGCTGTGGTGAGAGCCTGACACCATCCTGGCCCTAGGCTCAGTCACCTTAGCTTTCCAAGGACACCTGTCAGGCCTTGCAGAATTCCAGGAAGCAGGCAGTTCCTCTGGTTGAAGCTCCCTCTTCCTGGCTCTGTAGACATTATCAGCCATAATGAATGGGAAGCAGCTTACTTCATCAAGGACTCTTCTTGTAGGCATGGATGCTAAGCAAAGCGCACCCTGGAGCTCTGAGCATTATTCAGCTCAATGTTGCTATGAGACAGCTGCTGTTTGTTCTCGCCCAGTTGTTCTCCAAGACTCTTACGTAGCTCTGAGGACAGAGTTTCCCATAGCTACACCATGGCTTCTCTTATCTCTTATTTTAGAAAGAAATGCATAACACCCTCAGCAGTTGTATAATGTCGCCAGTACTTACTTTAGAATATCAGATGAGGAAGGTGATGCCAGAGGCCTCAGGAGGGTAGAGGTCCTTTCAGCTGTGTAATTGCTGTTTTAATCTGATGCTATGGTACAAAGAACCAAAGACAGCCAAGGTCTTTCTGACTAGAGACAATTCAGATACCCTACGTAAACAGTTACCTCTTAGAATAATGATGGCTCAGTTTTAGAGTAGACATGTTATTGGCATCCTCATCCATCAGCACTATGATGTGCATCCCCCCACAATGCAAGGATGTGCAGCTGTTGGTTTCGCCTGCTTCCATGTTTTGGATGTGAAATGTCCTCTATGGGCTCCTGTGCTCAAACACTTGGCCTTCAGCTGGTGATACCGTTCTCAGAGGTTGTAGAACCGTTTTTAGACGGGCTTAGTTGGCAGGTAGGGCCATAGGGTCAGTGGTTCTCTTTCTCCTGATCACTGATGTGTGAACAGGCAGGCCTGTTCCTCTCCCATGGGCCCGGCCATTTCAGCTGTGTCTTTCCTGCCACGGTGGTGCTCACTCCCAAGCCATGAGCCAGAGTCATCCCTCCACCCTTACATTATATCTTGCCAACCCTTGCCTGTGATCTTTTTCTTCGTCTTTAGTTGTATCAGATCTGTTTTCTTTTGGAGACCCAGTAGTCTCCAGGGAGAAGAGCTGAAGTCTGAATCAACTAGAATGATCTGGGCGCGCCTTCTGGACCAAGCGAAACACAAGCTCGCGGCAGCATGCGCAGAACAGGTCCCTGCACATTGCATGCCCTTCCCATGAGACTTGAGATAGAAACCCCACCCTTCTTTGTGCAGAGATGAGTCAAACAGATGCGTGAATGTCAATTGGCCACCCAAGAAGGGCTAAACATTCTTGTCCTAAAGGTGTTGCCCTGGAAACACCAGCTTCCTGGATACCCAATGAGCTTGGCTTCCTGCTCTGCTTGAGAGCTCCTGCAATGTTCCACCATATCCAACTAATAAATTTCATTTGTTTTTTGTTTGTCTTTTTTTTTTTTTTAAGATAGCATTTCTCTGTATAGCCTTGGCTGCCCTAGACTCACTTTGTAGACCAGGCTGGCCTTGAACTCACAGTGGTCCACCTTCCTCTGCCTCCAGAGTGCTGGGATTAAAGGCGTGCACCACCATGCCCGGCCAATAAATTTCATTTGTGCAATGTTTTGTTTAAATAATCCAAAGTTCAATACTCAGATCCCACTTCAGAAAGAAGGTACTAAGGCAAATTTTCTGTGATGAGGAAGTCTGCTTTCTCATCATTTCCTTATGAACTTGTAAAGTTTTCTTGTGAGAGAAAGAAATATGTTCAGCAGAATAAGTAGGAAAAAGGATTTTAACAAAGAACAGCAGTGTGTGGGGGAGGGGACCTGATTCTGGAAGCATGTAAGTACGTTTGAAAGGGCTTGGGCCAGGCACAGCAGAAGTGCCTGCCTCTTTGAGATGTCTTGAGTTCATTTATGTAATGTACTTTTCCCCCTTGGAGTCCTCCTTCAACACCTAGCCATGTTTTTAGTCCAGATATATCTTTTTTGAGACGTAGGTATCATGTAGCCCAGGCTGGCCTCAGGGTTGCTAGGAAGCCGAGAGTAGCCTTGAACACCCCAGTCCTGATCCTCCTATGTCACCATTTCCAGCTAGAAGATTTTTCTTTTCTTTCTTTCTTCAGGTTTTATTTTTGAGGCCATCCACATATCCAGATGGCTTCTTGACTGGCCTTAACCTTACGGCTTTCCTACCTCTGTTCCCAAGTGCTGGAACAACAGTTATGAACCGTTGCACCCAGCTTAAACTCTTAATTACTAGAGTCAGGAACGTGAGAGTTCCAGGGAAGCTCTCATTAGAAAACAAAGACTTAATATACATTTCCACCAGATCGCAATGACGTCCAAACTTCTGAACCTGAGGGGTACAGTGAGCATGAAAACCAGTGCAGGATTTCTTCTCCCCGGCCTCAGTTTTCCCATGTCCCCAAGCACGGCACCCCTGTAATACCACTCTCTGGCAGCAGGTGTCAGCAGCGTACTCTGAGAGGCACATTAGGCACTGTTCTTTTAGGACCCTGGTATTCTTTCTGAAGTGTTTATGCAATCAGCCTTTTGTGTAGTGTTTGCTTATGGTCTGAACCTCTGTGCTTGGGGACCACCAAAGGGGAGTATTTTCAAAATCTTTGTGAAAGTTCACATCTTGATGGAAATTTGGCTCTGGAGGTTTGGTTGTTCATTTGGTTTGGCTTTTGGCTTTCTAAGACAAGGTTTCATGTAGCCCAGGCTGGCCTTACACCCGTATGTAGCTGACGGTGAGCGACCTTAAACTCCTGAATCCTTTTGCTTTCACTTCTCAAATACTGGGATTATAGGTGGGTGTCACCACGACAGGCCAGCTTAAGACACACTATAGTCCTGCCAAGGGTCAGCTTTCAGGTGATGTGTTCATACATTTTCTTTGTTTTTCTTTCAAGGTTAATTTTATTTTATTTATTTTTGGATTTTTGAGATATGGTTTCTGTGTGTAGCCTTGGCTGTCCTGGACTCACTTTGTAGACCAGGCTGTCCTTGAACTTACAGCGATCTGCCTGCCTCTGCCTCCCAAGTGCAGGGATCAAAGGCATCCACCACCACCGCCCAGCTTGGTTAATTTTTATCTTAAAGTCTCTCTCTCTCTCTCTCTCTCTCTCTCTCTCTCTCTCTCTCTCTCTGTGTGTGTGTGTGTGTGTGTGTGCACGGCACACACGCGTGTGCAGTGCCAGAAGAGATCAGAGGCATCAGATTTCTGAGCTGTCGTTACACAGATTGTGAGTCACACAGTGTGGGTCTCGTGCAAGAGCAGTTGGTGTCCCTAGCCCCCAAGCAGTCTCTCTGGTCCACCCTCCGTCTTTGTTAAGACTCTTGTTAGCACCAAGAGAAACACATTTCAAACCACTGCCTGAGATAACAGTAGATGCATTGACCTGGAAACTGCTGCAGGTAGAGTTGGATTCAGGGGTCCAAGCTATGCTTTTTGGTTCCCTTTGCCCTGTGACTCCCGCTTGCCTCTGGCACCTGTCATCTAGCCGGATCTTTCCACAAGAAGGTTGAGATGGTGTCATTTGGAGACAAGAAGGAATGTCATTCATTCCTCACGTGACCTGACAAAACTAGAGGTTAAATTCAGAGTGGCCTAGTTTATCCCCTTGCCTCTCACCACTAGGAGTGCCCTGGAGCAGGTCATGTGCCAGACCATGTGGGCCAGTGATGACTGGCAGTCATGAGGACTCCAGCAACATCACTTAGGCAAGCTCTCTGTGGACAACAGGGCTTCTAGCACTAGCGCAAGCCCTGGTGACTACGGCACCTCCTGTCTTATACCAGGCTGGCTCTCCTTCCACGCAGTTGCTGCTGGCCTCTGTGCTCTCTAATCACCTTCTTTTCACCAAATGCACCTGGCCCCTCAAGCTGAGTCCATAACGAATGCTCAGAAAGTCCTTAGCTTTTGCTTGTTTTTCAGAATTTCAGAGTACCGTATTTATGTGACTTCCACCCTTCCCTCTTGAACCTTCTTGACCTATTCTTCTATATAAGTACTGTTGTTTTTCCCTCAAGGCACACACCTGAGTCCGTTCAGTGTTGCTCTTCTGATCATGAGTTTACAGTTGATCTCTTGGGATTAGATAGTTGCCCAGAGGACCCAGCCATTAACTGCCTCTAGCTCTTCATCTAGGGGCAGAACCCTGTGAGATTCTCCCCACCCATGTGAGCATGTCTACTGCTGGGATCACCATACAGGTCTTGTTTAGGTGACCATATTGTTGAGATGTCACAGGTACATAGATGAGGACACAGCCTCGCAGCTGGCTTCCCGGTCCTCTGGTGTTGACAGTCTTTCTGTCCCCTTCTGCCATAATGTTCCCGTGACCTTAGAAGTGAGGGTGTATTCTAGATTGATCAGTTGGTGGTGGGTAAGCCATGATCATTTTGACCAGTCTTGGAGCTCTGTAGCAGCCTCCATGGCCTGCAAGAAGCCGCAGCTGTGATGAGGGTGAGAGCTGTACTTCACTACCTGGCTCCCACTGCTGTGGACATCAGGACAGCTCTTTGTAGCATATTTGGGGGGATGATTGGACACCGAAAGTTTTATGAGAAAGGCGGCTTTTGTTGAACTGAAGTGAGTCAGCTCCATTCCAGCCTTTGTTTGCACAACTTTTATGGAGACGTTGCTGGCCTTGGTTTGTTAGTTGAAAGGATCAGACAGATACTTGAAAGGTGTTGACTGAAAGGGTTCAAGGTTGTCACATGGAGCCAGAGCAGCTGGGCCTCAGGAGGATCTGGAAGAGGCCCAGATCCAGGGTGTTTTTCTGTTCTCATGTCCGTTTGTTTGCAAGGTTTTCCTGTTTCCCATGAAGGAGGCTGTTGTCTGATTACCCATTGCTGTCTTCTGTGGAGTGCTGCTAGCCTAGCCTGGTGACAGATATCACTTGGTGGCTCTGGGGCCCGTCACTCGGTGACATGCTTTTGGGTCTCTTTGCCCAGGAGTTTGTGAAAGAATACCTGTGTTATATGTGTGTGTGTGTGTTGTATGTGATTGTGTGTGTGTGTGTGTGTGTGTGTGTGTGCCACACATGTACAAGTGCTCACCGAAGGGTGTCTGATCCCCTTTTCTGCAGTTACAGGTACTCACGAACCTCCTGACTGTGGGTGCTGGAAATGAGCGTGGGTCTTCTGCAGGAGCAGTACACTTCCTTAACTTCAGAGCCATTTGTCCAGCTGTCCTCTGGCTTTTAGACACAGGATCTCTCTCACCCTGTAGCCCTGGTTGGTCTGGGACTCAGTGTAGAACAGGTTTTTTCCCAAGCTCAGAGATACACTCACCTCTACCTCCCATATGCTAAGATTGAGGGTGTATACCGTCAAGCCTGGATCTAGTTTTTAAAATTTATTAATTAACTAACTAACTAATTAATGAATTAACTGTTTCGGGAAGTGTCATTTTAACTTGGTCTAAGACGTGGGAGGGACTCCAGGGCAGTTACAAAGCTGACTCATGCCTTGCGAGGTTCATTCAGGTGGAGGTCCTGAGGCTACCTGGTACAAAGCAGAGGAGGAGCCCCTTGGAAGGCGAGGAGATCTAGTCATACTTGAGAGTGAGGTGCTCAAAGACAAACTCACTCAGTGATGACTGAGGCTCCATCTGTGTGGGCTGAGTGTGCAGCCAGCCTACAGAGGTTGGTCACATGGTTTCCCACTTTCTTAATGAGCGTCACCTCCTCATCCAGGAAGTGGTTTTCCAAGAAGTCACAGAGATGAGGTTCTGTGTGGACAGAATGCAGGGAGTTCAGGTTCGTCTTCAGGGCGCAGGCAACTTCCCAGGCCTCCCAGGTTTCTCCCTCCCCCCCCCCCCCCCCCCCGCCCCGACTCATCTTAGAGATGGCTTCCGCACATCCTGGAAGAGTTCGTGGCCTCCAAGATTGTTCTGCAACTTGAGGAGACTGTGGGCATCTTCGAGCTTCTCTTCAGCCTGTTTGCAGAAGTTGCCTGTGCCCCCCAGGCTGGCTCTACTTTTGTTTGTTTGTTTGCTTGCTTGCTCGTTTGTTTTTGGAGACAGGGTTTCTCTATGTAGCCTTGTCCCGCAGTCCAGCTTCAGGAGCCAGTGAAGAGGAGAGAAGAGAGAGTCTTGGTGGTTCTGCGGTAGGGAGAACTGAACGGGCGGGGAACAGCTGCTTAAGGGAAACCAACCGTTAGGTGAACAACTAGCTAAAGGAACTAGTTGTTGAGGAGAGATTTAGGAATGGAGGAGAAAAGACATACAGAAACCCAGGCATAAATTGTGGTCCAAAAACTGAAAGGTCTTGTAACCCAGGAGGACTTCGTTTTTCTTCTGCTTTTCCTTCCTCCCTGGGCCAACCCCAGTACTTTATTTAAAGTGAAATTCATTTTTTTTTTCATTACAGATCATATCATGATTTACTCATCTTTTACAATCAATAGAACACTTAAAAGTCAGCAGAGCAAGAAAACAAACTAACAAAGAAATACAAACAGATCTGTATAACCTACAATAAAGCATACAGTAAAAATCAATCAATTTCCAAGTAATGGTCAGCATGATCTAATTACTATTTCTTCTCTCTCTCTCTCTCTCTCTCTCTCTCTCTCTCTCTCTCGGTTTTTCAAGACCAGGTTTCTCTGTGTAACAGCCTTGGAACTCAGAGATTGGCCTGCCTCTGCCTCCCCAGCACTGGGATTAAAGGCGTGTGCCATCACCACCCAGCTATTATTTCTTTCTTTCTTTTTTTTTTTTTTTGGTTTTTCGAGACAGGGTCTCTCTGTGTAGCCTTGGCTGCCAGCTATTATTTCTTAAACAATACTCAGGAAAATTTAATCATAAATTTCCTTGGGCTAAAGCTATTGTGATTACATGATTGTTGTAGCAACATAGCTTGAAACTAAATGTCCTTAACACAGAAAAAGCAACTTATTTCTAGTATCAAACCAACAGGTGCTCTATCCAGGCCTAAGCCTTTAATCCCAGCACTCGGGAGGCAGAGGCAGAGGCAGGCAGATCATTGTGAGTTTGAGGTCAACCTGATCTACAAAGTGAGTCCAGGATAGCCAAGGCTACACAGAGAAGCCCTGTCTCGAAAAACAAAGCAAAGCAAAACAAAACAAAACAAAAAGAAGAATAAGAAAAACAAAACTAAGCCCACCTTCTATTGATCTGAAAGCAGATTGAACTCACAGCAATTTGCCTGCCTCTGCCTCTTGTGTGCTGGGATTAAAGGCATGCGCCTCCATGCCTAGCTCTGGCTCTACTTTTTAAACATAGTCTCACGTAGCCCACTTTGGCTTGGAACTCCCTGTGTAGTTGAGAATGACCTTAAACTCTTGATCCTCCTTCCCTAGTGTTGGGATTACAGGCTTGCACTAGCATGTCTAATTTATATGGTGCTGGAGATCAAATCCAGAGCTTTGTGCATGGGAGGCCACTTCTCTGCCAGCTGTCCCCTAATTACATCTTTAAAGGTCCTGTCTTCAAGTATAGTTATGTTTTGTACTTGGGATTAGGATTTTAATAAAATATGATTTACAAAAAACACCACCTGATTAGGTCAATGGTGTCTCCACTGATGATTAGGAAGCAACAGACATGAGCCTTGAAGTCAGTGTGTTGAGCTCTGTAGGTAGCTGCTGTGGAACCCTTGGTCCTCAAAGACAACAGTGTCCAGCTTATTATACAGTCCAGGCTGGCCTTAACCTTACCACTCTCCTGCCTCAGCCTCTTGAGTAAAAAGATCCTCTTTTTTTTGTTGTTTGGTTGTTGGTTGGTTGGGTTTTTGTTTTGTTTTGTTTTGTTTTTTTCTGAGACAAGGTTTCTCTGTGTAGCCTTGGCTGTCTTGGACTTGGTTTGTAGACCAGGTTGGCCTTGAATTCACAGCCATCTACCTGCCTCTGCTTCTGGAGTATTGGGATTAAGGGCATGTGCCACCATGCCTGTCGAGTAAAAGATCTTATTCAGAAGCATCCCAGTACCCTGTCTGCCACCCCCAATAAAGAGACTAGTTGGATTAGTCAGTGTAAGGCACAGGAAGTTGAGACTGTGTCCATCAAACTGGGCTGTGGTACCTATGACAGACAGCACAGCTGTGTTTTATCCCTTGTGGGTACTCCTGCACCGGGCACAGTGCCACCTCAGCAAAGTCCGTCTGCACAGCCATGGATCTGTATTAGGATATAGCTGTAGGTAAGCTTTCTCACAGAGTGACAGTACTGAAGATAGGCTTATGTGCCTGAACCAAATAAACTGTTAGGATTCGTGTGATGGTTAATTCTCATTGTCAGCTTGACTGGATGTGGAATCAAGAGACGTATCTCTGTAAAGACTGAAGTTTAGTCGAGGTGGGGAAACACTCACTGTTAAGTATATTGCATAGGCTGGGGTCCTGGGCTGAAAAACAGCAAAGAAAAAAGAAAGCAGACAAGCATTGGTACTTATCATCCCCTGCTCCCTGGCTTGGGGTACGATCTGCCTAGCCTCCTTGTGCTCCCACCACATGCCACCCTCCCCCTGACGTGCTGTACCCCTCAACTCATGAGCCTAAGCAGCCTCCTCTTCTTCCCTAAGCTACCTTTGGTCTTGTCTTTCATCGCGGCAGTGAGAAAAATAACTAACACAAGTCATATTTTGAATACCAGCTACCAGGGAATACATTAACTCCCATTGTGACTTGACTTGAATAGCCTTGGTTTGCAGATACAGTGCTTTCTAGCAAAAAGAATAATTATTTTAAAATGACATTTCTTGCAGTTGGTTCACCTCACTCCACACCAAACATGCAATTACTCCGTAACATGTCACAAATGTCACTGAGGCTGGTTCCCTTACAATTGAATGAGTTATTCAGATCCGTCAGCACCAATTACACAGCGGTTGTGCTGGATGAGGTACGTTTTGGCAGATTTGATTTCTTTTCTCTTTTTCAGATTCCTGTTTACTATAAAATATGTAATTGAGAGGCTAGCTAATTGGGAGTTGAATAAAAGGCTACCTGATTTGTTGGCATTAACGACAAGGCAGAGTTCACTTAGTAACCAGGCTCACACATCTGAGTGCTGTTTAATGGGCTTGCGCTGTGTCTGATGTCTCTAGTCTGCAAAGGACTTGGGTTGAAGTAGCCTGCTCCTCTAATTTTTTTTTTCCTCTTTCAAATGAAAGCACAACTCTGCAATTTTTATGAGAATTATCCCGGTATTGTGAACTGACTGTGAAATGTTTCCATCAGCGCATATGTTTGAATACTTTGTCCTCAGTTGGTGGGGCTCCTTAGAAAGTCCATAGGACCCTCAGGAAGCAGAGCCTTGCTGGAGGAAGTGGATCACTGGGGGTGAGCCTTGGGGTTTTGTAGAGTCGGGCCCACCCTTTCTTTCTTCTTTCTGTGGATTCAGTGTGGGAAGCTGGCCTCCCACTCCTACTGCCATGATAGAATGTATCCCCTGAGACTGGAAGCCAGAGTAACCTCTTCCAGAAGTTGTTTTCTCTCAGGTTTTTTGTCACAACAACGTAACAAATACATGCAGTTCTTCTAATACTGGCAAGAAGCATTAACTTGTTAAGCCACAGAGAGCCAAGACTCCAAGAGTTGTAAGGCTGCGTCACTCAGTGAGGTCTGCCGCTCTTCATCATCTGTAAAGCCCCACTCTGGAGAAGTGAGGTAAGCCAGGGCTAGGGGCAAGTGAGAAGCTACCTCAGAGGTTTGCCTGGACCCCTGGGGGGGCTCCTTCATTGAAGGTCACTGAGGTCCCTTCTTCTGAAGGAGGGTGTCGGCTTTGGCACTTCCCTGGGGGTGAACCATGAGGTCTTTGTTCGGACTGGATGCTGGCACCTTGCCCTTTCTTTCCCCTTTCTGTTGAGTTTGAATGGAGCTTGTGCGCCCCAAGGGTTCACATGCTAGTTTTGCCCCAGTGCGCTGGTGCTGAGAGTTGGTGGCAGCATGCTGAGCTGGGGTAGAGCAACTCACCGGGTTGGGGGCGTTGCCGCCTTCAGCTAGAACTAATATGTTCTCACTGAACCCTGGTGAGTTCTCACAATAGTGGGTTGTTACAAGGCTATCCATGGCCATGGTCTCTTCTGCATATAGCTGAGCTCTTTTGTGTCACCTTGATGTGATGTAGCTAGGGTGCTTAACAGAAACTGAGCAGATAGAGCCATTTGCTTGGAATGTTTGCCTCGAAACTGTAAGCCCCCAGCACTCCAGGGCAGCCAAGGATACACAGAGAAACCCTGTCTTGAAAAACCAAAACAACCAACCAAACAAACAAAAAACTGTAAGCCAAGTAACATTCTTTTCTTTAGTCACTACCCATGCTCTGGTATTTTATTATACAAAAGGAATGGAATAATTTGCCTTCTCTTGCCTATCTTTGTTTTTTGTTTGTTTGTTTGTTTTTTGTTTTTTTGTTCTTGAGACAGGGTCTCTCTGTGTAGCCTTGGCCATCCTGGGCTCACTTTTTAGACCAGGCTGGCCTGGAACTCACATCAATCCACCTGCCTCTGCCTCCCGTGTGCTGGCATTAAGGGCGTGCGTCACCACTCCTGCCTTCCTCTTGCCTATCTTGCAAACTGATCTTCACTTGAGCTTCTGCCTCCTTGCCTTGCCTTCTGCTTCTTCTCTGTCTCCTTCCTGTATATGACGTCAGCGTACTTCAGTGGGCAAGGCCAACATACTAGCGATATTGGCTGGACATTTCCTCATCACTTAAAAAAAGAACATTCTTGAGCCAGGTGTGGTGGCACACACCTTTAATCCCAACACCTGGGAGGCAGAGGCAGTCAGATCACTGTGAGTTCAAGGCCAGCCTGGTCTATAAATCGAGTCTAGGAAGCTAAGGCTACACAGAGAAACCCTGTCTGGAAAAAACAAAAACCAACCAACTAAACAAACAAAAAGTTGTTCTTGGAGAGATTGAGGATGTGGCTCAGTTGGCAGAATGCCTGCTTAGCATGCAAGATAGCTTTCACGCCTAGCAAGCCGCAAAAGTGGGCATGGTGGAACACACCTATAACCCAGCACTCAGAAAGTAGAGATAGCAGGGGTCAGAAATTCATTGTCTCTTCAGCTATCATGTGTGCTTGAGGAAAGTGTGAACTACAGGAGACCATAAATAAATAATTAGAGATGTTATTTGAGGGAAAAACTTTATACACACCCATTAAAAACATATACATTCTGGGAGGTGGTGGCAGCAGCAGTGCATGGCTTTGATCCCAGCACTTGGGAAACAGAGGCTACCCTGGTCTACAGAGTGAGTCCAGGACAGCCAAGGCTACACAGAAAAACCCTGTCTCAAAAAAACAAAAACAAAACAAACAAACAAGCAAACAAACAAACAAAAAAACCCCAAGCCAACCAAGCAAGCAAGAAAAAAAAGAAAAAAAAGCATAAACATAGACTGGGCCTTTAGCTGCTAGCACGGGCATGGCCTTGGGTTACATCCACAGCATGATGCAGGTTGGGGAAGTAAGTACCTGCCAGGCCTGCTCTGCATCTGTTTTTTTGAGTTAGCAGCAGTGGCTTGCCTTTTTTTTTTTTTTTTTTTTAATAGAAGGGATTATTTTGTCCTTGTTCGTTAGGAGCTGATGATTAAAAATGAATTATAATAATGCTCAAGTACTTCATGTCTAGTCAAGCATTATCTTGGAGTGATAAATAAGCATAAAGGAAAAGCAGTTGCTAATAATTTCTGTCTCTGCCAGCTGCCTAGGGAAATGACACAGGAGTGATAAGTCAGCAGAGGAGACCATGACGGGCGGGATGGCTGTGCTTTGCCGCGCTCTTTGTTATCAGATTTTATGTTAGAAAATCGGGGTTTGAGCCATCAGAAGAAATCCATTTGCCATAACAAGGTCTGGAATGTGCTGCTTGTAACCACGTGGTTTGAGAGGATAAAAGCAACACTAGTTTCAGTGAGAGAAATAAGCAAAAAGCAAGCCTGAGTGCTGACAGCAGGTAGTGGCAGCTCTGAGGGGCCTGCAGGTGGAGCTCTGTCCTGAGTGTGGAATAGCGTGGGCTGTGTAGAGAAGAGGTTGCCTTCCCCACCTCAGGGCTGTGCACTGCAGGCGCTGGGGACAGCGCTCCTGTACCCTCCACTGCCTGTGCCCAGGCATAAGAATGTACACACTTAGTAATGTCAGGTGTGCATGGGGTGCACACGTCAAGCTTGTGTTCTCTATCATATCCTCTGGTGTTGAATCGGGCGTGCAGTCAAAGGCCTTGTTCACAACTGAGCTGCGTCCTCAGCTCACTGTCTGTCTGTCTGTCTATTTATCTATCTATCTATCTATCTATCTATCTATCTATCTATCTATCTAT
>OU015745.1:137279162-137296206 GCA_907169655.1 Acomys percivali | reverse complement strand
TATCTATCTATCTATCTATCTATCTATCTATCTATCTATCTATCTATCTATCTCTTTATCTTGTGTGTGTATGTGCCCTGACACCTGTGTGGAAGTTAGAGGGTAACTTTTTCTTTTTTATCTTTCTTTTCTTTTCTTTTCTTTTCTTTCGTGTGTGTGTGTGTGTGTGTGTGTGTTTGTGTGTGTGTATGTGATTTTTTGAGACAGTATTTCTTTTGTAGTCCTGGCTGTCCTGGACTCGCTTTGTAGACCAGGCCTCTCCCTCCCGAGTCCTGGGATTAAAGACGTGCACCACCACCGCCCAGCCAGAGGGTAACTTTTGAAAATGGGTTTTCTCCTTCCAACCATAGATCCGGAGGATTGAACTGAGGTCTTCAGGCAACAAAGTGCCTTTATTTACTGAGCCATCTGTCTGCCCCTCAGCTCTTTTTATTTTCTATTTTGAGACATGTTCTTACTTAATCTCCAAGGCTGAGATCTTTTCCAGCTTCCCAAGTAACTGGAATTATATAGGTCTGCATCACCAGGCTGAAATATCCTCGCTCCTCCCCCTTCCCTTCCCTTTCCCTTCCTCCATCTCTCTCCACTCCCTGACTGGGTCTTTTTTTTTTTTTTTTAAATAAGATTTATTTGTTTTGTATACAGTATTCTGCCTGCCTGTTACACCTGCTCACCAGAAGAGGGCACCAGATCTCATTATAGATGGTTATGAGCTGGGATTATGGATGGATGTGGTTGCTGGGAATTGAACTCATGACCTTCGGAAGAGCAACCAGTGCTCTTAACCTCTGAGCCATCTCTCCAGCCCCGACAGGGTCTTATTATATAGCCCGGGCTAGTCTGGGATTCACTATATAAATGGCCTTAAACTCCCAGATCCTCCTGCCTCTGCCTTTTGGGTACAGGCCTGTTCCCCTAGCCTAGCTTCTCACAGCCTGTGAAAAAAACATTTAGAGAGCCATGTGCTGAGACCAAGGTCTAAAGCTGGGAGATTGAAAAATGCAGACCAAACTGGAGATGGTGGCGCACACCTTTAATCCCAGCACTTGGGAGGCAGAGACAGGCGGATTGCTGTGAGTTCGAGGCCAACCTGGTCTACAAAGACAGTCCAGGACAGCCAAGGCCACACAGAGAGACCCTGTCTCAAAAACACAAAAAGAAAAAAAGAAAAAAGAAAGAAAGAAAGAAAGAAAAACGCAGACCACCAAGGCACGGCTAATTTCTCCAGTTCTGACGGCGCTTCTGTACCAGGGGTCTAATCAGGCCTGTGTGTGCCTCCCTCCTGAGTAAACATTTCACAGCCTTCCTACTGTAGCAGCTCCCGTCTAGGTGGCCAGATGGATTTCCAGACCAGTGTTATTCCCAGGCACACTGACACAGCAGCCAAGTTTATTGGTGCTAAGGCCACCACAGTTGGTGTGGCTGGATCAGCGACTGGCATTGAAACAACATTTGGTAGGTTGATTTTTGGCTATGCCAGGAACCCATCTTTCAAACAGCAACTCTTCTCCTATGGCATTCTGGGTGCTGTTGTGTCTGAGGCCATGGTGCTCTTCTGTTTGATGGTTGTCTTCCTCATCTTCTTCAGCATGTGAGGCTTCATTGGGTCTCCTAGCTGTCCTTGTTGCTCTGACTCCATGCCAGGCCTGGTGATGGAGTGTGGTAAGCTTTACCATCAAACCACAATGTTTCTCCAATGAAAGAAAGAACGAGAAAAGAAAAAGAAACATTTAGAAATCCAGATGATATATTCTTTCTTCTCTTCAAAAAGAAAAGAAGTATCTGAAGAGAGACCCTTTGTTGGTAACAGGAAATAATAACTAAAAACTTACCTTAGCCCAACAAGTAGTTTCTTTTTTTTTTTCTTGGTTTTATGAGACAAGGTTTCTCTGTGTACCCTTGACTATCCTGGACTCACTTTGTAGACCAGGCTGGCCTCGAACTCACAGTGATCTGCCTGCCTCTGCCTCCCAAGCGCTGGGATTAAAGGCATGCGCCACCACCCGGCCAACAAGTAGTTTCTTGCCTGAGAAAATGGATACAAACACAATGGAAGAGCTGTTGGTTTTTGGACACAGGGTTTCTCTGTGTAGCCCTGGCTGTCCTGGAACTCACTCTGTAGACCAGGCTGGCCTTGATCTCACAGAGATCCACCTGCTGAGCACTCTCCTGAGTGCTGAGGCTGAAGGCGTGTGTCACCACTGCCCCAAGCATGGCAGATAGGGTAGGGTGTTGAGTATTTGTTGAGTTGGATTATGTCCCTCACAATTAGAACTCTGATTCTGTAAGTGCGCCCACAGTATTTCAGAATATGGCTGTCTTTAGAGCAAGGGTCTTACTGGAGGTGACTCAGTCACAGTGGCATCACTGAGAGGCACCATGCATGTGGACTGTTGTTCTCAAGAGGAGAGGAAGTGTATGCTACATGTGGCCGGCAGGAGTGAGGGAGGGGATGCTCTGTCAGCCAGAAGGTGAGGCCTAGGAGACCAGATCTGCTGACTGTTAATTGTACTTTAGCCTCTAGAACTGTAGGAATTCACATTTGGTGTTTAGCTGGGCGTGGTGGTGCATGCCTTTAATCCCAGCACTTGGGAGGCAGAGGCAGGTGATCTCTGTGAGTTCAAAGCCAGCCTGGTCTATAAAAGTGAGTCCAGAACACCCAAGGCTACACAGAGAAACCCTGTCTCAAAAAACTAACCAACCAACCAAAACAAAACCAAAAACACATTTGGGGTTTATGTCACCTAGTCAATGATGCTTTGTTACCAAATCAGTGGTGAAAAAAAAAATCACACAGAGGGGCTGGAGGCAAAGGATGGTGGTAGTGTGCTTGCCCAATGTGACATCCCAGGTTTAATCCCAGCACCAAAAAAAAAAAAAAAAAAAAAAAAAAGATTCTTTACCTGGGTGTGATCATTCATGCCTGTGATCCTATTCAAGGCAAGCCTGGCCTATACAAAGAGTTCCAGCATAGCGAGGGCTGCACTGAAACCCTGACTCAAAACATTAAAAAAAAAATCATACAGTACTTAATAGATCAAGCTGGAAGTCACTTGCACGAGTGTGTTCTAGCAATGCCTAGGCTCCACCCTCTACAGTGACGAAAAGGAGGACCCTCCAACCCTAATAAGGGTGAAGCTTCTGGGAGTATCTTTGCTGATCAGGAGCTTTTCCACTGATTCCAGCTTGGAGCCACCTCAGGGACTTTAAAAGCACTCTGGGGATGGCACTGCTAACCTGCAGAGCTGAGCGGGTTCCTGCCACGTGGACCCACACTTAGCACTGTCCTTCCAGTCTCGTTCCCTACGTTGGCACTGTTCTGCCACCCTGAGCACGTCTGGAACCTACAAAGCTGGAAGGCTGCCTTGTCTTCATGCTCTCCCTGTCCCCTCAGCCACAGCCCCCCAGGCTTCCCAGGCAGGTAGTTTCCAATGCTTCCTAAATCAGTGAGTCTGGAGTCAGCACACACGGGACGGTATGTCTTTCATCACTCTTAACATCTCTTTTGACTTGAGCAGTGCTTCTGGTCTGCAATGGGTTAGATGCCAGTGCTTCTGGGCCTGTGCAAGGCAGCACTTCTTGGCTGGATTTTGTGGCAAGGCAGAATAGCTCACCTCTCATCCCAGAAGCCCACGAGACTAAAGGAAAACGACTGTGGTCTCACTAACCCTCCCAAGGGCCTGCCTCCAGCTGAAAGAGCTCTCACCTACTGAAGGTCACCCCCAGTGCTTGCTAGCTCTCCCCAGGAGGAGATAGATTCTCTGGGGAAGCAAAGGCTAAGGGAGAAAGGCCAAATGTTTATTTGGTTTGGTTTTTTAATACACGGTCTCTTCTATGTTAGCTTTGGCTGTCCTGGACTCGCTTTGTAGACCAGGCTGGCTTCCAACTCACAGCGATCGCCTGCCTCTGCCTCCCGAGTGCTGGGATTAAAGGCGAGCGCCACCATGCCCGGCGAAAAAGGCCAAATGTTAGCAATATAGCCTTAGAGATTTAGTCTGATCTTGGACAAGCCTCCAGCCTTGGGCAAGTTACCCTATGTTTTTCTTTCTCTTTCAGATGGACAGTGCAGAGCATATTTTGGAAAGTTGTCATGCCAAAGATAGGAAAGATTGAATTAGAAATTGCATAGCTGAGTGAACTCTAATTTCAGCACTGGGAGGCAGATGCAGGGAGACTACAGAAAGTTCCGGGCCTGCCAGAACTACATAGTAAAACCTGTCTGAAACAGAACAAAATTAAACAAAACTCCAAACCAGCAGAAACTGAAAATTGCAAGCAGATCGTAGTGGATGTTGTAGGTGTTGGTAACCAAGCAGGAAGGAGGGGGAGAGGAGAGGGATGTTGGAGGAAGACATCTCTCACTTGGCCTTGGAGCATGAGCAAAGTCCTGGGCAGAGAAGAACTCAGGCAAAAGGCTAGTGAGAGAAATGGCATGGATTGGGAGGTCCCCCAGGATCAGAAAATGGGACAGGAAAAGAAAGGGGTGAGTTTGGGAGCTCTTCGGGAAGTCATGAAAGTAGGCTGGGTCAAGAGAAGGTGAAATGCATGGCCTTTCCTTTACCTCATCATGTGGGCCGGCTTTTTCTAGCATGAGTAGGAGGAAACCCTGAGCTAGCAGGACCAGTTTTATTTTTGTTTTCTAAAACCACTAGCCTCTCCCTCAGCTAGGGGTACAGGCTAGGGTGGAGCAGGGATGGGATGGGGGTCTACATTTAGAAAGCAGCTACAGATGCAGAGATGAGGGTTCCCATGAGCCAAACCCAAGCCGCCACTCACTGTTTAGGCCTCCGTACAGGGGGGACCAGGAAGCCCGAGGGGGGGCAGGGAGGCAGGGCAGAAGGCTGCTTTGCGGGATGTGTTGAGGCTTGTGTGGGGAATGACCTGGAGTAGCTGGCATGAGCATGCTGAGCCCATGGGAGCTGGGTCTCCAGGGATGTCGCTAGGGCTGCCTAATAAGCTTCGGAAAGGCGGGTCTGGCTTTGGTTGAGACTCAGGGGCCCACAGATTCTGTAACACAGGCCTGGCTTTGTCCTAAGGGACTCCTTAGCCCATTCAATCTGTGTAGAACCTTTTCTTATCTTTCTTTCTTTTTTGTTTTTTCGTTTTGTTTTTGTTTTTGTTTTTCAAGACAGGGTTTCTCTGTGTAGCCCTGACTGTCCTGCCTGGACTCGCTTTGTAGACCAAGGTGGCCTCAAACTCACAGAAATCCGCCTGTGTCTCCTCCCAAGTGCTGGGATTAAAGGGGTGCACCACCATGCCCAGTAAAACAGAGTTTCTCTCTCTCTCTCTGGTTTTTTTCAAGACAGGGTTCAAGGCTGTCCTGGACTTGCTTTGCAGACCAGGATGGCCTTGAACTCACAGAGGTCCGCCTGCCTCTGCCTCCCAAGTGCTGGGATTAAAGGTGTGCGCTGCTACCATCATCAGCAGCAGCAGTCTGTTTAGAATCTTAGGAGAAAGACAAGCTTTGCAGTACAGCTGAGGGGATGAAGCGTAACGATGGTAAGGAACTTGCCTAAGGCTTTGACTTGGGGTGGATTGGCTTTTAATCTTCACTTTGTACACCATTGTGGTCTGTCTAGACGCTCGGATTTGCTGCCTTATGGAGCACGCTAGGCCATTAGTGCACTTGCACACATTGACAAATAGGGGCAGTGACTGCATGTAGGCCATCATCCTAACCCAGGAAAGCAGGTTGCTTTCTGTGGCTTCACCATGCTAGTTTCCCAGAAGGGGCAGAGCATTTTCTTACAGCCCAGCTTGCTGAGCTGAACTGGCATGGTGGCATTCCAGCCCTTCTGTTGGAGTGGGGTGGTATGACATATCTACAGAAAAGAGGATAGCCAAGCTCATAGACCCACAGCAACCCACCCAGTGTAGGTCAGGGGAGGAGGGAGCTGGGTAAGGGAAGGAAGACCCACTTGGAGGAAGATCTGGTGGGGCAGCCGCCCCAGTGCTATGGTCAGCGGTCACTGTGCATGCTGGAAAGAGCTACCTTTCACTCGTCTCCCTGTCAGTGAATTAATAATCAGCAGAGAGTGAGTTGAAGCACAAGAAAAGAAAATCAAATGGGATTTCTTTTTGGGGACCCCTGATTGCATTCGCAGTAATTGGTTTTGATTTTCATCTCCTTTCTGTTTAAATGTGTTTGGAGATAGGCCGTGGGGCCTGGGGGTGGGGGTGGGGGTGGGGGTGCAGGTGTAGGGGCTTGTTTGTTTGTCCTTTTGCCTTGGAGTTTCTGAAATATTCCACAGCCTGGTCCCTGCCAATTCTGCAGAAGTGTTGCTGTTGTTGGGATACCATTCGCAGCCAAGTGGGAGAGTGTCTCCACAAAATGCCATTCCAGTGAAAACAGGAAGAATAAAATGCAATAAAGCAAATTGCAAGGAGACACTGCTCGGCGTGACCTTGGTGGTGTGGCTCCGTTGGTTGGTTGTGCCAGGGAGCACGTCAGGGCTTCTCTTGTCTCTTTCTGTGGTGGAAGATCACTCATGGCTCAGAAATTTTCTTGGACTTTGATGTCTTTTCTGGAACTTCTCTCACCTCACTTTCAGATAAGGACACACTGGTTAAACTAGTTTCTCCCATCAAACCAAGCACATGCCCTCAGCCTGTGAACATTTATTTACTGCCCATGGAGGCCTCTTGTCCTTCTGCCTCAGTCTCACAAACGATGAGACTCAGGTGCGCCCTGCATCTGGCCAGAACATTTATTTATTTACCTATCTGGTTTTTGTTTCTGGCACAGGGTCTCAGGTGGCCTAGGCTGACTTCAAGCTCACAGTGTAGCTAAGAATCACCTTAGATTCTTCTTCTTCTCTTTTTAAAAAAGATTTTATTTATTTATTATTTATACAGTATTCTGCCTGCATGCCTGAGGAAGGGATCAGATCTCAGTGTGGATGGCTGTGAGCCACCAAGTGGGTGCTGGGAATTGAACTCAGGACCTTTGGAAGAGCAGTCAGTGCTCTTAACCTCTGAGCTATCTCTCTAGCCTTAGATTCTTGATCCTCTTCCTCCCAGCTCCTGAGTGCTGGGGTTACATGCCTACATCCCGCCCAACATTAGGGAGAGAATGAATGCGTATGTGCTTAGTAGTCACTTTCTTTTTCTTTTTTCTTCCCTTCTTCTTCTTCTCCTCCCCCCGCTTCTCTTTTTCCTGGTTTTCTAGACAGGGTTTCTCTGTGTAGCCCTGGCTTTCCTGGACCCCTTTGGTAGACCAGGGTGGCCTCAAACTCACAGAGCTCTGCTGCCTCTGTCTCATTGAGTGCTGGGATTAAAGGCCTGTGACATGGCACCCTGCTACTCCATTTTTCCTCTTATAAAAGTTTTTTCTTTTAATTTTAAAAATTGTGTGTATGAGGGCGGGTGCCTGCGGAGAGAGGGCTTGTTCCGGGGCTGGAGTTGCAGGGAGTAGTGAGCATCCAGTCCTCTGCGAGAGAGGCAGGCTACTGAGCAGTCTCTTCAGCCCCAGCTTTCTCTACTTGAACACAGTCCAAGCTCCCAAGCCAGGAAAAAGGTGCCATCCATTTTCAGGCTGGGTCTTCCCACATGTCCCCAGAAACACATCCACAGGCCAACTTGGTCTGGATAATCCCTCACTGAGACCCTGCCTATTCTGACGTGACTGCCATTCTGTTAAGCTGACCGCGACCACTAACTATCATGAAGGTGACTTCTTTAACAGCGGTGTTAGGTGACTTCTTTAACAGCAAGCATTTTTATTCTATGCAGGTCGTGAATGGACTGGCTGAGGCACATTTACATTAGGGCGGGTCACCTGCTTTACACAATTGAAACATAAAGTGAGAAGTCACGGGATGGGGCTGCCTGTCCTTGTCTGGAGTCTTTATGGGCACTAGGTTGACCTTGCTTATCATCTTATAGTCCTACTCAGGACAGAGCTGTGAGCCTGGGAGCATAGTAGGGATCTCATCTTCTGGGGACGAGGAGAGCCTTTACTGTGACTTAGCGACAGCTGTGTTTGGCAAGCCTCCCAACATTAAGTGGTGGGGGAAGAAAAGCTGCCTCGGACTTGAAGCTGGGGGCATGTGCTAGAAATGTTACCTTCATCACCCCTCCCCCGCCCTTTGCTGCCAATTCCATGTTCTCTTTAGATGTCAACCGTGTCCTCAGGAGACAAAATGGCCGAGTATTCTGCCAGATGGCATTTGTCTGTGGTTTAATCAAAATGCCCTGTTCTCTCTCCACAGTGTGAAGCGGCCACATACTGTTCGGGTCAGACACAAGAAACAGCCAAGGCGTCCACAGTCAAAAAAATGGAACTAAGGCCTGCATAGACTTAATTCTGTCTGCCCCAGTGGCAGCCTCCGGGGACAGTGCTCCCTATTGTCATCTGTGAGCAGCTTCTGAGAGGCAAAGCCCTGTGCTAAGACAAGCAGGGTTCAAGGGCAGACTTGGTACAGGAGCCCGAATGGTGTTTCCTTCAGAGCCCATCCCTTGTGCTCAAACCTCCCACCCCAAAGGGGTATGGACAAAGTGCTGAGCACACATTGCTTTATTCTGTTACTGAACATTGGCTGAAAGGCTTGTCACCCTGCCGGGTTGTCTCCCCCCCGCCCCCAGGTTTTCTTTGTGTAGCCTTGGCTGTCCAGGACTCGCTTTGTAGAGCAGGCTGGCCTCGAACTCACAGTGGTCCACCTGCCTCTGCCTCCTGAGTGCTGGGATTAAAGGCATGTGCCGCCATATCCTGCTGGTTGTTTTTTTTTTTTTTTAAGATTTATTTTAATTAAAAATATTTTGTTAAACCCAGGTGAGAATAAGACCACTACCATATTTTTTGAGTCAAATTTGAAGCAAGCTTTATTTTAAATAGTGGCAAAGATGATGGACACTGGCCAGCCATACCTGAGATTTCCAGAACATGGTACCAAATTACATTACTCAGATACTTATAAAGGAAAACCCCATCACGTACTTCCTGCCTTCGTCCAATTGTGGGCAAGGGTGCATGCTGACCCTGCACCTCCCAGCTATGTGTGACCAAGTGCATCTGGTGCAGTTGGGGCAACCAAGCTTTACAGAAGTAAAACCATGGAAGCTTGTTATCTCACATGAGTGACAGCACCCAGCATTCTAGGACGTTATCTGTCCTTGTGCTGGGGGGGCTCACAGGCCACAGGCATTTCTGCATATAGATCTCTTAAACACAGTTACTGGAGAATGTTTAGGATAGCAGATCTCTAAGTGACTTGTCACCTTTAATCCCAGCACTCGGGAGGCAGAGGCAGGTGGACTGCTGTGAGTTCAAGGCCAGCCTGGTCTACAAAGCAAGTCCAGGACAGCCAAGGCTAGACAGAGAGACCCTGTCTTGAAAACCAAAACCAAAACTGAAGCCGGGCTGCCAGCCTCAAGCCCTATCAGATTCAAATTGTTACCTAAAATGACTTTCCTGCCTCAGTTTGCCCAGCTATGTAGCTGAAATGATAATAGCACTTGAGGATGGATAACTTCTACAGAGCTGTTTAGAAGAGTATTTGCCAAATGGCATTCAGTAATATTTGACATGTGGTACATCCAGCAGAGAGCTAGGAAGTGGGGCCTGCAGACGCATTGGTGCTTTGAGGTAAGTAGGAGAGGCTTTTCCTGAAGACATAGTCTAAACATCAGTCATCACAATTTCATCTGCAGAAGTCATTTGCCTACATGCACCACATAGGCAAGCAGTAGGGACCATTGAAGCCCCTGGGATTGAAGTTACAGGGGATTTTGAGCTACCACTCAGATGCTGGGTGTAAAGCAGATACTTCAGAAGAGCAGCCAGTGCTCTTAACAAGAGCCATTCTCTCAGTTCTTTTTCTTTAAAATAAAGATTACAGAGATAGCCGGTGTGGTAGTACACGCCTTTAATCCCAGCACTCAGGAGGCAGAGGCAGGTGGACTGCTGTGAGTTCGAGGCTGGCCTGGTCTACAAAGCGAGTCTAGGACAGACAAGGCTACACAGACTCTGTCTCGAAAAACTAAGTAACTAACTAAATAAATATTACTGAGGTGACACAGGTGTGTATGTGTGTGTGTGTGTGAATGTGAGTGTGTGCGCACAGGTGCAGGTGCCTCTGAAGCCCAGAAGTGTTGGATCCTCCTATCTCCCTGAAGCCAGACAAGTCACTTTGAGATCTGCTATCCTAAACATTAACTTACATTTTAGAAGCACTTCAGGCTCATTTCAACTCCTTGATAGTTTTATTTTAAATAATTAATTTATTTATTGAGACAGTGTTTCTTTGTATAGCTTTGGCTGCCCTCGACTTACTTTGTACCTTGAACTCTAAGCAATCTGCTCCCTTCTGCCTCTGTGAGTGCTGGGATTAAAGGTGTGCACCATGCATGGCCCTTGATAGCTTTCTAATTAAATGCACCTTGAACACTCAACATGTGCCATGTGTTAGGTAGGCCTTGGCATATGTACCCCAGTGAAGGGATATTCTTCTTCCTCCTCCTCCTCCTCTTCTTCTTTTTCTTTTTTGGTTTTTCGAGACAGGGTTTCTCTGTGTAGCCTTGACTGTCCTGGACTCACTTTGCAGACCAGGCTGGCTTCGAACTCACAGCAGTCCACCTGCCTCTGCCTCCCGAGTGTTGGTATTAAAGGCATGAGCCACCATGTCCAGCTGAGATTCTTCTATCTTACAGCACTCTGCTCACATGGGGGAAATAAAGACATTTAACAATTTTAGCACCATGAAGAGGCAAGCCATGAAGAGAACCAGAGGAGGGTAAATAATTCTGACTGGCACAGGAGGTCCCCTGTTGTCTGTGAGAACACACCCTGATCGCCAAAAGTTCATCTGGGCTCAGAGGAATGTGTAGCAATTGGTCAAGGGAAGGGAGGGTGCGCATGTTTGGGTGTTGTGTGACAAAACTTTTCCTGGGGAGAGGCAATACATACCTATTCACTCCAGGTAGGGATTTTTTTTTTTTTAAGATTTTTATTTACTTTTATATACAGTGTTCTGCTTGCACATAGACCTGCAGGCCAGAAGAGGGCATCAGATCACATGATCAAATGGTTGTGAGCCACCATGTGGTAGCTAGGAATTGGCCTCTGGAGGAGCCACCTCTCCAGTCCCCAGATAGGGATCTTAAGACAGAACAACATATGAACACCACCAAAGTCCAAGTTGGCGAACCAGTGAATTATATTTGGATTACTTACAAGAGCAGAAGTGATTATTCAAAGACAACCGTGTTACCAAAGCCCACCCCGACATGGACGACAGCTCGTAAAAGCTGGAAACCTGGAGCACACTGCACGCTACAGGTAGCTCAACAGTTGGAGAGTCCTTTCCAGCCGACAGAGCTGGTCTAAACCTCTTCCAGGCAGCTGGGCTGCTTTCTGCCTCTTCCAGGAGGCTGGTCTGGTCTCACCTCCGAGTCTGCAACTTGCCTTATCTGAGTCAGCTCTGAATGCTTACTACGGCAGGGAGGGCCTAGCAAATCTGCTCAGTTTCAGGGACTTCCTGAAGCTATTTGGAGTCGTTTTCCTTTCTTCTTAAGGAGCTTCCCTGCTGGAAGGACTGTTTCACTCTCCGAGGGAACATACACAATACTGAGGAAAGAAATGGAAAAGGCATCCATTTCCTTTTCTGTTGAAAACAGTTTCAGGCTGGTCTTCGCCTCACTATCCTCCGACTTGAGCCTCCTCAGTAAGCTACTAGACACACTTCAAGGCTGGGAAACCGTTTACCAGATACCCTGGGGTCTGCTCCTCCCACTCTCGGGGACAAGCTGGGTTAAAGTGAGGGGAAAGCTCTGGCCGGGATTAGGTAGTGCAAATGGAGTCTGTTTATGGCTCGCAGCGCCGTGAGAATGACAACCTACAGCAACAACTGCTAGGATTTTACAGAGATCCAGGCATGTGCGAACCTCGTCAGTCATGTGCAACGTCCAGGTGAACGTGAAGCTCAAGTTCACTTGCTGGACATTGAGCCAACGCGTCCAGGGCTATCTAATACTAAGGCCACTGTGCCTATCTAGGGTCTGTCTGGCTCCCACAGGAGGAAATGCGTTGGCATTTTATCTCACTTGAGTAAA
The DNA here is from genome assembly GCA_907169655.1 of Acomys percivali. Classification (NCBI taxonomy): domain Eukaryota; kingdom Metazoa; phylum Chordata; class Mammalia; order Rodentia; family Muridae; genus Acomys; species Acomys percivali. The sequence continues at coordinate 137,284,158 of OU015745.1, read as the reverse complement.
TGCCTTTCTTTCTAGAGCCAACCACATACCTCGCAAACTAGACCACGTGTCGCAGGTACAAGGATTTTGGCTCTTTGCCTGCCCCGTTCCGTGCCCCCTTCTTCTCTGCCTTAGGTGGCAGGAAAATGCTCTACCTCCGACCAATCCCATTGCTGCCCAGCCGCGCGCGCGCGCCAACCCCGGCTCATTCGTGCACGTCATTGGCCACCTCACCTATGCACGGTGACAGGCAGCTTCACCGACCTATTGGAGGAGGAGGCGGAGGCCAGCCGGGCCTCCCGGAGCTGCTTTGTTAGGGGCTCCCTCGCTTTGGCCCGTGCCGGCAAGCTTCGTTATCCTTGCCGGCGTTTCCCTAGGCTGCTCCTCCAGAGCTTCGTGTCAGGGCGTCTGGAAGTGTGCGGCGCCGGCATTCCAACAGCTACAGGGCCCAGCCGTGGCCAGGATGCCGCTCAGGTATCCAGCGTGCGCCTGTTGTCACTCACGCTCTAGCCCAACTCTAAACGCCCCGCTCCCGTGTCCTCCGCTTCCGATTGGCTGGCCGGAGGCGGAGCGATTGTCCGCAGCTCCAATCAGAGCTCCGTTTCCCACGGGCTTCCGAGGCCCCGCCCCCGAGGCCGCTGGCCTAGGAGCCCTGACAGTTCCCATTGGCAGACGGCGAGCGGGCCGAAGGGCTGAGCAGCGCCGCTGCCGTCGGGCGCGCAGCTCTGCAGCGCCGCTAACGCTTTGGCGCCCGCAGCCCCAGGGGCCCAGCGGCCCCGCATTGTGCCGGGCCGGGTCGCCGAGATCCTGGAAGAACGTCACAGGTGAGTACCGCTGGCTTAAGGGGGGCGGGCCGACTGGCCAGGGGTTCCACGAGGCATGGCTGTGAGAATGCCTGGAGCCGCGGTGCCCGTGACGGGCACGTCCTGACTGACTCCCATCTCTCATACACTGGGGCTCCCGGTGGGTCCTAGCTCCCCCAGATCGGGCTTTGCTTGTATTGTTTTCGTGTGCACACACTTGGGAGGTGGGGGTGATCTGGGGAGGGAAGGTACATCTCTACCGCGCAAAAGGAGCGTCCACGAACCAGGCGAGACAGCGGAGCCGAGGTGCTGGTGCCGAATGCAAGTGACAGTGTCCAGGCGTTGGCATTAGATCTTCCCGGCAGCGGGAGGTCAGCGTTGACCTGCGGCGGCCTCATCTGTATGTATTTATCGGCTGATTTTTAATCAACTTCAGGGAGGGCGTGTGTGTGTGTGTGTATTTGTGTATGTGTGTGTGTGCGTTTGCGCGTGCGCGCGTGTGTGTGCCTGGATCTATCTGCTTGTGTGTCTCGGTCCCCGACTTGGGCACTTGAGGGCCTGCCCCTTCTCCAACGATGCCGGGTGTTCACCTTGGCCATCGGTGCTGCGCTCCGGGTTGGGCACACCACGGGAGAGCTGTAGGGGCGGGCTTAAAGGGGGAAGGACCTGCGGTGGGCTGGGGGGGAGGCATTTAAAGAAGAATCCTGCGGGTGGGCAGACAATGACTGGTCCAGGTGGTGGGGCTGTGCTTTACGTCCTCGCTTCGGATCCCATTCGGATCTGACCCCCTCACTCCCGCTCAGCTTCTCCGATGCCTGTGCACCGTGAGGCTGGCTACCCGGTTGGGGACCCGCGTGGGGCCCGCTTTTGTTTACAGACCTCGCCATTGGGTGAGAGGTACGCTCTCAAGGCCGGGCCACTGCCGCATTCCCCATAGGAGTCAGAAGTTGATGTGTGTGTTCAGGTGACGCCCCCTCCCAGATTCTCCTGCCCGAAGCTTCAGGGAAAAGACCCGACTCCACGCCTTCGCACCAGCCCCGCCCCGCCTCGAGCACTCAGATCTGCACCTAGAGGCGCCGGTGTCTTTGGCCCGGGTCGGTCAAGATGGGCAGTCCCGGCCGCGGACCTCGAGACATGTATCCATTTCCAGGCGCATCCTTGGCCATCCTCCAGGGTCAGATAGACTTAGCTAGAATCTAATCTGTCTTTCTCCTCCGTGGTGGCTGACAGGTTTTGAAGGACGTGTGCGAGCCCTTGGGAAAACTGCAATCTGTGTGTGCTTCTGTGGTACCCATGCGATCCTGTGCAGCAGCTGGGCGGGATCCAGGTATCAGAGCGTCCCTACGGTTTCGGGTGTCAGTCCGGTGCTGGATGACTTGGTGTACACTTTGAAGGCTACAACAGAGGCTGAGAGCCAGGGTTTGAGGTCCTGAGACTCAGGACAACCAGTTCCTGCTGAATATTAGTTACCAGCTGGGTGATTGTGTGTCAAAGCTAGTTAATGTCTCAGAGCCTCAGTTTGTGCGTCTGTAGAGTGGAGATGTGGTTCCTTTTGAGGGCTGGTGGTCGTGATGAAATGACGACAAAAACGAACTGCATAATGCCACCACACGGGAAACATTGAAGTTATGTTGGTGTCTGTTAGAGGAAATTTACACAGAGAGTGGCTCCCTCTCTCCTTCCATTTTGTGGATTCTTCTATCCCCGATACAAGGCAAGGACCTCTCTTCTCAGCCCCAACAAGACTTGTTTTACTTGGTCTTAGATTTAATTCTTTTATTATTTTTTAAATTATTTTTTGAGACAGGGTTTCTCTGTGTATCCTTGGCTGTCCTGGACTCACTTTGTAGACCAGGCTGGCCTCGAGCTCACGGTGATCTGCCTGCCTCTGCCTCCCTGAAAGCACCACATTGGGCTAGATTTAACTATTCTTATCTACTTTCTTGAGGTGCCTTTTTAAGAGTGTGAGTTTCCACTGGCTTCTAGTTGTTTCTTCTTGCTTCTTCCTTAAGGCTGTATGTAGGCCAGGAAAAACCCACCCAGGTGGGAACCTTTGCTGATGAACCAATAGCAGCTTACAAGCAATGAGTGCTGGGAAGAAGGGACTTTTGAATAAAAGGCTGTCAGGAGAGAGGAAGGAACCCTTCCTAGCAGAGGTGAAATTTAATGTGTCTTGGAAAAGTTTGGAACCTCAGTAGGTTCTAGAATAAGCTCTTGTACGGAGTTGCAAGAGTTGGTGACAGAGGGGTAAACATTGATGCTTCTAAGTAATTATCTTTGACTAGAGGGAAGTAAAGGTTAGGGTTAGGGTTAGGAGGCTGTCTGGGTGTGTGTGGTGGTGGGGGGCAGGGGAGGGGGTGCGCGGGATTGATTTCATTGATTGTCTCCAAGCTGTCAGTGTGTTTGGAGTTGGGCTTCCTGTTCCCCTGAGTCTTCACCTGTAATTTTTTTTCCAGGCAAAAATGAGAAGCCAGTTTCATACTGAAAATAAAACAAGACAATAAAGAAACAAACAAATCAAAGAACAAGTCATAATCAAATAAATAGTTTAAAAAGTCTCAGGACTTTTGTTGATAGACTCTAAGATGTTACTGAAGAAATGCACACTCTTGCTTCTTGGGGGAAATTGTTGGGCTGGGTCCCACAGTGCATTCTTTGAATGTAGTCTTAGCCACAGCAAGAAAGCAAACAAACAAAAACCAGGTGAAAGACTTGCAGTCTGCCCTAAAGTTGCCGGGGGTGTTTCTGCCCACAGCTGCACCCCGCCCTCTGCTCTCCTCTTTGCAATTTCCTGGTTCTGTGTCAGTTAACCTAATGGAGACTGGCTGCTCTCAGCCCCCAGGTGCTGTTGAAGTGGACTGGCTGGTACCATTGTTAGCACCTGCTAGTCAACGTGCTAATTTGTTTACAGTTCTAACTCTCAGGAAGGATTCCAATCCTTCCTGGACTCCCTTTTCTGAGAATTCTGTAGCTCTTTGGAATGCTGGAGCCCTATACTCACCCCCCTGCTGTTGTTAAGGATCAAATCACTTGGGAGCCTAAACTTAAAAGGGAGCCAGGTTAGGAAATCTCATTAGCTGATAGATTAACTACCCCAAGTGCTCATCCAAAGGGCAAGGACAAAGACTTTTCCTACCCATATGCATTTTCTCTCCTCCCACTTTGTCTAAGCCAAGAGGAAAAGCTGTTCGGATCCTAGCTTCTCATGTTGAGATCACTAGACTATCTGGTCACCTAGCCACACACACACACTCACAGACACCTATCCACACCCCTCCACACACTCACCCATACACACGCACCCACCCCACTCACACACACACACTCAACACACTTATGCACACACACAGGTGTGCACAGAGAGAGAGGGAGAGAGAGGGAGAAAGAGAAAGAGAGAGAGAGGGAGGGAGAGAGAGAGAGGGAGAGAGAGAGGGAGAGGGGGGGAGAGGAAGAGGGGGAAAGGAAGAGGGAGAGAGAGGGAGAGAGGCAGGAGTTGCTTTTGGTACAGGATATAGGGTTCTTTGCCTTTTTGTTTTCTGTTGTCTTATTAACCCCAATAAGAGATCAATAAAATCAGATCTGCAAGGCCACTGCTGCCTTTTTCTCCCACCCTAATTGCTTCAAGTCTTTTCTCTGTCAACATTCTATTTTATGTAACTTCTGTGCCACAGGGTAAAAAGGGTCTTTAACATCACTTACTTGAGAATATTAAAGAAAAATAAAAGAGGCACTTAGAAATTAAAGCAAGGAGCAGACGGAGAAGGAAAACAATGTTCTTGTGTAAATGCGTACAAGACATAAATAGTTAGGCACAGTTCCCGCATTCCCTACCCTTCCCAACCTCTGGCACCTTCTTCCACACCCAGCTAACATGAGACTCTCTCTGTTCCCTTGGTCTTCAGGGACCTCATTAAGCAACTCACAAGGGCTTGGGCTGCGAGTATGAGCAATAGGAGAGAGAGAAGAGATTCCTTCAGGGCTGGTAGATCTTCCAGAATACCTTACAGGCCTTTTGTTAGCTGGAGAAATTCTTCTCCCAGTTGCTGCAAGGCAGTGGAGTAGAGAGAGGGCTGCACTCACTGACAGTGTAGAGGTGGAACGCTAGGTATGACAGGAGCTAGGGTATGACAGACAGGAGCTAGGGTATGACAGACAGGAGCTAGGGTGTGACAGGAGCTAGGGTATGACAGGAGCTAGGGTATGACAGGAGCTAG
>OU015745.1:137246158-137278605 GCA_907169655.1 Acomys percivali | reverse complement strand
GCTGGGAACATTTTAAGTTGGGAAGTAGAAATAAAAAAAGGGTGGCGATTGTGTTTGAATAAAACAGAAATAAGCCTCCCTCAGATGACCATCATTTATTTGTTCCAGTCTCTGCTACCAGGGAGCACAGAGTTATTGAAGCTGCAAGGGCCGGGCGGTGATGGCGCACGCCTTTAATCCCAGCACAGAGGGATCGCTGTGAGTTCGAGTCCAGCCTGGTCTACAAAGTGATTCTAGGACAGCCAAGGCTACACAGAGAGACCCTGTCTCGAAAAACCAGAAAAAAGAAAAAAAGAAAAAAGAAAAAAAAAAAAAGCTGCAAGGACTGGTGGTGTCCCTTTATCTACAGTTTTGCTTCCAAACAGTTTCAATTTCTCTTTGCTAATTATAGTCCAAAAACATTAAGTATAAAATTCTAGAAACAAAATGTAATTTTGTTGTAATTAGTTGTTATTTTGAAATGAAGTTTCTTTTTTGTAATGTTTATTATCTTTTTCTCTCTCTCTCTTTCTTTCTTTCTTTCTTTCTTTTTTCTTTTTTTCCAAGACAGGGTTTCTCTGTGTAGCCTTGACTGTCCTAGACTTGCTCTGTAGACCAGGCTGGCCTCAAATTCACAGAGATCCACCTGCCTCTGCCTCCCAAGTGCTGGGATTACAGGTGTGTGCCACCATACTCGGCAAAATGAAGTTTCTTTATGTAGTCCAGGCTATCCTTGAACTCATTCACTGTCCTGCCTCAGCTTCCCAGATGGTGGGGTTTCAGGATGTGCTGTCATATCTGGGAATTTTTTTTTTTTTTTTTTTTTGGGTGGTGGTGGTATTCTTGAGTATTAACTAACTTTTATTAAAGTATGTGGTTGTGATTATTCTATTTATTTATGTGTGTAGTGCTGTCGTTCTAATCCGAGGCCTTGCATACACTGAGGTTTACCACTAAGCCACACCCTTGGAAAAATTGTATGTTATTGTGATTTCTCCCCACCCCCTTCTTTCTTTCTGAGTCAGCATCTCACTTTGAAGTCCTGGCTGTCTTGGAACTCACTGGCCTCAAACTCACAGAGACCTATCTGTCTCTGACTTCTGAAAGCTGAGATGAAAGGTGAGCATGGGTTGGTTAAGAGTTGGTGGTGGCGCAGGCCTTTAATCCCAGCACTTGGGAGTGAGAGAGAGATAAATCTCTGTGAGATTGAGGCCAGCCTACTCTACATAGTGAGTTTCAAGACGGCCAAGGCTGCAGAAAGAAACCCTGTCTCGAAATTAAAAAAAAAAAAAATGTGAGCACCATCATTCTTGACTCTAGTGTGAATTTCTTACTGTGTCTGTTTACAAATTAAACTCAGCATGAATCTGTATTGTGTGTATGTGGCTGTATCCATGGATCTGTTGGACAGTCTGGTTTGGAACTGTCCTTGAGCAGGAGATCTTGGCTCTAGTTTGTCTCCTGCAGGTATCCATGTGTGTGAGGGAAGGCTTGAACCTGGCTTGGAATGGGTGTGGAGTAGAAGGGGCTAGCTACTAGCTTAAGGACATTCAGTTGCTTTTCACTAAAAGTCCCAAACACACTTCTGTGACCTCTGGGGAAGACAGGATATCCGGTAGAAACAGGCTGCCTTTCTCAAGTCTTCCACCACTAAGAGCCTCTCCCTCCTCCCCCTGACACTTTCCCATCTTCCTTAGAGCCCTCATAAACATAGATCAGGTCTACTACCTGCTCCAGATTTCCTGTGTCAGCTTTGCAGAGGTGATAATGGGCCCAGAAGCCGTCAGGTCAGCTCAGGGAGGTGGAAGGCTGTCACGGTGAGGCCCAGCCTAGGAATGTTCCCATTGGAGGGTTGGAGTGGGTGGGTGCGGAGGAGGGCTGGAGGTGGAAAAGTACCTCCTTAGCACTGGTGTGTGAGTGGCCATGAGGGACCATGGTTGCTTTGCAGACTGTTCCTGTCCCCTACTTATTGGAAGGCGCCTCCTGTGGGGAGGGAATCAGGCTGAGTCCTGGCCTTCCCAGGGTCTTTTTCTAATGTCACAGCCTCTTCTCCATGGTATGCTTTGTTACTAGCCCTGTGGGGTTGTTTGTTTTGCTTTGTCTGTTTGTTTTTGAGACATTCTTGCTATGTAGCCCAGGCTGACCTTGAATTTGGGATCTTCCTGACTCAGCCTCCCTAGTGCCAGAACGACAGGCATGTGCCACCACGCTGGGCTCCGTCTGTGGCTCTTTTCATCCACCTGTAGTGTCTGGGCTGGATGGAATGTGTGACTGGCTACATTCCAGAGGTGATGCTTTCCCATGGGAATGATCTTGAGGCACTCCCGGCTTTTCAGGCACGTAGACCATGTGCTGTATTGCACAGGCTGCCTTTGAACTCATGACACTCTCACCTCAGCCTCTCTGATGCTGGGATCACAGATGTGTGCCACTATGTACCGCTTAGCACAGTTTTTTTTTTTTTTGCATTTGTATATACGTGTCATGTATGTGTGCATTCATGTTTGCATGTGTATGGTTGGGCTCATGAGTGTTCAGCTGTGAATGAATGAATATGTGTGGAGAGCCAGAGACTGGCGTTGAGTTTCTTTCTTTTAAATTTATTTATTATTATGTATACAGTGCTCTGCCTGCATATACACCTGCAGGCCAGAAGAGGGCATCAGATTACATTATAGATGGTTGTGAACCATCATGTGGTTGCTGGGAATTGAACTCAGGACCTTTGAAAGAGCAGTCAGTGCTCTTAACCTCTGAGCCATCTCTCTAGTCCTTGAGTTTCTTTCTTGATTACTTTCTACTTTATTTATAACGGATGCTGAGTCTCTTGTGAGCCTGAAGCTTGCTTTGGTAAGTCTGGCTAGCCAGCCTGTCCTCTTCTCTCCATTGAGCACTGGGAGTGCAGGTCAGGTGACACAGGGAACCAACAATGGTCCTTATGTTGCTATGACAAATATTTTATCCGCTGATCTGTCTCCTGAGTCTTGGCATATCATGCTTTAAGTGTCATTCCTGTGACAGCGTGTCTGTGTTGTTCATCCCTTTTAGTGGGTGGATAATATTCCACTAGTTAGATATAGTGTGTTTTGATGACCATCGGGGTCACTTCTACCTTGCCCTTGCTCTGAATGGTTGTAGCTGTCAGTAGCAGAGTATTTGTTTGACTTTTAAACTTTTCCTGTGCATGAGCCTAAGAGTGGTGTTGCTCAGCTTTATGATAATTCCGTTTGCCTCTTTGCATACACACCGGGTGATTTCCACGCTGGTTGCACTATCTTGCCTTCCCATCAGCAGATTCTGAGATTTCAGATTTCTCTACATCCTTGATGACTTCTCTGTGTCTTGTTGCTTAAGACTAGTTTAGAGAGCCAGGCTCCTGGGCTTTGATTTGCTTTATTCTGATGTTACTGCAGAGTGTCTTCTTGGTGCTCATGGCTATTTGAGTATTTCCTTTAAAAACTATCTATTCAGACCGTTGCTGATTCTTCCACTGGATCTGTCTAATGGGCTGTAAGAATTGTTTATCATTTACTTGTTCATTTGTTTGCTCCACTGAGTCCAGGGCCTTGTGCATGCCTGGTGAACACTTCCTTGCACAGCAAATAACTGTGCAACTTGTGGATGGTTGTGTTGAGGTGAGAACTGGGCTGGTTCATGTACGTTATACAGTGTGTGTGTGCATGTGTGCACGTGTATGTTCTGGAAGCCTGGGCCTCATAGATATAAACTTTCTATCACTATTTTGTACCCTACCTCAGCTCTACAAATATCAAAAGTGACAGTGACATATTTAAATTATGTAGAGAAGGAACACATTATGCTTTCTTTGTATTTGCGTTGATCCTCTTATTTTTAGGGTCTTGCTGTGTAGCCCTGACTGGCCTAGAACTTATATATATGGACCACACTGGGCTTGAACTCAGCGATCTGCCTGCCTCTGCTTCCAGAGTGCTGGTCTTTGTTGAGCTATCTTGGGTTGCTTTGGGTTGTTATTGTTATGTCTTGAGTTAAAAAATTGTTTTTGCAATTTTTTTCTTTTTTTAATATTGGAACATTCTTGAAATTTAGGCATATTTTTCCGTGTTCCAGACTTCCGTGTACCTGAGAGACTTCTCTCAACTCACAACTGCAGGACACTGCTGTTTATACAGAGTTTGCCTTCTACCTTCATGTCCGCTGTGCAGAGAAGTGAGGGAGAAACACTGCCCCACTCTCATCCCAACCCCACCTTCTGCGTGCGGTTCATTGAGCACGGGAAATATTTTCAGAGAAATGTTCTGGGTGCCGTTCAAAGGTCTACTGTGACATTTTAGAAAAGTTTTATGAATATTAGCGTAATTATCTCATCTTGAATTCCGTGATTAGAAATTATAATTTAATGCCACAATTATATCCATTGAACTTTCATGTTTCATTGTAATTTAAAAAAAATTAAGACTGCATAACTCTGGTTTTCACTCAACTAAGCAATTTAACAAATTAATTATTTAAAAATAGATTTAAAAAATTTGCCCGTGTTGTTTCCCCTCCTTTTTCCTCTTTGGCAGTTAATTGCTTTAATTTGGGGGTTGCAGTCTGCCTGCAGCCTTGGCTCTGTAAATCCTCACCAATTGAATAGAGCAATTTCTGGTAGCCTTAGAGGGTTTGTGGCAGCCTTAGAGGGTTTGTGGCAGCCTTTGCTACAATTCTAGCTTCCTTGAGGGGAGAAATTGACAGATGGGGTCCAAGCTAGGTGGCATTTGCTTGTAGGAGCAGCTGCTTGCTTGGTATGAGGAACTCTGAATAGTCATGCCTAGGACTTTAGACGTGCTAGTTAAGCCGAGAGCAGTTAACGTACCTTATTAGATGGGAAGAGATGGAGCGATTCCTCACTGGTAGCCTCCAAATTTAAACTGCCTGTGATGCAGCCCTTGTGACCGCATCCGCTGCCGAAGTGACTTATGGGCCTTCTATGACTACAGCCTGCCTCTTATCTTCTTTTCAGCTAAGGGAGCTGGCTCTGCCTGGATCCCTGGGCACACCCACAGCCACCACTGGGAGACTCGCAGGCCTCCGAGAGCCTGGATTCCGTGGCTGGGTAATGTTTGCCAAGACAGCCTTGTTTTGGGTTCTTGAGATTGGACAGTCAGTATGGCTCAGGCTGGCCTGAGACTCACTGAGTAGCCAGGCTGGCTTTGACCTAGTGCATGATTCTCTTATCTCCATCTCCCAAGGGCTGAGATTATAGGTGTGCACCACCAAGGTCAGGCAGCTTCATTATTTCTAGGTTTTTGTGGTACTGGGGATTGAACCAAGGGCCTCATGCATGCTAAGCAAGCACTTTTCCTTTCAGTAGTCTGAGGGTTCAGCAGGGGGTTTGTAAATCACTCTAGTTAGAGTAAAGTTTCAGCTTGGAGAAAGCCTTTTCTGGAATTCTGAGAGGCAGCTTCAATAGGCATGGCTGAGGTTTGTATCTTGGTCTCCTGACCTATAGATACACATGAGATGTCTTTGAATCCACTTCTTTGATGTGGGTAAGAGCTCTCTGATCTCTAGCATGTTAACCAGGGCGACGGCCTTTGATCACCTGGGCTCACGCTTCTCACTTGTATGCTGGGTTTTTTTGTTTTTTATTCTTTTTCTTTGCCTAGGGGAGTTTTCCAAACATTCTATCAACCTTTGCCATCTTTATTATGGTTATGTTTAATCACTACAATTTCTCTTTATTATGTCAGATGGGAAGAGACTCATTATAAACATTTTAAAAATGTGTCTGAAGTATTGAAGTATGGTCTTTTTTTTTTTTTTCTGGGTAGTTTTACAAAGACTAAAACAAATGCGACTTTGATAACCAGAAAAGTCACAGCATGGGACATGTGTGTCCACCAGCCGTGGATGGAAGCTATCAGAACTTTAACTTCCCAAAGTGGTGTTTTCCCATTTTTGCAATCCACTCACACATGGGGATTAATGGTGAAGGCTCCTCACAATGGTAAGAGGCTCTGGGGAGACAAAGGGTGCCGGATCAGGGCAGCAGAAGTGCCTAGAGATTAAATCTAAATGGCAGGATTAGCCTCACTGATGGGCCTTTTCAGATCAGGCTTGAACCCAGGGCCTCCACTCTGGCATGCGTTGACCTTACAGAGCCGATGCCTCCTTTTCTGCACAGCCACTGACCTTTAGTGCATGGTCCCAGGCCCAGCTGTGCTCCACAACCTCAGCTCTTCTCTAAGGTTGCTTTCTGGTTCGTGAACTGTCCCTTCTTAGTTGCTGGTGAGGAACCTATAGCCAGTGTAAATGACATGCTGGAGCCAAAACCAGGCAGCCTGTGGATCTGAGGGGAAAAAGAAAGAAAGGAAAAAAAAAAAAAAAAAGAAACCAAAACCCCAAGGGTACTGGACCATCACACTTTGGTTCGGGATTTTCTTCACCATGGATGCTTGGGACCATAAGCCCAAGACCAACCTGCAGAAAACCTGGTTAGTAAGTTAACAGGTAGGAAATACTTGGTGTCATGAGGGTGGCAGTATGGATTGGGGACAGGTAGAGAGTGGGGCGCAGAGCTCCCAACCTCAAACAGAGTAAGTTCACTGTGGTTGGAGGCTGGGTAACCCAGAGCAAGTAGAAGGTTTGAAAGATGGCTTCGTGACCCACGTGCAGGCTGGACAGAGGTCTGCAGAGAGAGGCACAGGCATGAAAGCATCTAAGTGTGGAAAGTGAACAAACTGCAGCTTGAGACCCAACGAGCCTCTCTTTCTTCTGCTGAGTTGGTCATCAACTTAGCCACTCTAGTAAACTCAATATTTACCTGTTTTCAGATTCTTTTGAAGTTTTTGATACATTCTATATTCTTAAAAAAAATTTTTTTTTGGTAGCCGGTGCGTGGTGGCACATGCCTGTAATCCCAGCACTCTGGGAGGCAGAGGCAGGTGGATCTTTGTGACTTTGAGGCCAGCCTAGTCTTTAAAGTGAGTCCAGGACAGCCAAGGCTACACAGAGAAACCCTGCCTTGAAAACCAAACCAAAAAACAAAAAAGAAAAAAATCTTTTGTGTGTTGTATATGCACATGTGTGTTCAGGTATGCTCACTCATACATGCTCACGTGAAGATTGGCTTTGGGTTTTCTTCTATTGCTCTTTAATTTTTTTGGGGCAGGGTCTCTCATTCAGCTTGGAGTTTGACTTGTTGGCCAGGGACCCTCCCTGGGACTTCAAGGTTTCTTTCGCTCCCGCCTGTACAACTTTGACCAGAGTTCTGGAGGCCTAAATTCAAGTGCTTATATTTACAGAGCAAGCCCTTTTCCTGCCAAGCCATCCCCCCAGAATTGACACCCCTCCAGTCCCAGGTTAAAATTTCCTGGGTGTGCTATTTGTATTAAATGGCTTTTCCCGGCCCCAACACTAGAACTTGAATTCACAGCCTCACAAATGCTAACCATGGCTCCGCCACTGAGCTTTCCGCATCTTCCAAGCTGGTCCTTGCTTTGACCTGTCATGCTTCCTTCCAGCCCTCTTGCCAGTTTATGTATGTGTCTGTACCTGAGTGTGTTGGATTTTTGTTGCTGTCACAATTGCTATTTTGTGACAAAAATTAATTTAAACGAGGAAGGCTTAGCTTTGGCTCCCAGTGTTAAAATTGTTTCAACTCTGGCGGCTCCATTGCTCTGACCCTACGGCAAAGTGGGATGGCAAAGTGGGACTCAGTAGCAGCAGGAGTATGCCGGGAGTGGCTGGCTTTAGCCACGAGCTTCAACATTGTTGCGGGCCTTTTGGGTACTTTGTACATTGTATTATGAAAATCCTTATTGGGCTGGAGAAATGTAGCTAAGGGCACCTCCTGCTCTCTAGCGGGCTAGGATTTTGCTCCAGCACCCACAGCAGGCAGCTCACTTCTCCTGGGCATCCAAAGCTTTCTTTTGGCTTCTTCAGGCAATTGCACTTGTGCTCACACATAAATGAAAACAAATCTTTAAAAAGCATCTCAAGAAGTGTCCATTTTGAAGCTGGGCGGTAGTGGTACACACCTTTAATCCCAGCACTCAGGAGGCAGAGGCAGGCTTATCTCTGTGAGTTCAAGACCAGCTCCGTCTATCTACAAAGCGAGTCCAGCACAGCCAGGCTACACACAGAGAAACCCTGTTTCAAAAAACAAAAACAAAGGAACAAAACCAAAAAGTGTCCATTTTGCAATGCAGGCAGTAGAGAATCCAAGAGGCAGAACCTAGATAACACAGTATACGCCCTATCTGGGGTGACACCACGAGAGAGGGCTGGGCTGGGGCTATCCCCAAAGTTCCATTCTGTCCCTGTCAAGGCCACCTCATTCCTCATCCCTTCTCATTTCTTTCTTATCCTGTTGGGCACCCAGTGTGTCCATGTGACACCGCCCCCGCCGAGCAGGCTTTATTAGAGAAGAGCTCCTTCTTTTTCTCTCTCTCACTTAATACAACGTAGTAGCTCAGAGTGCTCTGTCAGAGGTATTTTATTTAGGCGAGACCACTTAAGAATGGAAGAAACTTCCTGCTGAGAGGTTTTATATATGGGGTGTGTGTGCTCTCAGAGGCAAATGGATGCTTAAGTGTGTGTGAGGCGAAGTAGAGCAGGCTCCGGAAGTCTGGGGACCACTTAGGTCTGTAACCCTCCTCACTCTCACACCAGCTGTCTAGCTCTGCGTTTCCCATTTATGGAGCCCCTGTAGTGTTCTGACACCTGTTTAAATCTGGTGTTTCCATGACAGGCCAGCGTAGTAGGTGGCTGGAATAGGCAGCCTCCCTGGGACGTTGTCTGCAGGCTGTCCCAGTGTGACAGCCTGCCCCTCCTCCAAACACTGCTTCTGGGAAACCATTTTTGGCCTTTTGTTTCAGCTGGAAACACAGAGCCATGTTTTTTGGGGCTTCTCCCCTTGCTTGCTGCTAAGAGCTCAGCCTTTGACAGGGTACCAAGTGTCTTGAAAGCCAGGACAGTACTCGCGAAAGCGTGGGTGTACTCACACTTCAGGGGAAACCAAAGCCTTTGAAAGCGTGTTATGTACACTTTCCCATGAAGTCACATGGTGTTAAACTTGCTTGATGACAGTGATTGGCTTCCCCAGGCTGTGGATAGGGCGGCATTATCCCCGATGGACAGGCAGGAAGCTATGTCAGTATTGATTCATATGTGGCTTAGCTTTTAAAATTAACTAATTAAAAAAATTTAACTTTATTTAATGCATACGAGTGCATGCCTGTAGAGGTCAGAAGAGGGTGTCAAATTCCCCAGGACTGGAGTTACAGCTCTCAGCCGCTGTGCGGATGCCAGGAGTAAGAGGAACAGCCTCTGCAAGAGCAGCAAGTACTGTTGACCACAGAGCCTTCATTCCAGCGCCCAGTTAGTTGGTTTTAATTAGCATAGCAAGTATTAGGTTTCATTATGATGTTTTCAAATAAAAATTGTTTTTTGATTCCCTTTGCTCGTCTCCCCTCTTCTGTACCTTCTCCACTCTTTCAGCTCTTCAACCTTCTTCTGATTTTATGTCACGTGTGTCCTGTTTTCACTATCCCCCATCCACAGTGTCTCTTTTCAACCCTGTCTTGGGCTCTCTAGCTTCTCTAGATTCGTGGTCTAATCCCATACTCACAGCCGTGTATGTGTGTGTGTGTGTGTGTGTGTGTGTGTGTGTGTGTGTGTATGTGTGTGTATGTATATGTATATACATGTAAACAATAAACTCTAGAATTCACATGCAAGAGAGAACATGTGCTATTTATATTTCTGAGTCTGGATTACCCCTTTCCTATAATACTCCAGGCTGTCCATTTCCCTGCAAACTTTACAATTTCATGTCTCTTTACTGCTGAACAGAATTCTATGGTGTAAATGTAGCACATCTCCTTGCTACAGCAAATTACATGTTTGTCCCTCCCCAGTCCCCGCTTCCCCGCCCAGGCTTTCCGTGTGTAGCTCTGGCTGTCCTGGATCTCACTCTGTAGACCTTGACATGTTTCCAGACCAGTATTGTCTCGCTGGCACTTCACAGTCAGTGTGTGGCACCTTAGGCTTGTTTTTCTCCCTGACGATAAGGGTATCATGCGGTATATGTAGTCACGTGTCACATAAGACTAGAGAGATGCTCTGAGAAATGTGTCAGTACGTGTGAACACTGTAGAGTACTTGGCATGGATTCAGAGGACTGTGATGTTGGTGGCCAGTGGACACTGTGATGTTGCTGGCCAGTGGACACTGTGATGTTGCTGGCCAGGGGACACGATGATGTTGCTGGCCAGTGGACACTGTGATGTTGCTGGCCAGTGGACACTGTGATGTTGCTGGCCAGTGGACACTGTGATGCTGCTGGCCAGTGGACTGTTGTGGGGATATGGTAGTGCATGAGGTCTGTCTGCTTCCCACACTTTGTTGGGTGGCACATGCCCTCACTCATTTGTGTTTGGCTTCTTTGACTCATGGCTGCGTTTGTGAGATTCACCCACTTGTAATTCTCACCTCCAGCTTGTCCTCTTAATTGTTCTTTGTTTGGAAAAATTAAATAGGAGGGGCTGGAGAGATGGCTCAGCAGTTGAGCAATGGCTGGTCCCCAGAGGCCCTGGGTATAACTCCCAGCACCCATGTGATGGCTCACAACCGTCTGTAACCCAGGGGACCCAACGCCCTCTTCTGGCCTCTGAGGGCACCAGAACACACATGGCGTACAGACACGCTTGCAGACAAAACACCAATACACGCAAATAATTTAAACAGTAAAGTGCACATAGGGAACATTTGTTCTCATCCTGTGAACTGCTTTCATGTGCCTTTGTGAGCTCTTGATTTCCTGGTTCACACACATTGGAGGATTCTGTGTTGTACATCTGTGTTCAGAAGCTCTGGCCTCCCTCCCTGCATGGCCACTGCACTCCATCTCTCCCTGCCTAGTCCTTTTCAGGCTCATGATTTTCATAATTTTCCAGGCCCAGGTAGTAGATTGAATAGTATCTCTTCCAAAAACAAAACAAAACAAAAACTAACCAATCAACCAACCAAAACACACACACACATGCATACACACATACATGCACGCCCCCCCCCCCCCCCACCTCCATGCACCCCCCCCCCCCCCCCCGAAGTTGAAGGCCAAAACAGAGTGGTAGTGTTCACAAGTCAAGAAGCCACCAGGATCTGCAGCAGCATGGCATTTTGCCTAGGGCCTCTAGAGAGGGCCCAGCCCAGGTGACATTGTGGACACCTGGTGTCTAGAGTGTGAGAGAATTGAGTTTCATTTTGTCTTCTTGTTTTTGTACATTGTCTCACTGTCTAGCTCAGGCTGGCCTCAACCTTGTGATCCTTGAGCCTCAGTCTACCCAGTGCTAGAGCTAGATCCCCTGTGTACTTGATCATGCCCGGCCATCGCGGCAGGAAACTGGTTTCTTCTGCCTGTCCTGTTTCCTGGACTTGCACGTCAAGTCATTCATGACACTTTGCCCTGACTCCGCAGGGCATCTTTCTTGCAGAGGACCACGCATTGTTCTGGGTCAGAGTTTGCTAGGGCACTCAGGCAACGAGCCTGTTGCCCAGCCCTTGCGCTGCCCTTTCCGCCTCACCTCTCTCACTTAGCTCCAAAGAGGCAGCTTTCAGAACATGGCTGTCTTTGGACCTGAAGAATACTGGGTAAGACTTAGAAGCTTTAATAGCCCCCAGCTGGTTGGAGGACTTCTTGCTTTTGGCTTCTTGCATTTAGATGAATTGCTGGCTCCAGGGTTGGGGGGTAGCTGACTGTGTTTGCTTGAAGTTTGCAAACACAACATACTCTCAAGTCATGTGCAATGATGAAGGGCAGTCATTGGGCAGAGAGGGTGAATCAGACTTGTCATCAGGCTGTCTGAGTTTGTTCTTTGGTCCCCTGCAGCACGCATCCATTCATCCAAGTCTCAGCTGGCTCTTTGAAGAGAAGCAGAGACAACAGTCATGTGTCTTTTATCACTGTTGTGTGTCGTATTTGCTCTGTGTTATTATTACTGCCAGTTTCCTGCTGTACCCAACTTAGACCTTGGTTGATTTGTATGGGGAAAACAACCTGTGTAGGGCTCAGTGTTACATAAAGGCTCAGGGATATACCCACCATCTTAGATAGAGTGAACTTGAATCATTGAAGACCTTGCCCAGGGGCCCAGGTTCCTCATCTGTCAAATGGGATGAGCAGCTACCCCTGCTGTGAGAGGAAGTAACTCATTCCTGAGCACGCCCCATCAGGCATGGTGTGTGATGAGGACCCAGGAAGTAATCAATCCCCAGTCTCTAGTTCCTTCTTGCTTGTGCAGCAAGTCTCAACAATGACCTGTCACTTGGGATCTACCCTAGAGCATCTGAGCTCTTGACTGAGGTGATAAGAAGCACAGAGCTGGACAGAGGAATGGTGCGGGCCTTCAAAGCACTGTTGGGGGTGGGGGTGGGGCGACTAGAGAGATGGCTCAGAGGCTAAGAGCACTGACTGCTCTTCCAAAGGTCCTGAGTTCAATTCCCAGCAACCACATGATGGCTCATAACCATCTATAATGAGATCTGGTGCCCTCTTCTGGTTTGCTGGTGTATATGCAGTCAGAATACTGTATACATAATAAATAAATAAATAAACAAAGCACCAATTGGGCTGTTCAAGTTTTTCAGAGCTTTGCAGTATTTCTAGTGGGGCCATCTTTCCATGACGCTCTGTGCAGACTGTTTCCCAACTGCTTCATGAATACCAGTATGCCAGGGCTCGCCTGTATTCGCTTTGGCTTGAAGATGGTGTGAAGATGGGTTACCGTTGTTAACCCAGCAGGATTTGGAGCCACCATGGAAACATATCTCTGGCTGTGGAAAGTATGGGCACTATCTCAAGGTCAAAAGAAAACAGAGGAGCCTGGTGGGGGTGGCATACACCTGTAATCTTAGCTCTTGGGGGAGGTAGAGGCCAGTCTGGTCTGCAAAGTGAGTCCATGACGTCAAGGCTACACAGAGAAACCTTGTCTCAAAAAAACCAAGCAAGCAAGCAAGCAACTAACCAAGCAAGCAAGCAAGTAAACCCCCTCCCCCCCAAGCCCCAGAGAATGGCATGTGACTGGCCACCTCACACCACTACCATGCCCTCCCTGCCAAGATGTACTGAGCCCGAGAACTGTGAGTTGAATGCACCCTTCCTTCCTTCCTTAAGTTGTGTTTGTCAACCAACACAAAACCGGGGTGCGAGGACCATGCTGTGGATGGCCAGGACACTGAGGAGACCCTCCAGACAAGCCACAGGCTCCCTTCCAGAGCTCATGAAGGACGCGGGACTTAAAAGGGCTGCAGTTTGACTGGGTGGAAATAAATTGGGCTTCAGAAGTGCTGTGGACCCTTTTCTGTTCTGTGTTGGAATCTGGCACGGCCCAGGCCATTAATCCAGGGAGCTTAGTTTCCTGTTAAGTACAGTTGCTCCCTCAGGAAAGGCAGTAGATTTAAGGGCTCATTAGTAAGGAGTAGGGTAGTGGTGACGTAGTTTTCCGGCCAGTGTGTGAGAGCTGGGTGTCAGGGTTGAGTCTGGTATGCTCTGTTTCTAGTTTGGCCTCTTACGCTGGGAGGGCGTGTCTCCTTCTCCCTCTGTTTCTGTTTCTCCCTTATGTCTTCTTTGACATTGAATGTGTTTGGCTTTTGATCTGAGACCCACCTTTGGCATGGTTCTCCTGATTCCAGGCAGGTCTGTTTGTGTGTGGAAGAAAGGCTAACATTTCCTGAGATTGGACACTTAGACCAGAGTCCCTTATCCTTAGCGAAGTCCCCTGGCTGCACATTACGGTCTGAGGGCCTGTAGCTCTCTGGATGCTGTGGTTGGATTTCTGAGTACCAACTACAGACCCATGTAGAAAGCGTTCATGCTCACCCTCACTTGTGAACCTGACACATTTGGGAGGAGGCAACCTCAAGAGGAGTCGCTGCCATTGGCTGGTCTGTGTGACATTTCCTTACTGCTAATTGATGGAGGAGGGCCTGCCTCGCTGTGAGCACTGCCATCCCGCGGGCCTTGGCTTGTAGGAGAAAGGTAGATAGCTGTGCAAGCCAGAGCTAGTGAGCCAGTAAGCTGTGTCCCTTTGTAGTCTCCACATCAGTTCCTGCCTCAGTTTCCCTTGATGATGGACTGTAATGTCTAAGCCAGATAAATCCCTTTCTCCCCAATGTTGCTGATGGTCAGTGTTTTCTCACAGCTATGGGAACCAGACTCAGACACCAAGTGCGAAAGGGAAGAAATTAGGAGCCATCGTTGCTGGCTTTTAGTATGGATCACGTGTTGAAGTGATAATAATTACGATTCACTGTGGTGAGTAAAATAGATGACTCAATTTCACTCAGTCTTTTAACTTTTTCAGCTTGCTTCCTAGACAAGTAGCCTTGACTTAGAGACAGCCTTTTGTGGTGGAGCCTGGAAGGCTACTACTATGTGTTGGATAATAAATGGCCCTCAAAAACCTGGGTCTTAAAGCCTGGCTCTCAAGAGTGACCTTATTGAAAGGAGGCGGGACCTTTAAGAGGCATGCCTAGTGAGAAGTATTTTGGTGATGGTGTCTTTACTCTCTCATCTTTTTGTCTTCTTGGCCATGAGGTGAGCAGTTTTTCTCTTCCAGTCAGCTCTAACCATGCACAGAATGCTGTCTGGCCACAGCCCAAAGCAGTGGGGTCACTGACCATGGGCTAGAACTCCGAGACAGCTAAAGGGAATCTTCCTGTCTGTGTGTCTTTCTTTTTTCCTTTATTAAGACAATATCCTACTAGGTAGCCCAGGCTGGCCTGGAACTCAGGATCCTTCTCCCTCACACGGATGTGTGCCAGCACACCTGGCTTCTCAGATATTTTGTCCCAGTGACCGAAGGCTGACTGCCTAGACAGTCACACATTTCTCTTATTTTAGAAATCCATTTGCTTCTGATGCTCTCTCCACCTGACAAGTTTGCTGCCTGGGTGTGGGAGACTAAGCAGAAGGCTAAGCAGCTCCTAATTAGTGAGCTTTTCTATCGAGCTGTTTGGAAGGGAGGATTCTTTTTTTCTGAAGCAAAAATAATTTAGGCAAATTTGAAGACTAATAGGGCATGACCTCGGGGGCTGCTGTGAATAATAAAACAGTGCCACACACTTAATTACCTGGCCCCCCTTAAATACTTAAGAATCAAGATGCTGGAGTAGTAAACAAACAAACAAACGCCAAAGCCAAAAAACAACCCCCCTCCAAAACAACTGCACAGTAGCTGGGGGAAGCTAACCCAGGGCTGAAAGCCAGTGGCTTGAAAGCCAGCACAGCAGGGGAGGTTTCCTGTGTAGGTTTGCCCTAGCCACAGTTGCCCCAGCAGCGCTGGAGTGGTTTCTGCTATGTGGTCTGTGTGATGTCTATTTGTCTCCATCGGCAGCACGAGCCTTCGCCTCTTTGAGAGGCTTTGTGGAAGAAGGGCCGTGAGGCTGCCTCGGTTGCTTTTGGGTTCCCGTTCATTTTTTTTTCCCTTTGAGATGCACGTGCACAAACGTGCGAGGAGGCCAGATGTTGAGTACGTGTCTTCCTCAGCCTCTTTTTCTTTGAGGCAGGGGCTCTCAGAGAATCTGTGAGCTCAGTGATTTGGCCAGAGTGGCTGCTCCATGGGCCCTCCAGGCTCCGTGTCTCAGTGCTGCATCTGGCAGGCGTAAGCGTCCACGCTGACCTTTATGCTGGGACCTGAGCTTGGGGCTCTGCTTGCATGGCAAGCGCTTTACTGACTGAGCCATCTGCCCGGAGAGCTTTAATTTCTCCTCTCCTAGACTGCTGAGCAGAACGTGGCTGTTCAGTAGTATTTTCAATCAGTTGAGTTAGCAGTTGATAAAACAGTAGATCATTTTCTCTACAATCCTGCCTTGTCTTCCTCCTGTCCATTTTGTTCTGGGGTGTGTGTGTGTGTGTGTGTGTGTGTGTGTGTGTGTGTGTGTGTGTGTCCTTCACACCCCCTCCCCCTTTTGAGATATTGATCACACTGACATATTGACAATCACTCAGCTACTTTGTCCTATGCCCTTTCACTCAAAAGGTCTTAACTGTATGTGTATGTGTGTGTGTGTGTCCTTTTAGTTTTTACTTGTCCATCTCTGTCTCTCTTCCAACAGTTTGCTCTCACCCAGCCAGGATCCAGTGCATGGGAACCAGCCTCCCACCCCCCACCAAGTGCTGGCTCCCAGCATGGTCCTGCCTTGGCCCAGGGCCAGCCTAGATGTGTGTAGGGTTGGGGATGGAGGTGGGGGTGAGGGTGGGGGTGGGGGTTGTGCAAACACTTTTCTACTGGTGAGGGAGGGATTGGACTGTGTGTGGGGGGGTGCAGGGTGGAGTCCCCACAGGCTTGGGGGAGGCCTGGTTCTACTTAAAAACTCTTCCAAACATGGGAGGAGGCGGGAAATAGTCTGCTAATGAATCTGTAGGTGGCAGTGAATTTGGAGGTGTTGCAGAGCTCTGGGCACACAGAGCACAGAGAGGACGCTTTCAAGAGCGGCAGAGAGAGGCTCGGCTCGGCTCGGCTCGGCTCGGCTCGGCTCGGCTCTGGGAGATGATAGACTCCCTGGAAAAGTACAGACCACCATCTGCAGAGGAACTGGCCAGGGTTGCCACCCTGTGGGGCGCAACTCAGTGGAGCCAGAGCCGTGAAGTTGGTTCTTGTTCCTGAATCAATAGAGATTGTTTATTATTTTAACTCCTGGATTTATTGCTCAGGAGCAGAGCCAACCCCACTGTAACCTGGGCATGTGAGGCTCAGCCTTCCAGGTGAACAGAAAAGGTGGCCTCCTCCAGTCTGTGTGCATTGCCAGCAGGGCCCGGGGACGGGGGAGGGACTGGAGGTTTCTTCTAGAGACAGCATTGAGGCTGAGCATTTGGTGGAGGCATGGATTAGAGGGGGCCTGTTGTCCATGTGTCTGCCCCAGGAGGCTTCTGTCGGGCGGGGGTGGGGGGAGGTTGTTGGGTTGCCCCATAGTTTGTGGCTCTGTAGGTGTGTGCTGGCCTACTTTATGCTCTTTGTTTTAGAAACTTCATAGCCACACAGCGTGCCCGAGTAGCCAGTGTTTTCTTTTGCTGGTTTGAAAAACCATACTCTCTTGATGGAAGACAGAGCAGCCTCAAGGGAAGAAGGAGCATTGTGGCCTTAGAGCTGCTGGCCACATCGTTTAACTTGCCAGCCTCAGTTTCTTTGTCTGTAAAATGACTTCATGAAGTTCAGAGGAGAGCCTTTTATATCTGAGTCCCTGGGCGATGGTACCAGATATGATTGCCCCTGGAGACAGTGTGGGCAGTCGTTTGTCGTACATAGGTTTTGCCTTTTGCATTGTTTTTGGACACGGGGTCTTTCTTGCTCTGTCGCAGCAGTTGCAGTCAAAGTCTGCATGGGCTTGTAATGCCTCCGATTGCAAAGAGGTGGACAGGGAAATGGTACTACCCCAGACAGGACAGAGCAGAGTGGAGTCCCCTCTGTGTGAGCAGATTTTGCATGGCAGTGCCTGTGTTGCCCTGAGGGGGAAGGGGCAGGAGTTGGCAGTGTCCCCAGGAGTCAGAAGAAAGGTGACACTGGGCTTTGGATTCTTAAGTTTCCGAACACCTGTCAGTGCATCCACCTTGCGGTGACTTTGGCTTAGCGTTTGAGGAGGATCTATTTTAGGGAGGTGAAGCATGACCTGGTTTGTGTCCTTTATTCTTCCTCCTGGTCCTGAACTGGGCAGGTAGCCCTGACCGACTACTAGGTCTTAAATTCCCTGAAAGGAAATTCTGAAGAAGCCGTTCTGTCATCTAGTAGAGATAGATTCGGGAGTGTGGGCTCTCTGCCTCCTTCTCAGTCCTCGGTGGGCCCGGATGAATCCCCCATCCTCGCCCTCCACCCCCACCCTGAGCATCAAGCAGACCTCAGTTTTGACCTTGCAGTGCTCTTTTGCAGCTGGTTTCTCTCCTTAGCCCTGTAAGGATGGGGCCCGTGTCATCTCTCTGCGTCCCACCACCACTTTAGTTGAACATGTGTTTGAAAGATTATTGAGGGGCTTTACCATCATGATTTATACTCTTCCTGTTTCCTAAAGGGGCATGCTGGATAAAGCTGAGTGTTCACCCGGGCCGCTGTAGCTGGAGGTGAGCTGCTCGGTGCATTGTGGTGGCTCCGTGCTCGCTGGGGTAGCTGGCTTGTGTGCAACTCAGTTCCAGATTAGCCTTCCTCCATATCCGTTTCTCTTTCTGAACTGACTATTGATGTTTCATTTACCTCCTTGGGTGTTTGGAGCTTAGATGTCTACTCTGACCATCCTTTCTCATCTCAGGTGTGTCAATCCTGTGATGTTCATCTTGACAACAGCCTGTTTGTCCTCTGGCTGTCATTAAGGAGAACTTTCTTTGAGAGAGAAGTTAGTTACCTCTAAAGAGCAATGATTTGGCCTTGGAGAAACTGAGTAGATCGGAGGTTGTAGGCTTTGAGAGGATGGGAGAGTCTAGCCTTGGGTCTGACTTGGCAGCATCAGTGATCTTTCTGTTTGGATTTTGTGCGGAGTGGCAGGCTGAGATGTGGAGGGACAGGGAGTGCTTGGCTGGATGATGACTTTCGCCTCATCCTTCCCCTCTGGGAGCGTCTTGCCCAGGAAGTAAATGCTTAAAGGCTGAGAAGGTCTTTCTGGCTCAGTCATTCACCTGGGCAGGAAGGGGCTTGGCGGAAGCTAGGTCTGCAGCTGCAAGTGCCTTGTCTCTTCATTCCCGTCACAGCGGGTGACCAGTCTGTGCTCTCAGCATTTCAGTTGCTGATCAGCTGCGGTTTAAATTCTTCTGCACCACATTGGGTTTTGGGGTTTGTTAGGTGTTTTAGTTACTACTAAGGTGGGTACTTAGGGTTCCCAACTGCGATGAACCATCATGACCAAAAGCAACTTGGGGAGGAAAGGGTGTATTCTGTTACACTTTCCACATTGCTGTTGGTCATCGAGGGGGTCAGGACAGAAACGCAAAACTAGGCAGGAGGAACCTGAAGGCTGGAGCTGATGCAGAGGCCACGAAGGAGTGCTGCTTGCTGGCTAGATCCCCTCTGCCTGCTCAGCCTGCTTTCTTACAGAGCCCAGGACCACCAGCCCAGGGGTGGTGTCACAGTGGTCTGTGCCACCCTCCATCAGCCACTAATTAAGAAGATGCCCAATAGCTGCATCTGATCAAGGCATTTGCTCAGTTGAAGTTCCTTCCATTCAGATAACTCTAGCTTGTGGCAGGTTTACATAAAGCTGTCCAGCACATTAGAGTCTGGAATATCTGCATAGAAGTTCAGCTTCCCTACTCTCTAAAAGTCAGAAATCTCAAACCCATGCTCACAAAGTTATAGGGGGGATATATATCCATTATATGTATACACACACACACACACACACACATATATTTTAAATTTTTAATTAAAATATAATGACATCTTCCACTTCCTCTTCTCCTTAAGGTATTTTTAAAAGATTTATTTAAGTTAGGCATAGTGGTGCACGCCTTTGATCCCAGCACTTTAGAGGCAGAGGCAGGCGGATCTCTGTGAGTTCGAGGCTAGCCTGGTCTATGAAGAGAGTTCCAGGACAGCCAAGGCTATTACAGAGAAAGCTTGTCTTGAAAAACCAAAAACCAACCAAACAAACCAACAAAAAAAGAAAAAAAGAGATCTATTTATTCATTTATTTATTTTTGTGGGATTTTTTTTTTGGTTTTGTTTTGGTTTTTCGAGACAGGGTTTCTCTGTGTAGCCCTGGCTATCCTAGACTTGCTTTGTAGACCAGGCTGGCCTCGAACTCACAGAGATCCACCAGCCTCTGCCTCCCAAGTTGCTGGGATTAAAGGCGTGGGCCACCACCGCCCGGCTTTTTTTTTTGGACAGGGTTTCTCTGTGTAGCCTTAGCTGTCCTAGACTTGCTTTGTAGACCATGCTGGCCTCAAACTCACAGAGATCCTCCTGCCTTAAGTGTCTGCAGATGTGTCTGTGTGGGTGTATGTGTATGTGACTGCAGTTGGCCATGGAGGCTAGAAGAGGGTGTCAGATCTTCTGGAGCTGGAGTTACCGGAAGCTTTGAGCTGTGGGTTCTGGGAACTGAACCAGAGTCCTCTGCAAGTGCTCTTAACTTGTGAGCTATCTCTCCAGCCCTGTGGGTATCTCTGATATTAGATTTTCATGGTAGGGGTGCTCAGCTTTTCTCACTGAGCTCTGGGGAGGAGTCAGTGACTTCTGTGTGTGATGCTGGGTGTTTAGTGATGCTGGGTGTTCACGCTGATGGGCCAGCTAAAGAAGCATTCATGACCAGGTGCCTACTGACACGTGCGTACCCAGTTGTTGCAGAGCTCTGGCCTTCCTGTTCTGTAAGCTTGGTGGATTCTGATTGGTCTTCCAGAGCTCCCAGATTTAAAGTCCTCCCTGCTGCAAAGACTTTGCCATCGAGCAAGGAGACAGACTGTTGGGTCCTGCTTCTGGCCTTCACTGCTGGGCACTGGATCCGGAATAAATAAAACTTAACTTATTTTTATTTTGTTTTTTTTTTATGTCAGTCTTGGGAATCATGGTGGTTGGGGGGTGGGCTGAAAATGAGTGCTTATCTCCACTTCGTTGATGAGCAAACTTACGGCGCACGTTCATGCAACAGTGTACGTAGGTGAAGCCCGGGAGCACTCAGCAGTGTGCTTGGGATTGTAGCATCCTGCTTTGCTCTGATGTGGTAAGTCCTCCCGCGTGGCTCAGCGGCTGTCTCTTTCTCAGCTGATGATTGCTGCTGTGTACATAAGGGCTCCCATTCTCTCAGCCCTCTCTTAGAGTGCACTGCTTGGGGTTTTCTGTGACAGCGTTGAACTGGTTAACCGTTCACTTCATTAGGCTATTTATAGTGAAAATTGCACCCAGTAAAGGTTCAGGCTGTCTTTTTATGTCCTATTGTTATAGCTTTGCTCTTCCATGTCATTTGTAAAAAAATAAATAAATAAATATAACTTACACATTAGGTTTAATTTATCTCTCTTTGCAGGTAGAAATCTTGTTTTGCAAAGGAGTTAGCATACGGTGTTGGAGCCGGACACGGGGCTCCTGTATGTAACCCTAGCACTTGGGAGGCTGAAGCAGGGCCGTGTTCATAAGTTAAAGGCCAGTATGGACTACAGAGTGAATAAGGTCTCCAGAATGGCTCAGCACGTAAAAACACTTGCTGTCAGGCCTGATGGCTGAGTCCTGAGATCCACGGGGTAGAAAGAGAGAACCAAGTCCGGCAAGGTGTTCTCAGACTCACACACAGTTGCTGGGGTACAGTTGCTGTACCCACACATACACACATGCATACAAACATACAAAGAAGTAGGTAAATAGATATAAAGGGAAAACATTGAAAACCAAAAACCCCAACCCAATCCAATCCAACCCAACCAAAAACCCTTCCTGGACTCACAACCAGTCAACCAGCCCCATTCCCCAACAGAACAAAGCATAGCCAGTACAGCAGTGTTGGGAACAATGACAGTGGCATCTAAGCCCTATGTGATGGCTGTCCCTTCAGATTGTGACAAAACTCATTTTACAACCGGGAGCTAAAGTACAACTCTTCTACACGTAACGACAGGCTGAGATGTTGTGGCAAAGGCCTGTAGTCCCAGCACGCAGGAGGTATGGGCCGAAGCAATTAAGTCTTTCTCTACCCAGTGAGTTTGAGGCCAGCTTTGGCTATGTGAAACTGCCCCAAAGACAAAAAAACCAAACAAAACAAAATGAAAATTAAAAAACCCAAACTCAGACAGAGATAAATGATAGAATTGTAAATGATAGAATTTGTAGTCGTAGCTGGGCGGTGGTGGCGCACGCCTTTAATCCCAGCACTCGGGAGGCAGAGGCAGGCGGATCGCTGTGAGTTCAAAGCCAGCCTGGTCTACAAAGGGAGTCCAGGACAGCCAAGGCTACACAGAGAAACCCTGTCTCAAAAAAACCAAAAAAAAAAGAAAAAAGAAAAAAGAATTTGTAGTCATAGCTTAAAGACTTGTTACCATGAGATTCCGGATGTGTTATCTGGATGGGAAAGAGACATTCTGATTTGTTATTTAAATTGGTGAAATTAGGAAACTTTCTGGTCATTACTGTGCTTAGTCATGTATGTGCTTTGGTTGCCAGTGATCTCATTTGCCCAGAACTATTTTTCAAGAGACTCTTGGGGGGCATGTGGGGGGAGGGGGCCCAGCCTTTCAGTGTTGTTGCACAGTTGTTCAGGAAGCATTGTTTTAGAGAACCGTGAACCACTGGTACCGATGGCACGCCCAGGCTGCACCTAAAACCAGGGCTTCTCCACCGCAGACAAGCATATTCAGTGATTTTGTGGTGAGGGCACAGTCATTCCATCACAGTTAGAATCACTGCTGGCCTTGACTCCTTAGAGAAGCTCAGTGTGCCCATGTGTTTTCCTTTCTCATTGTGTTGTGAAAGCCAGAGCCCAGAGAAGTTAACTGAGTGGCTCAGGGGTGATAGCCAGGTTTCCACAGTCTCTACGATGTGGTTGTTAGGAAACACTAGAGATTGAAATGACACTTACTAGTGGGTATTTTGCCAGACTGTCAACAGTTTCCTGCTACCTGTTCATAGAGTAGAAAGCCAGCTTCACTGAGAATTAGAGGATGAAGCAGGGCTGGAAGGAGGGCTCGGTTGTTAAGAGCAGTGGCTGCTGTGGCAGAGGATCTGGGTTTGGTTCCCAGGACCCACATCAGGCAGGTGACAACCGCCTGGAACTCCTGTTCTAGGTGATCCTCAGGCCTTTGCAGGTACTTGCACCCGTGTGTATATACCTGTGTGTACACACACACACACACACACACACACACACACACACACACACACACTTGCACAATTTAACGAAGAATTTTAGCATGAAGCTCTCATTGTAAAGAAGGTAGCAGGGTTGAGTAATTAAGAGTAACCCTTGGACTGGGGTTGTGGCTCAGTTGGGAGAATGCTTGCCTGGCCCTTATAAATTTAATTTTCAGCATTAGGCAAACTGGGAGTGGAGGCGTATACCTGCCTGTAATGCCAATATTGCGGAGATGTAGGCAAGCGGATCTGGAATTTAAGGTTGTCCCTGGCTACATGGATTCTAGACCAGCCTGGCCTGTGTGAGTCCCCTCTATTAAAACACAAGAAAGAAAGACAGCTAGGGTTAGCTGTGGCTCAGTACAGCACAGAGGTGGGGGCAACAACAATGTGTATTTCGTGTAAAGAAGGTGCAGGCTGTGCACGTAGAAAACAGCTGGTGCAAGAGTGTACAGTGGAGGACTGGCAGCATGTG
The DNA here is from genome assembly GCA_907169655.1 of Acomys percivali. Taxonomy (NCBI): domain Eukaryota; kingdom Metazoa; phylum Chordata; class Mammalia; order Rodentia; family Muridae; genus Acomys; species Acomys percivali. The sequence goes on along the minus strand of OU015745.1, from coordinate 137,255,370 downwards.
GTGTTGCCCAGCGTGCACCTGCTCTGGGCAGCCTGTGTTCATTCATGTTTCCTGTGTCTAAACCCCCAACACTTTAAGGCCCAGGCCTGTATCAGGATTTATGGCTAGCTTATGAGGCAGGTGTTTTTTTTTTTTTTTTTTTTTTTTTTTTACCATTCAGATGAGGTGGCAGAAGCCCAGAGAGTTTTTAATTGGTTCAGTGCTGGGAACTGGAGAATGAAGCCAGTCCTGAATTTAGCTTTTGAGATCAAGGCTGTGGCCACTGCCTATGTTACATAATGCCTCTTTATGCTTAAAGCAATATAAGTCTCCAGTAGGATGGCTGCGAAGTGCCTTTGGTAGCCCCCTGCCTCAGCTGTCTCTAAAGAAAGGCTTTCACAAACATGGAATGGTATTGGGTTTTCTCTTTGTAATACTTCAGGTTACAGAAGGTCCCGGTGACCCTGCAGCTGTGGAGCCTCAGTGAGCTAGCCTGCCTCAGGACAGGGTACCTGATAACACATGTGCTTAAAAGAGACATTTCATGAATGGGAATTTAAAACAAGTAGTTTTCTTTTTTTTTTTTTTTGGTTTTTTGAGACAGGGTTTCTCTGTGTAGCCTTGACTGTCCTGGACTCACTTTGTAGTCCAGGCTGGCCTCGAACTCACAGCGAACCTGCCTCTGCCACCCGAGTGCTGGGATTAAAGGTGTGCACCACCACGCCCGGCCCAAGTAGTTTTCTTCCTCTGTTTATGGTACTTGTGATCCAAGTGCAGGGCCTTGTATGTCTAGCCTAGCTCTGCACCACTAAGCCATGTCCTTAGCTCTTGCAAATAGAAATTTAGGATGCAAAAGAGCAAAAATAAAGCCTCACCCATAATCTTGTCATTCTTCATGCACCTCTCTCTGTCTCTGTCTGTCTGTCTCTGTCTGTCTGTCTCTGTCTCTGTCTCTCTGTCTCTCTGTCTCTCTCTCTCTGTCTCTGTCTCTCTCTCTGTGTGTTAATGTGAATTGAGCCCAGAGACCTGTGTTAGCTAAGTGCTCTACCACAAGTCACCCAAGCCACAACATTGTTTAAGCACCTGTTGTTCTGTCTTAGAATTTTTACTGTGGTTAACCTTGTCTGAGATACAGTGTACCATTTTAACCACTTTTCATGTCTGGTTCACTGCCACCTTGGTACATCTACAAAGTAGTCATCGCCTCCCTCCGTTTCTGGAACTTTTGCTCCTTTCCAAATGGAAGCTTGACATCCTTTCCACATTAACTCTCCTTTTCTCTCTCCTCCACTCAGGCCCTGGGAACCGTGGTTCTCTGTGTCTCAGGGTTTGTATGTAGATGGTCCCACATAGCTAGGTTATACACTATTTGACCTTTGTTCCTGGCTCATGTGACTTCGCGGCAGTGCCTTCAGGCCTCATCCATGTTGTAGCATGTGTCAGACTCTTCTTCCTCTTTGAGGCTGAGGAACACTCGTTTGTGTGCATCCACCATCTTTCCCCTTTTTAGTCATCTTTAAGTGGGACACATAGTTGCAGTGGAACTCCGTATTAAACTTTGCGATGTTCCGTGTGCTGTTTCCACAGGCTGCGCCACAAAGGCTCTGATTTCTCCACATCCTTGTCACACATTTCCCGCCTTGTGCTTTGGTGATGGCCATCTGAGTGGGTGTGGGATGATGTCACATTGTGGCTCGATTTGCATGTCCCTTGTGATCTGGGGTGTTGAGTATCATTTCATGTGCTTGCTGTGATTATTTCACAGGCCACTATGTCCTTTTGGTAGCTGTCACTGCATCTTTTCCCAGCCCCGAGTCAAATCATGTTCTCCACGCTAGTATGTTCAACAGACGGTGTTTCATATGTTCCCCCAGGCATTGCTAATAGGGTTGGTGTTGTAGTGAAGTGAGGAGGTGGAGATGAATGGTGAGGGGTGCATTTGGTGAGAATCTGCATTAATCCTCCATGGCTGGTTTCTAGCAGCATCCGGTCATGAGCACCACAGGGCCGTGAATATAAGCACACCCATGGGTTCTGAGCAGCACTTCTGGGGTCACTGTGAGACGGGAGAAGTCTTAGGGAAGGCCAGCTTTACATAGCTCTGTGAGCTCCTTTGCTTGGGCAGTGATTAAGGATCGTTTTCTTTCTTTCTTTCTTTCTTTCTTTCTTTCTTTTCTTTTCTTTTCTTTTTTTTTTTTGGTTTTTCGAGACAGGGTTGCTCTGTGTAGCCGTGGCTATCCTGGACTCACTTTGTAGACCAGGCTGGCCTTGAACTCACAGCCATCCACCAGCCTCTGCCTCCTGAATGCTGGATTAAAGGCATGAGCCACCACGCCCAGCTGTGATCAAGATCTTGAAGCTGCTTTGTAGAGGCATATCTTGGCTTGTTTTAGAAGACATGGTGGGGAAGGCACGGTGGTGGGTAGCTTTGTGGTGGCAAGAGCTGGTGTGCTTGCTCACACCTCAGCAGATTAGGGAGAGACAGGTTGACCTGGAGCCAGGTGGGCTGTCACCCTCAAAGCATCAGTGCTGAAAGCGGGCTAGCGGGTTGAGGGCAGTGATGGGTGACAATGTCACTTGACAGCATGGGCTTTGATCGCTCAGTGTTAGAACAGCATCATTAGGGTCACCTCACCCATGCGCCTGTGAGTGATGCTGTGCCAAGCTTACTTTGGCTCTTTTTTTTTTTTTTTTTAAATTGGAGCATTTATTTTATTTTACTTTTTTATTTAATTGAAATGATGTCACTGAGGCAGTTGTTTCCCAGATTATTCCTGAAGGCCAACAACAACCCATGTATGTGTTGGTTCACATTTTTAGAAGGTGGCATGGATGTGGTCCATACCTGGCTCTCTGCCATGCCTGTGGCTTCGAGCATGTCTCTCTACCCAGGGCCAGGAGTCCGGCCCTCTTTGCTCACACACTTGGGATAATATGGCTCGTGTACGTTGCTTTTAAGAAAAATAAAGGCAGTGATTAATGAGAGTATTAGTTCCCTAAGCCACAATTTGATAGTCAAAAACAATACCAACATTTTTTCTAGGTCTGAGGCCAGATGTCCAAAACTGATGTTCCAATCAAGGTGCTGGCAGGAGAAATTGTGCTTTCCCAAGGCTTCAGGCAGGAATCCAATCTTTGCTTCTTCCCGCTGTCTGTTGTAAGTGGCAAAATCTTTCCTTTTTGCATCTTAGAGTTTATGCAGCTGATCAAGAGAGACAGAGTGACAGGTGGCAGGCAGATTGGTTTCATTTACTAATCTTTGTATGTACACAAGCTCCTCGGAGAAAAATGAAACCTTGAAGAGGCAGTGAAGGCTGAAATCTCACGTGAGCTCTGCTTTCGGTGTTGGGGATCAAGCCCAAGCCTTGAGTGTGCTAGGCACACACTGCTGCTGAGCAGTACCCCACAACTGGGTGGCCTCTAACCACAGCACTGTGCCATGTGGGGCCTGACAGAGGAGCCTGGCACTTATAGTGCTTAGTGCTTACAGCCTGATAGCTCTTGGTGAACTATGTCGTCTGCCTGCCTGCCTGCCTGTCTGTCTGTCTGTCTGCCTGCCTGCCTGTCTGCCTGCCTGCCTGTCTGTGTCTGTGTCTCACTCTCTGTGTCTCTGTCTCACTCTCTTTGTGTATGTTTGTGTCTGTCTGTGTCTGTCTCTATGTCTCTCTGTCTCTGTGTGTCTGTCTGTCTGTGTCTGTCTGTCTGTGTCTGTCTGTCTCTCTCTGTATGTCAGAAGACAGCTTGTGAGAGTTGGTTTTTTTCTTTCCAACATGTGGGTCCCAGGGATTGCACTTAGATCATCGGTGTTATCAGCACACACCTTTACCTGCTTAGCCACCTCACCAGCCTGTGTGTTGAGTTTTGCAAGGCCAAGATTAGTGTCTCTGATGAGGCAAGAGGTCCTCACAGCAGCTGTCCAGGTTCGTTGCACTTAGGGAATTGCCTCTGGTGTTCTTGGGAGTGGTTCAGCCGCACTATCTCTATTGCTGCAGACACACCACCAGCTAGTATTGCCCCCAGCACACAACCCGCATTTTGGATTGACTTCAAATAATGGCCATGAATGGGAGCCATAGGCTCATTTCTGTCAAGGCAAGTGCGCCATAGAAATTCCAGTCTCATTCTTCAAACTTCCTGGGTCTTTCTCTGGGGTGTGCCGGAGGTGGAGGCAGAGGCTGGCTGCTGGTGCCCTTGCTAAATTCGCATGTCCCTTTCCAGTTCTGGAACAGACTCATTAGACAAATCCCACAGGTGTGTGTTTTTGGGGTGTCTTGATGTGTTAGTCTCCTAGGGGCTTGCTCTCCAAAGGGACTAAGTAGGCCGTAAGTATTCAGTATGACTATTGGAGTTGAAACCAGAATTGTCCATCTGTTCCACACTCTCAGGATAGAGGCTGGTGAAGGAACCAAGAGCCACCTGAAGAACACTCCATGTCAGAAATCTGTTTCAAGATGTAAAGAGGTATTCTTTGTTTCAAGAATATTTTATCACTTACAGTCATTGTGAGAGTGCCTGCTTGCTGCACATGCATGTGCCGTGGTGTGTGTGTGTGTGTGTGAGAGAGAGAGAGAGAGAGAAAGAGAGAGAGAGCGAGAGACAGAGAGAGACAGAGAGAGACAGAGACAGAGAGAGACAGACAGAGAGAGACAGAGAGAGAGAGACAGAGAGAGAGAGGGGGGACAGCTTGTAGGAGTTAGTTCTCTCTTCTACAGAGAGGGTTCTGGGCATTTAACTCATTACCTTATTTAGTTTTGGTGGCTGGTGCTTTTACCCACCGAGCCGCCTCACGAGACAGCGGAGGGAGTCCATGCACTGGGTAACGTCACCCTCAGCTGGGCTTTGCTTGGCCTTTTCTCCCTCTCCTGAGAGGAGCCTCACAAAGCACTTCCATCTCTTGCGAGTTTAACTAGAACCCAAAGAAGGACGTCTCTTCAACAAGCCAACTAAGGAAGGGAGGAGGAGCAGCGGCCATTTTTAAATGGGCCCCAGTTCCAGAATGGACCTGAAGTCTGAGCTCTCTCAGAATCCTTCCCTGCATAATTCGTTAAAGCACTGATTGCTGGGTTATTACCAGTCTGTCATTGTAGGTGTCAGGTGGGCTGTGACAGTTGTGGCATTGATGATGCTGATCCAGGGGCCACGCTCTGTGCAGCCCTGTGCATTGGGATGATGGCAGAGAGGGTAACTCATCCTAGAGGTGAGAAAAGGTGGCCCTCAGCTGGGTTCAGAGGGTGCGGTGGACTCTCCTAACTAGGAGAGGAGAGCAAAGAGCGGGCATTCCATGCAAACCCTGTGGAAGGCTGATTGGCAGGGCTCATCTTAGAGACCTGACCACTGGTTAGAGTGAAGAGAAGGGACTGCTTGAGGAGTGGCGTGTCAAAGGGAGTTTTGGTCCAGGTGCAGCTTTATCCAACCTTTAGATGTTATCCTCTAGGAAGCTCATGCTGGGGAATGATGTCGCCAGGGCCCCGTAGTGGGGTATTTTACTACCAAGGCTGACAACCATCCCTGAGACCACGTGGTGGGAGGAGAGAACTGACTCTTAAGGTTGTCCTCTGACCGCCACATGTATGCTGTGAAAACCATAAAAATGTTCAGTGGAGTCGCATGCATAGGTGTACACACACACACACACACACACACACACACACACACACAGACACACAGACACACACACACACACTGTTTTAAATAAGTCTATGAGTTTGTGTCGGGCCACATTCATAGCTGTTTTGAGCTGCATGCAGGCTGAGAGTTGGACAGGCCTGTTGGAGTAGAGCCATCTTGTGTGTCTGTCTATGAGAGTGCAGACGTTTCTCGGCAAGCGGGTAGTGTCCTTTATCCTAACCCTGAAAACAGACCCTTGGATCCCTGAAGCTTTTGTGTCAGGACCTCAAAGATGGGTTTGGAAGGTGCTGTATTCGGTGTGGTAGAACCAGTGAGAATCAGAAGAAGGAGCCAAGTGACCGTCTCATCTGTCGCTGTTTCCCAACTCCTCAGAGGAGCTTTCTGGAACATAGTGGGCCATATCTCGTGGTGCCGTGGTGCTAGCCACATGCAGGTTCAGGAAGAGTTTATTCACTGAGCTGCATCTGCACTGGAGATTTCCAGGCTCCTCAGCCTCTCCTGTCATTCATCCTGGAGAATTTGAGGACTAAGGTATTAAAATTCCTATGAAAAGGCCAGCACTAGGGAGGAAGAAGCAGATGGATCTCTGTGAGTTCGAGGCCAGCCTGGTCTACGTAGTGAGTTTCAGGCTAGCAAGAGCTGGGCAGTGAGATCCTGTCTCAAAGAAAGAAAAAGTCCTATCAAAAGAAGTTGTTATTTTAAAAGCTCAGTTGCATTCTTAGCCCCAGGAGCTGGTTGCTCACCGTTAGAAGCCTGGGAGCAGAAGCCCAGAACTTGCAGACTCTCTAGCTGAGCCAGTCCACTGCGTGATTGCCTTCTCAGCGGGAAACAGCCGCCTGCGTTCGCGATTCACCTTCCCTTTTGGGGGGAGTACTCGATTGCGAATTCTCCAGGCCGGTCTCAATGTCCAGTCTCAGGTCCTGAAGTGAAGGAGGGGGCAGAGGAGGGGGGCGGGAGCAGAGCAGCACTTGAAAGAGCACTCCTCACCTAGTGCTCTTATGTTGAACCTCTGATTCTGTAAGGAGGATGGGTTGGACAGCATGGGAACTACCAAGAGAAAGGCTTCCTGCCTTTTATAAATGTAGGTATTGGCTCTCCCCCAAAACTGTCTGGACTTCTACATGTCTAATTTCTTTTAAAATATATTACTTAGCTGGGCATGGTGGCCCACCCCTTTAATCCCAGCACTCAGGAGGCAGAGGCAGGCAGATCACTGTGAGTTCGAAGCCAGCCTGGTCTACAAAGGGAGTCCAGGACAGCCAAGGCTACACAGAGAAACCCTGTCTCAGAAAAGAAAAAAAAAAAAAGTTGGCGTTGGTGGCACCCGCCTTTAATCCCAGCACTCAGGAGGCAGAGGTAGGTGGATCACTGTGAGTTCGAGGCCAGCCTGGTCTACAGAGTGAGTCCAGGACAGCCAAGGCTACACAGAGAAACCCTGTCTCGGGTGTGTGTGTGTATCTATCTATCTATCTATCTATCTATCTATCTATCTATCTATGTATCTATTTATGTATCTATGTATCTATCTTATTTTTCAGTTTTTTGAAAGTTAGAATGCAAAATAATGGGGTTATTAAGGTGCACACACACACACACACACACACACACACACACTCATTGCACTTTTGTTCTTATTCATTCCCGTTGCCTGCTCCTCACCTCCCCTCCTTGCTGGTCTTCCTCCTACTCCAACAGTCTCCACTTCGACTTTCTTTTTCTTTCTTTCTTTCTTTCTTTCTTTCTTTCTTTCTTCCTTTTTTTTTTTTTTTTTTTTTTTGGTTTTTTGAGACAGGGTTTTTCTGTTATCTTAGCCATCCTGGACTCGCTTTGTAAACCAGGCTGGCCTTGAACTCACAGCGATCTGCCTGCCTCTGCCTCCCGAGTGCTGGGATTACAGGTGTGCGCCACCACCGCCTGGCTTTCCACTTCTATTTTCATGTCGCCCTAGTTTCCACTAACTGAAGCTCTAAGATGCTGTGATACGCCATCTAAGGCCTATAGCAGAATTGTTCATACTTTACTGTAGCCACCTACTTGCTGTACCCACCACTGTATTTGAAGTGCTTATTTTATGACTTTTTGTTCCATTATTATTTGTGAAAATCTAAAATATGTGTCCCGGGCCATGGGCACCCATATTTGGCTTTAGAATACATTATTATTATTTTTTTTAAAAAGATTTTATTTTATTTTGAATTTTGTGTGGGTCTGTTGATGTGAGTGCAGATGCCCGAGGAGGCAAGAAGAGGGCACTGCGCTCCCTGGAGCTGGTGTTGCAGGCTCTTTGAGACATCTGAGGAAGGTGGTGCTGGGAGTGGAGCTCCTGTCCTCTGGGGGAGCACTGCTGCGCTTCAGCTCTGAGCTGTCTCTCCAGTTCATACACGTGTTATCTCTTTTGCTCCATTTGAGGTAGAATATCTGTCTCGTTAGTCAGTGGAGGAGACTTGTTATCTGTCTTCCTGAGCTTGGCATATTTCACAGACCATGATGAGATCCTGTTACATCCACTTTCCTACAAATATCATGCTTTTTCTTTGGGTCTGACAAAGATTCCATTGTGTATATATACTGCGCTTTTTTTTTTCCTTTTGGTTTTTTGAGACAGGGTTTCTCTGTGTAGCCTTGGCTGTCCTGTACTCGCTTTGTAGATCAGGCTGGCCTCAAACTCACAATGATCTGCCTGCCTCTTCCTCTTGAGTGCTGGGATCAACAAGGTCTTACAGAACATTTTCTTGGTTATGTGCCCAGCATCTATGAGGCAGGTGTCCATGTGTGCTACTGCCGCTGGACCACATACACTGCTCTCCTGTGTACTTCTGATTAGGACAGAGTCTCTTCTGTATGCTCCAACCTGTCAGCTCAGGTGCCTCTTCAAATGGATTCTCAAATTAGATATTCTTAAAACTATTTTTCCCTCTCCCTAGCAACCAGGATGAAGCTTGGTTTTTAATAATTTAAGAATATCTCCTTGGCATCTCTTCTTGAAATCTCTTTCTCTGCCCTTTTCTTCTTGGAAATTTGCAGAATTTGAGTCCACGATTTGAGGGCATGTGACCATATGATGAAGACTAGCATACCTTGGTGATGTAACTCTTGGTTAGGACTGATAAAAACTTGTTTTCGCTCAGAGTCCATGTCAGGCATTCAGTATTTCACTAACGTTACCTTGCAGGGTTTTCATCGTTCACAAATTCAATGTGGTCCTTATACACTTTCTACAGATGAGGGAAGCTGAGGCCCTGAGGTCATGATTTGCCTCAGGTGTGGCTGCTGGCAGGTGGAAGAGAGACTCCTGTGGACCCTTCCCTTCAGATTCCCACTGTCCAGGAGGGACTGACTTTGTCTCATCCACAGGTTCCAGGAGTCAGGACTTGAGTGCACCTTCTGTGGAGAGGACACATGGTTTGATGCCTTTCCCAGGAGGTGGCTGAGCCTCCTGCTGCTGCTGGGTCTGGTTTGAGCTGTCCCAGAAAAGGGGTGGTGGTGGTCACTTTTGACTCCTTCCTGTCTTTCCACTAATATCCGTGCTTGGAATAGATAAACAAATACTCGTTTCAGGTGTGTGTGTGTGTGTGTGTGTGTGTGTGTGTGTGTGTGTGTGTGTG
>OU015745.1:137227959-137246148 GCA_907169655.1 Acomys percivali | reverse complement strand
CAGGCTCTGCAGTGGGAACTGGGTGGCTGGAGAAGGAACTGTTGTTGCAGGTGGTGGTGCTGCCCTGGGGAGAGGAACGCACAGTGCCGGCTTCTCACAAGGGAAGGAGCTCTGACGTTGTGACAGCTTAGACAAAGCACAGGTAGACCTTTCACCCACTGTTTTCCCCTCCCCCATCTCCCTCCAGGTGTCTCCAGAGGTGTGGGAGAGCGAGCTATGGGGGGGAGGGGTTGAGGTATGAGGCATACCATGAGGCGCCTGGTTATTTTTGCTTCCTGCCTGGGTGTGGGTGTTTGTGTTGACAGCGCTGGGGGAGGCAGTGATGGGTGCTGGAACACTTGGGTGCCCGTGGAGTGGGTGGGAGGTGGTGCCTGTGCCAGGCAGGTGACTTGGTGCTCACATGGCCCTGAGGTGGGCCCTGGGGCTTTTGCAAGGCTGGGAGAGGACTGGGTTTGCTCCTTGGTGCTGCAAACAGTCTGTTTTTGACCTCCAAACTATGTGCGCAGGGCTTTTCAGTACCCAAGGAGGTGAGGCACTCAGCTTCAGTGGTTGCTCCATGGTGGGGTGTTTCTGCTCAGTGGGACCCCAACCTTAGTTGTCTTACTGGCAGCCCTAAGGATGGGTGCTGTCTGTCTCCCTTCAGCTTTACCACAGAAACCTTCGGGCTCACATTTCAAGACATATGTGACTCTGTCCTTGGCTGGCTCCACTGCAGGGGGCTAGCTCTGTGTGTGTGTGTGTGTGTGTGTGTGCGCGCGCGCGTGTGTTTTCGAGACAGGATTTCTCTGTAGCCTTGGCTGTCCTGGACTCACTTTGTAGACCAGGCTGGCTTCGAACTCACAGCGATCCACCTGCCTCTGTGTGTCCCTAGGGGGCTCCACTACAGGGTACTCGCTCTGTGACTCTGTCCCTGGCTCTACTGCAGGGCTCTCCCTCTGTGACTCTGTCGTGTCTGAGGCCAGGTTGGTCTACAGAGTGAGTTTCAGGACAGCCAAGGCAGGCTACACAGAAGAACCCTGTCTCCCCCTCCCCCCCCCAAATAAAAATAAAAAGTAAAAAGGAAGGAAGAAAGTAACCCCTGAGTATATGGAGACGCAGATCTTGTCAGTGTTGGCATGTGGGTGTATGCCCTTCCCAGGGTCTGTGTCTGTGCATTATGACACCAGTCATTGGAGGAGGGCCTATCTGAACTCAGGATGGCAATCGCTGCCAAGATTTTATTTTATTTTATTTCCAAATAAAGTCCTATTTGTGGTTGTAGGGGTTAGAATTTCAATCTGTCTTTTAAAAAGTATTCTTTTGTAGCCAGGTGCACGCCTTTGATCCCAGCACTCAGGGAGGCAGAGGCAGGTGGATTTTGAGGCCAGTCTAGTCTACAAAGCAAGTCCAGAACAGCCAGGGCTACACAGAGAAACCTTGTCTCAAAAAACAAAAAATCATTTTAGATGTATTTATTTTTATTGAATGTGTATGGCTATTTTGCCTATATGTATGTGTGTGCAGTACCTGTGGAGGGCAGAATAGGATGTCAAATTTCCCTTGGAACTGGAGTTACAGATGGTTGTGAGCTGCCATGTGCCTGCTGGGAATTGAAGCCAGGTCCTTTGGAAGAGCAGTCAGTGCTCTTAACCACTAAGCCATCTCTCTAGACCTCAGCTTGTCTTTTTGAGGTACACCCAGTTAGCCTACAGGGTAGTTCATTCTGGGGTCACTGCTCCTGGTGTGTCTTCCCATGATGTGAGTTCCTACTGTGAGTGAACTGCTGTCTGTGTGGCTTTCACTATTGTCCCTGTTGTTGTAGTGTGTGCTTGTCGCTTTATGTCTGCCTGTCTCATCTGTCTGTAACCCAGGCTTTCAGCGTGTGGGTTTTGACTCCCACAGGGGTCGCATATCAGATATCTACCATATTAGATAGTTACATTACGGCTTATAACAGTAGCAAAGCTAAGGTTGTGAAGTGCTAATGAGGTAAGTTTATGCTTGGGGTCACCATAACATGGAGAACACGAGCTGCAGCATTAGGAAGGTTGAGAACCACTGCTGTGACTCCGAAGAAAATAGGCACCACGGCCTTTATACACGACTGGTTACATCCCCACTAATCAATACAAGAGTTGGTGTTTAATATATATTAAGCAAATACAAAAGATGCCTTGCTTTCGCAATTAATTTAGTTCTGGAGAAATGTGATGTGTTTTTGTTTTCGACTCATGTTGAAGTACTGGCAGTTGAACCCAGGGCCTCATGTTTGCCAGATCCATTCTCTGCAGCAGGCAACATCCTTGGCACTGTATTTAAGAGGATCTATCACTCAGAAGTTAAGTAGAGTTGGTGAGGCGGTTTATTAGGTAAAACAGTTGTCGCACAAGCATGAGGACTCATCAACACAATGTGCTCCATACAGTAGGACTCATTAATACAGTGTGCTCCATACACACAGTAGGACTCATCAACAAAGTGTGCTCCATACACACAGTAGGACTCATCAACAAAGTGTGCTCCATACACACAGTAGGACTCATCAACACAGTGTGCTCCATACACACAGTAGGACTCATAACACAGTATGCTCCATACACACAGTAGGACTCATCAACACAGTGTGCTCCATACACACAGTAGGACTCATCAACACAGTGTGCTCCATTCACACAGTGAAATGCTACTTTGCCTTGAGAAGGAGGAGGTTCTCACAGCGTTTCAGTCGGGACAGCTTTGAAGATATTCTGCTGAGTCAAAGAAACAGGATACAAAAAGAGAACAACTGTTTGGTCCCACTTCTGTGAGGAACTGTAAGTAGTCACATTCCAGATAGTCCTGTGTGGATCCAGAATTGAGGAAGAGTTCCAAAGATGATGGCTGTGATGCTTGCACACCTGTGTGGATGTACTTTATCCCATCAACTGTACTCTTTTTTTAGTGTGTGTATGTGTGTGTGTGTAAGTGCAGCCTTTGTGTGTGTACATCTGGAGGCCAGAGATCATCATCAATTGCTTTCCTCCTGACTGTTTGACATAGGGTCTCTCAGTGAACCTGGAGCAGAACTCCCTGACTGGCCAGAATGGCTGGCCAATGACACAGGACAACCCTGTGTCTCCACCTCTCAGTGTGAGGACAGAGTGGCAGACACGCCCGGCTCTAACTCAGGTCCTTATGGGAGCCTTTTACAAGCACAGTCTGCTCCTTAGCCTCCTGTTTGTTTAAGCATTGTTTACGTTTATTTATTTTACATGTAAGAATGTTTTGCCTGCATGCATGTGTGTGTACCGTGCATGTCCCTGGTGCTCATAGAGGTCAGAAGAAAGTATCAGATCCCCTAGAACTGGATGGTTGGGAGCTGCCTTGTGATGTTGGGATTTGAACAGTGGTCCTCTAGAAGAGCAGTGCTCTTAACCACTGAGCCATCTCTCCAGTCCCCTTGTTTGTTCGCTTTTGAAGCAGGATATTGTTTTATTGTCCTGCCTGGTCAGGTACTTGATGTGTAGTCTAGGCTATTTTCAGACTTGAACCCCCCCCCCCCCCCGCCTCAGTCTATTGAGTGCTGATATATCGGGCATCGAGAAAGGTTGAAATGATGAGTTTTAGAACATTTTCTCACAAAAATTTAAAAGTGAAAGGAGAAAAAGGGTGTGTGTGTGTGTGTGTGTGTGTGTGTGTGTGTGAGAGAGAGAGAGAGAGAGAATGAGTTGGTGGAGAGAGTGGTGGACGGAAGGGAAGTGAGTTCAGACCCGGAAGGCAGACTGAGGCTGGCGCCTGCTGTGAGGGGAAGTGGGTTGATAGGCAGAAAGCCTTGAGGATTTAGGCTGCTATCAGTGCCAGGGCTGCAGCAGCCATGGGGCTGGGAACAAGCTGTTCTCTGTTGTGGGAGCCGGCCTTGTGGAGGAGCTGGAGCGCTCACTGAAGACCTTCTTGCCTCTGAAAGCTCAAGAAGTTTTAAACGGCCTAAGAGGCAGTGCCGAGTCACTGATTGCTTTCCTCTTCTTTATAAAAGCTCCACTCAGCGTGTGCTGTGCTCACCGCGAGGGCTCCAGATGGGCTGACTGAAGCAGTCACGTCAGGTCAACAGTTCCCAATGTTTGTGAATGGCCCCGATTCATTTGTCCTTAGAATCTATGTTTTTCTTCATCTCTTTACTCCCTGAGTTCTCAGGTTGCCAGGGCTCTAGTTTTAGAATTCAGTTGGCCTTTTTTCTTTCTTTTACTACTCGTGCTAGGTTCTAATTATTAATTCTCACGTTTCCTCTTGTCCATAGCTATATTGCGCATACCGTTGCTCTGTATGTCAACATTGCGGAGTGGACTCACAGTCTCTGTCTTGTAGACAAGGACTTTTATTCCTTTTAATGCTGGGGATGGAACCCGGGTCTTGCACATGTCTGGCAGGCGCTTCACTTCTGAGCTACTTTCCATGTGCAGACAGAGAGAGAGAGAGAGAGAGAGAGAGAGAGAGAGAGAGAAAGAAGGGGAGGGGGAGGGGGAGAGGGAGAGGGAGGGGGAGGGAGGGAGGGACAGAGGGACAGAGGGGTGTTCAGTGGCGGTGGCCTAACTTGGTTTTCTCTCAGCTTTGTACCTTGAGTGGCAGCTCTCGGCCTGTGCGTTCTTCCAGCCTTCTGCAGTTCACTGTCTCTCATGACGAGGATCCCATGTGTGTTTTCAGTGCTCCTGAGGTCCAGAGCAGGCCTGCGGGAGACTGACAGACATTTGAAGAAGCGTGTCAAGTTCTAAAAGAGCTCATTCCAGTCTGCCATGTCAGGGAGGACTACCCACTGTTCCAGGAAGACCATGACCGCAGTCAGGGTCTTAGCTGCTGTGGAGACAACACTCTTCGTCACTTTCCCCTTTAGTTCTGAGCTGAAGAGGAGTTTGTAGCAAGAGTGGAAGCAGCAAGAATGAGGCCTAACGTGGACGGCTCAACGTGCACAGAGCAAGGGGTGACTCCACACCGGAACCTAGAAAATGCAAGCTGGAGTTTGACAGTGTCCCAAGTCATCAGCCACTGTGCACCCTGGGACACTCCTGTGGGGAACTTAGTTCTACTCTTGGGGCACCGGCCGGTGTAGGAGGTTTTGTGGCCATAGACGTTTTCATGTTGCAGTCTTTGAAAGCTAATACATCCTAGGGCTAGAGAAATAGCGTGGTGGTTCAGAGCACTCTGCATCTAGCACCCGCCTGGTGGCTCGTAACTGTCTGTAACTCCAGTTTCAGGCGATCTGAAGCCTTCTTCAGGTCTCTTTGGACACTGTGTGAATGTAGTCCAGAGAAACATATGCAGGCAAAATGCCCGCATCCACAAAATAGTAAATCTTAAAGAAAAAACCCAAACTGATTACAGACTAACATTCTGTAGACTGAGGTGTCAGGGTGATGAGTTTGAGCTCCATATGCTACACAGTGGAATAGAGTAGGAGCTTCAGTCCCTCTGTGTATGTGTGTGCACCCTTGTGTGTCTATGTGTGTATACATGTGTGTATGTACATCTGTGTGTGTGCACCTGAATCTGATGTGTATGTACCTGGTATGTATGTGTACGTATATGTATAAAACTGTGTGTGCACCTGTATGTGTACCCGTGTATGTATGTATGTGTGTTTGCACCTATGTGTGTCTATGTGTGTATACATATGTATATGTACATCTTGTGTGTGCACCTGAGTATGATGTGTGCACCTGTCGTGTATGTACGTATATGTATAAACCTGTGTGTGCACCTGTGTGTGCACCTGTGTGTGTATGTATGTGTGTTTGCACCTATGTGTGTCTATGTGTGTATGTACAACTTGTGTGTGCACCTGAGTATGATGTCTGTGTACCTGGCATGTATGTGTATGTATATGTATAAACTTGTGTGCACCTGTGTGTGTATGCATGTGTGTGTTTGCGCACCTGTGTGTGTACGCACCTGTGTGTGTCTATGTGCGTATGTATGCTTGTGTGCGTGCACCTGAGTGTGATTTGTGTGCATCTGGTGTGTATGTGTATATATATGTATAAACCTGTGTGTTTATGAATGTGTGTGTGTGCACCAGTGTATGTACATATATGTGTCTGCACATCTGTTTGTACCTATGTTTGTGTATATATGTGTGTGCACACCTAATTGTGTGTGTATGTGTGCTCATGTGCGTGCACACCTGTGTGGGCATATCTGGAGGCCAGAGGAAGATATTGAGTGTCCTTTGGCACATGTTTCTGTGGTTAGCTTTTTGTTGTTGTTGTTTTGTTTTGTTTATTTATCGAGACAGGGTTTTTCTGTGTATCCTTGGCTGTCCTGGACTAACTTTGTAGACCAGGCTGGCTTCAAACTCACAGAGATCTGCCTGCCTCCGCCTCCACGAGTGCTGGGATTACAGCCATACGCTGCTTCGCTCGCTTCCGTGGCCAGCTTTTATTTGGACACTGGGATCTGAATTTAGGTTCTCATGCATGCGCAGCAAACACTGCTATCCACTGAGCCACCTGCTAGCTCCCAGCTTTGATGTTTTGGCTGCCTCTGTGAGCTGAGAGGAATAGGCTTTGCTCTCAGGATGGCTCTGAAGTGGCCAGGTGGAGAACTGCACCTTCTGAGCCTCCTGGGATACCATCACAGAACAAGTCACCCCAAGGATTGACTTCCCTGCTCCTCGGTGGATGTACCCACTCTTCTGGCTCTGTGAAGTGGCAATCAGAGCTCCTTTGCCTACAGATGGGGCTCATGGTGGGCTTTCGTTCACTGTAGTCCTGGGCACTTTTAGGCAAGCCAGGACCCACAACTCCCTTAGCAAGTCAGGGCAGCGCAGACACTTGACTCACGCAGACCTGTTTTGGAGAGGTGCCACGCTTCCTCTGGAAGATCCAGGCTTCTGTTTACTGTACATTGTGAAGGGATTGAGAGGAGAGAATTTATCTTTCGTTTACCTGAAACTGATAGCTGATAGAATATTAGACATCTGCTCTGAGAAAGGGCACAGCAGGCTGGTCCTAGGTCCTCCAGATCTGGAGTACACAGCACAGTGAACCAACCTCAGAATTCTGGAACTGGGAGGAACCTTAGTTCATCCTCATATTTGAAAGCTGAAAACAAACAAACACCAGGTTGTCTGATATTTTTGGGCAAATAAGTTCTTCCATGGAGGGGTCTGTGGAAGCTGAAAGCTGTGTGTCTCGGGTGCTGATCTTCCGGTGTGGATCTCTTGATGAAACCTTCAGGAAACTTCATATGATCCTGGCGTAGTGGCACATGCCTGTAATCCTGGCGCTCGGGGGAGGCAGAGACAGGTGGATCTCTGTGAGTTCTAGGCCAGTTTCAGGAGGTGGGGGCGGGGTGGGAAGGAGAGAAACTTGATCTGAGGGAAACAGGGAAGAGGCATGCCCGTAGTGCAAACAATGTGGAAAGTGCTAAGAGTGACATCCTCAAACACAGGAGGAACACAGGACATTTCTGAAGAGACATACTTCTGGCTCCGCAGATCCCGCTTCCTCAGGTGTGGTGCCTGGGTCAGATCTGTTTAGAAGGACTTTACCCTTTGTGAGATGTGTGCACACTAACCAGACTCACTAATAGACCCAAACAGGCTGCCTGGATGGATACCTGCCCTTCCGGCAGGAGCACTGGGGTTAGGAGGAGTGGGGAGTGGATATACCCTTGCTTTCAAAGCCAATGGATAAACTTCCACAGTTTCTTTGATTGCCTCCCTCCCAGCGTGCATATGTCAAGACCTCACTGGTGTGCCCTGTCTGGGCTGCAGCTAGTGGGTGAGGCCACTTTTACGCTTCATTTGTGTCTCTGAAGGCTTGGCTTGCATGGAATGGTGAGGGGCTGTGACCAGGCTTCCTGCTGTACCTCTGTGTTCACATGTGTTTTCACCACAGGCATGAAGGGTGGTGCACAAGGGCGTTGCTGGGGACAGAAAGCGGAATGGAAACTGGTTTGTGATCTTTGGGTCATTTTCAGTGCTCAGTGTTCTTGTCCGTGAGATAAGCATAAAACAGAGGTGTCCTCCACCACAGAGGCGTCCCACACAAGTGAAGCCTTCCAAGATTGCCGAGCTCTGCTCTACGACGGGCATGGTGTGTGTGGTGTGTGCTTGTGTGCGTGCACTCTCCCCTTGCATGTATATGTGGAGGCTAGAGGGGGGGCCGTTGGGTATCTTTCTTTAGCATCCCTCCCCTCCCATTTTGGAGACAGGGTTTGTTATTGAACCTGTGGCTCATCAATTTTGCTAGTCTTAAGGACTAACCCTCTCCCCAAAAGCTGGGTTCACAGATGTGGCCTGGTATGCCCTGCCTTTATTTAGGTGAGTGATAAGACTTTGAACTCAGGTCCCCATGGTTGTATACGTCCTTTACCCACTGAGCCATCTTCTCAGTCCACCTTTTTCCAGTTTTGATTCGGTTCCAGTTCAAGGCAGCTTCGTAATCTTAACTCAAATAAGGACTTGATTGCAAAGGCTCCTTGGCTCCACCGACTGCCGTTGGACTTCCATTCTCTCAGATGGTGATGCTCCTAGGCAGGGAAATGGCAGCACTAGGGCTGGGGTTTGGCCACTTGGAATCACAGTTGCTAACGGTTACAATCCCTGTGCAGTGAAGTACAGCTGCACTGCAGGGTGAACCAGGAAACTGGAGATGGATGATCTGGGCCCAGACATCTTGGGAGAGCTTCCGGAATGAGGCAACAGGCGGTGTCACCTGACCCCATTACCTCACACCCCTGCCTCCTCTCTAGCCCAAATCCCACCCAGTCTGTTTTCCTCGTGTTTGGTGCTGCCTAGATTTGGGGGTGGGAGGTGAGGAGGCCTGTGGTAAGGGGGACCTGGTAGCAGTGGTTGATGTGGCCGTCTGTCTGTCTGCCTGCCTCCCGAGGAGCCTGTCCGTGTCCAGGCTGGTGTTTCCCCTTTTCTGAGGCATGTCACCCGGCAGACTGGTTTGGTAACCTTATTAGAACTGGGGCCACTGAGTCATTCGTTCCACAGTTGAATTCCTTGACACTGGAACTTTCCTCTGAGAAATCAGAACAGCGAGGTGAAACTGGAATTGGTGGAGGAGAAAAGGGTAGGGGAAAGGAGAAAAGGAGAATAAACAAGATGGTGTGCCTGGTGGTTGAGTGTTGTTCAGTCTACTGGACGCACATAGCCAAGTAAATACATCTTTTTTTTTTTTTTTTTTGGCCCTAATCAGAGGTGAGTCATAGATTTGGTTGATCCTAATGACCTGTCAGCTCTGTGCTGATGGGAGGTACCAGGTAGAGGTGGAAGATTACACAGCCTTGGTTAGTGGTTTAGAACCAAGAGTCTTTTCTTTTCCTTCTGCCTGTGCAGAGCAAGCGAGCTTCCCCCCTTCCCTTTCTTCCTGGTTGATCTTCAGTGCGCTGGGAGCCAATGTAGCAAAGGCTCAAGCCTCCCTTAAGCCCAGTCCACTTCCAACAAGAGACTGCCATCAGTATTTGAGGGGACTGTGGAAGGCACTGTGTGTGCGTGCGTGCGTGCGTGCGTACATGTGTGTGTGTGTGTGTGTGTTTGTGTCTAAGGGGTGGTTCTGACCTTCGTTTCCAGACCATTCTTTAGCTGTGTCTTAATCCATGAATAATTCAGTGTGGTAGCTATCCCCCACAAAACAGTCATGTTTCTCCTTCTGCAAAGGCCTGCTATTGAAGACAGACCCTCCTGGGGTGTTACTTGTTAGCTATCTTTGTAAAACAGGGATTATCTGGAGGCAAGGTTACATAGCAACATTTGGGGTACATGATAGTCTGCTCCTAAAGCAGTAAGAATCTCAGGGGGCCGAGCAGTTGACATGTGAATACACATGGATCAAGATCAACCACACAGATTGTATCAGCAGACTCTTTCAGGATAAGATCACATTCTAGAACATTGGCCGTTAGACCGTAACCCTGCAAGGCTGGGCATGTAGTTGAGTAGGTAGAGCTCTTGAGTGTTAGGGACGGGAGTTTAGATCCCCAGGTGATGCTGCGGCGGGCATGCTGGCCCATTGAGAGTGACATTCATGGGAGATGCCTGACATCATTCTTTGGCTTCCAGACACAAGTGTGAACACTCATCCACATGGATACACACACACACACACACACACACACACACACACACACACACACACTCACACACTCATATACATACATATGCAAAGAAAAGAGTGCTTTCAGTATACTAAATTTGGGACCCAGTCCAACCCCTGACAGATTTTAAAAAGTAAATTCAGTGGGGTTTTTTTGTTTTTTTAAAAAATATTTATTTCTTTTATTTTATCTGTATGAACGTTTTGCCGGCATGTATATCTGTTCATCACACGTATGCCTAGTGATCATGGAGTTGAGAATACGGTGTCAGATTCCCTAGAATTGAGCTACAGATGGTTGTGAGTCACCTTGTGAGTGCTGGGAACCAAACCCAAGGCCTCTGCAAGAGCAACAAATACTTTGACCCACTGAGCCATCTCTTTAGATCCCCTAATAGAAGACTTATGTTCTGAGTGTGATGCAAATTAGTGGAAGAGAGGAGCTTCTGGGCTGAGGGTCTGTTGTATGTAGATGCACTTTCAACTTTGACCTCCTCAGGTAGGTTTCAGTATTCCATTTCATAGGTGAGAAATTAGGTCTCAGCCGTTAAGTGGCTAGCCCAGTTCTGTTGGGAGCTGGGCTGAAGTCCAGGTTACCTGTGGCTGTGTGTTTTCTCTTTCTTCTTTGCTGCTGTCCATCCTGTTGAGATGGGTCTCCCACATGCCACCTTCTCTTGAGTGTACTTTGACCTCTGCAGATACACCCCAGGGAGACGAGGTGGGCCAGCCCCACCTGAGGTTCTTCTTAGCTGGGCCACAGGTTCTCTGCTGGCCCTTTCCAGGCATTGTTCCCCGACAGACCATGTATTTTGCTACACAGATGATTTTGAAGCTCTAGGGGTGACAGACCCTCTTTCGTCATCCAGTGGCTTGCCCTTTCATTATCTGCTTGCCTTTTTTTCAGATGGAAGCACCAATTATTTGTCTGATACTTGGTGCTTGTGGCAGCTTTCACGCACAATATACACGGTGTGCCCAGGGGGACATTCTAGAAAACATAGGAGCCGAGCCACGGTGGTGGCTTTGGGAGTAACTGTGGGTTTGTGGGGAGAAGTGAGGGAGGGGACAGGTGCATAGAGAGGTGGGGAGGGATAGAGACACATGGAGAAAGATGCTTAGGGATGCCTTGCCTGGGACTCTGACAACTGCAAAGCCAGATGAGCTTTCCACCTCTCTGTGTCGTTTCTCAAGGCAGCAGCATCTTCTTGTGTGTGTGTGTGTCTGTCTGACTTGTGCAGCGGATTGAACCTTGTGCATTAGACAAGTGCTCTGCCCCTAAGCTCTCAATCTTTGTGCCTTTCTATTGTCACTCAGGGTCAGGGCCGTGCAGCTCAGCAAGGAGCTGTGGGGTCGGCAGCAGAGCTGGATCAGAGCTGCCGGCGGCTGGGATCACCTTTCATCACCCTTTGAAATGCTGCACAGACTTAATTTACTCTCTCTTTAGTGACTCTCCATGGAGTGACTCGGGGGTCAGTCTCTTCAGATGAGCGGCTGCTCCTGGGGGCGGTTAGTGCTGTTGTGATTCAGATTATTTCATGGAGAAGGGGTTTCTAACAGTCTTCAAGCGTGTACTACCAACAGTAGGTGTAGCCATCGGGTGGAGGGCAGATGAACAGGTGTCACCTGATGACGTCTTAGAAGGGAGATTCTGGTTGGGGAATGCCACTATGAGGAACCATCTGTTGTAAGGCAATTTCATAATTTGTTTTATGAGTGAATTCTATCCACTTATGCAGGAACTTGATAGAACACCCCTTTCCAAGCCCATAGCTTTGCTCGCTTGGAATGACTCCTTTCTAAACAGTCAGATCTCCAAGATCAGTGACAGGGTCACTGCCAGGTGGTTTTTACACTGACTGTTCCCTGTGTTTCTTTTGTTGAAGCGACCCTAAAATACCTTCTGGCTCTATTTTTCAACAGTTTTCCAAGTAGTTTTTAAAATTTATACTTTGAGTAGTAATATGGTCACATGGCTCAAAATTTAAAAACAATATAAAAGGTTTCTCTTCTATACTGTCACTCAATTAACCTGTTATCCTAGAGTCAGTTCAGGTTACCAGTTTCTTCCTTCCTTCCTTTTTTTTCTTATTCTTTATTTTTTTTAAAGATTCATTTATTTATTATTATATATAGTGTTCTGCCTGCCTGTGCACCTGCAGGCCAGAAGAGGGCATCAGATCACATTACAGATGGTTGTAAACCACCATACGGCTGGGATTTGAACCCACGACCTTTGAAAGAGCAGGCGGTGCTCTAACCACTGAGCCATCTCTCCAGCTCCCTCCCTGCCTTTCCCCCCAGTTTTTAAAGACAGGGTTTCTCTCTTTAGCCTTGGCTGTCCTAGACTCACTTTGTTGACCAGGCTGGCCTTGAACTCACAGAGATCCACCTGGCTCTGCCTCCCGAGTGCTGGGATTAAAGATGTGCTCCACCGTGCCTGGTGTGTATGTGTGTGTTTGTGCATATGTGCCATGGAGACCAGAAGTCAGCCTTGAGGGTCTTTTTTGTGTGTGTGTATGGGGTACACATGGTGTGTGTGTGTGTGTGTGTGTGTGTGTGTGTGTGTGTGTGTGAAGACAGTTTACAGGAATTAATTTTCTCCTTTGATGATGTTGGCTCCAGGGATTGACTCAAGGACAGCTAGTGAGTGCTGAGGACGCCCCATCGCTGCCTCTCCTGCACTGGGATTGGAATGGCTTATCGCCATGCCTGGCTCAGGTGCACAGGGTCTGAGGATTGAGCTTGGGTCCTCATGGTGCATTGAGAGCACTTTACTATCTTCCCAGCCCAAGTTAAAGATCACCCCAGCTCACAAATATCTCCCTTCTCATAACCATTTGACTTATAGAAGAGTTATAAGGATAGTGTAAAAGTCATTGCTGCTGTGGTCTTACTATATCCCCTCATTGTTTACTCATTGGCCCTGTGGTGGATGGTTTTAGAGTGTTGTGTCGTCCCCCCCCCCCCCCCCCCCCCCCCGTTGGTCAGGTGTGGGCCCTGTGGTGGAGGCTTTCAGAGCTGGTAGTTTGCAAAGTCTTCACAACAGTCACCTCTCTTGCCCTTCCGAATGCTGCCATGCCAGGGAGGGACATCAAATTTTCCCCGTGGGAGATTCAGATCACTGAATATTCTGATGTCTTGATCTTGGATTTACTCCACATTCTCCAGAATGATGAAATTACTAATTATAAATTACTTAGCCTCTGGTATTGAATAAGACATACTATCTGCCTAAATCTGTCAGTGTTTACATTTTCTCTATTTGTTTTGTAATTGTTCCTCCATGTATATAAACATATTCCCCCCGCCCCTGCACCTGACACATTTATCTTCACACACATTTGTATGTGTGCACCCTCACAAACGCTGACCTACTTCTGAGTACTTTGACAGTGTCATGGTCATCATGGTGTCACGGTCCCCAAGAACAGGGCCCCTCTGAGCACATTGTGCCACACTTGCGTTCTCCCCAGGTCTCCCTGTTTTCTGTGGGGACACACTCTGTTAATTTCAAGACCAGTGTAAAATGACTTTCCCCTTCCCAAGTCAGAGGTGGAGAAGTAGCTTGGCCTCTCGTGGTAAGCTTTCAGGTACCTCTGCCAGCCTGGCTTTCTGGAGTGCTCGCCTGTACTCGTCTGACGTTGGTTCCGGGGACAGACTTACTCACTGAGCGTGGGAAGCTTGCTTTCTCTTTAGTGCTTACTCTCTCTGCTTCTTAGATAGGTTACTCAGTCGTAAGAGAAGTGCTGAGTGTGTGCGCAGTGCTTGAGTTACCTACAAGAAGGAGTCGGGCCAGTCCTGCCCACAAGAAGCCTTATTCAGTTTAGCAAATCCACGTCTCCGCCTCCTAATATTGGGGTGATAGGAGTGAACGACCATGCCTGGCTAAGAAGCTAGTTAGTTTTGTTTGTTTGTTTGTTTTGTTTTTTTTTCGTTTTTTGTTTTTTCAAGACAAGGTCTCTGTGTGTTAGCCTTGGCTGTCCTGGAGTCACTTTGTAGACCAGGCTGGCCTCAAATTCACAGCGATCCGCCTGCCGCTGCCTCTCGAGTGCTGGGATTACAGGCGTGCGCTGCCACGCCCAGCAAGAAGTAGTTCTCAAAGACTGAACGTCACCGCTCAGTTGGCAGAGTGCTTGCCTAGCATGCACAACGTCCTTGGTTCAATCTCTCCAGCTGTGAAAGAGACATGGTGACATTCTCCTGTGATTGCAGGGGTTGGCAAGTGGGAGCTGGAGGGTCAGAAGTCCAAGGTTATTTTTTGACTACATAAGGAGTTCAAGGCTGGCCTTGGGGAGAGACTTGGTGCCAAAACAAAAACACACTCAAGCAAGCAAACAAACAACCACCAAACCTTGCACGCACATAGCATAGTCACTTTCTACTGTTTGCACCAGCTTTTGTGAGGAGAGTCCCACGTGAATTCCTGTGTCTAACAAGCTGATTATATGTGTACGGACACTCCTCCACTGCCCTTGTCCCCTCCTGTGTTGGTTGGTTTTATGGTGACTTGATACGAGCTAGAGCCATTCAGGAGGAGGAACCGTCAGTTGGGAAGACTCGGCCCACAGTCAGGTCTGTCCAGCGTTTCCTAACTAATGGTTTGGCGTGGGAGGGCCCCACCCACTGTGGGTAGTGCTGTCTTTGGCAGATGGTCCTGAGTTGTGTGCAGAAGCAGGGTGAGCAAGCCCGGAATGAGTAAGTCCGTGAGCAGCGTTCCTCCATGGCGTCTGCTTCCCTTCTTCCTTCACTCTTCCTGCCATGACTTTCCTCAGTGATGGAATGTGACCTGAGAGCTGTAAGCCGAAATAAACACCTTCCTCCACCCAAGTTGCTTTTGGCCATGGTGTTTTATCACAGCAATAGAAACTAAGATACCCACCAACTGCCATTTCTTGGTGACGGGGGTGGGATGGGGAGGGGTGGAAAGGAAGGCTTTAGAGTTTTGTTTTTTTTTTTTCCCTATCCAAATTCACATAGATCCATCAACTGATTTTTAAAGTCCAAATTTGGGCATGACCTTTAGCTGTCGATGGTCTTTGAAGTGCTGGAAGATCATCTAAGGATCTCCACTCATCTGCTCTCTGGAGACAAGAAAGCAACCGCCCCTTTCCAGAGCTGCTGGGAGACTTACAGGCCAGGCGTGGAAGGGGGAGAGTTGAAAGCAGCTTGCTGGTGGCAGGAAGCCACCGTGAAGGTTGCAGTCACCTGGCCTTCCTCTGTTTGCTAGGGATCCATCTCAGACAGTCTGACACCTTTGCTTTCCATTTTTACTTTAAGATGTTGGAAGATCCTAGACTCTTAAGATTCGGAGTTCGTTCGTGTAGACTTCTCTTTTGAGATCAGAGCATCATGTATCCCAGGCTGGCCTTGACCTTGCTTTGTAGCTGTAGATTACTTTGAACTTCTGATCTCTGCCTCTGGCTCTTTGGTGCTGCAACAGCAGGCACGCCCCAGCACTCCTGGTTTGTGCAGTGGTGGGGATCCAACTGAGTTATACCCCAGACTGTAGTCTAAGCTTCTACTGGATGGGATGGGTTTGGTTGCTGTAAGTAAGGTCTTATCTAAGGATACTTTAAACACTGGGGAGGGGTTGGGGTGAGGTGGCATTGAACAGGTCACCTGACACATTACCGATGACAGCAGAGCAGTTCTTTCTCCTCCCCACTATCCTCAGTGTGTCTTTTCAGTCCTGGGGCTTGTGTCTGTTGAGTGCTGGATGGCATCTGGATTTGGGGCACTGCAGCAGATCCCCAGTCCCGATCCCAGGCATTTTATACAGCTTACCAGTTGTCATCTGCAAAGGACATTCTTTTAAACTGCCCAGCATACTTCTTGTCTTGATTTATTGATGTATTGCAATATTGATTTATTGCAGTGGGTTTTTTTGATTTTGTTTTGTTTTGTTTGTTTTTCGAGACAGGGTTTCTCTGTGTAGCCTTGGCTGTCCTGGACTCACTTTTGTAGACCAGGCTGGACTCGAACTCACAGAGATCTGCCTGTCTCTGCCTCCCGAGTGCTGGGATTAAAGGCGTGTGCCACCACGCCTGGCTTAAGATGCAGCATTTTCCATGGGTTTTATTGGGACTCCTTAGGCTGACAGGTGTGTGTGTGTGTGTGTGTGTGTGTGTGTGTGTGTGTGTGTGTGTGTGTGTGTCGCCACCACCGTCTTCGTTGTCGTTGTTGTCATCGTCATCATCATCATCATCATCGTTGCCAGCTCTCATCTATCTCCTGCTGGCTGGCTTCAAGGCCACTGTGTGGCTTAGGATAGGTGCCTGGCTGAATTTCATTCTATTGCCTTCAGCTGGGATTACAGGTGTGTGCACCATGTCTGGCTTATGCAGGGTTTTTTTGATTGTTTGTTTTTTTGGTTTTTTTTGAGACAGGGTTTCTCTGTGTAGCCTTGGCTGTCTAGGACTCCCTTTGTAGACCAGGCTGGCCTCCAACTCACAGCGATCCACCTGCCTCAGCCTACTCTGAGTGCTGGGATCCGGCTAGCAGCCGTGTTCTTAACCACTGAGCCATCTCTCTGGCCTAAGAGAATCTTATGGCTATGGAGCTTCTTGGACGTTTCACCCCCGGTGGAATTTCTGAAGCCCTGTTCTCCATGATTGTGGCCGTCCCAAAAGAAGGGAAACGGAGAGGCCGGCAGACAGTGGACAGGCACCTGCAGGTGTAGGGTTTGGTGGTTTGAGAGGAATTGTAGTGGAAACTGGAGAATACTGCAAATACAAATTCTGTGGGAAAAGGTTGGAAAACAAGCTTTCCAGAAAAGTCTACCCCTTCCCCTTTTTAAACATACAAACTTTCTCATTAGATCTGGGATTAAAACAAAACAAAACAAAACCCCTTTTATCTCTTCTGCTAGTTAATGAAACTGCCAAGAGAAGTTTTAAAAATGTATTTATTTTTAGTTTATCTTACGTGCATGGGAATTTTGCCTGTGGAGGTCATAAGAGGATGTCCTGTCTCTGGAACTGGAGTCGGGTAGCCAGGTGAGGTGGAGTTGACCCCCATTTTTGCAGTGCTCCCTGTCTCGGTTGTGCCTGCGGGGGAAAATGCCCAGGAGCTGACAGCCTGTCTCACACTCAGGGAAGTGTCTTTCCTCAGGACTGTCAGCCTTGCAGGTATGCTGTGAGCAGGCTTTCTGAGGAGGCTTTTCCATATGGGCCATCAGCGATGTTGGCTGTGACAGGCCTGATGACCCAGGGCGTCCCTCATATCTGTTCAGCAGCTGGCGGTGGGGTTGGGGGGGTGAGTGGCTGGATAGGGTGGGGGGTAGGGATCTGTGCCTCATGGCTCAGGAGTTATTATTACCCTGCAGTTGCTTGGTGCTGTGGCACTTGTGAAGTATATGGCTGGCTGGTATTCTTGCTTTTTTAAAAAAAAGAATTACTCTTTACTTGTAAAATGCCTTTCCCTCAAAGTACACTTAGAAAATGCAGGGAGAAAATGCACAGAAGAAAAAAAAATTTAATTTCGTCATTTGTAAATTGCTGCTGTTACCAGGTCATACATTTAATTTTTTTCAGACACGACCTCATCTGTCCCAGGCTGGCCTTGAACTTGCTGTGTAGCCAGTATTGAGCTGAACTTGAGCTTTCTGCCTCTGCCTCTGCCTCCTGGGTGTTGGGATCACATCATGCCTAGTTTTTATGCATTGCTGGGGGTTGAAGCAAAGGCCTCATGCACACAAGGCAAGCTCTCTATCCACCTGCCAGCTGAGCTATACCTCCAGCCCTGCTTTTGATTTTATGAGTCGAGATCTCAGGTAGCCCAGGCTTTCCTCAAACTGACTTAAACAAGGCCGGTCTTCTGTTTCTGAAGTTCTGAGATCACAAGAGTGTGCTAACATGCCCCTAGCTTTTGTCTATCTAAGATTTATTTTATTTTTATGAATGCGTTTTGTTATTATGTATGCATATATGCCACATGTGTGCTTGGTGCCTCAGAAGTCAGAAGAGAGGGTCAGAGCTCCTGGAAGCCTTGCATGCTGTCAGTCACCATGTGGGTTCTGGGAATAAGACTCAGGAACTCAGCAAGCACAAGTGCTCTTAACTCCTGAGCCATCGCTCCAGCTCCCATCTAGCGTGTGTGTGTGTGTGTGTGTGTGTGTGTGTGTGTGTGTGTGTGTGTG
>OU015745.1:137213857-137227949 GCA_907169655.1 Acomys percivali | reverse complement strand
TGTGTGTGTGTGTGTGTGTGTGTGTGTGTGTGTGTGTGTGTGTGTGTATGTGTGTGTGATGAGTGCAGGTACCTTTGGAGACCAGAAGAAGGCGCCATCTCCTCTGGAGCTAAAGTTAGAAGTGGTTGTGAGCTGCCTCTTGTGGGTGTTCCGGAAGAGCCTCAAGTGTTCTTAACCACTGAGCAACTTTTCTAGCACCTCATCTATCTTTTTTTGCTGTCATTCCCTCCGTATGTATCTGTTTCCTCTCCTTTCTTCATCTTCCTCCTTTCATCTCCCCTCTCCTCCTCTTTCCCCTCTTACCACCGCCCCTCCGTCTTCTATCCTTTTGCTCTTGTGTTGGAGACAGAGCCTAGAGCCTTGTGTCTGCCAGCTGTGCACCAGCCTCTGTACATAAAATATGTAACATGGACCACACAGGAATGTAGGTGTCGTTTCCTATTTTCCTTGTAGTGACTATACTATACGTTCCTTGGATTCTGACCCTAGCTTCACTTTTAAGCGTTGTGGGGTCTCCATGTGCCCCATTTTCTCAGCCTGTTAAGTAAGGGTGAGGAGAGTGTTAAGGGCTGTAAGGACCCCTGATACAGTCAGCCTGCTGTATCTGTGACTTCCACAGCTTTAGAGCCAGTCAGAACTGTAACTGAAAATACAGCAAATGAACCAAAACCACAAACCCACATGTCTCTTCGGAGCCAGGTTTTCTTAATGTTATGCTTAGAGCAATGCAGCATAACCCAGTCACCCAGCATTTACACTGTATTTGACATTCCATGTGATTTAGGGGTGACTCAGAGTGCACAGGAGGATGTGCAGCATACACACAAAAGTCTATTTTCCATAGGCCTTGAGTGTCTGCACACTTTGCTATTGAGGGAGGTTCTCGAGCTTCTTCTGAGCAGTGACCCCCAGTCCACTGCCCAGCATCAGCCATCCTGGCAGGAAGTCTCCTGTGCCTTGGTGCTGACTCCAACACATGCCCTCCCTGTATCCTTGGTTTTGGTGGAGGGAAACAAGATGCCATGAGTAGCTTTGACCAGTTTGTCAACCTTGGTTTTAAGTGTTGTCCTTTTGGGGTAGATGATTCTTTTGTCATCTAGGCGACCTATACATTGTAGGGCTGCACCCACTAGATGACAATGGTAGCTCTCTGTCAAGTGTTTACTCAGGAAGCAAAGCTCCTTAGGCCTCAGTGCTCTGGGTTGGGCCCACCTGGTGTTATCATTGGATCTTCTCCATAGCCAACCTGAACAGAAAGATTGGTGACCGGCTAGACAAGCAGGCTCAGGACAGCTTCAGCCACCCTCCATCTGTCAATACACCATGGACTCTACTTGAAGGATCATGGGTTGGTAAGCTCCAGGTCTGTGTGTCTTTAGAATCCAGGGAAATACCTGCTTGTGGCACTGGGTCTGCTATGGTTTGACTGACCGTTCAGATACGTTGAAGTGTAGTTGCTAGGATGGTGTGAAGAGGCAGAACCTTAGGGTGATGGTGGTGGTGGTGGCGGCGGTGGTGGCGGCGGCGGCGCACGCCTTTAATCCCAGCCCAGCATGTGGGAGGCAGAGGCAGGTGGATCTTTGTGAGTTCGGGGTCAGCCTGGTCTACAGAGCCAGTTCCAGGATGGCCAAGGCTATACAGAGAAACCCTGTCTCAAACAAAACAAAACAAACGAGGTAGACCCTCGAAGGGATGACTGGGTCATAGGGACCCCACTCCAGGGAGTGGGTTATGGCCACTGTGTGGGGTTATCAGGGAAGAAGGCTATTGAGTTGGCTCCTCTTTCTGTCTTTGTCCCTCTTGACCCTTCTCTGCCGTGCTATGACGTAGAATGAAAGCTTTCACCAGGCACAGCTCCTTGACGCTGCGCTTCCTCCCTTTACAGCTCTGAGAAATGCACTTCTCCTCATCTTTGTTTTGTATTCCTTTTGTGGTATTCTGCTTGAGTAGCAAAAACAAACAAACAAACAAACAAACAAAGCAAATCAAAGTGGCCTGACTAAGGAGGTGTCCCGACAGAACCACTGGCAGCTCTCCTCTGACTCTGGGCCCTGGAGTCCTGTAGCTGTGGGAAGGAGCTTGGAGATGGGTCCAGTGAAGAGATCATAGGACAGGGAGACTGCAGGACCATCCCTGTGTCATTTGAAGGCCTATGCAATGGCATGATTTTCCTTAGAATG
The DNA here is from genome assembly GCA_907169655.1 of Acomys percivali. NCBI lineage: Eukaryota > Metazoa > Chordata > Mammalia > Rodentia > Muridae > Acomys > Acomys percivali. The sequence continues at coordinate 137,225,769 of OU015745.1, read as the reverse complement.
TGAACAAAGTACTCCACTTTCAAACTCCCTGCACTTTCGTTGTCATTAGGTCACCCAGAGTGCTCACTTTCAGTGTAAGAGCAGGTGCCCTGCCCAGGACGCCTTCTATGCGGGGCAGACTGCAGAGCTCAGGGAATTAGCCTTTTGACTCTAGTGATGACAATTACATATTTTCCATGTCTTTTCCTTAGGATTGCCAGCTGTTGTGTAGGTGCCTAGAAAAGTGCATGTTTTTTTTGTTTTTTGAGTGCTAGGGTTCAAACCCAGGGCCATGTGCCTTATTGGCAAGTACTCTCTCTATCAATGGAGCTATAGTCCTGGCTCCTAGTCCATTTTCTGTTGCTGTAACAAAAGGCCTGAGCAATTGGTAACATAGAAGGAAGGGAAGGTTGTTTTGTGTATGCTTCTGGTGTGGTATGTGCTCTGTGCTCAGAGGGTGATTTTACTGGGTCAGTGTGACATCACATGAGGATGCAGAACAAGTGTCTAGTTTATGTCTTGTTTAAAGCCACCAATGCCACAGCAGAGGCCTTACCCTGAAGACCCATCTAATCCTAAGTAACTTCCAAAGACTAACCCAGAGACACAGGTAAGTGGGGATCACATTCCCAAGACCTCTTGGAGGGGGTGTCACATTCCATAGCGATGCAGTGAGGGGTGTCTGGGAGTGTGTAGCTCCTTGGTGAATTGTTACATGCCACTTGTTAGGATGAGGCCCCACAAGGTGGAGCACGCCTGTGATCCCAGCACTTGGGAGGTTGATACAGGAGGCTCAGGAGTCAAGGGCCATCTTTGGCAACATATGGAATTTGAGGCCAGCCTAGGCTACATAAGGCCTTGTGTGACAACAACCACAGCAGAGATAGGGAGGTGAGACTGGTCCATGTCTGAGAAGCATCAGTGGCTACTTCCTGGGAACAGGTGGACTGGGCATGAAGGGTAACTGAGGAAGTAGCCTGGCTTGCTGCACCCGTTTGCTGTTAATTTTCTCTTCCTCTGTGAATTTAGTATTGCGCTATAGCTGCTGGCCCCAATGGTGGCCTTCCTAGTGTGCCCTATGGGTTCCCTGTTTATTCTCTACAACAGCAGTTCTCAACCTATGGGGTGATATCAGATACCCTGCATATCAGATATTTACATTATGACCCCTAACAGCAGCAGCTATGAAGTAGCAATGGGGTACTTTTCTGGTCGGGGGTCACCACAGCATGGGGAGCTGTATTAAAGGGTCACAGCGTTAGGAAGGTTGAGAGCCAGTGCGCTAGAAGCAACATCACTGGAGCGCATGTCCTTGGCTGTAGACCGCAAGAGTCAGGGCACCTTCCTGCAGCTCACTGTCCTGCTGGCTCTTCCTGTTTTGGCTGCGGTAACAGGAAACCAGAACGTGGGTTGTTAGTAAGGACGTGTGTGTGTGTGTGTGTGTGTGTGTGTGTGTGTGTGTGTGTGTGTGTTTCCCAAAGCCCAGGCTTGCCTCAATATCACTATGTAACTCCTCATCTTCCTGCCTTTACCTCCCAGTTGCTGGGACTACAAGTACGCACCACACCCGATTTACCAAAGACCCCATTTTTAATATCATTTTGAGTGGTAGGGCTTCAACATGGATTTTGGGGAAACACAAACGTGTAGATTTTTGCACAAGCCATAACATGGAGTCTGAGAATGAGAGGGCACCCATGACTATGGAGGGTCCTGGACAGTCAGTGGGCTGGACTGACTGAGGTTGCAGGACACCCTGTGCTGCGGACTGTGGGAGGGAGTTTAGCAGCGGACCCTTGCCCAGCTGAGCCAGGAAGTGGTGGGCGAAGGGGTTGGAACCCACTGTGTCCTGCTCCTTTAGGGTGCCTCAGATTTTTTGTTTTCATTCTTTTTTTTGGTTTTGGCAGTGACTGGGGCTGCTGTTTGGTCAGGTCCCTGCACAGGAGGGGTGTCGGGTTTGGAGGCTCCCCACAGTGCTGACTCTGTGGTTAATGTAGCCAGCAGGACACATGGCGTGTTGCCCTCACTCCTGTGGGTCTGTGTACCATCTGTGTGCCATGTGGCCTCTTTGTAGCGGGAGGACGTGAAGTGACAGGTGTGCGGGGTGCTGTGTTCTTCCTGGCTATCTCAGTCTATCCAGGCTGTGTGCTGGGCAGCTTCTTGCTGCGTTGAAAAGCGCCTGATAGACGTTTAATGGGAGGACAGTTATGCTGGCTCCAAGCCTCACCTCTCCTTGCTTGGTCAGAAGTGTCATCACTGTCAGGCAGGTGGCAGGAACGCATGGCAGAAGAAGTGCCCTCACCCCGAGGCTCCCTGGAAGCAGAGGCACTCCCCTTAGTGCCTGCTTCTTCCCACCAGCCCCACCTCCCAACAGCCTTTCAATTCTAAACTCCCCCACGCACCAGTCCACCAAGAAGGTCCCACTTGTGTTTTGATCACCTCTTGGCAGTGCCACCATCCACATTTGAGCCGTTTGAGGGGACACTTCATACGCACACTCTGGAGTCTCTCTCACAAGGCTCTAATTGCATGTATGAAAACTCTACTGCAGGACCCAGTCATCTCCAAAGACTCCACTTCACTTGTTGGGGGGCTTGTGATGTATCCTTGGGGGGGGGGAACAGGAGCGTCCAGCCCTTGGCAGGGGTTTCCTGGTTCCTTTTCGAGCAGCGGCCAGACCTGTACTACCCTGGATCCTGTCCTTTGCCTAACGCTTCTTTGGTTGGGCTTGGATTCCTGCTGAGCTGGTTTCCCACCAGATGGAATGAGAGCCACCATCTCTGCTCCCATCGGTTTCTGAGACCCCTGTTCCCTGATGCGCAGATCCCCTCAGGGGGAAGTGCCTGCCACAGTGTCAGCTGGATTTACCGCAGTCTTTCCTCCCCTTGCTTTCTAATTCTCTCCAACATTTTCCAGACGTTTCTCCTGCCCTGGATATGAAACACATCTTTACAAATTCTCCAGGTGTTCTGAAGTGAATGGGAGAGGCTGTCAGAGGAAGTAGCTCCTTCCTCCTCCTCCTCTTAGAAAATCCACAGAGCGAGACACGAGGCTCACCATGTTGAAGCTGAGACGTGTATGAAAATAAAGTTTTAATTAGAAGGAGCATTTCTCAGCCTCAACCTGTTGCTGGCTGTCTTAACACTGAGATGAAAATAAACTGGCTCTGGCTTCTTGGCACAAGACCCACTCACTCTGCCTTTTACACACTGAGACATGGGTTGAAGCGTGGGGTGCAGTTGCTTGTGCCGAGTCTCAGAGCCTCTGGCTTCCTGAAATGAAGAGCGGGGAGTTGGATCCCAGAGTAGTGGGTACAGCCATGCCATGTGCTGTAGGGCCCATTGATTTTAGCCTACTGCGACTCAGGAAAAAAATCACCTTTCTAAACATGTCAGAGGATGTATGGGAGTGGGGCGTGGTACCGTATGACCTCAAGACCGTGTCCTCTATCACTGTTCAGCGGCACGGCCCAAGGCAGGTCACTTACGTGTTTGTGTCCTCATCTGTGAAGCGGGTACAGCAGTGGCATTACCATCTTCATAATGCTGATGATAAATGACCTGGCACAGGCCTGTTCAGTAACTGGGACTCATTGTTATTAATGGTTCCTACAAGTCCAAGCCTTGGGTCATTGCCAGAGTCTCCCCCAATGTTTCCGGTGTAGGGTGGCCCTGACTAGGGGTGCTTCTGCTTTTGCTGAGGACTGGCAGAGCTTCTGGTTGCCTTTCCCAGATGCACATGGGTGGCAGGTGGGAGTGTCCCTGGATGTCAGCTTGTGTGTTGCACCACCCTTCTGCTGTGCTTATGGCTCCCGTTCCTTCCCCCTCCCACCCAACCCGTCACCACACAAACAAAAGAAGCTTGCACAGGCTGCTTGGATTCCGTCATCCCAGGCTGGTTTGCTCAGGTGACAAGAAGGTCAGATGTTTAGATTCATGTGCAAGCAGAGTTTCTCAAGATATATGTCATAAGCAATACAGATTTGGCCTTTGTCCTGGGTCCTGGCTTAGGGTGGCTGGACTGTTCTTTGTCTTGCATATTAATGAGATGATTGGCCTGGTTGGCTTTAGGATATGGCTTGTCTTTTCAAGGAGACCAAAATGTTCAGAGGCTTAAAACTGTCAGCTCCATCTTCCTTTTGAGGGAGGGAGAGAGGCTGGAAATTGACTTGATCAAATGGCTGATGACTTGTTCATAATGGGACCTCCGAAAGGTCATTGGATAGTGAGTCGATGCTGGGAGGGTGACATGCTGTGAAGGCCTGGTTCCCTACCATACCCTCACCCACAAGCACATGTGTTTCCTGGCTGTTCCTCAGTTAGATCCTTCATACTAAACCTGTGGCTGTAAGCGAGTGGTTTTCCTGAATTCTGAGTGTCCTTGTACATTATTGAGCCTGAGGAAGGTTCGTGATTACCTTTGCACGTGTGGTCGGGTAAACAGAGGCATGGGCACCCACTGTACTCATGTAGCTTGTGTCTGAGGTGGGGCTGAGAGGTACCCAATCTCTCCTGCCCCAATTGGCATTTCTGAGCTTGTGGGGCGCTCGGCTGGTGTCCAGAGCTGGAGAGCTGGTGAGTCCACTGAAAACTCCTCCGATTTGGTATCAAACTGTTGCAAGTGCAACAAGTTTGTAATGTAAGTAGAACCTCCAGGAAAGGAAGGTTCAGGATGGATCAGTGACCAGATTAGATTTTACTGTTGTTGGGAAGGGCATGGATGGTGGTCTTGACATGACTTTCTGCTTTCCTTTTTTAAGATTTTGTATTTTAAATGTGTGTGCGTGAAGGAGAGAGAAACATGTTTTTTGTTATGATCACAAGAGTGGCATGAGGAACGGACTTGTGAGAGAACAGGTGATGTTAATCAACTAGAATGGGCGCTTGATTGTGGCTAGCTGAAAAACACGTGGCCAGACTCTGGGAGGAGCTGTATAAATGCGCCCGAAACAGGAGAGTGGGCTTTTTGGAGAGACTTAGGATAGTTTTGGCTGTTTATTGCTCCAGTTCTGGACCCTCCTAGCGAGAACTACTTGAGGGAAGGCTTCAGGGCTCTGGTTCCGGCAGAGGCTCTGGGTTGCGGTTGCTCCAGGTTCCAGCAGAAGAAATCCTGCTGACTATGCCAGGAGAATCGTTCCTAGGAACTGATACCCATAAGGTTTCATCTCCTTTTCCTGTTGTTTAGGTTAGTCAGGTTATAAGTGAGGTACTCTAGGTTTATAAGTTCATAATAAAATATAATTGTTAAGAAAATTGAGCCTATAGTCGTGGCTTCCTATTTGGGGGTCAGTGACCTTAGCAGCTGACTTAAGAGCTCCGGAGCCCTCTGCTCACTGACGTCCGTCTCTCTTTCTCTTCTTCATCCTAATTTTGACAGTTCGTCACTCTCGGTTCTGGACTCTGTCTCAGCTGCACAGGTTCCCCCTCCCCCCCCAGCCCTTGCCTTTTCCTGGAGTGTTCTGCAAGTTGCCAAAGGCCTCCTTGAAATGGATTTGGCTTCCTATAACTGACTCCTTTAGTCCAGCTATGTGCTGACCGTTAACCTCCTCTTTTCTAGATGCACCCCAAGCATGTGCTTCATTGTAGCCATCTTGGCTGGCTCTGTGGCTAGTCAGTCAAAGAAGTCACAGTTACTCTCCTAGCAGTGTGCGCTCCTCTCTTCATCCTTTTTTTTGTGAGTTGCTGGTTGTGTTTCACCTCCTGTTGATCTGGAAAGGAGTTCTGTCACCAGTGTGCTGAGGTCCTCTGTCGCTCTGTGGGGTAAACTAATGTGTCGCCAGTTCTGCTCCTCTGTTCCCTTGCCTGGGTTTAGGTTTCTAAAGCTGGTCATTTCAAAACACTCAGTTTCCTCAAGCCCTGAAGTTACATGCTGCTGTCTGTGGCCAGCAAGTCTAGACTGTTGGCTGGTACGAGGAAAGAAGAGAAGAGCGAGAGAAGAAAATGGAGTGAGTGGGGAGTGGTGTGTTTCGACTATGCCCTCCTCGTCACGGGGACAGCTTTCTGAAGTCTACAGGCCAACAAACACTGGCCACACCGAGGTGGCGGCTGGCCAGATAGGACTATACTTAAATTCGTCCAAAATACTCAGTTTCTCCTCGGCATAGTCAACTTGTTTCTCTTGGCTACTTTCACGTGTGACTGACCTCCATTTGGCTTGGAAACCACAGGCCTATCATAGCCTTGATGTTGTCACCAGGAAGGAACCGTCGTTTTTTTCCTCTTAGACCTTTACCCCAGACACCGCTTCTCCCTCTCTTTTTGAGTAATTGACTTGTGCTCTTAGGACTATTACTTTATTTATTATTTTTGTATGTGCATTTGGGGATTTTGCAAGTGTGCGTACAGGTGCAAGTACACATTTGTGTGCATGTGTGTAGAGGGTAGAATTCAACCTGAGTGATCTCAGGAGTGGTCTGTCTTGGTTTTTTAAGGTAGTGTCTCATTAGGACCAATTGGGCTAGTGTGGCTGCCAGCAAGCCCTGAAGACCCTTCTGTTTCTTCCTCCCAGTACTAGAATTACAATATGTGTGTCTATACCTGGCTTTTTGTGTGGATTCTGGGAGATTGACCAAAGGCTCTTATGCACGTGTTGCTAGCACTTTACTCATGCAGTCATCTCCCCAGGTTCAGGCTTTATTGAACGAATAAAGGATTTTATGCTTAGAGTACCTCGATTGGACTTTTGCTTTCCTAGCTTAATAGGCCTTTGTGAATAGCCATGTGTCTTCAGCTTGTGGTTTAGGAGGTTGGAAAGTCCAAGAGCATAGGTTGACGTTGTGGGGGACTTAACTCGGTGCCACAGTTTTAGAGATCTCTGAAATCCTAATTACCTCATATAGATATCATCAATATTTAAATTTGAGAAATGAGTTTTCAAACTTGAAGTAGTGGGCACATTTACACCATAACATTGAGAGACAGATGTCTTGCCTGTAGGGTACAGTGTGTGAGGGTGAGACCCTGTGAATGAAGGCCACTGTAGGGGTTTGAGTGGTGATAATTAATTGCCTCTTTGTCTTCCTAGATTTTAGAGCCAACTGACAAATTTAACACAAAATTTAGACAGATGGAGGTCAAAATATTGAGATTATTATGGTAAAGTTAGCTGGAGAACAGGCTTAGAAGTGAAGACCATATGGACTTGTCTGCCAGCCTCCCCATGTGCAGGGCAGAAGAGTGGTGAGGCCCAGTGATGGCCTGCTCTGGAAGGCAGGGCTGGGATGTGCTGGGCTGGGCAGCGTGCACTTGGTATCTTTTCCCAAGGTTACCAACCATGCTTGCCCTCCTCCCTGGGAAGGATGCATTAGGAGCTATGTCAGGGGTGGTGTTTCTGGGCTGCAGAAACAAAGTAATGGCCTGTGTGGCTTGAGCAGCAGGGATGCTCTTATGTTTGAGGAGTCCTAAGGTCCAGCCCATATGGTTTAGCGCTTTCTGAGGTCCTTGTGGGAGAATCTGTTGTGTGCCTCTCTCTTAGCTTCTAGTACTTTGCTGGCAAGCTTCCTTGGTTTATAGATGCACTGCCCTAATTTTTGCCATTTTTTTGCATGGTATCCTCTTGTGTTCCCATATCCAAATTCTGCTTCTACATAAGGGTACCAGATGTATTGCATTAAGGTGGCACTCTTCTCCAGTATGACCTCCTTTTAATTATGTCTAAAATAGCTCCATTTTCAAATAAGGCCACATTCTGAGGCATGCTGGGGATTACACTGTGAGTTTCAGGGGTTGTAAGTAAGCCTGTGCCAGAAGTCTGTGGTTTTTCACTCGCACATACTAACTTTCCTGTCTATAGGAAGAAAAAAAAAAAAAACCTTTTCCTCCTCCGTGTCTGAGGAATTAGGTATTAGCATCTTGTGAGTACTCAGGGGATTTCTTCTTTAACGGAATAAACCGTGCCATCCTCCCCTCTTCCATACCTTACGACCTAGTCAATGCTGAGGCCCATTTGGACTGTATTTCGAGATAGGGTCTTAAAGTGAAAATCAAGGCCTTGTGAAATCATAAAGATGGGGCTTGTTCCAGTAGGGATGGTGTCCTTCTAAAGAGTGTGCTCCCACAGCGTTTTCTCCTGTTAAGTCGGGGGGGGGGGGGGGAGAGGGGCGAGGAATAGCCATGGGAGAGCTGAGGGAGAAGGTGATTGCTAGTCACGAGGAAAGGCCTGACCTAGAAACCAACCCAGTGATTGAACTTGGAAGTCCTGGCATCCAGGACTGTTTGTAAACAAGTTTCACTACTATATTGGTTGCTTTTCTTGTTGCTGCAACAAAATGTTTGAAAGTGCAACTTAAGGGAGAGTTTATTATTGGCCTCAGAGTTTGAAGTTATAGTTGCATCTGACAGCAGGAGTATCAAGGGCTATACTGTATCCGCAACCAGCAAGCTAGGGCTGCTGCAGCTCACCACACTCTTTCTTTCCCTCCTTCCTTCCTTCCCTCCTTCCTTCCCTCCCTCCCTCCCTCCTTCCTTCCTTCCTTCCTTCCTTCCTTCCTTCCTTCCTTCCTTCTTTCCTTTTTCTTTCTTTGACAGGGTGTCCTGGAACGCATTCTGTAGACCAGGCTGACCTCAAACTCACAGAGGTCTGCCTGCCTCTGCCTCCCGAGTCCTGGCATTTAATCCAGGACTGACTGGGTCTCCCTACGTCAGTCAACTCAATCTAGAAAAATGGGCATGCTCAGAGCCTTGTCTCCTGGGGTATTGTGAACTCTGTCAGGCTGACTGTCAGTACTAACCATCACATCTTGTTTAAGCCACTTGGTTTGTACTATATTGTGATGGTGACTTGACACCTGTCCTTCCTTTGGACGACAATGACTCCCATGTGGCTCCATCTGATATCAGTATAGAGCGGGTAGTGACTTCCTGTCAGTGTTCTTCCTCATCCTGTGGCTTCATTTAATGGACTGGATTGTCTAAGGAGAAAGCTAACATGGTTTGCTCTAAGCCACTTCAGTGGATTAGGCAGTAGAACCTGCGGGTGAATCCCAATGCTTTTCAAGCTCACTTGAGTAAATCCAGGGCAAATATACTTAATTCTTTAGTTGAAAATGCAATTCGTAGTGACATGTGAATGTCATTGACTGGCAAAGAAATGAAACAAAGTGGGTCAGTGACACACTGCACTGTTTTGTGACAAATGTAGGCTAACTGATTTAATGGAAAGCTGCAGTCTATAAGTAAGTGGCCTGGACATGCATAAACCCTTAAAACCTCCTCTGCAGCGATGCTTGGACAGAATGCATGCCATCTAGGCTGAACCTTTCACGAGCAAATTATTTAGCTCTGACAAGTTAAAAACCACTGCTTTAGTTCAGAGTATGCCAAGCACCGAGAGTCCAAGTGAATAGTTACTGTTCTGAGTCAGCTGGCAATTGCATGGGGGCAGCTGGAGGGACAGTGGCCACATGGAATTGTGGGAATTACTTAGGAAGTGTGGGGAGGCACTGAGAACATGTCACAAGACTAGTGCGGAGTTTCCTGCAGAGGCAGAGAGGGCGTCATGGATGGCTCATCTATCTGAAAGGTATGCATATCTGAGCATGCATTCCTGTGAGGTTCCTGTGAGGGAGGAGTGGGGATTCCGGTAGACTAAATACTGAACTTACCTTTGTGAACACTGGGCATTGGGAGATGGAGACCCCTCTTGGGAGGCACCATCCTCCCATGCAGTGTCCCATTGTCCCCATTCTTCTTTTCCATCAGGAGTACGGCTCGCAGTTTGAGATACAGGTAAAGGATGCACAGCTTCCCACTGTCATCCTCATCAGCCTGAGATGCTTTGACTCTCAAAGCAACATCTGTGCTTCTGATACTGAAGAGAATGCCACGCTAGCTGGCTATGAAGCAAAGATGGAGATTTTATTAACGATATTTTAGTGCAGGCTCCAGTGGGAGGGATGGGGAAAGACAGGCAGTCAAAGGGAGTGGCATACCCAGGTGTGGGCATGGGTTCCTCAGGGGAAGGACACAGCCAGGTTTTTGTTTTGTTTTGTTTTGTTTTTTTTACAATGGTCATATACAGGATTTTTGGCAGCGATTGTGATTCCTCTAACAGGATTACAAGGTAAGGTAAGAGTCTAGACCACGGGGACTCACAGTGTCCTTTCTGTAAATAGTTTTGGGTTTCTCAGTGTCTGAGTAAGGAACGAGGCGCTGCTCAAGTCATATACATTGAAGCATTAAGCCTGGGCTGTTGCTGTTTTGACACAGGAGTACTGGCCCTGCTTCAGCCTGTACATCAAGTGTTCACCCTGTAGGAATTCTTGCTTCTTGCCTAGGGAGAAGCTTTAATCAGACTCCAGGATGACCGCCTCCCTTCCTTCTCATAACCCCATTATTTCTCTCTCTCTTTTTTTTTTTTTATCTTGCCTCAGCATTGTAGTAAACTGGCTTTGCCAAGTGAGTGAAAAAGCCTCAGTTGTGTTTGGGACTTCCTTTTTGTGGTTTCCTCACTTCCAAACTGACTGCAACTAGGCTACAAAAATTTTAAAACCATAACAGTGGTCACAAGCCTATGTAAATCTACACTAGTAGGCCACTGCCTCCTGCCGTCTGTCCGTCCGTCCATCCATCCATCCATCCATCCATCCATCCATCCATCCATCCTGCTGCCTCCATTCCCACTTACTCCTCCCCCTCCTTCAATTCACATAGTTTTAATCAAACAAAACTATGGGAATAAATTGTATCATAGACTTTTAAATATTCTTGAGTCAATTTCTTTCATATTTTAGATAAGAAAACTTCTCAACAAAGGGACAGTCTTTTATTGTTTCTTTGTTCTTTTTTGATGCCGCTGGGCATGGAACCTGGGAACTCACATACTAGGCAAATGGCATCGAGTGAAACCCCCAGCCTATGGAAGGATATTTGTTGGCCCAAGCTGGGAACTGACGGCCTCTAGAACTCAAGTTGTAGACTGTCACTTGAACATAGCACTCTGCTGCCAGCCCCAACAGGCTTTGCTTGTGCTAGGAAATGGGTTCACCATGTCCCTGCGAGTGAATTTATTGCAGTGCAGAGTCTAAGAATGCACTCCACCATGTCCCTATTAAAATCACATTCTTTTCTTAATGTGCAGTGGTGAGCTTCTGAAAATTATTGAGCAGTTGGCTCTTGGTATTTAGTCTTCAGCATTTCTAGATTTCATGTGCTCATTGTGTGCTTGAGAGATGTAGATGGCAGTCCTATGGGATTTCAATGGAAGCCCCCAATTTGTGGTACCAACCAGCAGAGTGTACACTGTGCTGTGTTGTTCCCTTAGACATATTTATTGGCTGAAATTGTTCTTTTCTTTTTCTCTGTCTTCTCCAGAGTGCCTGGGGACTTTCTGTAGTCTTCACATCTTTGCAAGTACAGAGGATGGGAGGGTGACAGAGTTTCTCCGTGTAGCCTTGGCTATCCTGGACTCGCTTTGTTTTGTTTTGTTTGCTTTTGGTTTTTTGACACAGGGTTTCTCTGTGTAAGGATGTCCTGGGACTCTCTTTATAGACCAGGCTGGCCTGGAACTCACATCAGTCCACCTGCCTCTGCCTCCTGAGTGCTGGGATTACAGGCGTGTGCCACCATGCTAGGTGGGAGGGTGACTTTCTATGGGTTTTATTTGGGAACTGTGGAAAATGGATGACAATTATGGAATGGTGCAGAGGACTCCACTTAAGAGTTGCCTCTGTGTTGTTAGGATGAGTGTGCAGTCTAAATTGCTGGGCATGAGTGAGCATTCTGCTTTTGCAAGAAGCAAGGAGTTACTTCCAGAGAGTTAAAGTAAGAGAAACCATAGCTTGAAGAAAAGGCTTACCTTTTATTTTATGTTTTTTGTCTTTTTTGTTTGTTACATTGGTTTTTCCCCTTTCCTTTCCCTCCTTCCCTCCCTCCCTCCCCTCTCCTTTCTTTCTTTCTTTCTTTCTTTCTTTCTTTCTTTCTTTCTTTCTTTCTTTC
>OU015745.1:137188255-137213847 GCA_907169655.1 Acomys percivali | reverse complement strand
TTCTTTCTTTCTTTCTTTCTTTCTTTCTTTCTTTCTTTCTTTCTTTCCTTCTTTCTTTTTCTTTCTTTCGGCAGGGTCTTTCTATAGCTGTGTCTGTCCTGGAACTCACTCTGTAGACCAGGCTGGCCTCAAACTCAGAGATCCGCCTGCCTCTGCCTCCCGAGTGCTGGGATTAAAGGTGTGCACCACCACTGCCCAGCAGTCTTTTTTAAATTTTACTTTCCCCATAGTTCATTCTTTTAAAAGTTACAAATAAGTAATAAAGCATATCCACAGTGAATGAAAAGCCTGGTTATATTTTCACAGGAATTTAACGGGCAGTTTTAGATGTTTTGATACTTTCTTGAGACAGTTTATCCTTTGCCTAATGTCATGCTTGCTATTTCCAATCTGTACATTGTACTTCATAGTCCTAGGTACTTCTGGTCGATAGAAAATTATATATTCATTCTCTCTCTTTCTCTCTCTCTCTCTCTCTCTCTCTCTCCATGTATGTATGTATGTATGCATGTATGTATGTATGTATGTATGTATGATGTATGAGTTACTTTTCTGTTGCTGTCATAAAATACCCTGTAAGAGCAACTTAAAGAACTTAAGGTTGTTTTGGTTATGGCTCCAGAGAGACAGACTCCATCATAGCAGGGAAGGCAAGGCTGTAGTCAGGGAAGCATGGTGAGGGCCACAAAAGAATGGCTGATCACATTCTTATCCACACATGAAGAAAGAGAAGTGGAACAGGAAGTGGGGCCAGCCTATAAGCCTCAAAGCCAGCTCCTAGTGATGTGCTTCTTCCTGCAGGACTGCACCTTCTGGGGCTGGAGAGATGGCTTAGCAGGTAAGAGCACTGGCTGCTTTTCCAAAGGTCCTGAGCTCAATTCCAGGCACCTACATGGCAGTCCTCAACTTTCTTAACTCCAGAGGATCCAGCAGCCTCTCACAGACACACACGCACACAAAAACACCAATGCAATGCAAATAAAATAAATAAATCATTACAAAAAAGGCTGCACCTTCTAAAGGTTTCATAACTCTGTAGACAGCGCCACCAGCTGGATACTAAGTGTTCAAACACCTATGTCTGTGGGGGACGTTTCAAACCACAGCACATAGTCTTCCAAACCTGGGTAGCAAGGGCAGAAATCTTAACTTTAAACCTTTCTGTGAGCTTTCCCTTCACCTGATCACTTTTACCACTTATTTCTTTAGTTTTATTTAGACATTTTTTAGTGTGTGTGTGCATGTGTGTGTGTGCATGCATGCAGTTCCATTTTTCTTCTTGTACCTGGTGGGTCATGGGGATCAAACTCAGGTTGTCAGACATTGGCAGCAAGTTACTTCAATTGCTGAAACATCTTGCTGGCCCAACATTTCTTTGTTATCTCGTGTCTGGGCATCTCGTGTCTGCCCAGGTACTGCGTAAGCTGGTCCTTACTGAGTACTCACAGTAGCAATTGTGACATCTTGTAGAGATGCTCTGAGAATAAGCACAGGACCACTGTACATCCTTAGCACTAATGGATGCCAGTCCCTGTGGCAGACCGAGCTTCTTGGATGTGGATGAGAAGAGTGTTTATATTTCCCAGGAATGACATCGTGTTTCATGACACCAGCCACTCGCCTTCCCAGCGTTCCCCCATTAAATGGCTTCTTCCATGCACTTAGCTGTTCTGTCCCCATCTTCATGATGTTCCCTGCTGTTGCTGATCTCAAATTAGGAACAATAAAATTAGTTCTGTTCCCTGTGGCTCTGCGTATTTGAGAAGATAGGGGCTGTGTGGATGTTGTCCAAGCAATAGGCAGATCAGTATGTGAGCCTCTTAAATAGAAAAGTGCATATGTCTTTGGATTTGGGCGTTTAGAAGTAGGTTATCTTTCCCAGCTCATGTGTGGTCTAGGTAAATGAGATGTTTGTGATGCAAAGCACAGTTGTGATTTTTGAACAAAGCAGTTCCTTTGTTTCATAGTCTTTGGACCCCTCCCAGTCTCAAGTTGTCTGGGTTATACCAAAAGGGCAATTGCATCCAATTCAACCTAAGATAGCTTATTGGCTCAGTTGTAAGACATGGGAAAATACACGTTTGCATTAGGACAGAATATGAAATAAATTTGCCTTAAGGATGCTGGGCATCCCTCATTTATTTGGACCTGTCACTAGCAGTTAGTGTTTACTTAGTTGACACTTGGTTGTTGTCTGACTTGCTTTCAGAAAGTATCTAGAGCAAAATGAGTTGCCTAGCAACATGTTCCAGCCCAGGAGGTTGGAGATGGGTCAGTGATTAACAATTATGTACAATCAAGTTTAAAAATGCATGGCGGCCTTGCAACATTCAGGCCCTGACCACCAACAGGCACTGGCATTCTACTGCCTGCACGTTTGTATGGCTGTCACGAGTGAATTTATTGCAATTGTAGACTTGACCTTGTGGCAGCAATTAAAGGAAAACTTTATTTGAAACCGAAATAGGCTTATGGTGCCCTTTCTTTCATGCATTGATTAAGTCTGCAGTAGCATCAGAAACACATCGGTTGGTTGGGCTGCTTGTCTGGACACTTGTTCTCCTGGAAAAGGACAAGGGAAAATGAAGTGCCTGCCTGCTTGTAAGCGTTGTCATCTCAACAGATTGGCTGCTGTTAGTGGCTGCAGCTTGCTAAAGAGTCAGTGCCATGAAGTGACTGACTGCAGCTCCCTCATTCCACCCAGGTTGTTCCTCCTTGACGTATGCATGCTGCAGTGACTGTACTGTGCTTCTGAAAGGGCCCAACCCGTGTTCTTCCTCTCCCATCCATTCCAACACAGAAAAGAAGCATTTTGCATAATCCAACCTTAACTCATCTTTCTGTCAGCGCAGATTTCAGTGGTTGGTTGGATCCTGAGCCTGCCTCAGGCTAGCAGGGAGACAGTCTCTCATGCCAGCAAAGCGAGCCATGTGTACTTTGTTGTCCAGAATCATTGCCTTTAACTGGCTAATCAATTTTTAGGCTCTTTCCCTTTGTATTTTGTTTAACCAACAGAAATAAATTGCCCCGATACCCTTGAAAGATCTCAGTAAGAACAGTGACAGATACGTCGCTGGTCCTGCCAAGAGCGCTTTTCTGCAGAAATGTCTTAATTGAAGATGATCTACACTCAGAAGTGCTGTTTCATCATTTGTCTGAGGAAGGAAACAGCTGTGTAAGCAAGCTGTACTGCAGCCCGCGCAGGCATTGTGTTTGACATTCATCCACACTTCCTAGCCATCACACATTTATAGTCAGACAACCTGCCCTTGTCTTTCTTGCTGATGACTCAAACACCACCTTATGAAGTAGCTATCCAAAAAGTCCCGTGGCCTATGGGGAGACTGTGTGGGTTGATGAGGACAATGGGTCCTAGGGCTTTCTTTTCCTTTCCCCTGGGTTTTACAGACTGGCTCTCGCTCTCTGGGCTTTGGTTAGGAAATAAGTGACAACATGGAGCTGGAAGAGATGAAGTATGCGAAGTGGATGTTTGTCTTGGGTAGCAGGAGAGCATCAGTGGTCACGTCTGGCCCAGTGGCTTTATGTGTGTGAGTGTTTCCTGAGAGTTGCAAGGATCTAGTTTTTGCTTTTGTTGTCCCCTTCTGACTCCAGGGAAAGCAACGCAATGCAGAAAACTCATATTGACGTCATGCCCATGTGGTGGGTTTTGACTTCTCAGGGTATTCTGTGCAGGTGAGGACAATCAGGTTCAGAGAATATAGAACCTGAGGGGTCCACTGTGTGGCTAGCGTTCTTGGGCTTTGCTCCCCAGTGCCTCAGGAGAAAAGGACATTGAAGAGAACCCACCGTGTGGCATGTCTGCCACCTGGTCCTGCCTGTGGCTTCCCACTTCACTGTCTTCCAGAGACTGAAATCCCCCCCCCCCCCCAGTTTCCTTGGGCTTCTGGTGAGTGTAAAGAGGGCATGGCTAAAGGCTGGCGCAGGTCTGTGTGCCTGGCACGTTGACAGAATTCTTTAGGGGTATCCACTTACTCAGTGCTCACTCCTGGGAACTACAGTTATTCCCCCCTCTTACACATGAGACTGGGGAATTGGAAATCAGTGTCTGTATCCAGTCGCCTGGCCTGGGCCCATGTTCTTAAGTGTCTATGCTTTTCTGCTTGTACCCTTGCTTGGTTAGTATTCCCTAACTCCTCAGGCACCAAGGAAGCAGTGATGAGGAAAGGGAAAGACTGCACATCTAAACCGAAACTACTCCAAAAATGGAAACTTTCTTAGTATACTAAGCCAGTAGTGATTTTTATGACTTCCCACACTCTGTGGGCAAAGCAGGCCACTGATTCACTCTCAGTGTCTCAGTTCTTGGCTCTTGTAGTATTATTTTCTGATGTATTTGGGTACGTTTTTTAAATGCTAGGTCCTGGCTCCTAGGCAAGCTCCCTACCAGTGAAGTAAGTCCCCAACCGCCCCCCTCCAAACATTTACTGATACCTTCTCTCCACTTCGTGTTGGCATCTCCTGTGCCCGTCCTAAGTGTTTTAAAATTTTAATTAAAATTGTTTTCTAGTTCTACTTGTTTTATGTGCATGAATGGGGAAGTCAGAAGAGGGCATCGACTCTTCTGTGAATAGGAGTGACAGATGGTTGTGAACAGCCATCTAGGCGTAGGAATGGAGCCCAGGCTCTCCTGAAGCGCAGTTGGTGCTCTCAGCCAGTGACCATTCCTCTAGCCCCTCTGCTAAAGGTTTATCTTTCATGGGGGTTTCTCAGATTGATAGGGGCTTATCTGTTCCTTTAAGGGACACCAAAAAGGCAACTCATTGTCATGAAGATTATTCTACAAGCCAAACAAAACCAAAACCAAAGACACCTCAACCTTGGAAGAACTCAGGGTGTGACAAGGTGCAGCTCAGCAACTTCTGAAGAACGTTCTGTGATGAGTGGGTCTGAGAGGCCTACAGAACAGGGAAATCCTAGCAAATGCCTATGATTTTACAGCGCCTTCTGGTCCCTAAGGCTTTGGCCATTCAGCCAGCATCATGTTCACAGAGTGGAGGGGTGCCTGGTTAGGTGGGAGTGAGGACAACGTCCACATTTGGTCAGAGCGGAATGTATGTGTGCGGGGTTAGAGCCAAGCTTGTCAGGGTGGCCGGAAGAACCACAGAGTAGTGGTTTCCTGCCACTCCCAAGCAAGCCCTTTGGAGAACATTTTGCATGCATTTTGTTGTTGCTTTGGTCCTCCGCAGACCCCACTAGCTTGATGCAATTGTCCCCATTTAACAGGCAGCATGATGCATGGTAAATTCTGTGCCCACAGTAATTTTTAGAAACATTAAAATACACAAGGCAACTCAGGATCAAGGACACGTGTCGCTGGCTTGTGGGCTCTCATGGTGTTAGTATTTGGCTGCTCTTTAGAGCACAGATGCCTCTTTGTTACACAGCTCTTCAAAACCAGCTGAAATTAGTTCAACAGCCTGCATGCATGTGCTTATTTCTGTACCCTGGGCATTGTTCTAAGACCTTCACATGAATTTAATCCTCGGAAAAGATCGGTCCTGTGACTCTGATGACACTTGGTTGACACACGGGGAAACTGAGTTTCAGAGTAATGCTTCAAGCTTGTCAAGGGCCACACAGCAGTCTTGGTGTCAACCAAGGCTCCAGAGTAAAGCTCTTGGCCACAGTGTCCTTCTGCCTCTGAGCTGAGGACCACTGGGGAAGGGATAGCAGCATGGGAGAAGGGCAGAGTCATGGGGGTCCATGTGGGCTCAGGGCTTTGGTCACCCTCAGGAGCTCTTGTCCAGATGGCTTGTCACTTCCTTTGGCATCAGTCTCTCATCACCTTCTGTTGCCTTATCAGACCACCTAAGTTGTGCAGGACATAGAGACCTTTAAACAGACCCGGGGCTGGGCAAGGCACATCTCACTGACCCCCACGGCAGCTCTGGGAGTTTTATACTGTATAGTCTCTATGTAACCAAGGGGTGAGCTAGAGTCTAGATGAGCTTGGTTGCAGGGCAGGAGGGCAGCGGGTGGGCGCACACGTCTGTAAGGGCTGCTGCTGCCGAGGGTACAGTTGGCTGCCCACACCCTCTGGGCTTCCCCGGCCCACCTGGACATTTCTGGGATGCTGTCTCCAGAGTATTTTTCCTCTCCTGGTTTTCTGTCCTGCCTTCTGCCAGCAGCCTGGGGGTGGGGGGTGGGGCGGGTTCAGAACAGGATACAATTCTTTTTTTCTTCGGGTCCGGAACTATTTTTCTTTGCTTGTACATCTGAACACCTGCTGAGCTGATGAGCTTTGCAAATGTCACTTGACTATTGGGAGGGAGATGTAAGTGATTTGAGGGATACACCATCCCAGCTGCCTTGCTGGGTGGGTGGTGGGCCCTCTAGTCCCAGCCCCCTCCGTGAGGGGTGTGATGCATTCCCTCCTAAGGCTGACATAGGTGTCTGCCATCTGTTGTGCATCTCTCTTCCTTTCCTCAGGGAGGGGACAGCGGCCACAGCTGTGCTGGGTGGCTCCTGCAGCTGTACCTCAACTTTAGAGGCTCAAGTGACAACTGTGACCTTTTTCTCTCTGGATTTCTCTTCTCAGAAAAATGCATGTATGTGCAAAATTTGGGAGGAATCTTGTGGATTTCAGGTACTGTTAAATTTAGAGCCTCCTTGGACACCTCCCACTTTTGTCTTCTTCCCATGTGCCCCAAGTAATGTGCCTTAGAAATGGGCTCTTCCCCGCTTTCATTTTTCTTCCTGTCACTCAGAGCCTTTTCTTTTGAACTTGTAGGTTGACAGCCACATTCTTCAGGTTAACACGGTCCAAAGCTTGAGCTCCGAATGGTGAGTAGCTAGATTCTCCTGTGAGCTGGGCATGTGCCTCGGAGGACTTTCTAGCTCCAAATTAATGTTCTGTGTTACAATTCTCATCCCTTGTCCTTCCTTCTAGACAGTTTTCCTTGATCTTAAAAAACAAAACAAAAACCCAACAGTGATTCTGTATGGCCAAGACAGCCGCAGCCGCTTGTAGAAGCCTGAAGTAGGGGACTAAAGGAGCGCAGTCAGTTCTATGTGTACATATTTCTCTAAAATGAGCAGGGCTCTTTGGATCAGCATCATTGCAATCCTCTTATCAGGCAAAATGAGCAGGAGTTCATTGTTTAGTGCTACTGGCTGTTGGTGTGGAGGTTTTCATGGTTGTCTGATAGCTGTTTCAGTTTGTAAAATACTTAAGCACAGTCCAGTCAACCTGACTATCTAAGCAACACTCACACCGCATAGGGTTGATCTCGCCTCCCCACCTCTCTAAGACAAGGTCTCTCTCAGGGGCCCAGGCTGGTCTAGAACTCATTCCTGTTTCCAGTCTCCTGTGAGGATTGCAGGGATGCTGTGCTCTGAAGTCTTCACTTGCATTTCAGAATATGGTTCCTCCTTCTCTCGTCCTCCTCTGTAATACATTTGTCCTGTGGTATTTCCACAGCATACACTGCGTTGCTGGTGTTGCCCAGTGGCCCCTTCACATGTTACTGTTGTCCTCCAAAGTTTTTATAAAGACATAACCAGATTCAGGTCCAAACTGGGGGCCAGCAACCAGGCTTGGTGACACCTACCAAGGTCTGCTGACCCAGGAAGCTGAGATGGGAGGATTGCTTGAGCCTGGGAGATGAGTATGCAACTATGGTGAATGAATGAATAAAAATTGGGCAAGATAGTGGGGTTAATGTCCCTTTTTAATTATTAATAATGATAGATACTGTCACTCCGTCCATCCATCATTAGAGCCCTTGACAGCTTTTCTCCACATGAGTGTAAAGCCATTGATGATCTGGTATTGATGACAAGTATGATCTTTCCTTTGGAGTGACAAAAAGGTGGTATTTGGATTCTGCTATTTGCTGTGTGTTTATTAACTGGTTCTCTAAAGAAGAGCTTATGCCAGATCTTCATTTTATTTTGTGTGTGTTTACAAGTATGTGTCTTCGGTGGTCCCAGGAGGATTTGTGAGATTTGCAAATCAAGAGCAAGTTGGGGAGCTGACAGTGAGGAGGATGTTGGTGATGGATCAGGGGGAGGAGCAGGTGGGCTGGGTGCATCTTGAAGGTAGACTTTGCAGATTTGCTCTGCATGGGGCAGAGCTGACAGTGCCCTTTCTGGCCAGTCAGCAGGTAGAAATTCCAGGCTGATAGTAGGAGTGATTGCTAGGTTGTAGGCTAAAATTTTTCCCTGGAGGACTAGTATGCTGGCTAGCTTTCTGTCAGCTTGACATAAGGGTTAGGAAGAGCCTCGGCTGAGAAAATGCCTCCATGTGATCATTCTGTAGGTAAGTTTGTGAATGTCTTCTTTTCTTTTTCCTTTCTGTATTTCTTTCTTATTTATTTATTTATTTATTTATTTATTTATTTATTTATTTATTTTACATCCTGGTCGTAGCCCCATCCCTCCTCACCTCCCAGTCCCACCCTCCCTCTCCTCATCCCCCTCCCCTATTCCTCAGAAAAGGGGAGCCCCCCTCCCATCCACCCTGCTCATCAAGTTGTATCAGGACTGAGCGTGTCCTCTTCCCCTGTGGCCTGGCAAGGCAGTCCCACCAGGAGGAAGTAATTGAAAGGCTGGCAAGAGAGTCCATGTCAGAGAGAGCCCCTGCTCCCCCTACTAGAGGACCCATGTAAAACCTGAGTTGCCCATCAGCTGCATCTTTGTAAGGTCCCAAGTCCAGTCCATGAAAGGCTCATGGTCGATGCTTTAGTCTCAATAGGCCCCTCTGGGCCCTGGTTAGTTGGCTCTGTTGGTCTTCTTGTGAAGCTCCTGTTACCTTCAGGTCCTTTCCTCCTTCCCTCAACTTTTCCACAAGGCTCCCTGTGTACTGCCCAAACCCAATGTCTGGTTGTGAGTCTCAGCAACTGTTTTGAGGGGCTGCTGGGTGGTGCCTTTCAGAGGACAACTCTGCTAGCTCCCATCTGCAAGCATAGCAGAATATAGTTAATAGTGTCAAGGGTTGGTTCTCTCCCATGGGGTAGGTCTTGGCTTGGGCCAGCCATTGGTTGAACCTTCCCTCGATCTTTGTTCTGTCTTTATACCTGCACATTTTGTAGACAGGGTGAATTTTGAGTTGAAGTTTTTGTGGCTGGGTTGGTAGTGTAGCATTTTCTTAATAAGTGATTTGATGGGGAGGGCACAGACCCTGTGGCCTCTGCATCAGCTCCTGCCTCTAGGTTCCTGCCCTGTTTGAGTTCCTGTCCTGACTTCTTCAATGATGAACAGTGATGATGAAGCAAAAGTCAAGTAAACACTTTCCATTTGAGTTGCCTTGGTCGTGATGTTTCAACACAGCAATAGAAACCCTGACTACAGCCAGTTATCTCTTTGACTTGGTGACTGCAGCTTGCACCTTTAACCCTTCAACTCTGTTAAAGCTCATAGGCCTGACAGTCGACATCTTGAGTTCTTGTCACGCCTTCTTCCTTAGGACAAAGCTCCCTCTTCGGTATGAATGTGTGGCTATCTTAGCTCTAGTCAGGAATTCTCTGTGCTTTTACTATTTCAAAGTGAGTGGCCTTGAATTTTTCCTCTGAGATGGTGCTCATCTCACTGTTCTTAAGCTAGTCTCTTTATCTTCTCACTATATTGCTAAGTTATTGTTGATGGCTGTTGAATTCTTTATGTAAGAAAAATGAAATAGATTTAAAATATTAAAGACTTTTCTTTCTTAATTGTATCTTAATGCAATAAAAACCAGAGTGATTATTTTAAAATGGCAGAAGAAAAGAATTAAAATAGTAAAATTGCTTAGCAATGATCCTGTTTCATAATGCATTCCGATATAATTGGTATCATAATGTGTAATTAACAGTCTTTCTTTGAAGTGAGAAGCTTAAGTTTGGGCGGAGCGGGGCCCTCAGAACCTGGTGATGCCGGAATTCATCCACACTGGCTGCAGGCTGAGGCTGTTATCCTTGGCTTTTTGTGTTGGAGAGAAAGGATTACAGAAGCGTGGAAAATGCATCCTTCAGCCTTTGAGAAGCCATCACAGCTGCCCCTGGTTTGCCAAGGGAGGAGAGGGAGAAGAGAGATTTTACCTGCCTGCCAGGCCATGCGTGGTGGCGCATGCCTTTAATCCCAGCACTTGGGAGGCAGAGGCAGGTGGGTCACTGTGAGTTTGAGGACAGCCTGGTCTACAAAGAGAGGTCAGGGCAGCCAAGGCTAACCCAGGGAAACCCTGTCTCAAAAAACAAAAAAGAAACAAAACAAAATAAAACAACAAAAGCTGGTTGGCCCAGGACTTGCCACTCCAAGTCTGCATGGGAGCCTCTTTGGGGTCATTTTCTATGCCTGCCCCTAACCTTGCTCTGTGGGCTTTGTGATGATGAGGGAGGAGCAAGAGTTCAAGGAAAATCACTGTGTGGGACAAGGATGAGAATTCATCCCCTGTATAGAGCTGGGAGCCTCTGTGCCCCACGTCTCACCACGACTCTAGTTGGCTCCTTAAAGGTTGATGACAAGGGTTGAGGGAGAGCGGGCAGGCAGAGCTGAGCTGACTCTGCCTTATTTTTTTGGCATTCCTTTTTGTCACCCTTCAGCTCCTTGTGAGGGGTAGTGGCTGTGTGTGTGCTCTTGCCATCCCCTGGATGATCAAGGGCATCGGTGACAGTCCGTGGGGAAGTTGCCTCCCAGTACAGAGGTTCATGCCACAGCCGGTCTGCTGGAGCCCTACAGAAGGCATAAGGAAAACCATTCCTGCTTAAGAATTTAAGGTCTCTTCTCTGGAAATAGGATCCATAATCCAAAATTCTTTTTCAAATCATCTTCAGATTCATCCATGGCATTATGATGTTTTCTTTTTGGACAGTTTCAATTTTTGATCCTCCTGCCTCAGCTCCCCAAGTGTTGGAATTACAGCCATGCTCTGCCATGTTTCTTTACTTTAATGATGGAAGTGAGGCTGGAGTGATAATTCAGTGCGTAATAGCACTTGCTCTCACAGAGGACTGAGGTTCAGTCCCTAGCATCCCCATAGAGACTCACAACCTTCTGAACCCTACTTTTTCAGTTTCAGGGAATCTGATGCCCTCTTCTGGCCTCTTTGGTACCAGGGAGTCATGTGGTACACAGACATGCATGCATGCAGAAACTCACACATGTACAATAAAGATAAATAAATCTTAAAAGGTGATGGCATTCAGCTGAGACCCAAGACCAGTGGTGCATCTGATTTACACTCAGTGTGCGAGCAGTAGTCGGCAGGGTGTTTGTGGAGATGATCTGCCATTCTGTTTTCTGTGAAGGCTGGTGGGGTGATTAGAAGAACTCTCTCTCTTTTCCATACACTCTTGCTGGAGTCTCAGAGAAAGAGCTGGTGTTTGGGCTTATGAAGGGTTTGCTAATGGAAGTGTTTTTGTTGTTGTTTGTGTGTTTAGTTTTTGATTTTTGAGACAGGCTTTCTCTGTGTAGCCTTGGCTGTTCTGGACTCACTTTGTAGACCAGGCTGGCCTCAAACTCATAGAGATCCACCTGCCCTCTGCCTCCCTGACTGCTGGGATTACAGACATGAGCCACTGTGCCTGGCTGCTAATGAAAAAATTTTTTTTCAAGATTTATTTATTTATTATTGTGTATACATTGCTCTGCCCTAGTGCCAGAAGAGGGCATCAGATCACATTACGGATGGTTGTGAGCCACCACGTGGTTGCTGGGAATTGAACTCTGGACCTGTAGAAGAGTAGTTAGTACTCTTAACCTCTGAGCCATCTCTCCTGCCCCTAATGAAAGTTTTTAAATTAAAATTTCTCTCTATCTATCTCTCCCTCCCTATCTCTCTCTCTCTCTCTCTCTCTCTCTCTCTCTCTCTCTCTCTCTCTCTCTCTCGCTCTCGGTATTTTTCAAGACAAAATCTCCTTGTATAGCTATGGCTGTATTGGAACTCACTGTGTAGACCGGGCTGACCTTGAACTCATAGAGATCCGCTTGCTTGTGCCTCCTAAGTGCTGGAATTAAAGGCGTGTGCCACTATCCCTGGCTTTTGAGTCTGTACTTTTACTTTACCTGGGGATCAAACTCAGATCATCAAGGCACCTGCTAAGACATCTCACCAGCCTCAACAACAACAACAACAAAACTTTAAGAAATGATTTAAGTGTGTGTGTGTGTGCGCGCGCGTGCGCGTGCGCGTGCACACATGTCCTTGGATGTGGGTTCTGGCAACTGAACATAAATTCTTTGCAAGAGCAGTGCATACTCAACCACTCAGCCATCTGTCTGGCCCACTTCCAAAAAATTGTTTACAAAAAAAAAAAAAAAAAAAAAAGTGATAGAAGGGTAAGTAAGGGCAAGAGAAATGCCTTAACCTGAATGGACTTCAAGCTCGAAAAGAGGAATTGCAGGAACAACATTGTAATGACGTGTGGGAGGGAAGGAGGATGCTGGGTAAAGAATACCAAGATAAAATTAAGCAAATATGACATTGGTTCTTGTCTGGACTCTGACTTGGTCAGGGAGGGGAGGGTGGAGGGAGAGGGGTGGGCCTATCAGCATGAGTGACATGTAGAAGTCAAACGGTTGGAGATATGAAGGTGTTCTGGGTGGGCCTGTAGAAGTATTGGATTTATGTCTCTTGTGGTACCACCCATGGACATATGTGTAGCTGACATAGTAGGGTGCTTGAGACAGTCTTCAGAGTGGTAATCCAGTGGGGAGCACAGGAAAACAACTGAAATTATGGGTTGTGGGTACATGTTAATTGTGTACCCATTATACAAACCTTCCCAAAGAGCTGGCGGTGGTGGTAGTGCACACCTGTCGTCCCAGCACGTGGCAGGCTGAGGCAGGAGGATTCCTGACTTTGGAATCAGCCTGGGCTGCAGAGAACAAGACTCTGTCTCCCCAAAAGAAACAAAAAAACACATTCCCACAAGATGTGGTTTGTACACGATGAAATCTGGTCACGCACAGCAACACCCCAAGCCTGTCTCTGCAGGTTAAGGGAGCAGCAAGAGGGATCTGCGGACCTCCCAGGAGAGACTCCTCCAAGCCCAGCAGATGCTTCTCTGTTTCTGGGGAAAGTTCTTTGTTCTGAGTGACACACTTCAGAATTGTTTTCCCTAGACCGTGGCTTCAGCTTTATTGTCCTGTCGTTTCCTTTGGTTGCAGCTCAGCATCTCTGCCCCTCCATTTCCATCCTCAGTGGCATCAGCATCTCTTCCATCTGCTCCTATGCCTCCGTGGCTGCTCTTTTCCCTGAATTCCAGGTTCTGGGCCACGTAGACCTAGTGATGATCTTAATGTTAGAGTCTGCAAGGTCACAGGAATTGGATTATTCAGCCACGCGCAGACTTGGCGAACTTCTGTATGC
The DNA here is from genome assembly GCA_907169655.1 of Acomys percivali. NCBI lineage: Eukaryota > Metazoa > Chordata > Mammalia > Rodentia > Muridae > Acomys > Acomys percivali. The sequence continues at coordinate 137,200,541 of OU015745.1, read as the reverse complement.
ATCATATATATTTATTTATAAACATATATTAAAACTCAGATCTTAAAAATTTATGATGAAATGACGTGCTGAAGCAGAAGTGTGTCACTGCAACCTAAGTCACCAGCCCTCTTTCCCTGCGCCAGCTGTGCCTGTTGGCTTAGGCACCACAGATGGCAGCGGGCCTGATGGATGGCCAACATCACGGTGGCTGTGGCCTGGCTGACCGGCTACGCCTGCTGCCCCAGGCTTGATTTATTCTCACCTCACAGCTACAAATCAGTCTCTGAACGATGTGGCTGCTGAGGCCTGTCCTAGTGTAGGGCCTCTCAGCCATGTCATTCTGATTTCACTGTTTTCCCCTGGCTCTCTCACTCAGCTGTTTAATTAAACTGACCACTGCATGGCTTAGGTGGTCTACAGGGACTGTTTCGACCAACACTTAAAGAGAGAAGAGTCTCCCCACCTCCTTTGTCTGTGGGTCAGTGTTGGTTTTCCTTAGGGCCTATCACTTTTGACATTGCTGGACATTGACCCAAAGGCCTCGAGTGTGCTAGGCAAGCTCTACCACTGAGCTACACCCTCAGCTTTCTTCTTTGTTTATTATTTTAAGTTTGAGTCTTTGCCATGTCTGTACTTTGCCATGCAGAAGCTTAGGTCTGGGTAGGAGGCGGGCGCTGGAGGAAGCTGCAGACTGTGGTTGAGGACCTGCTTCTTGCAGAGAGCCAGGGGACACTTCCAGGGTGGACCTTGGCCCTGGTCTCTCTGGGACACAAGAGAGAAGTACTGTGGTTAATGGAGAAGATGTGGGGTGAAACAAAAGGATGTGCGGGAATTCCACTTATGCCAAGGGAAAGAAGTGAAGTGTCTTGTATATTTTTTTCTTTTTCTTTTCTTTTCTTTTCTTTTCTTTTCTTTTTTTTTGTGCCTTGTATATTTTAGGGAGGCATGGTGTTGAGTCTTGACTCTGTCTAGTGAGCGCCAATGGGCAGCAATGTTCCTGGAAGCAAGGCAGTCCTGTGTCCCATCTGGACACTGTTCATGGGCAGCTGCTCCTGCCACCCTTCATGGCCCCTGTGCTGCCCTCTTCGTTACCTGCAGGAGACCCATAGGAGTGTGCGCCTATCAACATACCCTAGGAAGGGACCTGGGCTGGCGAGGCTCACAAGGCCCCTTCTTCCCAGGGAGTGATGCTGTTGGCTGCTGGGGGAGGGGGTATAAGAGGCCTTTGCCTCTGCCTTCAGGCTCTGGGCCATTTATGCTTACTAGGGGAGCTGTTTTCCTCAGTGGTGCAAGTTGCCCATGTTGCTGTAAGAAACTAGTTAAGTTTATTTGCCCACCAGAACTGGGTGGAATCACTTGTTTTGGATCTGTGACTGGTGCCCTGTCCACCATGACATTGATTTGTCTTTTCAGGGAAAGTTCGCAGCACAGGGAAGAAGGGGACCAGGCTGGTTGTCCAATGAAAGGCTTCGTGTCTTCTGAGCCTGCCAGACACTTGGCCTTTCTGCCTGCTTTGACTATGTCTGGCTGTGGAATGTTTGCATCGATTCAGTGACTCTGTAGGGTGCTTTCTACTATATAGTGAATCACTCCAAATTCAGCAAAAGGAGAGGGAATGTGGCAATTGGCTGCCAGTGAGAACATCCATTATTTTTGTTCAGGAACAAAATAGGACAAAGTGAAAATAGCTATTGTGTTTTGAGCACCTGTATGCGCCCTTATGTCTGTCATAGTTAACTTTTATAAACTTGACACAGTCTTAGACCTACCCAGGAAGAAGGGCTCTCGGCAGAGGAACCTCCTCCATCAGATTGGCCTGTGGGCTGGTTTTTTTGTTTTTGTTTTGATTGCTTATTGATGAGGGATGGCCCAGCTCAGTGTACGCAGTGCCACTCCCAGGCAGGTAGGCCTGGGCTGTATATGAAAGGTAACTGGGCAGGCCAGGGGAAGCAAGCCAGTAAACAGTGCTCCTCCATGGTCTCTGCTTCAGTTCCTGCCTCAGTTTCCCTTAGTAATGGACTGTAAGCCAAATAAACACATTTTATGATCCTCAGATTGGTTTTGGTTAGTGTTTTATCACAGCAGTGGAAATCAGATGAATATGGTACCATTAGTCCTCAGATCTATCCTAGTTACTATAATATATTTATATTTGCTATTTCAAGTAAGGACCCTGGGAGGGGTCATGGGGAAGCACCTCCAGAAGTGGGGGCCAGGGATCTCAGACTGGTAGGACTAGACTCTGACCCCACTACCAACCTCTGTGGACTTTGAGGACTTCCAGCCTGTCTGATAGAGGTCACCTGTGCCACTGAGAGCTCCCATTCCTGGAAGTGAAGGTGTGCTCGACAGGGAAGTTGTGGCTGTGGGTCTGAGTCAGAAGTGCGTGTTTACAGGGCATCTCTGAGGCTAGCTCTTTTCTTAGGCTTTTCCCAGAGGTCCTGCTAACTTGGCCTCTGTCTGGTCATCTTGGCCCAAGTGGATGTTTTAGGTGTGGCTGTGTGCCTCACTTATTTTCATTGGGAACTCATTTTTTCTGTTGTTTTTTTTCTAGACAAGATTTCTTTGTGTAGACCTGAGTTTGGATCCCCAGTATCCGAATAAAAAGCAGGTGTAGAACCACATGTTTCCCCATCCTGGGCCACCGATATAGCAGGATCCTGGGGGCGTTGCTTACCAGTCAGTCTGGCTGAATTGACAAATTGAATTTTGGTGAGAGACATTGTCTCAAAACAATGAAATGGTAGGGCCGGAGAGATGGCTCAGAGGTTAGGAGCACTGGCTGTTCTTCCAGAGGTCCTGAGTTTAATTCCTAGCAACCACATGGTAGCTCACAACCATCTATAATGAGATCTAGTGCCCTCTTCTGGCCTGTAAGCACACATGTAGGCAGAACATTGAATACATAATAAATACATCTTTGAAAAACAAAACAAACAAACAACTCCGGAAAACCCCAGTGAAGTGGCTAATAGAACAAAGTACCTGACGTCAATCTCCATCCTTTGCACATGTATGCAAGAAGTGCACACATGTTACTACCCTCCTGTGCGCAGACCCACACCTACTCCCACCCCTGCACACATACTCATAAAACATACAGATAACACGGACATCCTTAAACTTTACATAACATTTTAGCAAAATGGCCACTGCTTTTTACAAACCCACTTCAGAATCGCCAGGATTTTCTTACAATTAAATAACTTTTCTTTAACCACCATCTTTTTAGATTAAAAAATATTTTTAACATTGTTTTTGACTTCCTTCTAGATCTTTAACTTATGTTTACCCTTTGTTTCTGAGGCCAGTGTACATTTGTCTTAGCAAGGTCTCAGTGGGCTGTCTTACGTGGCTCAGTCACTGCTGTACGTCCGCTGCTTGTGACAAAAGGTCTTCCTTGTCCTACTTCTCATTTTGGTGAATGATTATTTCTCAGTGTTGTGCTGGGGACACTCTACCTGTGTTGTGTTTTTATTAAACAACTGTAAATCTAGGCTGAAGTTGAATTTGTAAATTAGGCAAAGTAAGCAATTAACGTTAGCTCTGAACAACTTTGGCACTTGAGCTTTTTCCTCCCATGGTCAACAACGTCCGTCCTTTAACTTAGAGTAAGTATTCCTTGTCTTGCTCGGAACATGGCACCGCCAGCATCTCAGCTTTTGTACTTTGGTACCGCTGTGACGTGAAGTAAAGGTCAGCAGAGTAGAGTGCTGTGGTGCTGTGACAGCTGCTCTGATAACTGAGGAAGAATCTAGATGACTACTGGGTGGGTAGCATATACAGGGTAGATACACTGGGCAAAGGAAGGGTGCATGCCCTGTGTGGGACATAGCAGGGCAGGGTCAGAGGCTCGGGATTCCATCAAGCCACTGAGAAAGATCCTCTTATTGTGGGAGTTTCCCGTTTTGTATGTTTGGGCTGTGATTTATTTTAGTTTGTGGAGCCAAGGTGACACCCTTACTAAGAGAGGCTTCCTTTGTGTCTTTCTTGTTTTTCTTTGCCTTCTTTGTTCCTTTCAATTCACATTTAATCGTTGCCTGGTTCTCACTCCGTAATGTTCATAAATGCTGTGTTTGCTTACTTAGTGCTTGATGAAATGATGGAGGGATGGTTCCCGTTAAGGCTCACTGTGCTTCCTGGAAGGGAGCGTGAGCAAATCTGAGCATGGGGCCGATGGGATTGCGCTCGGTGCTGGTGCCTGAAGCGGATGTCTAGACCAAGAGGCACATTTAACCGTAGCTGAATCTGACCTCACTAGAAAGTTGAGGGAATTTCAGGGGGTGTTAAACAAACCCCGTAAACCCAAGCCCCAAATGCTTTTGGGTTTTCCCTGATTTTATTCATTTCTCTGAATCAGAGAGGCCCGGCCATTAGAATCCAGATGATATATTATAAACTGGGAAGTAATGGAAGGTGGTCTTAAATTGCTCCTTGGCTTTAACAAGGAATTGGGCCATTGCAGGCCTCCTTAGGTGGTCTGTGGGTGCTACCAGGAGGGCCTGAGAGTTTGGCCAGGTGAAGTGTGATAGGAGCAGCATTTGCTATGATAAAAATTGTATGCGGTCACTCAAGATGTCTGTCCTCTGTGTTGGAATTACAGACAACATTCAGGATAGGCAGGGGATGCCTAAGGCCTTCCAGACTTGCCAGATTATCTTCTGCAAGGTTGTACCTTACCTGAAGGAACCCCATGCAGCAAACCCTGCTCCCCCTTCAGCAAAACCAAGGGGAATGTAAAAGTGGTAAACCTATAGTTAAAGAACATTCTAGAAGACTCCTGAATGCTAAACCCTGAAGAGAAAAAGTAACAAAGTGATTCCTGTTTCTTCTTTTTTATAAAACAACAAACAGAACAAACAAATATCCTGTCCCTCACTAAGACAGAAATCAGGACTTGGAGGTTTAATATCTTGGTCCAGGTTGAGACTGACTTATTGATTCTGACCTTTCTTGTTAGCGTGACATCTGATGTGTCCTTGTTGAAGCTGGTGACATTTCCCACAGAAACACACCCTACTCCTTGCTGGTCTTGAAGCTGCTATAGCAGTAATGTTTGTCTGAGTATTTCCTCACTTCTGAGAAAGGGATGCTTGGCTGGTGGTATGGAGGGTCGAGGTGGGGAGTTTTTGTTGCCCACCTGTTGGCTTGGCTCCCATCACTGTTGGCTGACATGGTGTCACTCTTCTCAAGATGACAGATTGCACTTTACTGCTTTAAGGGGAGATAAAATTAATATTATAGCAATTAGTCATTTTTACCTTTTTTTTCCCCCTGGCAAATCCACAGAGCATGAGTAAGGAATTTGGCAAATGAGGAACTTTATACTTTTTTTTTTTTCCTTTGGTTTTTCGAGACAGGGTTTCTCTGTGTAGCCTTGGCCATCCTGGACTCACTTTGTAGACCAGGCTGGCCTTGAACTCACAGCGATCCGCCTGCCTCTGCCTCCCAAGTGCTGGGATTAAAGATGTGCGCCATCACGCCTGGCCTGGAACTTTATACTTTTAAGCCGTCATTCATGGTCCTTGAGATATTTCATTCCTTCTTTGCAGTATAACACACTGAGAATATGTAGGAAAATTTCCTGGAATTTTATTGCACTAAAGCAGGAAGCTGTGCCCTCCAGTTGCTGTTACATCTTGTGTGGATGCAGGCTCCCTCAGTGCTACCTTGTCCACAACAGCAAAGCCAGTACAAATGGAACGTTTTTTCAGTGCCATCACTTAGGCGTGGTCGTCTCCATGGGACCGCTTATCTTTAGAGCTGTTCATATAAACACAAGCCTGGTTGCTGGGAGCTGCGGAGGTTGAGATCTGATTTTCATGAAGTTCTTCATGTAATGAAATCTCATCAATTTCTAGTCTCCTGGCTGTTTTCACTCGAGACTGAGGAGGGTCCAAGCATGAACAGTTTAGAGATCCTGTGGTTTTGCTGTGGCTTCTTTTTGGCTTGTGGGAGGCCGCATCCCGTGAGGTCCAGCTTTTATGAAATCTGTTCTAAATGACTTGAATGGGAGCCAGTGCTGCCTGATGTTTTCTATTATGTAACCGGTCAGATTTATGTTGCTCACAATGAATATCAAACCTCAGTTTTTAGGGGATTTCAAAGAGGGATAGTGATGCTTTTAGCTTCCTGGAGAATGAAAATTTGGATAGCCACTGTAGTTCAAGGCTCATTATAGAAACCACAGCTATAAAATATGATTGTTTTGGTCCCTAATGAGCATCAGAAATACTTATGAAGCTGATAGAGATTGAAAACTGATGGGGCCCAGGAGTCTGATATTTGTGGGTGCCCGATGCAGCAGGGCATGGTGGTGGGGCAGGTAACTTTTCCTTTTCTTTTTGTTTTATGTATTTATTTATTATGGTGTGTGTGTGTGTGTGTGTGTGTGTGTGTATGTATGTATGTATGTGTGTCTACATACCAGTGCATACCATAGTGAACATGTAGAGTTCACAGATGAACTTGCAGGAGTTGGTTCTCTTCTACCAACATGTGCAGTTGGTCATCAGGTTTTATAGAAGCACCTTTACACACCCATTTCTCCAGCTTAATTATGATTTCTAATGATGGCACTTAAACTGGTCCTTTGGGCTGGTGAGATGGCACAGTGGGTCAGTGTGCCTTGTATGACTGCTAGCCTGAATTTGGCTCCTAGAACCCATGTAAAGGTGGGAGGGAAGAACTGATCCCACAGATCTGTCTTCTACCTTCCACATGTGTGGTTTAGCTCACGCTCCACCCCCCACTATTAAATTATAAAATTTTATTTAAAAACCATGACCCTGAAGCACAGTGGCACAGACGTATTGGCCTGTGGAGACAGTAGCCACTTCTAAAGAGCTCTGTGGGCTGTGGCGTATCTGTGGATCTCCAAGGTAATTGCTCTGTGGGAAGAGATTACTTTCCTCTGCTTCTCCTGGTTTCATTGCATCTCTGGAGCAGGCCTTGAAATACCCTCTCATTATCTCTTGTCTGTTATGAGAATGTCTAATTATTCCCAATAGCTGAAGCAGTTGGGGGTACACAGGCCTGGCCATGCCCTTCACAGGGCTCTTGCTAACCTTTTCCAATGTTAGAGCTGTGAGATGAAAGAGGCGTGGCCATGGCTTCTACTTTTTAGCACTCATGATTTCTTCCGTCACTGCCCCAAAGCAGTTAAATGTGACTTTTAACCCCGGGGAGCAGGTATGAATGAGATATATTTGAGTTTGGCTTTGGATATACAGTTCATTGCAACACTGAGTCAAAGCCCTTGTCACTGGTAACTTCTTTAAGGAATAGAGCCTCCATATTTGTGTGTGTGGTGTAGGGTATTTCATTCAATCATGTTCTCTTCCTTTCTAACCCAATGAGCTTGTTAAAATGAAGACCCATCAGGAACGCCACCTTTACAAAGGCTCTCCCCTTGACCACACTAGAAGCAGGCTCCCTTGTGTCCTGTTAGCCAGCAGGCGTTGACGATGACTCAGGCCTCTCCTTACCTGCCCTGCCCAGTCTTGGCAAAGATCCTGCACTGTTGCCCACTCTGCTCTCCTTGATAGCTGATCAAGGTGTTCGTCCCTCGGCCTTGACTTTTGAGCACAAGTAGTTTTTAGTAATTCTAACAGAAATTAGGCCACTTGCCCAAGAGTCCTCTGACTCTTGATGTTTTCTTTTAGTAATCCTCTGTCCCTTGTCCCTTGTCTGTAAATCCACACTGCTGGATTGCTAATCCTATTCACTGCCCCCAATTGCAATTCCTATATTTTATATTCTTCAGAATAATTTTTCTTTAGTAAAATCCATGCTCTTTCTTGGTGTGTCTAAAGTAACACCTTGTACATTTATTAGGAAAGCATGGAGTCCTAAACTAAAGTACAAAATACGTTGGCCTAATTAAACAATAGGTTATTTTTTTTCTATATCGAGTTGTCTTCCAATTTGTAATGTTGAAACCCAGGTTCTCTCCACATTGTGGCTCTGCCATCTTTAACCTGTGCTCCAGGTTCACTATGTATCTTCTGTTAGCTGGAGATTAGTCACAGGAACACGTTTCTATTCTCTAGAGGCTGGGGAATATAAGCTAGAGTGCTGTTGGTTATTTTGTGAAAGTTGCATTTTAAGCAAGTGTCAAATGTGCTCGTGATGGGGAGAGATCACTTCAGCAATACCTTAGTCAGTCCCTTGTGTCATGTTTTCATTGTCCTCCAATTGTGATGTTCCATGTATGTGACCGACTGATTTTTTTTTTTTAACCCTGAAAAAAATTGAGCAACTCCTTCCATACTGAAAAGAGAAGTTGAATAAAGAAATCACATTGAGTTTCTGCCCTTATTCTGAGTTTGCAAAAGCATGGGGCCTTGTGCAGGCTGCTGATAAGGTGGTCAGTGGCACCATGATCATCACGCTATAACTTTCCGCTTCGATAAGACAGTGACTGTCCTATAGATCCTTAACAGACTCCTGATGGCCTCATGGTGCTCCATTCCTTGGTGCTTCATGAGGTTCTGGGAACTAGTACGCTAGCATAGAAAACATCGTCTCTTTCCTTAGTATTAGCCACAGTAAGCAGCTGACTTCATTAGTCTCTTATTGGAAACATAAGGCTTTTTAAAGTTCCTTTGCTTAGAATCATTGATCTGGGACTAAGGCAGCACTGATGGTATTTTTCCCCTCCCTTGAGCCAGGGTTTGTTTGTAGCCCTGGCTGTCCTGGAGCTAGGGCTGTAGACTAGGCTATTCTTGAACTCAGAGCTCTGCTTGGCTCTGCCTCCTGAGTGCTGTGATTAAAGGTTTGTGCCACCATGCCTGGCTTGTTGCTCACTTTTAAAATTCATTGATTGATTGATTGATTTGTGTGTGTGTGTGTGTGTGTGTGTGTGTGTGTGTGAGAGAGAGAGAGAGAGAGAGAGAGAGAGAGAGAGCATGAGAGAGAGAGAGAGAGAGAGAGAGAGAGAGAGAGAGCATGCTCAGATGCATACATGCCACTATGTGTGTGGAGGGCAGAGGAAGACCCTGAGGAGCTTGGTTTTTCCTGCCATGCTGTGGGATCTGGGCCTGGAACTTAGGTCTTCAGCCTATAAGCAGGTACCCCAGCTCACCGAGCCACCTCACAGGCTCAGTCGTTTACTTTTAAAGCAAGGATTGGCTTCATCTTGTTTCAAGAATGGGATTGTATGCAGATGTGGATGATGAGGGAGGGAGGCCAGTGATGCACTCATCAGCTTTCCTTGTTTTCATACGACTTAGAAGAGTTTGGACCTACAGAAGATAGGGTTTGAGCAAACCACAGGTGAAGGGAAAACAATAGTGGATTGCGAATACAGAGCCTTTGCACGAGACTTTTGTTAAGCTTCTGACTCAACATTGTCTGTTGCTAAGCTACTGACAAATATGGCACAGGCAGTGGATGCTACATTGAGCGCGGCTCAAATGTTAAGTCATGATGGTTGTACAACACTAACTGTGTATGGTTCCTGTTACTACCTCATTTCTTCATCTTAATGACATCAGTAAGGGAAACTGAGGCACAGAGAAGCCAGGTGGCTACAAGAGTCTGATGCTCGTGGTCAAGTCCCTGCAGACAACTTGAGTGTGGATGGTTTATCCTACCGCAGGTGTGATTGGTTCTGCTGTAGCCATTGCTTTCCTGGACAAGTACTTCAGGGAGAGAGACACCCCACTCTCTGCTTACACATAGATTACATGGAAATGGCTTCTGCTCTCCTGCATGGTAATTACAGTTTCTGGATTAGCATTCTGTGCTGCTAGCCTTGTGAGGGTGTGGTTAACGTCAGCTCTCTTTCTTGGTTCCCTTTGATGGCGTACTGTGTGTGCAGATAAAATAGGGAGCTTATGCATATTAATGACTTGTCAACTGCAGTTTCTTTGGGGGATCTTTTCCTAGTATGTTACCAGTCAGGTGTGTTTTACATAATTGAATGCTTTGGAAGCTTGTGGCCCTCTTCTTCCTTGGTCAAGGGAAGATGGTTTGGGTATTGCTAAGGCCAAGTCCACCTCAGTCACGGTGCCAGCCCCTTTTCTGTCCTGCTTCTTAGGAGTCAACAGAGACAGCACATGCTGTGGGTGGATGTTACTTGTTCTGCAGAGGTTCGTGCATCGAGAGCTTGGCCCCGTGGTGGTGGTTCTGGGAAGTGATGTGGAACCTGTGAGTCGTAGGCGGTTTTTAGGCTGACTGGGGCATAGCTGTGAGTTATAGTAAACACATTAGAATTCCTGGATTGAGTGTTGTTACTTCCTCATGTCACTGTTCTGTGAAAATGAGGGACCAAAGAAATGGGGCTGCCATCCCTTGATCTTCAAACCGCTAGAACTGTGAGATAAACAAACCCTTTTCTAATTTCTGTTGCAGAGCTAGCCTGACTCGGGTCTGGCTCTGGCTCTTATATTACTCTTGTCCACATGATGACAGACAACACCCCCAGCCACAGCATGTTTCCTTGGACATGGCATCAAGTGAGTTGTCGTATTGGTTCGAAATTAATTTTTCTAATTGACTGTATTTTTTCCTTTACTAAAGGAGGCGCCAGTCTAGGCAGAGTTTCTCACCTGGACAGAGACATTGCTGTGTGGAACTTCCTCATCACAGCTGCTCGAGACTGGAGGAAGGAGGCGTGACTGCTTAGCTCTACGTTCTTGGGTCCCTTGGGGCGGGGGTCATTCTCCATGAAGGACGTCATTATTAAAGTGTATCTACTTGGTCTGTTCAGGCTGATCTAAATATGAAAAGTGTCTGAATTCAGAAAAGATTCATGCTGGCTGATTCTTTTAACCAGGACACTTTATTCATTTACCACTTATAGATGGTCATGACTTTGGATGGCTCTGTGATAGCAGTATTCATTCATGCACGCATGCATCCATTCACTTGTTTGTTTGTTTGTTTATTATGATAGTGAACAAATACTAGAAATCCAGTAGAGCTGGCAGTAAACCATCAAGAGTTTCTCTCTTGCTTCCTAGCAGCGGCGCTGAGCTGCAGTTCCCAATTAGGCTCACGAGAGGAAACAGCTGGTACTCTGTAGTGCGCTGTGTTGCTAAGCAACACTATCTGGTAGATGGGGGAATCAAGTGCATTTTTAACTTACACTTTTGACTTATTACATTTTAAACGTTTTATTTATTTCGTGTATGCATGTGTGAGTCCATCATGGCTGCACACCTGCTACAGTGTGGATGTGGTCCTGGGACAATTTGTGGGAGCCAGTTTTCTCCTTCTGTCATGTGGATTCGGAGGGTTGAACTCAGGTCCTCAGGTTGAGTAGCAAGCACTTTTACTGCAGAGCCACCTTGCTGGCCCAGAACATTCTGAACTTATGATTGATTTAGCAAGATCTGGCCACAGTATAATATGAGGAATATATGTAATTAATTCAGTGGTTCTTTACTGTGTGCCAGGCAAGGAGCTGCTTGTCAAGGAAGCTCTCCCCCCTGAGAAGGGCAGAGAGCCGGAGCGGCTTGGCAGTTGTTACCTAGAGCCTGTCCATAGGATGCTGGTGCGATTCAGAAAGGATGAGGGGAAGATGGCACAGGCTCACTGCTGTAGTAAGGTGAGCACTAACTACTTAAGAAGCAGGGAGCCAGGTGGTGGTGGTGGCGCACACCTTTAATCCCAGTACTTGGGAGGCTGAGGCAGGTAGATCTCTGAGTCCGAGGCCAGCCTGGCCTATAGAGTGAGTTCCAGGACAGCCAGAGCTACATAGTGAGACCTTGTATCACAAAGACCAAAAAGAGAGGGATGGGGGTTTAAGGGCAAGGAACTCAGATGCGTCAGTAGAGCACTGAATTCCAAGAGTTTCCATTTGGCATCAAATAGGTGGCCAGGTTTAGAACTCTCTTCAGAGTGTTGCTGTCAGAAGCAAGGTGGTGGGCCCTTGATTTTAGTTCCAAGTATGTGACTCTGGACCACCACAAGGTTCTGCCTGGATGTCTCTTCTCTCAGTCCCAAGGCCAGCAAGGAAGGATCCTGGCTCGTTTGCAGGCTTATCCTCCTTGTTTCCAGTTGGCTGGAGACCCTCATCCTGTGCTACAGGTTGCTCTGTGCTTGAAAGGCCTTCTGTCCTACGTCCTGTCCAGCCTTCATCGTCCCCATAGGATGTGCATCTGACCCCTGGATTCTTGCCTGAATATGGAGGTTCGATAAAATATTTTACAGAACATCATTAATGTTTAAAAAAATGTAAGAGAAATCGAAAAGGTTTGGACAGTTAGAAACACTAAGCTTCACTTACCTGTGATTTCCCATCTGAGGACTAGAACACTTCCTGGCACTCTTTGATCAGTCACCACACTGTCAGTTC